>JAAWXA010000002.1:7691723-7919924 GCA_038090715.1 Florisuga fusca | reverse complement strand
CAAGAAGGGCAAGAAGGAGGACCCGGGTAACTATAGACCGGTCAGCCTCACCTCCATCCCTGGAAAGGTGATGGAACAACTTGTTCTTGTAGACTGGAGTGACATTTGCTATCCTCCAGTCCTCAGGCACCTCTCCTGTTACCCATGACTTACTGAAGATGATGGAGAGTGGCCTAGCAATGACCTCCGCCAGCTCCCTCAGTACCTTTGGATGCATTCCATCTGGACCCATCGACTTATGGATGTCCAGATTACTCAGCTGATCCCTAACCCAATCCTCATCTACTATGTCAAACTCCTCATATATCTTGACTACTTCTGGGGCTAAATGAATCTGGGGCTCATGCGGAAACCCTGCAGGAGTAAAGACAGAGGCAAAGAAGGCATTCAGCACCTCTGCCTTCTTTATATCCTCTGTCACCAGGGCTCCCAGCTCATTCCTTAGTGGGCCAATATTGCCTCTAGTGTTAGTTTTGCTAGCTATATATTTGAAAAAGCCCTTTCTATTATCCTTAACCTGACTTGCAAGGTTAAGTTCCAAGGAGGCCTTAGCTTTCCTAATTGCCTCCCTACATCCTCTGACAACATGAATTCTCTGTTTGATTTTTGCCATCAATTAGTATTTTCTTTTGTTTCTGCAAGAGGAAGTCAGTTTGTGTATTTGGGACTTGGTGAAGTTTTTAGGTTTAAAAGCAATTATTTTTTTTTTCTGCCCATTTCGACATATTACTGTTATCCCTCATGGATTCTGAGTCCAAAGATGTTGAACTTTGGGGCAGCTTAGTAAAGCAGAACATCTATGAAAACATGCTAGATGTTGTCCTTGAAGTTTTGACCCAGAAGAGTTAGGTTCAAGGAAGGAAGGCTATTTTGCTGAGGAAATGCTCTAAATATGACAAAAATATGACAAAAATTATTCAATGTTTCTTAAATAAATCCAAATCCTGAAAAAGTACAAGCCTCAAATATATTAGTCTCCTGGAAAAAAATGAATATATGTCATAACAAAAGGAATTCCAATACTTCCAACTGTTAATATGTCTTGCTTGTCTAATTCCAGCACCATTTTTCATATTTTTAATATATATTTCACCATGGCTTCTTTGCAGGAGCTGTTTGCATGTCAGCTGTTATTCAATATTCTGTTTCACTGACGCCTGCTTTCCCATCTCAGATCAATTGAGAATATGACTAATTTAAAATATTGACACTGAATGAAAATATTATAGTGTACTGCTAGCAGTGTTCCTATAGAATGTTTCAGTAACTGTTTAGAAGGATATAAATAATGTATCTGATTATAAAATGACATCTGACTGAAGTTTCCAAGTTCATAGGAAAATAAATGCACTTGAGTTCAATGACAAAATACGAACTCCAAGCTGTACTTTCTGTTACAGTACTTACTGGCAATATAATTAAAACCATATTGGTCCAAACTTGAGATTCCCAGTTCAGACAGTTTTGAAGATATTTACCCAACAAATATGCTCTGTGAGAAGTGAGTTGACTGGACAATCTCTGGGCTTTTATAAATTTATGAATTGGTTAGAGCTACATACTTGTGTTTTACATGACCTGGTCTCCTAGATGAACAGGCCAGACTCATAGTAAGGATTTCCCACAGCTTCCTACCAGCATGCTGACCCACGTTTCTCTCTGAAGGAAATGAAGTCAGCAATGCAGATGATATATGATTGAGTCTTATCCTGTCAGGGAGTTAAGATGGGGCTGCAGCACACACTTGAGAATTAGAGCAGATTAGACATATCTATTGACTGTTCTTGGCTGCATGTTTTTACATTCTTAAAGCCAGATGTTTAAATATTCTGTTGATCTGGCAACCACAGATGATAATTTCCTGGAATCACCTTCCAAGTTTCTTGAGTGACAACCAGTAGAGAAATATTTTTTCTGTCACTGATTTTTCCAAGACAAATTTTTATGTTTCCTTGCCACAGCTCAATATTTTGCGAAAACAATGCTTAGTTTCTCAACGTTCACCCTTTATTCCGTTCATTACTGATATTTTCTAAAAAAACCCTCTGGAACAGAAGAGTACTGTTTCACAGTTTCCATTTTCGAGTTTCTGAGCAGTTCTGCAGAATATTTTTTTGTATGTTCAAAACCAGGCTATAAAAATATAATGCCAATTTAAGCTACAACCATTATTTACATTAGTAGTGAAGGAGGAAAAACGTAATGGTAAATTAATCTTTGTGCAGCAAAGAACTCCTTAAAATAGGTTTTCAGCATGCATAATAATGAACTATTGCTATCTCTCCTCAACAGACATCTTTAAATAACTATGTCCAAAGTTTAAAATCCTTTTCCTAGAATTTCAGTTTCAGCAATGCAAGGAAGACTGATTTCTCACATATAACGCTGATCAACACAAGCCCTCTTTTTTATCTTCTGCTTAATATAGGGAACTCAAGAATCAGCTATGACTTTTACATGCCTTCCCCTTGACCTTCCCACAGATAATCATAATAACACTGGGCTGCTGAGAATCAATCAGTTTTCATAAAGGCAGCAGCCTTCAGATTAATCTCATATTATTAATTCTGCAAGTTAAGAAGACAAGCAGAAAGACAACATGGCTTTCAGTGCTATTTACTTCCCTAAAAATATTTCCTGTGGATAATAAACAAACAAATTTCCAATCTGGTGAAGCTGTAAATTTGCAGCCTTCATGAAAATTAATTTAAATGGATGTGACTGTGAGGCTGGGATTGTAAAGATTAGGGAGACTCCTGTAGTTATAATTGCCTGTTCAGTTCATCTGCTGCTCTGTCACTCAAGAGTGGCACAGCTGCATTAACAACTCTAATCATAATCTAATTCTCAGATCAAATTCCCATCTTCAATATATCCTTTAATAAAGCTTCCATACCCCATCTTTTAGCCTTAATTATTGCTTCTTGTCTCCCCTGACAACCAAATTAAAAGGTACATGCAGTAGTTCTATAATAAAAAAATAGCAGATACAACTCCTGTACTGCAAATTCACACTAACCTTGTGAAGGTTAGATGGCTTGTGAGAAGTAGATTTTTTTTACTGATATCACAGCCTCTAGAAGATATGAAATGCAATTTTGTAATCATATATTGATTTTTCTATTTTTTCCCGCTAATAAGGAAAATTACCGGGATCAGTTTTTAGATTAGTGATGTGAGAAAAGACAACTTCATAGGAAAACTCTCTAGACTATAACATGTGGACTCTTTCACTACTTAGAGCTAGAATTCTTGACACATCTGTCGTTGGCAGTAGATGTACTAAAGTTAAATCCCTTTGCATAAGAACTGAGGTTCTAAGTCAACAAGATATTTAAGACTCTAATTTTTTGCATATGAAGTAAAAAAAAGTCAATAAAACTTTTAATATGTTTAAAGTTTGTAAACATTAAAGTACTTTTTGAGTAGGACCCAAACATTCAGTGTCCCGTCCATGTAGGATTCTGTTTTGTCTGTAGTACTGTGAAAATGAGAATTTCAAGGAAGAAGTTAAACGGTTATCCACTCAAATGTAATAAAATGGCACTGAGCCAGAATTTGGGGAAATTATTAGAAAATTAAAATGATGGTACATGTAGGGGCAACAACTGAGATGATTGTAAATATAGGTGAGGGAGAAAAAAAATCAATTATCAAAAATATTTCAGCTAATTTGAGAAGGTTTAGAACAGAACAAAACTTTATGGTGCTGCAATGATTTTAAATTGTAGCCATGTAGTTTGACAGCAGTAGGCAGTCTGTCAGGAAATGGTGTCACAGACAAGAGAGGGCAGCTCGAATGCCAAAACTTTAAACATGCCAGATTTTAATTATTCTGATACCAGTACTGATTTGGATAAGTAGTGTTTCAGGGCTGAGAAGAAAAGTGCAATTGAGAAAGCAGGAAAGGATTTATTTTCCAAGCAATGTGTTGACCATTGTTAGTGGCTTGGAGATATCTTGCAAGTGAAAGGATCTTGAATAAACTGGGATGTGGGAGACAATTTAGTGCAAGCAATGAATCTGAAACAGGAAGTTTAGCAAAAGAAAAATGGCTTATAATCTAAATGGATACAGTCCAAAGAACTCTGTCCCAGAAATGAATACGTGTTGCAGACAATCCTTTCCTGGATCATGGTGTTTTGAGGTCCAGTAGGTGTTCTTGCCAAGGTGTAAGAACACTACTCTGATAGTTTCCTTTAGATTCAGTTAGCCTAGCTCAGTGCTAATGCTCCAGACTCGACTAGCCTCCTCCTCAGACTGCTCAGGAGTGAGCTGAGCTTGCCTCTGGAAGCCCACCTTTTATTGGTCCCCCAGTTCTGCTCATGCACAGTTGGAACCAGCCCTAATTGGGCACAGGTGGGCTTAACAGGAGCTCACACCTTCCTCCTTGTAACTGGCAACATCTGATTGTCTTTACATGATTACCTCTACAAATATGTTTAGTCATTCTTCCTTAGGATATCTTAGAGAGACAAATAAAAAACTTAGCACAACATTATAGGCAATTTATGAAAATGCTGAGATTACTCCTCTACTAGAGATTTCTTTTCTTGCAAAGAAAGCTTAAATGAGTGATCTGAGAAACTCCAATATTTAAAATTCCACTTTTACTGGATCAAACATTTCTGATGGCCATGGAGATTCCCACCAGTATTGCAACTGGTGAGCTTTTAACTTCCCAGTGATTATCAAAAATATTCCTTTTTCCTTTATAATTTTTTGCTACTTGAAGCATATTAGTACTGAAGTTTACCATGTGGTTATGTTTTATTTAAGGAAGAAAACAGATAAGACAGGTGTAGATATACTACATTCAATCATTAAGCTGAATTAAGGAGAAATGTTTCAATAAATCTAATTCTTCATTCTTTGCTTATAGGGTTATATGACTACCCAGATCTTGCCAAACCTGAAGCTGTAGTGCTGTACCAGAGTCACCATTTGCCAAAACACTTAATTGAACATTTTTAAAATTATGAGTCCTCTATTTCTGTAATGTTTTCTTGATGGCAGAAATTACCATATGATTTTTCACATCCTTGTCATATATTTATCTTCACAAGACACTGTAGGTGTAAGAATGTGCTACTGCTCCCAGCTTCAAAAAAAGCCCTAACAAAAACAAACAAACAAACAAAAAACCCACAAACCAAACAAAAAACAGAAACCAAACCAAAACAAAGATTTATTAATCTTCCCCTATAAAGTAGAAGCTTTAAGGATACTTTAAGTAGAAGCTTAAAGAATACTTTAAGAGGAGTGGATAAACTCTTAGTAGTCAAGAATGAGAGATAAGTTGCCTTCAGAGAGCAATTTCTATTATCATTCAGTAGCTCTTGTAAATCACACTCTAGTGGAGTCTGAACTTCTGCTCTGACTGTACAGGGCAGCTTCGATGACTAGCCTGGACTAGACAGCCAGTTATCAGATTGCTGTAGGTAAGTTTACTATTACTGTCAAGTCAGGAAGCACTTCCCATCCTAGTAGATTGAAGATGCAAGGAGAAACAAGGGGATCACATCTCTGACTGAGACGCCTTTCCAGGCAAGAGTTCTGTAGTCATGTGTATGGGAAGACTTCCTTATTTTAATGTCAGATCCAAAGCAAGATGAAGAATAAGAAAAAGAGATCCAGAGATGAGTAGTAGAAACTAGTGCATCCCTGTCTGGTCACAGGAGGAAGAGCTATAGTAGTTTGACCTCAGTAGTAAGAGATACACTGTCCTTTTTACCACTTAGAAACCTCAATCAGGGTGCGATGTGATGGGGAAGAGGAGGCATTTCTGTGTACCACAGAATTAGACCTTTTAACTTTTCTTGTAAAAAAAACCTAATCATAACCATTTTTCTTTAATGTGGTCCACTTGGGATTGTGTATTCATAAAAAGAGAAAAGGTAGCCTGATTAACTGTAGAAGACCAATGTCAGAACACAAGGGGACTTACTCTGGGCTCACTATCAGATTTTGTTCTTTGTCAATCAGAGCTGAAATTGAAAAAAATACCCTGAGAGATTAATATTGTAATGACAAAATATTGGCTATTCTGACATGAAAAGTTAAACCTCACATCAGCTTTATGTTTTCCCGAAACAGCATTTTTTTAAGAAAAAAAGAAGTGTCTGCATAACTCTTAAATAGCTCTGCAGTATAAATTTGATATTAAAGCTACACTCATAACTACAAGAAAATTGGATGCTCCAAAATTTTAATGCAAAGCTGTACAGTTCTTTACCTAGTATGCAAAAGGTTTATCTGTGCTACCCACAATTCCTGTGTTAGCAAATTCAGAATATAAATTCTGTAAGAAAACTCTTTTATCAAGTTTTTTGACACTAGTTGTACTGTTAGTTTTCTTTTTTTTTTCCCTGCCTTTTTCCTTGTGAGGTGGGAATGGAACCAGAACAGATTTATTCATACTTTTATACCGATTTGGCTCCACCATATGAGAACTAATATATGCAGGGTTTTTGTCTTTTCACCTTTCCAACCTCACAATCTTTCTATGCTACAAAAGAATGGATTATATATCTAGAGTATTATTATACCTATTAGTACAGATGGACCTCCTTCCTGATCTTTCTCAGCCCTTAATTATAATTGTAAAGGGACTGTGTCTGTTACTCAGCAGGTGGTGTAACACCAGCTAACGTGTTTTGAACAGTTACACAAATACAGATGGTCAGGTAAGCACTCTGTGAAGCATCAGATGCAAACTATCCATTAAATTACACTGTATTGGTCACCCCCAGGGTCTGTTGATCTAAAATGAGGGAATCAATTTAGTCACAAGCATTTAATTTCATCAAACTCATGGTGTCTATGTATCTACCCATAAAGGCATACAAAGAGAACAACATAAAGAGAACAACAGGGTATTCTTTTTTTTCACTGGATATATTTTAAGATTTTGGAATGAATAATGAAAAGATAACTTGATAAATCTTTGGTACATCTGAGCATTTCCAAGTGAATGCCTTCATAGACCTGGAGCAACTTACTGTTGAAACCTACTAGTTCAGGGATGTCACGTTAGGCAATTTATCAGGCAAATAAAAAGCAGTTCAGTCTACACTCCGTACAGACTAAATTCTTTGCCAGATCTAGTGCCCCTTCTGTGTCTTGAAGAGTTCATAATTGTCACATATTCCTAAGCCGGTAACTCTCCACTCTCATTTTGAACTTAACATTTCCTCTGAGCATCCTTAACACCACTCTAGGCATCCTGTTAACATTATCCTTCAAAAAGGGAAAAATGTTCAAAGACAAAGAATCTTGTACAAAGGTTTAAGAAAATTATTTATAGCACTTTAGATTTTCCTCTACTGTTTCTTCAATTTCTCTTTTTCCATAAAGCTGCATATATACATGTATTTCTCATTAACTTGGTTTTTTGCATTTTTATGATACATTTAAAAAGAACAGAATCCAGAACGACAGAGACAGATTTGTCCTTTGCTTCATGTTTTCCAGCTTTGTGAACCTCGTATTCCTTGTTGCACATTTGCCCAGTTTCAGATGGACAGAGGGAAAGCATTTCTACACAAATTATTTCATAGGTTAGATACGCCCCTGAGCTATTATAGGCGTCAACCCTGCTTTCCTCAGATGGCAAAGATCTGGGTAAAGTTCAGAACCCTCTAAACTATTACATTTTCTAACATTGGTGAACTGATTTGGATTTCTGATTTAGAGAAAAGCCCTCATTTTTTCAGTCTTCCTGTCTGTCCATGAATGTGGGTGCTTGATGAGGTCCTCCTAGGAAACCCCATTCACCTGACCATGCTGGGACATCCACTGTAGGACCTGTGCTGGAGCCCAGGAAAGTTCCTGTTCCTTCACAGACTCTTGACTCTCCGTACAAGATCTGGCAGCCTGGTAGAGATGGGTGCTGCCTGGTAGAGATGGGTGCTGAAGTGCTGAGACAGGGGAGGTGCTAATTTCTGCAGCCATTTCAGAGCAGATTCCCATTAGGAACTTTTGCTTTACATCAATGATCAATGTACATTTTATGCTTGCTTTATTTTTACCTGTTATTTCTTGTTCCAGCCTATTGCCTTGTGCCAAATAAACACTCAACTTCTTAGTAAGTAAGAATTCTTACTTTTAATTCTCCTGTGCTTCTTTTATGGATATTTTTCTTTGTTTATTTTATTATTAAAAAAAAAAATGCTTTCCTTTTTCATTTTGAAGTTGATTGACAATGTATTTTAAAAAACTTTTAAAATACCCAAATATGTCTCTAATGTCTTCTTGATATTTTCTACTTTTCATGCTCTCTTTGCAATGAGTTGCATTCACAGGTGCCTGAGCAGCTAATTGCATATTTTTATTCAATTAAATTTCAATACTTTTAGGTTTCCTCCTAACATGCACTGAATTCAAATTAAAATAAGCTCCTTCTCTTCAGGCACTGTTATCATAGGACACAGGTTTTTCATTGTACTAGCATTTGTTTACAGTTCCTTAATACATTGAATCCTATGGTTAGATCAATAAAAGGATGTCCTCCTGCACCAGACTATTTCTGTTCTGATAATAGGAACTATATTTTATTTTTCTACACTTGAGAAAGCAATGACTCTTTTCATGTTCTTACAGGCATATTTAATAGCTACATGGTAACTTCATAAGCTTATGCTAAAATAGAATATTTTGTGTTCCTGAACATAACAAAACCTTGTCCTTTATTTTCTGTCATTTTCAATAAGCCACCCATAGTCTGCTGTGTTTCCCAGTGAATAAAAATGTGTGGTTCAATTACAGGACCTGTTTCTCTGAAGGGTAAATCACTTTACTGCGTCTCTTTTACTCTGTTTAAGGAAAGACTTTGATTAAGCAAGCCTTTCACATTAACAGTGATGCTCTAGTTTGAGTATAGCTTCTTGGAATGAAAATGAGAATTTGGATTGCCCCGTTTAACCTTTGAGTTGCACTATCTAATGTTAGGGTTTCATATTCTTTACAAACACATTCATAGCCACGATGATTACTTCTGAGAATAATCCTGAGACTACAGCCTTGATTCTCTGAGTTTACAAACGAGTGCTATGCTTAAAATGGATTCCACACTGAGGTGTGAAAGTTGGCACTTCTTTTAACAGAATTTATTATTCTCATTACTAGTTTTTGAATGTCAATGAATATTAGCCATTAAAATAATTCTTTCCAGAGATGTTTCCTCTATTTTATGAGAAATTTTTACAAAGGAAGTTCAATAAACACTTAATAGGTCTGCAGTCTTCAGCCCTATTGTAATAGCCTAATTGCTTGTAATAATTCTAAAAAACTTTTGATATCTATTTTATTATATTTGCTAGTCCCCCAGTGCATGACACAAACAAAGCCTATAAGTGTAGATGAAGGTTTATGCCTTACTGGGACAATATTCCACAACTATTTCACACCATGTGTGTATTTCCAAAGCACAGTTCAAATGTGAAGTCACGTATATGAGTAATTAATATGGCAATTTTAAGCAATAGGGAAATGTGATCATTATAAATCTCTGTATTCCGTTTTTTGCCTTACTAGGTCTCCATCTATTCAGACTTGTATTTTTTGCATGGATAACCTCTAGTCACAATTTTCCAGAATTCCCTTCTATTCATCCTTGGTTTTCTATACAAACTCTCTCCACCTGTGTAAATTGTTTCTTGTGTGGATACTAGGAATGGAAATAAACCTCTCTTACACAGACTTCATCTTTGTCCCAGCACATCAGAGACTGTAACGCAGCTCAGTTTTTTAAAGATATTTCGGAAACAGTGCTCTGCCTCGTGTGTCACTTTCCAGCGTTTCTGTGTCTATTTTTTCATAATTACTCAGGCCATTTATTTTTTTATCTTCTTCTCCTTTTTCTTATCAAGAGCAAAATAAATACTGTGGTTTCATTTTTTACTTTATTTTTTTCATGTTTGTTTGATTTATAATTAACATATTGCTTACATTTTCCTTCTTTGACCCCTTATTGTATTTTTAGCTGTCATTAGCCTGACTCATGGTGAGACCCCTTGAAAAAATTGGTTAGATGTCTTAGTTCCTTGATTTCTTCGAGCACAAGAGCAGTCTTAATTTCTAAAGGAAATGGAATGTAGATAATGGGATCTACTGTCTCTACCAGCCATTGAATCCTTGGAGCAAAGAATGCCATTAGGATTTCAAAGCTAAGTGAGTCATTCAGCAGCCAACAACAGGAGCAAGTCTTTTGCACACACAGAGACCACAGTGACTTTGGGTGTCCATATGGCACAGAGGTGAGAACATTTCCCATAGTTTCAGGGTCATCATCCTGTCCTTTTTTTTTTCCACTAAAATACATTTGCATGGCTTCACAGAATAAACAGGTGTAAAAGATTTTTTTAAGCACTGAGGAAATGGCCTTATTGCTGGCTTTTCTCCCTTTCTTTCTATTCAGAAGGGGCCTTTGGTTTTTCTGTGGCACAGCCTGAGAAGGCAATGCAGGAGCCAGACTTGGAATTTCATAATTACATTCCTAGAATAAATCAGCCAAAGAAAACTGTGTTATTGCCTTACAGAAAGTGAATACTGCAAGATAAATGAAACTGAGTCTGCACAATAGATTCAATGCAGCAGATTTACTATAAATCATGTGCAAAGGTTGAAGAATTTGGATTGGTATTTCCTCTTGGAAAAAAATGAGACTTTGAGATGAACAGAAAACAATTTTGAATCTATCAGAAGGATTGATAAAGCTGCTATCATCACTTCTTTATTAAACTTTAAAGAATTCAAACAAAAACTGGGGGACACAATCTACTAATACGAATTTTTTTCATAAACAGTGTAAATACTTCCGCAGCATGCAACATAAAAGGACTTGATAGGAAGATTATAAAAATATATTATATTCTTTTTTACCCTGACTTCTGTGTACTTAGTATCAGCTCCTCAGCTGTCTGGGAGACAATATCTTTGAAGAGTAACAGTAAATTATAAAGACATTTCTTTCAAACATGTCATGTATTTAGATTTCTCATTTTAAGATCATGTTGTAATCTTTCCTGTACCACTAGGACAAGAACATTAAAAAATGGATTAAAAATGGACTGACAGCTCCTTACTCCTTTGTATTTACTTAGGACCATTGCAAAATTACCTCAGCTCTGAATTAGCACATGATCTGGAAGATACCTGAATGGAAAAAATTGGAGAATAGAATACTATATTCTTAGAAAAATCAGAGTAGATTCTAGATTTCCAGATCATTGAATACTTCATCCCATTAGACTGCTGAGGTGTAATCTGAATGAATGAAATGCTCAGTAGCTAGAGGAAATGCTGTGCAATTTAATAAGAGGTCAATAAGAGATCATAAGGCAAAGCCTTAATAATAATAATAAAAAAAACAAATTTATATCTCATTTGCCTAATAAGTAGATTAAATGCAATAAACATATTGATAAGGTCCAGGCACAACCTTTCTTTCCACAACAGTAACAAATGACATCAAGAAAAAAAAATCTTTAAAAAAAAAGACTCTTTAGCAGGATCCTTCCCTCAAAAAAGAATTTTTGATGGTATATTGTATACAACTGTATCAACATTTGAAGCTCTACTCTTATTATTTCATCAGCCAATGAGATGTCTAGAACTTGTCCTTATGGCATATGACATTGGCACAGCAATATGCAAAACTGAATTTCAACACTTTGTTATTTATAACTTTTGTTATAAAACTACAATAATTTCACTAATCTGCAGCAGAACTCCTAGTGTATGATCTGGTCAGATTCAGAGCTTTTCTTTCCAGCTTGCAGTGTAAGAAAATACAGCTCAGAGGGGAGTTACAGGCCCACAGCTTCAAACTCTGCCAGACTTTCTATATTTCTATATCTGGCACCATTACTCCTAAGAGAAAATGTTTCTGAGGGGCGATAACATCAGCTTAGTTGCTGATGTCTTGGAGGAAACGGTAGCTCCTGATGGGCAGCTGAGCTGTCTGATTCACTACACAATTTTTTTCTGAGCAAAGCCCCATGCCCTTGGCTGCAGGGCTGGATGGCAGTGGGTATGGTCAGAGCAGAGCAAGGGAATCAAAGCCTCCAACTCTGCCCATCTGCTGCACAAGCCATTGGCCATGAGCTCAATGTCAGGAGCTCTGTCAACTTAGGAAATAAAAATGTACAACAGTTGTTTATTTACCTAGTATTTTGGGATTTTTAAAATATATTTTTGTTTGTATTTTTTACAGAAGCTTTTTTTGTGGCAGATTGAAGGATATTTGTCTCCCTCGGTGAAAAATTACACAGAAGTGGCTTTACTGTCGACATTTATGGATATCCTGTAGTTCACATAATATTACCCACCATGATTATAATGTCACTTGTGCAAACTTACAACCCATATGAGTAGGTTTTCAGTAGTGTAAATCAATTTTGAATCTCACTGTGCATTTATGTAAAGTCTAGTCCATTTAGGAAGAGATGTAAACACTTTGTCTCAGTTGCATCACAGCACAACAGCTTTGTTCCCTGAGATGCTCATTTTCCTTAGGTCTTTGACATAATACTGAACAAGTAAAAATCTTGTCAGTGTGTGGTTGCTTTGCCCTTTCCTGGCAGCTGCCAGATTTGTACTTCAGGAGCAGTCAACAGCATGTTATTGTTTACAAGTAAAGGAAACATCACATCGCTTTGACACCAAAAGATTTCACCCACTGCTTTAATTAGCATTTTTTGCAGACTACAATCTGAAACTACAACAAATATTCAACAGGTAATCATTCTCCATTTCAGTTACAAATATAATTTAAAATAAGTTTCCAAACTAGCTGAAAATTAACTAAACAATTTTGCCTGTATAATGTAGCAGAAATTTGTAAACTCGGGCCTGATCACTTTAACTTGCTCTCTGATTGAAAGCATAAAAATAAGTTTTCTGAAGTGTATAAATTGAATGGAACAAAAAAAGCATAATTTTACATTGATCCTGTCAAGATATAACCAGAACTCAAAAATATAAATAACTCAGGGAACTTTAAATATCTTGCAAAGTCTTCTGACATTCCACATAAACAAAGTAGGATATAATATGGACATGTGAGCTTGGATGATGTCAATAGGACATCAATAGGACAAGTTCTGGACTAGCAGATATCATGTCCCACTGAGGTAGCATAAATAAAAAATTACAAGTTATTTATAATTTTTCATTAAAGCTTTAGTATCTAGTCACCCTGGTTTCTGAGTAAAGATACTGTCAGTCCTTAAAGAGTGACATCTTTTCTATATATTTCAAAATATTTGCATAAATATAATATTAAGAACTATGCGTACCTCTAAGTGTTCATTTTGCCCATCCATTTTGCTGTAAATTTACATAGCTACAAGTGAAGCTCCATGTGTCTCTGTGTCAACTAATGACCCAAATGTTGTTTATTTTCATTGTTTTAAAGCCACTTCTTGGACCAGGACTATAAAATTGCCAGGATCATACATATATATAAAGTTCATGCACTAAACTTACATGCCTCCAAAAAAACAATACTGAAGCCTCTTATCAGGTTTTCTGGATTTTTCTATCAAATTGACACAGTGGCTGTTTTGGCAGCCACTCTCCCTCTGAGCAAAATGTCACCCTGTATCACAGCAGAGCACACTCAGCACTTCTCCAGAGACTCAGATGATGAACTGCAAATGCCATTTCAGATAAGCATCCAAAAGTCCCAGATGCAGCATTAGCCTGGGAGCAGGTGACTACATCAGTGTAACCCTGGACCAGACGTAGGTGACTGCGGGTAAAGGTGAGTGTCAGGGAGCTGCATGAAATGAGGTCCCTCAGGAAAAGGAGCCAGGCAGAGCCCCCCGACAACCACAGCTTCATCCCACAGCACCTGATCATAGCAGGCATGGAAGCAACCCCAGAGCCTTGCTCAGAAATGTATTCTCCTGGTACTCCTTCACTCACCAACAAAGTTATGGCTAAGCATCTTGATAGGATTCCATTTTTCACACCTCTGAAACAAGCCACATAGAGAAGTTGCCATCCCCATAAAAACCTATATGGGCAAGACCTGATAAAGGCAGGTAAGGGGAAAATGAAACTGATTGGGAGGTTCTGGCTAGAGAAAGCCATGGAAAGCCAGTACTCTGGCCATGCAGCCGTGTAAATGGATGTTCTGCCACTGTTCTATGAAGAAATACCCAAGAGGACAGAGACCTGCCTGTCTTTCTTACTACTAGGATAATGAGTCAGTCAAGCACCATTAAGGCAGCGAAGAGCCTGGGAGTTTCAATGAACAACAGGCTAATTACAAATGAATAGTATAACATGGTCTCAAAAAAAGAGATAAAGCTCGCCCTCAGAAACAGGAGACATAGCTGATAATTATTCTGTACTTCTCAGCAGCTGAAATATCATGCTTGACATTGGGAAGAACACTTGTTAGCAAAGATATAAAAAAAATATTAGGAAAAGCAGATCAGCAAAGAAATTAGTAAGAAAATATGACTTCAAATGGAAGGAACAGAGAATACAGGAAAAGAAAGGAGCCTTAAAATGCTTCTGAGATAAACTGAAATTAAGATCCCTTTAAATGTGTAATATTTGTCTTTACATTTTAGTGGATTTTGATGATTCCTACCAGTAATAAGGACTATACTGTAACCATCAAAAAGAAGGCATTTTTAGTATGCTACATTCATATTAAATTCCAGAAAAGCTAGGACTTTTTAGTAAGGTTTGATCTTTAATAAAGCTTGTGGTTTTTTACATAATTTATACAAATTTCTAATTCCAATTATGAATTACTTATTTCAGATTTTCACTTTATTTAAGATCTGAGTAGGCTATATTTACAGCTGTGTTTCGAATTTATGAGTTGCCTTGGAAAAGCATTAACTATATAAGGGAAAAGATCAGAATAAACATTTTTAGAAAATGATATAACATATATTGTTAATTGATCATTTAATCTTTTAAGTCAAAATTAATACAACCTTAAGTTAAACTACAGATGATCAATCACATTTGTAAAAAGCCAGCAACTTAAAACATCTGCTTGCTACAATACCCAAGACTGTATTGGTAAACTCTTCTAGTTCATCAATAAAGGCAGCAAAATAAGTATGTAGGGCTGTTTCCATGAGTTCCTAGTGTATGTGCTCTTGCTAAACCTGACCTGGGTATTTTGATTGCTTTTACATTTGCAAATTTATTTGTGCTTCTATGCATCTCATTCTAAATATTTCAGTTGAATTCTTTTACATAAGAGGAATAGTCTATGAAGGCAAGTGATCTCTGTAGAATGCAGTTGCTTAAATATAGTATTTAGTGCCATGTGAGCAACCTCAGGCTCTGAGACATGACCAAGGTCTGCTGCACATGCTAGTGCTTGCAGAAGACCTGCAGTTGAAAATCTTTCCTTTCTGAGGTGGTGTAACAGCAGAAGAACTCTGAAATTGCAGTCTTTGCTTGGAGCTGACCCAGAAGGAAGGAATCAGCTGAGGATTTATCTGCCAGAGCATAGCAAGTGCCACTGGAAACTGTGTGAGATGACCACACAGCTTTAGAGCAGGCATCACTCATAGACAAATATTACAGGATTTCAGTGTTTTCTAAGACTTTAGTTTAGCAAATGATTATAGAAAATGTAACTAGAATAATTTTCAGACACTGATTGTGAAGAATTTCTAAATCTTCCTCTAAATCTCCTAATATGGCTCTCCAAGGAATTTCACTCCAAAGCAAGCACACAGCACACAAAAGTTCATCCCAGACTTCCATCCAGAAAATGACTGGAATCATGTAAAAATCAATTAAGCTATCTTAACTTCAGGCACTGATACTAGTTCCCTTAAATTAACATCACTTCTGACCTGCTCTCATATCAAAATTCAGAGTACCAAATCCCCAAATTTCCGCATTCAGTGGAATAAACAGCAACGGAAAACAGCTATAAATTCCACAAGGAGAGGACCAGAACTGATCTGGGGGTAGGCCTGGGAGGAATGGTGAAATAAACTTCATTATATTTTACTTGCTTTGTTTATTTACTTTGTTTTAACAACAACAAATCCAAATGCTTTCTCAGTACCTTGCTGGAAATCTCAAGCATGCTCTGTTGTCTGAGAATCTCTTATTTGCAGCTTCACCTTCTGGCAATGGGTAAAAATAAAGCAATTTGTAGACCACAGACCTTCAGCCAAAATAGATTTTTAATAGTAGATATAGTGCCTATAACAAGTGGCTTCATAGAGAAAGCCATTGTTTCCTACTGAAAACAGTAATCTTGGTTCTATTATACCATTAAGATCTGAACTGAAATTTCACCACATACTTTTTTTTTTCCACACAGGATCAGGGAAAATATTAAAATTGTATAAATTGCAGTGAATAACTTATGTGATATATATAGTTGCGGTCACATGAAATCTACACTTGCTGCCTCAAAAGAATTTAGGAATTAATAGTAGATAGTGTTAAATCACGTTACTGGAATACCTGGATGTCCTGAGAACAACCAGGAACCATTACAGTGAGAAGCACACAACCAAGTATTGTAGCAAGTGGTTTCTGAATAAAAACATTTACATTATTTATGGACAGGACAAAACAGGTTCAGAAAGGATGGCTTTGCACCAAGGTCATGCTGAAACCTTTATGTAACACGTTTGTTTTCTACATATTGAGAAAACTAACCAGGATTACAGGATGTTTGGCCACAATTCTGAAAATGCCTGTTGTCTTCCTTAATAGGCAATGTTAAAGGCAAGTAAAAAGACAAGAAACTTAAGAACAGTAGTATATAAATAAATAAAGCTATCATGAATTGCAATGAGAACATATGTTCTCATTTCTCAGCTGTCCATTCTGCACAGTGCTCTTTGCACTGGACAAAATTGCATTAAAATAGACTAAATGCTTGTGGCAGCAGTGGAGTCCCTCGATATATTAATGAAAAAAAATTCTATTACTTTTGTACTAAGTAGGAACAGGCATCAGAACACTATAGGTGGATTTCTTGTTCTCCAGGTATAAGCTAACAATGTGTGTTTAGTCACTTGCAGAGAGCAGAAATGTGTGAAACTCACTGATCTGACAGCAATTGCTTTCCATGTACCTATATCCTGTTCCCCAGAGGACATCTATCTCCAGAGCTCTTTGATTCTAAGAAAACTATATTTTTTCCTTCCTACTCCAAAATATTAGTAGCCACCAAATTAAAACAACTCAGACTGTCCCTTGAGACATGATTTACCAGTGTTAACTGGCAAACCAACAAGTACATCTGCCACCCACTCTCTGAAGTAAATGTATTATTTTTGGTAAAAATAAAAAGAATTTTTTAAGAAAAAATACAAGCAGATCCTAGCAATGAATTATCTAGAAAAATTAAGTTTTAATAATTATATGCAAGTACCTCAGGGCCTAAAAACGGAAATTTTTAGCCTCTCTAATTAAGTTATTTAATCTATAATAATCAATAATAAAGAAATATAATAAAGAAATATCTTAAGAAGAAGATATAAAATAAAGCAGAACATTTTCCAGTCTCAATGAAAATACATTTTAATGACAGTTCCCCATCCTTTACCAAATGATTCCTCTGGTCTCAGAGTTAGTGCTGACTTAAAATAAAATTTAAAAATAAAAGAAAAAAAATACAGTCAGAGGCTATTATTCTTCAGTATAACAATGCAAAGTTCCATAAATAAATGAAAACATTTGAATTCTGTGCACAGGAGATGTCAGCAGAAAAAGCCATGAAATCTGCATTTTAATTTGTCCCTTCTTTGTCTAGGGAGAACCTTGCAAGGTCGTTTTCAATTAGAAGAGCTTTGAACTCATCTGTTGAGGGAGAGAGAAAAAAAAGGAAAGGATTATTTCAACAGCAGTTTGAAGACTGTGTAATGCATCTGAGTTGAAAGAAGAATGAATCTTGAACCATTACTCCAGATCCACATCTGTGGATCTAGTTACTATTTAACTGATGAGTTTAAAATGTACTTGTCATTATAGCATAAGAAAATACATTTTCTGTTCTTCATATACTTTCAGTCTGAAGGAGTCATCCAGGGGAAACATCTGAGTGTGATTTAGGCATCTCAACACCTTTGAAAGCAATAAGACCTGAAGGTTGCATGGGTAAATAATCAATTAGATAGATGTTTTCTAAGCATTAAGGAAGAAAAGTAGTCCTGCAGAATAGAAACCTCACCAGATTCCTTTCAGTATTTTTAAGAAACAGATTATTATATTGTTCCATACTGTTACCAAAAAGGAATAATATAGTTAAATCATACAGCACTTTGAGAAACAAAAATAATGCTATTCCTTGGCCTTTTTAAAATGTACCTGTCTCTGCCAGTATTTAAAACAATTAATTAACAAGTGGAGCAGATGAATTGAAAATTCCAATTGAAAATTCTGCTTAAAGTCAGGTACATATTTAATTAACTCAGGCCTATGTTGACCCAAACTACAGAAATTACTTAAGTCCCTGATCACAGGCTCGTCCCCAGCCTTACCATGGGCTTCAGAGAAAAGAGAAGAAAGCCCTGATCCTCTGAGCTTAGCAAAAGTACAGAGCCACAGCTACATTTGTAGAGCCAATAGGACCCTCCAACCCGGCACTGGCTGTGCCCACCTTGTGCCATATGGTTTGGGTTGGCCCCTAGGGCAGAGCTGCATTCATTTTTTATTTGGTTATGACTTGTTAGTGATTTCCAGAAGAAGTAACATAAACTTATTATTTTCTCATATTTACAATCTTACTAAGTACTGCGCTTACTCTCTAGAATATCTTTTTGCTTTCAGCATAAAGATCAACATTTTAACTGTATGTTTCTGTTCAAGTTCAAACATGAAGACTTCAGATCATGTACTTTAGGCAGAAAACTAAGGAAAACAATAAAGCTCCAAACAGGCTTCAAGCACATGAAGTGAATATGAGAAATATTCTTTCAGTATCTGAAACAGGTGGCTGGTTATCTGTATAAAGTTTCTTGGTCAGTCTGCTTTGAGATTTCTTCAACAGTTTCTTAGAAAAACAGGAGTATTTCCATAAAGACTTTCCCAACACCACATGGAGTTTTACTCCACAAATAATTCTATTTATGAACCACATTTTGCAGGTTTCCCAAAGGAAGATCATGTCCATATACATAATTTCCTAAAAAGAACCTCCAAGATTGGTGACAGCCTGAGGACAGCAGACTTTGACTCCACTAGGAACTAAAAATAATATATTATTAAATTGTTGACTTGCAAAAACCATGTCACTTTTTCAAATAAGTATATCTTATAAATAAATTCGTGAAGTTCTGAAGTGGTTTGCAGTTATTTCTTTTCTCACCAGCATTTATCTTTTAGTGTCCGCTTAGATAAAATAAAGGAAAAGGATAGGTAACTAGGTTTGACAAACAATACAGAAAGCATTTGATGAAAAAAAAAAATCATCAGATTATAACAAAACAGAAGTTTGGCACTTTTCATCAAGTCAATTTTCAAGCACACTATAGATCTAGTCACTTCTACCTGTGTGTCTCAATCTTAGATGAAGAAAAGCACTCTGTAGAGAAATGGCTTCTTAGTAGTAACAAGCTAAAGTACAGCCAGCCTCTAAAATTTATGCAGATATTTTGTCTGTGGAATGGAAAAGTTTATGTTCTGTTACAGGCCCTTTAAGACACATTTTAACCCCATTAAAAAAACTCAACTACCATGCAACAAATATCCTAATTTTCTGTGTCACTTCTACCCATCCCTTATGCTGTGCCAAATAGAAATAGTCACTTTACTTTTTCTTCATCAGTGTGCAATTAAGGAATGACAAATAAAGGGTAAGGGGTAAGAAAATAAAGTATGTTCATATAGAGTATATTGACAAATGTTTGATAGCATTAGCACAAAGGAAACACTCATTTAAAAATATATTTTATAAGAATGCAATACTCATTAATTAAAATAAACAGTAATGGGAGGCTCCAGAGAAGCCCAGAACTTTCTTATATATTCAGCTCAGGTGTAAGACAGTAGTTAAAATCATAGAAGAGCAAGCAGGAGCATATTCTCTTATCTCCAGTATGCACTTGAAGTCTTTCCAAGATTGTCTTGCTCTTTCTCGTATATCCATTCAGTAAAAAAATCAAACTAGAGCAGTGAGTTTAAGAGATTTTCAGTCTCTCTTGTGGGGCATTGTGACTCCTGCTTGAATAGCATAGGGAAAAAAAATCCATTTAAACAATCAGTGGCCTTTATGTTATGTCACCAAATTAATGAAATTACTTTTCTATTCAAAAGAGGTAATACAATTGAAGAGTTACACAAAACAAATGCTTGGAATCAACCTATAACAGTTGAGATGTGCACCACTTAAGTCCCTGTTTTTAAGTTCTATATCCTTGTCACGTTTTTAAAAGACCATTTATAGAATCAATTAGCTGAAGAAAAACAAGTATACTCTAAATAATGCAAAATACCAAATGCATTGTGAATAATTTGCTTCATAAGAAGCAAGATTGATTTTGCCTTTGATCATACTTGCTACACAGAAAGTCTTTTTCCGATTAAGGTTAAAAAGTTAATGTTACAGAATCAACAACTTGATAAAATATCACATTAATCAGGAAGTATAAACTCATTAGAATTCTACATATCATGCTAAAGGAGCTATTCCTGGTCTATGCTACAAGTACCAAGATAGAGAGGCATGTTCTGGAACACTGATTAGCAAGGCCTTTTAAAGAGTAACATTAATTGTACCAATAACATATCTTTAAACAAGGTATTAAAATATTCAGTCTCTCACCTTCTTTTTTTCAGAAAAAAATAGGAGCCTAAGTGGTTCAAAAGATTTCTAGAAAAAACATTACATTCCGCAAAATATTTTCTGTAAAGGTAGCTTAATGTACCTATTTTAACAATACTAACACAGTCTGTTCTTAGTTGTAAAGATACACTTCCTTTCTTGGCATCAAGAAGATCAAGTAGAACCATCATCAGCACTTTGTCCTTAACATGAAAGGAAAGTTAATAAAACTAGTTGGTCCTGGATAAATAAACCTGGATCTGGATTAGCTTGGGCTCTTAGTTTAGCCAAAATGAGTACAGGATCTCATAGCAGTTCCCCTTTCCTAGAAGGGCTCAGAAACAGACAGCAGGTGGGGAAATAAAAAGGAGAAAGAGGAAGAGGAAGGAAGAAATGCCATCAGTCTTTGAGACTTCTTAAAATGTATACTTGGTTTGATGGCTAGTGCCCATTGGAGCTGTTGGTCTTTTATACCTGCAAATCAGATCCCAGACGACTTAATCTACTTGTATATGCTTATAAGCAGGAAGGTCCCCTACTTGTGGTTCTTATATTCCAGACTGGAGGAAAGATACAGTTTTCTAGACAACAGAACTGTAAACAAATGAGCTATTACAAAAAGTAAACTGCCAAGAAACTTCACTTCATTTGAGATTCAATTGTTGGCCTCCATCCAAGTGACAGGCATTTTCAAAGAACTCTTGATAACTTCAGGGTGTTCCAGCTCCTTTGCATTCCCGCACATCAAACTCAAAATAAGATGCTGGAGTAATGTTTGAATAACATGTTGTCAAGTCTATAAGATTAAGATAGTATACTGATGAGTGAGACATAAAAATGTGTGTGGGCAGATAATGTCTATAATGAAGGAGAGTGTAAAAAAACAATATTAAGAAAGGACAGTTTCATAAAAATAAAACAATTGCATGATAATTTTGTTACTGGACAGGGAATAACACTGATGTTGGTTTTATACTGATAACAGTGAAGCAAATTAAAGCACTAAAATAATAAGACAATAAAATAATGATAAAACTTATTTTTCAGGTAAAGCAATAACACAGAACACTAATAAGGATGTCATTGCTATTCTTTTTCTAATTTTTCTGCACTGCACAATAGATATATATTCTCCCACTGTAAAACCAATCACAAAAAGATAAAACAAAAAGGAAAATTATGCTCATTATTTTCACTTTGAAAACCATTTTTCTTTATCCTAGAGTGTAGCCACACAAGTACAATTCATAATCTGGCCTGTGGCAGTGAGATACTCAAAAGAAATAAATACAAGCATCTAGTGTTGCCTGGAGTAGTAATAGCCTTGCTAAGAATATCTTTGAGAAAGACAGTGATGAGATCACAACTTCATTTATGACAGTGAGAGAGTATTTGAAGTGCTATCTACACCCCTGTCACTCAAATTGCAGATTTCAACATACATGGCACTCCTATATCAGCTTCTCTAAGTACTGAAATAATCTCTACTCATTTCTGACTAGACAGTTCTTTTAAAATGAATGGGACCATATAGGTTTAACTAAAATAATTTGGTTAGTACACCAAAGATGAAAAGAACCATTTTACATTCTATCAGTCAGGACCCTGCCTGATATTAATTTTAACAAAATAAAACAACAAAACAAACAAAACCCATATCATGTGAGGGAAAGACTCTTAATGCTGAGGAAATTATCTGTAGAGAATTCAGAACAGCTATTCATAGGCTGACCACAAAAGCCATTAGCTGAGGAAAGCAAGGGGCAGGAAAGGCAAGGCAAGGTGGGACAAGGGAAAGAGTAAAGGAAAAAGGAAAAGAAAACGTGCAAATCTCTTTGAAGGAAGTAGTAGAACAAAGAAAAGGTTATATAATCCATCCAGAAGAAGGAAAGAGGAAAATACAGATAAAAACCATGATGAACTTTTCACATGAAAAGAAATCTTTGCAGTTTGAACAACTGTTGTGTGAATCACATGACCATAAAAGAACAATTTTAAGATAGAGAATAAAAATGCCATTAAAAACATCTGATGAATGACAATTTTTATTTATTTCCTGATGTCTGCTCTGACATTTTCAAAACAAATGTTTTTGAGAGCAAGAAATTTGGTTTCTGTGTTTTCATGGTTTGGAAAAAAACCCGTAACAGTAGGGACAGAGAGACTTAAATAATTTCTAGTAACTTTGGAAAGTCTAGTGGGTACTATTGCAGAATGTGAGGCAGGGAGGAGCTGTCTTCATGGCTGAGCAAGCCCTTATTAGAGCACAATTAATAGTAAATGTTTCAGACATCAACTTTAGCAAACTGAGTGCTGAAGTATTTCTTTGTATCCCCTTCATTATCTGTAGAAGGAGCTTGAAGTGACCAGATCAGAATAGATGTCTATATCTAGTTACCTGAATCCCACGTCAAGAGGGCTGTATATTCCTTTATGTACAAACCACATTTTACAGAGTTTTTACTCAGATACCATCCTTTGCTTTCAATCAAGAAATAATGTGATTAGCCTGATAGTACTACTGGATTTAGTAGTACCACATTCTTTCAAGTCAACCTGTCATTTAGGTCGCGATTGACTTTTATTCAAGACATCAGAATTGAAACCTAGAGAGACATCTGGACAGACAGTGCACTTAAGGGTGTGGATGAAAGTTCTCTGAATATATATATATAACATTAAATACTGCAAAGAACTACAAGTTAAATAACATAATTCCAGTTTCAAACACCCTGGATATGTTTAAAACATGGCTAAGTACTGGACTCTGAGAGTTTCGTTAATGGTTTGATTTGATGATCTTAAAGGTCAAAAAATTCTATGATATAAACATTATTAAAGCAAAAATGTCAGTATAATCACAGACAATTACCATATTCCAAAGAGAAGTCATACAAATACTACTATTGTTCGTGTTCTATTTCAAGTGCATGGGGAGGTGAATCCTTTCCTCACACACCATACTTCAAACATAAGGTATAAGAAATGGAAGACTTGCAATGAAAGACAAACCCAGCAACACTATAGTTGCTTGTACACAATACAAAAGTTACAATGCTAACTTCTCTGCTTCATATAACAGTTCATGGAATGGAAATAAGGATAGGCAAAAGAGAAAGCACTCACGAGACAAATTAACAGTTATTATAAACCAACCATATAAGCTTATATGTTGATTAATATTAATATCAAGCTTTTAGAAGTTGTTTTTCTCTCTATTTGCACAAGATAAAGAATAGAGGACAAACATCATCACAGGAAAGATGCTTCTTAACTATATTGATTTTATTCTTTAACTATGTAAATGACTTTATGTACTCCTTGAATTAATTCTGCATGCAGTTATGGTTTCTCTGTCTCTGTCTCAGGGTACTGTAAAACTGGAAAAGGCAAAAAAAGGAAGTCAAGGACAATCAGAGACATGAAGTGTCATCTATTGTAAAGCAGACTATGATTCTTCAAGATGGAGAATCTTTGTAAAACAAAAAGAGAGATGAAATAGGGAAGAATAGAAACATCCTACGAGTTATGTAAGACTTTTTTTTCCTAAACATGTTATGTAAACAACTCAGTACACTCGATATAAAAATACATATAAAATGAATTTATAAAGATCTTCCAAAACACTTACTGACTTCATTAATATTTATAATGGTATTTGATGGTATGGTATCATGATACTTAGCTTGAGATTTCAAATTAACCCATACGTCCCCTATTTAATACAATTGTTACTTCTCATTTTACGAGCAGAAATTTCTTTCTTTTTTTCCAAAGTACACTTTTAATATTTATTTGCTCTTATGTAGCTCCAACCCTATGTATAAAAGATAACAAAATATTTAGCTAGGTCACTCAAAAGAATAAATTCTTTTGTTTGCATGTCTGTTATTTTAAGAAATATTGACTGTTATATTTTTCTTTTTAAAGGTTTTCTTCGTATAGTCCACTGCATGATAGGTTCTATGCATTAATTACCAAACGTAGATTTGAAACCAAACCTAGATTTAAACCAAACCTAGATTAGCAAATTCACCACAGATCTTAGGTGGGTTTTATGAAAATGTCTGAGATGTCAAAATAAACCAAATAAACCAAATATATATTTATAGTGTACTCCATTGCTTGGAACTGGCATAAATAATCAATCTGTCATCAGTCTGTACTCATCAGGAGGTGAGACAGAATCGTGCCTGCCATGCAGTGTTTGAAAACGAGTTGGTGTAGACCATGGATGATGCATGGTTCATTGCTCTCTGCTGGGTAAACTAGCACTCCATACCACTGTGACTTCTAGTGCCCAGAAGTGCTTACGTCTGGGGACTGCTGCACTGTGCTGCAGTGTGCAGTGTAGACAGATGCAAGACAACTTGCCTGTGACTTCTGAAAATTTTAGAGTCAGAAGCAGAAAGCAAGCAACCCTGGCTCCCAGCTACTATCAGACCAGAGTTCTGAAGGGATTAAACACTATGTGTTAACACATTTCAGCTCAGCTGCTTTACACTGAATGCTCAGATTTTTTCATTAAAAAAAAATCTAATCCTGCAGTTTCTCCATGTATTCATTTAGATTTGTAGATAGTGAAGAAATGTAAAAGCTGAGCATTCTCTGCTTAGTTGCAAGTGACAGCTGTAAGGAGAAACTCTTCAGGAAGAAAAAAAAAAGCTTAAAACAATACTTGAAGTTGTTATATCTTCCAATAACCCCCTCAACCACTACCACACCTGTTTTCCATCCATCCTTATTAACGAGTCTAATGCAAGAGATTAAAAACTAGAGACTTTCAGAATCCAAAAACGCATTACCAGATGTTATGTGCAGATGTCAAAAATTAGGACTTTCAGGTGGGTTACCTGAACCACAAACAACCTGAAAAAGTCAGGGTCAGATGTTTTATCTCCTTATACAAAAGACATTGAAGAGGCAGCCTGTCAGTTTTGAACAAAAAGATTGTTTTAACAACATGCAGTATCATCACCATGGGTGAAGGAAGGGACGCTGGAAAAAAGTGGTGAACTCAGTAGGAAAATATGAAATTTCTTTTTCAAAGGTTTCTATCCCTATCCCATCCTAACCAAAGCCATTATGTCCCATCCTGTGCATTTTGAAAATTAGCAAACAGGTGTTAAATCTGGTATTTGACAGCTATAGCAATGACATTCATTGTCTTCACAGCTGTGGTAACTGGCAGCCATTGTTACCATAATAAGTTCTGGCAACTGAAAGAAAAATTTGCATTATTTTGCAATTGCATAGACATTATTATTGTATAGCCACTGCAGCCATCAGTCAGCTCTCTGGGCAGAGTATTCAATATCTTTTGTATCAGTGAAGACAGCAGTTAATTTATCTTGCAAACTGACATGAAGCATCAACTTGTTACTTTGTGGATTAGCTAAACGTGTGTACATAATCTCTGCAGCTTCATGAGTTATGAGATCTTCTGTAGTTAGTGATGGAATAAGACTGGAACATCCACTGCAATCTTTCTCTCCAGCTTTGAAAGAGAATTTTCTCCTTGTTACTGCTTTTTGGTATAAGGCTCCATGTTTAATTTCTACTTGAAACTGAAAATTTCCAAATTGTCATCCTGAGACTTAGACGGTGAAGCTCAGATCCACATCCAACAAAAAAGGGCTGTAATGCTAGTGTCAGGGCAAATTTTTCCTCTTTACCAGCAGAGATTTGTCACTGGGGGTAGGGACTGGGAGATCCCCTCAGCACCTTCTGCTGATTCCTTTTCTCCTGAGTGACTTGCTGTGCATTACAAGAGGCTACTTTTGGACCACTGTGTCAGCTCCCTTCTTTCAGAGATATCTCACAAAACCTTCATGTACATTTTCTGCTCCAGACTTCAATTCCAGGCCAAAATAAGATCTTCCTCAGAACCGAAAGTATTTGTAACCAGTACTATCAAAGTGTTGAAGGTATTTCTGCTCAATTGTTCCTAGAAAGACAAATATTTGCTTTTCATATTGCTTTACCAATATGAATATGAGGCACATAGAGGAGTTTTTTCAGACTTTGATTTTAAATTTACTAATAAGGCAGGATAAAAAGTAATTTTCTCATGATTTTTTAAGAAATTAATCTTCAGAAAGTGTTGCAAATATAGCTATAATTAAAAATGAAGTATTTAAAAGAGGAATTTGTAAATCAATGTTCACTTAAATATATATCTAAATATATCCTAATAAGCAATGCGTTTCCATGGTGAATTTACCATAAATCGCTTCCTGAAATTATTTATATTTTTGGAATACAGAGCCTCAATCCATAAATATTATGTTTAGATTTACTTTAGTATTTATACACAGTCTGTTCTTCAAGCTTCTGGGCTTTTAATTAATCTGGATTTGGGGCATAAATTCTTTATGCCTTGATTAATACCAAGCAGGTTTTATCTAATTAAAGAGACAGACTGGTGAGAGACATTTTAATCAAAAATTTCATATGCATACAGTACATCTGTATTTTTTAATACAGGCTCAGGCACATTAAAAAAAGATTTATTCTTTCTCAGTTATTTTCATTTTTTGAATTATGGCATATTTCTGGTTCATGTGACAAGTTACCTTCATGCACTCATTCCATCCCCTACTTCCTCTCTCCTCAGAACAGCAGAGTGAGAAAATAAAATGAAGAGACTGGAAATAAAAGAAAAAAAACCAAGGACAAAATTAAGATAATCACATACTGAGAAGCCCATTACATTGTTAGATACCCCTGACTTTTCTAAAGCAAAAAAAAAGAGAATTATTTAAAATACATTTCTTTAGAAGTAAAGTGATCCTGGGGAAATATAGGGAATTTCATTGGTTCTCTTTGATTCTTACTAGAAAAACAATAACTTCCAGGGAAGGGTATCATATGGTCCCTCATTGCCTTTTCAGCTACCCTGTTGAGAGGAAATTTTTATACAGTATGCATTAACTTTTGTATGTAAAATAATTAATTTACAAAGCAATAATAATTTTTATATAAACACAGTTTTGCACCTGTCTATACTGTGTTTATTTGGTCACAACACATTTTAGCAGCTTTAAATTTTTCAGCATATTTTTTAACACTCAACTCAGCATTTCTCTAAAAACCAAGACTTCAAAAATCAGTAAGTTCCAAGACATAAGAATTCTGAGATCTGTATTTATTTGCCTAGATATTACCTGTCTCCAAAGTAGACATTCTAAACCAAACACATATTTAAGAATAACAGTTCCTGAATATATGAAAAAATTCCTTAAGTGACAATACATGAAAAATAAACCTTCTCAAAAAAACTTGGAGTTAATTTTTAAAAAAATTAAGAACATCCATTAGGGGTTTTTAATTTGTTTTTATTTAGCTGCTTGTTCTGAAAAGCAAATATTTCCATAATGCACAATTACAAGAAGTAAAATATAACCAGAAGTATCTAACATGCATCCTGGTCATTTTTGGAGTTTGCCTGTGCACTCCTAGGATGTCCACAAAAGCTGATTGAGAAAAGCAGTTCACAATACATGGTATTTCAAACAGAAAGGAGTGTCACACATAGAAAAAATAATAATTAAAAAAAAAAATTTAAAAAATTTGAAAAGCCACTGACCTGGATACAAAAGGTAACAAATCGTACTATCTACAAAGCATTCCTCTTTTTAATAACAATAAACCATCATTAGTTAAATTAAAAATAAATGCAGGATTAAAATATCAAGCATCCTATCACTTAAACACAGTTCACATGGGATCTTTAATCTAAAGACAAATCAGTGGTTAAAAGATGAGAATTAGCAACGATTTTCAATCTTTGCTGATGTTGGATGGCTGAGGGGAGATGTATGAAGTTTGGTCTGCCTTTAAGAATCTCTTCAGCGGTCACCACATTTTGCAGAATTATGTTCTTAAGCAATATTTGTGCCAAGATTTTTGTGTATTCAAGTTGTGCAGTGGCTGGTTTTAGAGAAAATGTTCACAGAGCTGCCCCCTCTTTCTGACATACTCTCAAACATTGATTTATTGTGTTTTGCCATCTGCCTGTCAATATCTCCCTTCTCTCATGTGAAAACTGTTTTGAGGTTTTGTTTCATGTTTTTCAACAGCTTATACATGAGCAGCACTCCTGAATGTCACACTGAAATAAAATAGTGTATTCACATCAGTGAGATAAACCACCAGAGCCTTCTAGCACTGCAAATGCATGGAGGATGTTGGTTATCCCTGACATTCTCTTTGGTCTTTCCTCTCCATGTACAAGTCTTGCTTTATCTCTGCATCCACCACCTGCAACATCCGTATGCACCTGTATCTGGCATCAATTTGTGGGAAAGGGGTTTATGAATGTTTCTATCTTCAAGGCAAAAGCCAATGCCAGTGGAGATATGAACAAAATATACATTGGATACCCTGTGTAATACTTCCAGTTCTGGGCCCCTCAGTTTAGGAAGGATATCGAGGTGCTGGAGCAGGTCCAAAGGAGGGCAACCAGGCTGGTGAAGGGACTCGAGCACAGATCCTATGAGGAGAGGCTGAGGGAGCTGGGGCTGTTCAGCCTGGAGAAGAGGAGGCTCAGGGGAGACCTCATCCCTCTCTACAACTCCCTGAAAGGAGGTTGTAGCCAGGTGGGGGTTGCTCTCTTTTCCCAGGCAACTATCAGCAAGACAAGAGGACACGGTCTCAAGTTGTGCCGGGGGAAGTTTAGGTTGGATATTAGAAAGAATTTCTTTACCGAGAGGATGATCAGGCATTGGAATGGGCTGCCCAGGGAGGTGGTGGATTCTCCGTCCCTGGAGATATTTAAAAAGAGACTGGATGTCTAGTCCAGTGCCATGGTCTGGTAACTGCAGTGGTAGTGGATCAAGGGTTGGACCTGATGATCTCTGAGGTCCCTTCCAACCCAGCCAATTCTATGATTCTATTATTTGGGATGGATATGTACCTCCTCTTTTCAGTGGAAGCTAACAGTATTTTCTAGAAACAGTTAGACATGTATCAGCAGGAGAATAGTCCATGCTTTCCTTGATATCGTGAACAATTCACAAAGATGGTTGTTTATATGTTGGATGACACATTTGCTGCACACTTAGTTTGTGTTAATTAACAATTAACTTTTTGTTTGGTTGGTTGGTTGGTGCTTTTTCTTATCATGTGTGGTCAAAATTAATATGACAAGTTTTTGACTTTTCAAAAAACATATGAGTCTTAATTTTGAAAAAAAAATATCTTAAGCATCTGAATATGTTCTTTTCTACATAGTATCATTTAAATTCAGAGTAAGATATATTTTACACAAATATCCATGTAATATCCAGACAAAGAAATAACAACTGTGACAAATAATTGGATGAGAAACTATTTTTACAGTTCATGATAAATCAAAAAGCACAACTAAAAAGTTGTCAAATGGATGTTTTTCTCCCCCCCCCTTTTTTTTTTTCTTTCTCAGAATTTCACAGGTTGGAAAAATCCTCTACAAGGAGGGCTATGAGGATGATTAGGGGACTGGAACACCTGCCATATGAAGAAAAGCTGAGGCACCTGAGGTTTTTTATTGTCTGGAGAGGAGAAGATTGAGGGGATCTAAGTATGTGTATAAATATATGAGGGATGGACATCAAGAAGGAAGGGACAACCTCTTATCACTTCTCCCTGTCAGACAACAGGGGCAAAGGATTCAAGATGAAGCACAGAAAGTTCCACCTCAACATGAGGAAGAATTTCTTTACTGTAGAGATTACAGAGCCCTGGAGCAGGCTCCTCAGAGAAGTTGTGGAGTCTCCTCTGGAGACTTTCAAGACCCACTTGGAAGCATTTCTGAATGACCTGCCCTAGTTTTGGTCCTGCTTTGGTGGGGAAATTGGTCTCAATGATCTTCAGAGGTCCCCTCCAACCCCTGACATTCTGTGATTCTCTGTTATTGATTTAAAACTGATTTATTTTAGGAAAAATTTCTGTACAGATTGATTTTTATATATGTATATCTATACATATATAAGTACAGATCATATCGTTTGTTGTGATTCATTTGGGGATGATTAGTTGCCAAATATACAATAAATACATGCAGTTTTGCTCTGGTATTTCTATCAAGTATCAGAATGAGGATTTATTTCGCTCATAAAATAATATCTTAAACATTCTATGAAATTAATATATACATGGTCAGAAGAAGTTTCTCATCAGAAAGTTCAGTGCCCATCTCCACTGAAATTAATAGCATTTTCTGTGGAATTAGGCCTGTGTTTTTCTCAAGCTTAATGGAGCTTTGAGCAGGATTTGTTATTATACTCAGTTTAAACAGCACAGCTCCCCTCTATTTAGGCTACCATAGCTAGAAAACCAAGGGCTGCCATTGAGATAGGTGAGGATCAGATCAAGTTCAGCAATGAACTTAGCAAATGTAACTTTTACCCTTAGATTCATACCATCGCCATAACCAACAATTATATGCTCCTGAGGGGATTTCCACTACCTTAGAGATTGTGATATACTATTACAAGGAGTCATAAAATGGTTGGAGGTTTTTTCGGATGAGAAAAAAAAAAAGGTATTTTTTTCCAATGAGTAGAGAATGGCATGTTAATCTCATTTTGATTGCTTCAAACATCTTTTGAATAAGTTTTCTCAGATAAACCAAACCATGAATACAACAGTTGTGAGAAGAACTTTATCACCCAAAATTTCTACAAGCTTGCTTCTGCATATGTTCTTTTTCCTCCTTTTAACAGATTAATATCAGAACTTATTGATCATATGGACAGAGAAATGGATGCAATGTTCCAAATATCAGTCAGCCTTCCCATGTAGAATGAAATTTTGAATTTCATTAATTACTTTATTACCGTGAATTGTTGGAAGAAACATGTGTTCTTGGATGTTAATTAATAGCTCATTATTATTATACAAATTAACTTGGCAGCACCATGTACCGTATATTTGCAGATTAATGAATTACATTAAAGGGAAGCCAAGATGGCAAACATTGAAGTGCAAGCATCTATTATCTGTTCCTTATAAATGCATAATCCTTTCCTAAGGCGCTAAACAGAAATTCTAATGAGAGGCACACTAGAGTCAAAAGAAAAGAAGAAAAGAGGAAGAAAAAAGATAAAGAGCAATGCATGTGCAGCTTCAAGTACTGAGCATTGCACTGTTTCAGTTCCACAGGCATTTTCTCTTAACTAGGTTGTCATAAAGCTGAGAAAGCCAACAGCATACTGCACAATCATATGAGCTTTGAATCTGACCAGGGAAACTAACATTAGCAACAGTTTCATCTCTACTCTGGCCTTGATAGTAACACAGAAATTCAGGGGTTCAAAGGGGAAATCATCAAAGTCTTACCTACCCATGTGCAACACAAAGAAGCCGCTTCTTCCCTTCCCTTCCCTTCCCTTCCCTTCCCTTCCCTTCCCTTCCCTTCCCTTTCTTTCTCTCAGCAGTCAGAAAATCATCTGTGCATATCTTTTTCTAGACACAAGTCACTTTTTTCATCTTTATCTAATAAAAAATGAATTGTCAATGTAACAAATTGTTAATGTAAGAGGGCTATAAGAAAAATTTAAAATTTTTATTACTTAAGCTTCACCCAATATTTCTTCAAAATTTATTTCTCTCACATTAAGGTAGAAAAGGGAGTTATGATGAGATGTGAGTTGGAGAGATGAAAGGTACAAAAAGTTAACCTTAGAGCAGCCCAGAGAATGCACTGAAGGCAGTGGAATTATCTGATAACACTAAAGCTTGGAACTAAAGCAATCCTGATTTTATCAATAAAGGGGTTGATAACAGTTTCACCTGTCAAAGTTGGAGATATTTTCTTTTTTTTTTTTTTTTTTTTTTTTTTTTTTTTTTTTTTTTTTTTTTTTTTTTTTTTTTACTTTACAGTTTTAATTTTCAGTCTGGTCTAGTTATATTAACCTAGATGCTTTAATAATTATTTTGTAAAGTTCAAGGACGAATAGTTTGACAGAACATTGGGCTGTGGAGTAGAGATAATATAAATTATAATCTGAATTTTAAAACTAAAAAAGCAGTGAATCCAATTCTCTTCTGAGTTAGTCTTACACGATGGGGAAAACCCTCTGGAATCACTCCCCATTCTAAAGAGGATAGGGGAAAAAAAATATGTCAAGTCTGTCTGTCAAAATCGAGACTTACCAACTACTATTATGGACAAAACATACCCTTATCGAGTATATTAATTTAACTTATTGTCAATTTAACAGAGCTGGCTAATGCCAACTAGCCAACCTAGCTGGCTAAGCCTATATATTGTCAAGAATATGACAAGCAAAATTTTTTCTCTGTTCAAGGTTCTGCTTCTTTCCAAAGAAATATTAAAATGCTTCCAACAATTATTCACTCAGACATGCTTGAGAAAGGAATTTAGCTTCTTGGTTGGCTTCAAGACAATACTAGAATTGTGTTAGAAATGTTTGAAATGTAGTAAGTGCATAACAAAAGATGAACTCAACTTTATGTGCCGTAATTTGCAGTTGATAGAGGTAATACTATTTTTTACATGTAACCCCTTACTTCTGGCTAACTGTCTGACACATACACTGCTGAATACATTACAGTGCAATTTTTATAAGTCATCGTTTGATCTTAAAAGTTTGATAAAACACACCTTTCAGCATGTTTTCTGTGTCTGTCAGCAGAATTTTCAAGTTTGTAAAGATCCCACTTTTCTGACTTGGAACACATAGAAACATAGAGGCTGTTCTTTGCACATATTTAGGTACCATAACCATTTCAGCTAAAAGGTATAATATTTTCCACTTATAAGAAGTAGTAAAACAGTACTTCCCTAAACATTCCTTTCAAAAAAATATTCTTGTATTTGCATCCAAGAGAGTTTCCCCCTTTACATCCAATGCAAATGTGAAATCTTTCTATATTAACCATAGGCTACAGTGTTTCAACAGATCTCCATTTGTGCTGTTTCACTACTTCCTTTTGTCCACATATTTTCAAATAGATTTTCGCTGGCTAGATTTTCACAAGTACGTGGTGCAACCATTCGGTGACAATAATTTCATGTTGCGTTGTACATTACTTTCTTGGTCATTATCTAAAATTACAGCCATAGTAAAGATATTAAGTTTTTAATTCAACGAATCACTGAAAAAGTCAAAACAACATCTGCTTAGTCTACCTTACACTGACAGAATATACTGATCCATTCCAGTCATCCATTTTCCCTAAGAATCTTTTATGAAAATAAATCTTAATTGTATCAAACTTCTGTTGCCTTAGACTTCAAAAGATTTGTTATTGCCTTGACAAAATAGTTACACAGTCCACAAATTTTTATGTGCCATTTCTAACATATTCCTCTTATTATATTAGAATCCAACCAGCCAGGTTAGATGCTATATGCTGGACATAATTTTATATGATAAATTGTTGATACCACTTCAGGCAAGGATTCTTTGATTGCTTAATCATTTATTTCCTGATAACTGAGGAATAACTAAGAAATTATTTGTAACTTCTCTGAAGCTTTTTGTGAAAATTTATTTTCACAAGGACAAAGCAGGTATCAGGGAATGAAGTAGAAGAACAATATAGTCACTCCATGTTTATCAAAGTGACTGGACAAGGCTGAGTAAAACCTTTACCTTACATTTTTGTGCTCAAAGGCAAAGAGAAGTGCAGTTCACCCCCTGAACTGGAATGGCACTTGTTAGATCATTACGTTGCAGCTACGTTTTCATCTGGAAGAGATAATTTTCCCAGCTCCTAAGTGGGTGAGACTGTTAGGTACTGACAGGGCTTAATACTAGTCCTACTATATTCTTGCATTTATTATACTGATATTTTAATTATTGCTGAGAAATTGAAGACTTTTTTCTTAAATTCTGAAATAACAAAATTAAATTACTAAGAAACTAAGAACTTCCACTGTCTTTTGTGGCTGTTGATTTACTTTTTACTTTCATATTAGGCATATATGTAAGTATTACTAAAATAGAGACCAATAAAATAAATGTCTTGTTTTATAGCACCTTTCAAAGCACAACTCTGTACATTTAATATAGCTTCACAAGTAGAGTACTGCTCATATATGCTTAAAGCAAATTAGGGTCATTCAAGTTGCTAAATCCACATTTAAAACAGCTGATACATTGAAGTATCATCTCTGCAGTTCATGAAACAAAAAATCCTGTGCATTTTACCCACATTGTCCGTGTTTCCCTTAAAGGTGCTAAGTGTTGTGTACATTAGGACATTTGACAACTTCATCATACAGGTCCACATGGAACATGTAGGTCATATCTTCATCTACCACTTTTTGCACAAAGCTTTTTTTCGGAACTAATTCATAGGCTTCCCATTTAGCTCTGATCTTCAGCAAATCAAGATCTTCAGCATTTTCTTGCCCTAAAATGCAAGGGAACACTAAACTATGGGACAACTCACTTCTACACTCTCCATAATATTTTTGTAGCAATAGTGACATCTTCTTCACCATTCTTATGAAACCTCTAGGTGTAAATGCATATGGTCTGAAGAGTAAATTAATCTTTGCTGTTCTAGAATTATATGATTTCTGTAGATAGCAGCTATATTCACCAGTGTCATCTATTAGATGACTGGGAAAGTGTGAGTTTGTTATTGCTGCATTGTTCTTCAAGATAAATTATTATTTTTGTAGCATAAACAAGGGTAAACACAGAATCTACCACTTGAGATCTGGACAGTGTACAACGAAAGGACTTATTCACCCCCTCAGTATACCTGGAGGTGGAAAAAGTATCTTGGATCTATTAAATATCAGTTGCTATCAAATATAAATGTGCTTTGGGAGAAGTGTGGCACAATTTAAAAGGCTCCTTCATGCAATGTTCCCTTGATTTTTAGAGAGCATTACCAACCTTAATCTAACTGGTTGTTTACTTTTTTGTTCTCTAGATTTTCAAAGTGGCAAGCTTAAGTATTGAAGAACTCTTCCTCTGGGCTTTTCCCTCAGACTTCTTTCTTCCCTTGTTTATCGCAAGGGGCGTAATGATTTCTAATGCTGGAGGGAGAAAAAAAGCAGCATGATTGAGGCAAACATACTATATTTCTTTTATGAAAGCTGTACTGAGCCATCTCCAGTTTTGCTATCTGTCATAAAAAAATTCTTGAAATTCCTTATCAATTTTATCTACTCTGCAGGAAGATGTGCTTTATCAGAGCACAGCTGCTTCTATCAGAGCTACTAGAGCTCAAAATACTTTCTTTTTTTCCCATGAACACTCTGCCACCCACCAGATTTGCCAGTGTTCCCAGCTAAGATTTATCTCCACAGAGTTTCTTTGCTCCCTCATAAAGGGACAATAGTTCTCTCTGAGTTCTGACATACTAATGGCTACCAGTTGGCCCTTATTTCGACATTTCACAGGAAATTTTCACACCTCCAAGTGTGCCATTTTTCAGCTGAATTTGACTTATAGTTCACAGAATGAGAGAGACTCCTGATAAAACCTCCCTTTAGAAGATAGTGCACGAAAACACATTTCTGCATTGTGACAGGCTAATATTCTGCACATTGATTTGTTCGTAGATTTCAGTGTGTGATGCCAAAGACTTTAGTAAATTGAAGTCAACTTCTTAGCAGTATAAAGGACTATAGTCTTACTAGGAAAAAAAGGAAATACAGAGTTGTTATAATAGAGGCTTCCACCCACATAGAAAGTAGCAATTAACCTTATTACTACATTAGCAACTCAGATCTCAAAGGTTGGTAGTTCACAGCTATTATAAATTATGGGACATTGTGCCTATCTGATTTTTTCAAGAGAATCAGAAAGACACATCTGCCTATTAATTAATCACTACTCACACAAGCTATTATGTTTATTCGAAAAGCTCACAAGTATTCAATGTCGGTTTCTCACCGCTTGCCTTCATAGCATCAACAGGGTCAACAGCACAGCTCAAGTCTGTAAAAAACTAAGTGTTCACTTTACAAGATGAAACATTGAACAGTGCATACAAGAAACACAGAGAAGATACTTTGGAATACTGGAACATAATCTTGAGCAGCAAAACAATACATATAAACAAAAAATGCACAAAATACCCTTGAAGGAACTTTTTTACCACTTAATTTTATTTGCAATCAGAAGTGAGATTGTTCAAAAAGTGGACTGGATCATACATTACCCATGCAAACCCTTCATTTTCTTCTTTTTCCTCCCTATTTTTATTCCTTTTTATAAGTTTTTTTTAATTATTATTTTATTTTATTTTCTGTTTTTTAGGGGGATTTTTTGCTTTGTTTGGTTTTGGTTTTGGTTTCTTTGTTTACTAGTTTGGTTTTGTTTTGTTTTTTTTTTCTTCTACCAACAAGTATCACAACTCTACTCTGTATGTCACCTGTTCAAAACTATTCTCCTGGTCATCTCAGTGTGTAGCTGCTTCTCCTCCTTGCTGATCTACTGCTTTACCTGCAAGCAGATTCAGAACACTCTTGTTTCCTTAGAGCCTGTGTTCTCACTGATCAGCTTAGCAAGGAAAAAAAAATCTTTATCACTTAAGAGCTAATTCTTGCTAATTCATGTCAGACAGTCTCACAAGTATGGCTGCTATCACTCCTATCACACCTGCTTAAGTGCATGATAAATGTTGCATCAGTAGGGTCCATATCTGAAGTTATACAGATGTTTTCTTTATCAGCTATAGCCAAGGGAAAGGAGTGAGAAAGTCTTTTAAGTATGGAGCTGGGGTTTTGCAATTATGAAGCTGAGTTTTGGACTGGAAGAAATTTCTCAAAATCTTTTAGACAACCACTAACTTCAAGTTTTCAGAGTAAGCACAATGATGAGAAGTCTGCCTGTTATTAAAAAAAAAAATTATGCAAGGGGGAGGGTTTGTAGGATTTTTAATGGTGAAATTTCCCTTTTCATCAAGAGAAGCAAAGGAAAATTGAACTTATTTGAATCACCTAGCTTGTGTGCATCTACCCATTCTTCACACACTAGTGAGTGTGTAAGGGAAATAAGGTGATGATTTTCCTATGCCTAAGTGTAAAGTAATTTTCCAGGTTTAAATTTTTACACACGGATAAAACTCTTACATTCTTTCTCAGTAATATTGTTATTTTTATTAGTTCAATAATAGGTATCTAGTCATGTGGAAAATCTCTACTAGTGAATATTTCCAAAAACTAATTTTATTTTTTTGATTTGTTATCCAGATATTTTTCTACTACATCTTTAAATGTAGTTTTCCAATTCAATTTTGATAGTTCCTAGGCAGTATTATGGCTTCATTGTTTCAGTGAGCACCAAGTTATTATGAGGCTTAAATTTAATAAAATTTTTATGATAGCTTGCATTGAAATAACCTGTCAAATAAATTTTACTGTCTTTCTGCTTGCCTGTGGGAAATTGCTGCAAAGTAGCTGGGGGCTTCTTACTTGTTCTCTGTTTTAAGTAAAACACTTCAAGTTGCTTTCTGTAAAAGGCTGGGGTTCTAGACTTATTAGAGAGTACTGAATAAGGAAAGTCTACTTAATCATTTCTGCATTTCATGTACAGGGTTCTTACATGTACAAGCAGATGGCTAACCCAGGAATAAAACACTCTCCTGAACTATAAAACTGGAAGATATTTTAGTGATGATCTGTTTCATTGACTTACTATGATTTTTCTATGGCCACCTCCAATAGACATTTTTCTGACATTTTCTGGATCAAGCTCTTTGCTCTTCTCCCATTGCTTCAGCAGTTTAGTTCCCTCTAAGCTTAGCAGTTCGAAAGATCTTTCTCAAGTTTCTCTTCTTTACAAAAATAGCATTCAACTTTTCATCTTTCCCTAACAGGTATAGAGACCATGAAGCATAAGATTATTCTACAGCAGTGTGAATTATATCAAAGACAGTTCACTCTATACATTTTTGTAGTTCTTCCAGTTCTTCATAATAATAATAATAAATAATGATAATAAAAGAAGAAGAAGAAGACGAAGAAGAAGAAGACAACGAAGAAGATGAAAAGTTTGAACTAATGTTATGTTAATGTAACTTGCTTATTTCAGACCATGTTCAAGTATCTCATGGACTCCACATCTTTCTAGGAATCCTGTGCTCATGTTGCCTGTCTCAGAAACAAAAGAATACAATACTGATTTCAGAGCAGTGCAGTATGTCAAATCTCTTTGTCCCTCTCTTTCCTGTCCTGAGGAAAGCCATATGTCCTTCCTCTCCATCCTTCTCAAGCAGCCCCCAGGAGGAAGGAGGGGGCCAAGTCGTTCCCATGAGCTGTACAGTGCTTGCAGCTTTTCCTGCAATCTAGTATCACAGGTATTCACTAGATGTAAGTATGTTTTTCTTTAATCACTTGCTCATCATGAAGTTTCACTAATCAAATCAAAGAGCATAAATAATGGTAAATTTCGTAGGCAAACAGTTGAAATGCACTGCACCTAGTTTTCATTTTAATTTGCAGATTGCTATCCAACAATAATCTTTAAAACAGAATCATGAGGAGGCCTATCAGTGCAAATGTCTTAAATCAGTAAGTTTGAAATGCCCAATTCTAATTCAACTCACTCAGACTTAATGAAAGACTTTAACTACTCCATTTGAGATCAGCAGGGTAATTTGCATCAATAACAACAAAAAAAGGTTTATTAGTCTTAACTACTGGTTTGTTCATCCTCATATAAAAAATGCCACATAAGATTTTTTTGTTTGTTTTTTTGTTTGTTGGTTGGTTGTTTTTTTTTAATTTTGCAGTGATGAGACTTAGTGCAACAGCTTCTGCTTCCTTGGGCTGTAATATTTGCTAAGTCCATTAAATGTCCTCTACATTCACAGAGATGGAGATCTGAATTCAAAGTCATTGAATCATTGACATTTCAAGTTACAAATTTAAAATAAGGCCATGGGCTAAGTTGTTTTTGTCCCAGTGATCACACTAATTTATAATATATATATTACATACATCAATTTAACACTATATAAATTCCAACTACAATCCCTCAATCCCTCTCCTCCCCTCCCCACCCTCCTTCCCCCTGAAATGTTATTTGTATGAGTGTATTATTGAGAAAGTAATGTGCATTAATAAAGGCTTCTGTTTTTTAAAAATTTTGGGATAAATTCAGGGAATATTTGGAGGATATGATTCTGATGTCTTCCCAAAAGACCTGGAAAACTATCTCTGCATAAAGCATTAGGGTTGTTATGAAGCTTCCTAGAAACCGCTATTATTATTTTTTAGGCTAATTTTCAGATCATTATCAAGTTTTATAGGAAAAAATTTACTGAGGAGTAAAAGCAAGTCAAAAGGTAAAAGTGAATTTTGTGTCTAATGTACTAGAGTGAAAGCTAAGAACAAAACATATTTTGATATGTTGGACTAAGAATCATATAATTTCAGAAAGTACCTCCATGAAGATTAAATCAAATAAATTAAATATTGCTGTTACAAAGCTGCGAAACCCAACTGTGCGATGACCACACAGTTATACTTCATGCCCCAACACTGGCAATCTTAAAGCTATCATCCCTCACTTTTCAGGCTCCAGTCCTGCAAAGCAATCAGCTTCCAACAACAGATAGTTATTCAGTGAAGCATTAAGGGAAATGCTCAAGTCCAACATTGTTGAACAAGGCACAGAAACACATGTTAAACTCTCAAGGGGACATCAACATATGACAGAGGAATGCCTTGCTGATTATGGATGTTGTAGATTGAGTGACAGCTGCCCAGTATAAAAAACTTTAAAGACCACATATAGGTGATCCCTTGTGAGGTGATGAGCACCTCCACATTTCAGTGGAGATCAGGATACTCAGCAGAGTAGCAGTTCGGGTCCCTGGAATATATTTCTCTTGAACAGGCACGTGATTCTTGGGGTGCCCTACCCAGGAACAGGAATTGGACTTGTGATCCTCATGGGTCCCTTCCAACTCAGAAGATTCTGTGATTCCATGGTTCTGTGTTTTACAGCCTTGTCTACCTACCACAGCTTTCCCAACCTGGAGACTGTACAGCTCACAGGTATGGGATGGGTTTCTCCACTATAATAAGAAATGTGCAAATCATAAGTCAGGAACAAAGTCCTCATTTGAGCTGACATATTTATATGTATTTCGCAGTCTTTGTATGCTGAACAAAGAGGCTTTGTGCTGTAGGATTTTTGCACTTTATTGAAAGATGTTTTGTGTGTTTTATAATACTCAGCCCTAAGAAACATAAATTCTTACAATTTCATCTTTTCAACACTGATACAAAATGCCTTTTGGTAACCTATGGTAACGGTCTTACTTCTTTTAAGCAGCAGGTGTCAAGGATATGGCAGATGGCTGCTTATTCTGTTTAGGCCACCTAATGGAGCTTTCAGGGCTAGTCAACATTTTCATTTAAATTACACCAGGTTATTGTACATGCACCTCACACAGTGAACTTTACTGGAAAGCTGCAGGGATTCAATAAACCCTACATTACACAATCTGTCTCTGCAGACAATTTTAATACTAGAAGTCTAGGTTGCTTTTATGTTGCCCTGTTTGGCTCATGCTGTCTGTCTTGTTTAATCAATGTAAAAACCCAAGCTAAAGTCACTCCTTCTATAACCCATCAATTTATTTGAGGGATGAACTGTCTCACTGTCATCAGTTGTTTGGGTTTTTTTCCTACAGAAAAGTATATATCTTGATCTTAGAAAAATTTTACACATGAACATGGAGTACATATGACTAATTAATCACTCCACTTACTTCAAAATCTCTCTTCACACCTTCTATTTCAGTCTTTAAAACTATATGATCTGTATTATTGATCATAATTCATAAACATGGTTAATTATCAATGTCACTGCTTATTATGATGAAAGTAAAAATTTGAGAAATTTTTCATATGATACTAAGAATTTGCAGGAGCTAAACTGCTAAGGTCCAGACTAACCACAGCAGTTTTACTATAGAGAAGTAACTGTTCATTCTCTGATGTATTTGCATCATTTTAAAATCAGAATATGTTGCTACTGTCTTCAGCCATTCATTCTGTCAGAATTAATTTTAAAATCTAGGCCATCATCAAAACATAGCCCTTTTCCTGAACACATTGCAAAGGATGCAGAGGTCTTTCTCCAGTTACTTTCTATTCTAGACATGAGAGTACGAGGAGGAGGGGAGTGTTCAGACCCACAGGAAGACTGAAACTGGTTATCTTCATCACAGAATGATCTTAAAAAAAAAAAAAAAAAAAAAAAAAAAAAAAAAAAGAAAAGAAAAGAACATGCAGCAAATTTGTACAGAATTCAGTTAGTCTGGGATAACTAGAGCTGTACAAGTAATTAGTTACTTAACTAGAGCTCTGCAATTAGTTACTTTTATTCTTAATTAAAAAAATACAGTAATTTTATAGGTCTTCAAAATTTTTTGGCAGTTTATATTCAGGTGTTAACCTTAATTCCTTTCCTATAGCTGCAGATCCAGGTTCAGCATAACTCAAATAAAGGTTCACAGAGTCTCTAGGGTGGTCAGTATATATGGAACTATTTTATCCCAAGATGCATTTTGGTCCCATTGCAAAAGAAGAACAAGAAGAAGTCATACAGTTTGTTAAACATACAACATCAGCTAAACAATCTGATAACATCTTATGACCTTAAAGAAAACTTTACATACAAAAGCTCATTGATTTCCTGCTGTTCTTAATAAGTTTTAGAGAATTCAGAGCATCATAATTGTCCCAAAAGAGCAGCCAAAGAATGCATTGTGTCATCATGCTACAGGTCAACAGGCGGAGACTATAACACTTGTGCAGTACAAGTAGTGTAAAAGCAAGCAGGAGATTAAATTTGTCCTCTCCCTGGTTGATATTAAAAGAAGATTTCATAGACTGATAGAAAAGTTCTTATTTTGTTGAGATGCAGAAAATAAGGAAATTTTTTATATTAGTGTGTGGGAACAAAAATTAATGTCTTTGACCACTTCTAGAAAAGTGTTTCTCAATGCCAAGATTGTATTAGAGGTACACTGCTTCCTTCTTTTTCTGGAAAACATGGAGGTGCCCCGACTGCTTCTTCACTGTTTAGTAGGACTATCCCTTCCAGTTATTCCTGCAAAATGACGTGGCAACCCAAAGATATTTATCATCAGCCAGATTTCATTAGTAGGTAGATTAGCAGTTTAGCCCTGTGTTGTTATTATATACTGGCACACCGTTTTATAGATACTTGGAAATATTTCTTAGTTATTTATATGATCATCATATATATGTGAAGAAAGAGAGTTTGACAGGAGTTTGCACTGTTCCACAGTTTTTTCACTAATAATTTCTAAGTAGATAATTGTTCTTGGTCTGGCAAGTTTTTCTTTTACCACAGATTAAGAAATTATTATACATTGCCTGGACTGCAATAACTGTCTTTGTTCGTTTGCAGACTATGGCAGGAGTGAATTATTTTTCCTTCATTCTGTCTTAGAATTGCAATGTAAGTCATAGGGCATCATCTTGCACATGCTGTGGCCAGTGAATATACATGTATGTAGCACTGTGCATTAGTGATTACTATAGCTCAACTGATAAATAGCCATATGTTTCATGTGATACACTGTCACATCCTGGGTTGCTTTATCTTTTGTCCAATTACAAGATGAGCATCTTAAATGAAAGCTTTCTCTAACCACCTGCCAGACAGTGCAGTTGTGTAATGTGGCTCCATTCACTGATATTTAGTCATCAGCTGAGACACAGCCAGAACTGGCATGACAGGGGAAAAACATCTTTCACCATTCATTTCAGTTCACCTGCTATCCAGAAGAACATACTCGCTAATTCAGAACAATGAAGAGCTCCATTTAAAAGCAGTTATCCTATTTTTCTCACTCTATTCCTGTTGGAATTATTGCTGGGAATGTTTTTATAACTTCAAGCTTAAATTCATTGAAACTATCCATACAGGGACTGTATTATGTATTATACTTACTCATACAGGTATTGTCCAAATTGTTGAAAAAAATATTTTAATCAAATAATACTTACAGGAGTTTAATCCCTTCGTGTAGAATTTAATCCCTTTATGCAGCTATAGGCAGGATATCCCCTCCAGGTAGTGAGAGTAAGTAAGAAATATATAGATCTTCTGGTTTCTTCCAAAGACTGGACTTATTCCTGGCTGGTCCTTCAGCAGCTCCTTTGCCCTTTGTGTCAGCACTGTGCCAGCAACCCACCAGAGAGATCAGGGCCACTGCTAGACAATTTCTACCTTGGATACCCTGCTCTGCCCACTAGCCTCATCGATGTTTTTTAGGCTTCTAACTGCAGAAATATGTCTGAGAGCAGAAGTTCAACATAGGGTAAAACGCTCTATGAACTGCTACCAAAGGTAAGCCAATGAAATTCTTTACAGGATGATTCTAAAATATGGTAATTCACTAAAATTCTAAAATATGCAAATTCACAGTATTTGCACTGTATACTACTGAGAATCTGTGCTGTTGAGAAAAATTGCACAATTTTTGTCAAAAAATCCTTAGTCTGATTCAGATACAAACAATGGCATTAGTATTTTAAGTCTTGATTTAGGGGTATTAAAAAGTTATTGAAAGTTCAGGACAGCTTTGATCAAACTTGTGCCTGCTTCATTAACATTTGTTCTGCTATTGAGCAAAAAGAAGGAGCTCTTTTGAATTATTGTGTAAGTAGAGTTTTATCGAATTGTCTGCCTCCAAATGTGCTGGTTTGGGAGGAGATCTTAACTGCGCTATCTATTATGCCAAAGACAGGAACCATTTAGAGTCTCATCCTCCATCTGTAAAAGAATTGTCCTCCTTTACACATTTATGATTTAACTGATGTGGTAAAGAAATTTTAATCCGTAAAATAGGCAATATACATGACTCAGTGTGAATGCTAACCTTCTTTCCAGTGAGGCAAGATGGGTTTTGCACTTATCAGAAGCATTTAAATATGTTAAAAATGAGCTATACTCACTCTAACAGCTTTTCTCTTTCTGATCATAGTTTAGTTGTCTTTAATTTTGTTTCATCTTCCTTACAACTCTTAATACATATTGAAATCTTATGACACGCATTTTCAAAATTCTCGTGTTACCTGAAATAAATGTGAATTCTTACAAACAGAAATAATGTGGGTATGAGACACTAATTTGTGTTTAAAATCCAGTTTTAATTTAACATGTTTATATTCTCATTTGGCTAAAGCTATTTTTCTCTATTCTGTTACAAAATGCAAGCCTTTGGGCCATATAAAATAGATGAGAATTCAATGCCATGCGTAAGTGCTTTGCTGAATCAAGCCTCAATTACTAGATCATTACTGTAATATCATGATGCTGTATAAAAGCCTTTAACAAACTCATCATCGTTGCTTCCAGACATCTGTTCTGAAATTCCAAGTATTACAAGGTCATATCTTTAAAAAGTGATAAGAAAATAGCTTCTGTTTCAGTCCTGTTAAATTACATAAATTAGTAAAGTAGTAATTAGATTATTAAAACAAATAAAATAGAATTCAAACATATAAGAACATTCTCCATTTTAGAAAGCAATGTCATATGCTTTCTAATACCTTCATAAACTTTAAAATAATGTGAAAATGTGAATGGAGGCACTTCATGTTTCTACAGGTCACATAAAATTTATTTTTAAGCTTGTTCAAGTGCAAGCATGGATGGTGGACTCATGGAGAGACACTGGGGGTCTATTCATCAATTCTGTTATGACATAATGTAAGGAACACATTTAATTTTATGATTTTAGAAAGTTCTGTGCTCTGGACTGACGTAGGAATTTCTTCTCTTAGCTGGAAAGGAATTTATTTAAAATTATAGAACAGGAGAAAGATGTATGAATGAAAAACAAATACTGTGTACCTGTGAAAAAGGCAAGTGAGCATAAGAGACAAGATGTTCCCCATAAAGATCAGGAATTAATACTGCTATGAAATGAAGCTCTGATAAGGCCTTTATGGGAAAAAACTACCTAAAGAACCAATAACTTCAAAGATTTGCTTGTGTATGTGAATGAAAGTACACAGAATCATGCACATACACCCCCACACAGGGAATATTAGATATAAATGAAAGATATTATATTTCTCCTTTTTTTGTGTGTTTTGTTTTGGTTTTTTCTGGGTCTTGCCATGGAAAACAAAATGAAAAATTTAGATGAAAATAGAAATTACATAATTTCTGTGAAATTTTATTTTCTCACAATGAGTACTAACATATTTCTAGAGTATTATTTAAAGCATTAAAAAAGTATTATATGTCTGAAAAGTGTTCTGAACGAAGTTAATGAGCGAAAAATGTTTTAAACTAAGTTAATTAATTTAAATATGTATTTTTGAAGCTAGCCTTTTTGGATTGGATTTTTGGTTCTTGATATTACATTGTACAACTTCTGATGAACTAATCTAAGCACGTATACATTCGGCAGTTTAGCTCTTTCAAAATATGAGTTTCTTCTGTGTCTGCACTCCAATTGCACAAGTCTAATTACAGCAGGCATGTCTCACGAGCCAAGCCTGTTGTAGGAAGGAGACTAGTTATCACTGAAAAAAAAAAACCCATACCAAAACCCAAAACCACTGCTGAGCTTCTCTTTTCTGCCCTTCTCCAGCATGGGCTCCATATTGCCATCTGGGAAAAAAGTGAGGGGATTAGAGGCTTGTAGGACATCCTCCTTTTTGAGATAAACAACTATGGCATTGTCTCGAGCCACTTTGCCTAATTTCCATGTTGACAAAAGAGACTGCATGTCTAAAAGGTTTCTTGATCATAAAAAAATAAAACAAGACAATGAGATAGGAATGTTGTTTACGAAAATGAGGGCTGTAGCATTTTCTTGAAGTAAATTGTAGAAGGTGATAGAGTCTCATTAGGCATGTCCTACAATATCCCCAACAGATTGGCTTCAGTTAATGTCTTCTTGATCAAAGATAGAAACATTTTAAAATAATATAATTTGATAGAGAGCCTGTCTTCTAGAACTAGAAAAGACTTTTGATCATCTTTGCTTTGTCTTCCTTTAAACCCCAAAGGTTTTGGTTTGGGTTTAAATTTATGGTGGAAGTACAGGGAGGGGGCATATCAGTTTTTCTATTGCTGAATCAATAAAAGTAGAAAATATTATTTCTCTGATTAGGGTTTAGCATTCTGTTTCCATCAAAATCTCTGTGAGTTTTAAAACTCCCCTTTGTCAGGAATGCTTTATTTATTGTTCAAAGAAGCCTCATTATATGGGCAGGGGAACACTGTATGTTCATTCCTTACTTCATCTGTACTTGTCATTCTTGTGGGATTCTAGGAGTTAGAGCGAGCACTCAAAGACAAAACAACAAAAGACCTGACTGGAAGAAAAAAATCTGTTGTGAAGTATTGCTCAATGTGAATATTGGTGAAATAACTGTTTTCATAATATTTGCTGAAGCAAGTGTAGGTTAAGAAGCCTAATGGCAAAAAAATGCAACAATGCTAGAAGGAATAAATTAACCTATGGCATGGGAAAAGTTATAAACCAAATTAATAGATCTTCAGTTGCTGAAAATCAATGTAAATCCTGGTAAGTGGGAGAGCTTACACAGTAATTAAAAGGAAGGAAAATGTTTCCATGTGTATAACTTAGATTCCAGGGAACTCCCTGCCTTTTCAAAGTGCTCTGCTTGAAAAAAAATTATGCCAGACTACCTGCACCATACAAAATCCTCCACAAAATGAGACACTGAGACAGTAGTCTAAGGGTCAATATGGCAGAGAAAGGGGAACTTTTGAAAGGGTCAAGCAGTGATGTGTTGGGGAAAAAGGACTTTAGAGAATGATATTCTGAAATAATCTTCCCTCCAAACCAAATTCATGTCTATATATCCTGCACTGCTTCACAATCCCAGGGCTCTTTTTTTTTTTCCTGAGACAACCTTCTGGATGTGGACCTGATTTTTTACAAAATTCAGTTCAGTGGATTTCCTTGGAACCATGCACATCATTGGAGTGACACTTTATTTCATGCTGGTGTTAGTTTGTAAAGAAAAAAAACCATTTCGCCCAAACTACACTTTCTGACAATCACTTTATTCAAAAGAGGGGAAAAGCTATGCCATTTGTCTTGGTCAAATAATGCTAATGATAATATGTAATTTTTTAAAAAATTGATTAAATTCACTTTCAAATTGCATCTCTTTTGGAAGAGATCTGCTGCTTCTGCTAGACATTTTTCTTACTTTTTTTGTGGGATGAGGTGAGAAAAAGAAAAGTAGTTCTTCACTGTTCAATATGTAATTTGTAAACAGGCTAAATTTCTTGTATTTTGTCTTTCATGTTTCATAACTCACATGCACTTGTATTCAAAGACAGCTCTTCAATGTCTTACCAGGGGTAAGTTTTTGTCTTGAAATATTAATAAGGGAAAAACACATATTCAAAAGGAAGGTGCTGGTAACTTTACATCACTTCTCATATAAGGATAATATGAAACCGTTTGTTAATAATATTAAAATGAGAGCAATCAAACCAAATGATAACTGAAAATGGCCTCAAGCAGACCTCAAATATTGATTCAGTGGGAAGTTATATGCTCTTCATTATTAAATCTCTCAAAAGCAGCTGAAAACACTGCTTTGGTAAATTAACCAGGGCAGCATGCGCATGACCAAAAGCAAAAACAAAAAAAGAAACAAACAAAAACCAAACAAAATAATAAAAACAAAATAAACAAACAAAAAAACAAACCCTGAAAAAATACTTAGTTTCTTCCTATAATGAATTGTAATTTGAAGAAAAGATATATACTTTTACCATTTTATTGTACTGAAAATACATTCTTCTGACTAGGAGAAAGAGAGGCCCAAATCAAAAATTCTAACCTTTAAAGGTCCTTTTCCCAAAGGCAACTTTGGATTCTCGGCTGATCTACATTACAGGAGGCTTGGCAGAAGATCTGCTTGTACTGGCAGAAGAACTAGTGGTGTGTTTTGCTAACTTTTGTTAGAGCTATGTCAAAACAATTGCTTCCTTGCTGGCATACCACTGTCAACACAGGAGTTTTGCAGAAAGGTGATTCTTCTTTTAAACTAACACATTTATCCTGAGACTTTTATACTAAGTTTAAACTGGACTACATACCCTACATACCTTGCAATATATGTGGGCACCTTTTCACCCCAAAGAAGATCTGAGGGAGACCAAATACAAACATTCAGAACATAAGTAGTGTATAAGAGATTCATTAATTAATGTCTTTCTTACAACTTAAATTATGTCTGGAAAGAATTTCTTATCCTGTTACTTTGTGTTTGTTTTGTTTTTGTTTTGTTTTGTTTGTTTGTTTTAGTTTTCATTTTAAATGTCCATCTTCTGTTGAACTCTTGTGAAGTCTTGGCTTTTATGAATCTCCTGGAACAAGGAGTTGCACAAGGAAAATTTAATATGGAGTAAAATAGAATTTATTTTTTCATTACTTTCTATTTCAATGAATGCTGTTTTCTATTGTTGTTATAATAGAAGACCACACCATTTCCAATCTTTATTACTTATACTATTGATTACTGTGTATGTTTTCATCCAACACTTATTAGTGTTCAGCTCAAATTACACAAGGCAGATTAGAGAGTTTTTCTTTACATCAGCTTTTCCAAAGCACCCGTGGGAAATTATTGTTGGCCATTTCCAACTGCAGTCATTTGTGTCCATCTCAGGGACTCCTTTACTGAATATTGCTGTTCAAAATTTCTACAGACAGAAATGAACAACGCTGTTTCTATCAGTTCTTAAATTAAAATTAACTCTACAGTCCTTTTGGTTTATTATAGGGTATTCATGCTTTAATATCTTGCTATAGCATATCCACTGAGTAACTTTCTTGAGAAACCAAATAAAAACATGAGAATGAAGTGGCTATTTACATACTGTGCATTAAATATTGAACATACTCTTATTTACTTTGTCAGATTGATTAAACTCTGTCTGTCATCTGTCTGCTAGACAAAAAACCCTAGTATCCTAACTTGAAAAATATGCTCGTCATAAGTGGACAAATAGTGTATCTCGCTAAATCATTTAGAGTCAGACTCTTACAGAGCCCAGAGCTGATGGAGTGAATGTTTGCAATTATCCTCAGATGTCTGTTCTTTTTTTGGGGGGGAAAGATGTTGTTTAAACAAATAGCATTCTGCTGAAAAAATAAAATTGATGGGTTCTCTGGCATGCTGTATCTGAAGAGTTGAAGAAAGAAAGCAGCAGCAGAGTGATTTCAAAATGTATGTTAAATACTAATTTGTGTCAGGATATTTTATCTCTTCCTTCTCCTGCTCCTCATAATCTTTTTTTCACAGCATGCTCACACAGCAGAAGATAATAATTAAGCTACTGTGCATTGTCTGTCATTGGCACGCATTAGAAAATTACAAGACTGAAGAATAGCCAAATTAACTTTTAGGAACTGGTTTTGCATTAATTTTTGTGAATTTAGGTCATTTAAAAGGTGGCATTTTATTAAGGATGGTCAGAAAACACTTTTTTTTTTTTCACTAAGGACTCAGAAGTTTTGAAACTTGTTTTCTTCTCATCTTGAAACAGATTTTTTTTTCTTGTGAAAAGGAAATCTAATATTCAAAATACAGTTTATAAATTGACCCATTCTTATAATGTGAAAATAAACTATGTGTGACTCAATGAAACAGATCTTGAGCTCTTAATGGAGCCCCTCAATGGAGAAATTTACCAGTTTGTATCCTCATAACTTCTCAACTCAAGCACACAGCTCCAAGAGATAGATGCTATCTATCTATCTGGGATTTTCAGCTGAGCTAGGTTTCCAGCTCAGACTTTCTGTAAAAATATCCCAGAATAATAAATCCAGTAAGGAAATACACAGTCTATTTGAGAAAAGGTGAAGAAGGCTAAACAGGCTTGCTGATTATTTACCAAAAAGGGCCTTGTCAACCTTTCTTTTACCATTGCAAAGTGGGAGTTTGATGGAATGCCCACCACAATATGGGGAAGAGGAGCAGTGCCCTTCCTACTATGCTGTGGACAAGCTAAAATCTTCAGTGTTACTTCTGCTGGTAGTCAGAGTGATGAATTTCCCCAGGGTTTATCCCAGTTTTTAGTGTCCACAGGCAAGGTTCTTCAGAGATCCACCATGTTCATGGTGTTTGTTTCAAATTTGCATTGAAATTCAGCATATTTCAAGAAATTAAAACTTGTTCAACAAATGTAATTTCGTACAGCCTCTGCAAATTCTCTTTTCTCCATCTTTTCATACCCTGTAAGCCACACAAATGTTGCCTCCTTAAAAGTATGTTTAGATATTTTTCACCATACATCATATGCACATGCAGCCAGCAAAACGTTCATGGCTGGAACAGTTAATCCAACATCTGAGCATCTTTATAAATATATTTAAAGAAAATCTCTAAGAAAGGAACCCGCTTTTGGGTTCACAGACAACAAACAAAAACCCATGCTCAAATTCATGTAAATCTTACTGAAAATTAAATCTAACTAAGAATTAATCTTAATTTTCTATTGCTTAACTAACAATCTGTAAACCATCCTCATTTTGTATGGGTGAAGCAAATTCTAGGATTAAATTAAATCATGCTCAGAGCAGTCAGAAACTCTGGGCTAGGCTGTCAAATAGTTTTTGGAGATTTGGCATGCTTTCCCAGTTCTGGACAAAGAGAACTGGCTTTATAGTCACTTAAAGACATCATATAGTATTCTGTACACTTATTTTATGATCCCTCAATATCAGAAGGAAGGGTTAACATCTAGGATTTCAAAATGAAAGCTCCTTTGAAAAGTAATGTTTGATCCATGGGAACGACAACGTTGTGGATGCAGGGTGATAGACATCTGCTTGTATATGTATGTATTTGATGCTTAGTTTAGGAGAAGACACAGTGAAGGTCAAGGGTGAGTAGTTTAGTCTGCCTGGGGCAAACACTATGCTTGTACTCTTTGCTAAAGAAACAAAATATGCTGTGCTGTCAGAGCCTAAAATACAAGCAGTTTCACCTTGTATGTAGCAGTGGGTATTGACAACATTTTGAGCTGTTATAATACTGTGATGTTAAAGATTTATCTGGGCCATCATTCCAGTGTATGAGCACAGAAGAATCCTCTTTTGTTTCTCTTATTCTCTTAGTATCTCATTTGTAAGTATTATAGATAATCACTAAACAAGATGCCAGACTCCTAGCTCATTGTCTGTGTTCATTGTTTCATAATTATATATGAAAGCTAAACTCATGCTTAGAGACTGCAGTACTCTGTTATCAGCACAACAAAATGCAGGAGGAAGATTTGCAGCATGCATGGTGTTACAAATTACCCACACGTAAGAGGAAGTAGAAACAGCTTAGAATATGACTGGTTATTACGAACACAGCTATTCTTTCTCACCTAGATTTTAGCACAGGGCTATCCACCATAGTTCAAAGCCATCAAACACCAGCACCTTAGTCACTTTCACATTTGTCACATGTTCCTGTTCTTCTCTCTCCCCATAAAAGTATGAGCAGTACATGTTTTGTGTCAGTGTTTTAAGTGCCTTAGGGAAAGAATCTGCCATAGATACAAAAACATTTGATTTCATCATTCTCCAACTGTTCTTGGAAAAGAAACTATCATGTTTATACAATACAGGACAGACTTGGCAACTGTTACATGGATGGTGCCTTCCCACAGATCACACAATGCCTCAGTCTATTAATGACCTAAACTCCATGCAGCAGTGCCCTTGGAAAACTTCTGTTGCTAGCAAATGTTGAATCAGAAATACTCCCAAAACAAATCTGTTGTAGATTAATTTAATTATCTAAAGCTTTTAAGAGCTTGTGGATTTGCAATGAATTATTTACAAAAGCTAAAAACCAAGAACTAAGTAAAAATTAACACATCTTCCTATACGAGCAACAAAAAGTCTTGGTCATCCAAGTCTCAGGTATGCATGGCTAGCAAGGTCATTAAGACATGTATTACAGGCTGACATAGAGTGATTGACTTTTTACCACAGCTGATAAAAAGTCCCAGGGTGAAATCCTGGGTCCCTGAAGTCAAGGAAAGGTTTTTCTATTTAATTTAGTGGTCATGAGCATTCCATTGCAGTCTTCTGCACCATCATTTACAACCTTCCATTCAATGCCTACCCAAATTCCATTAATTTAGGCAATAGGGCTATTTCTGTTTTCTTAATAAATTAAAGCACGTACCAATATCAAATAACTCCTTCAGTATCTATGCTGCATGTTTGTTTTGTCTAAGTCTGCATTTATAACCCGTTGCCTCTCTCTATACAGCTGGAAGTGACTGGAGACCCAGCAGCCTAAAAAAAATTGGAGTCCCCTTTACACCCAACACATACAGCGTGTAGAACATTTTCCAGGATAAAATCAGTGCCACGAATGGGGATCATAGCTGACACAGAGAAGGTAAATAAGTAATTGTATTTCCCTTATTTCTGGTATAATGAGAAGTAGTATAATGACTAACAGAAGAGAAGATTCTGATGAGCTTTCTCGGTTGAGCAGGAACCCATCACATGATGTAATATAATCAAGGTGCATTTTTTTCCTTGTGAGAACACTAGAGTTGCCATGCTTTCAGATGCATAATTTTTTCCTCAGTACCTATTGTGTCTCAAAAGTATTAGTTTCTGAAAATAAGAAAAAAAATCCTACAAGATCAGGTTATCACACGCTCATAACCTCTATCAAGTTATGGGCAAATATCTCCAAATAAAAGGAGCAAGAAAAAAATTATATAGAGGTATTTTGAATAAAACTTCCTTTGCAACGATTCACTCCACAACTTACATTTAAGTAACAAAATGGGACTGGAACAGGTTAACCTAAGGGAAAATCACAATCACTGGTGCTTTGGGGAACATTGTTTTGGTCCTGTTGGACCATTTGGGGATTTTCTGCATTGTTGGGGGCAGTTATGGGGTGGTTATCTTTCTAGATGAAAAGTATTTCATGGAAATAAAACAGGGTGTAGAATTATGTGCATTTTCTGAATTGCCCTCTATCATGTACTTCAGTTCTCACTGTATCTCTCACAGTCATGCCCTATCTTTGTAAATGACAAAGGCCATTAGTTGAACAACCATAACAATTCATTACCATAATTAAGGAGACTATTTAATATGTCAAAGTCTACGTTTCCTAATAGATCTAATTACCATAATATTTTGCATTTCTTGAAAATTCACATTATCACTCCAGCATGAGGTAGCTGATCTGACCAAAAGATGGAGAAAAATTTCCTGATGTTAATTTCTGAATAGCCACAAAAGTGACCTTAAAACCCATTCCATCTCTCACTACCCATCTATTTCCATCTATTAGTACTGCTTTTATTATATCTCATTTATACCACCTTCTTTTGCAACAATGGAGAAGAAAGAAATCAATACTGTACTCTGGAGAGCAAAATATTTCTTCTTATTCACTAGAATGTGATACATGAAATGTGTACATTTCATGGATATCTATTGCACTTTTCCTTCTGCTAAAAAGCAAGTGGCACAATCCTAGCCTGATCATTATGATTTTTTCACATATGAAAGTTCACAGGTATATGTTTATCACATTTTTGACCCAGCCCTTTGTTATCATAAAGATCCCCCATGAACCTCTTGCTCCTATAATCAGGATTCTACTTCTTTGAATAAATACCCTGTGAATATTTATACAAAAATATGCATGTATTATATTTGTCCATTCGTATAACTTATGGCACAGCTGAGGTTGAAGGAAACTGAAAAACAAACACCATAGAAAATCTTCAGGGCTGAAACATCGAAAGTCAAAATATATTTACTTATTTTAAATAAATGTGGTATTTTAAGCAGGCTCCTGATTTTGACATTGAAGTACTCTGAGTGAAGAATATTGTACTCACCAAACATGTCTGCATTGCCCTTCTTTTCAAGTGGGATCAGAAAACATAAAAAATCCTTTGTACTACAAAAAAATTTGGCCAGAACCTGCCTCACTCCCTTGTACAAACACCTTCTATATTTTTATTTCATTCTGAGCTGACACTCATCCTCAAATTGAAGGTATTTAGAATGAAAAAAGCCTTTGCAGTTCTATTGTGCAGCCTATCTGGTGATCTCAAAATAGAGCAAAATGTTAATTAGGACTCAAAATTTTTTGAGGGGTAATAAAGCTAAATATATTTGCTTAGTAACAAACATTTCCTTTATTTCACACTCAGATGTGGATAGGTACTCTTAAGATAATATTTTAGGAAATTTTTTCCTGCATTCCATTCTTGGATATATATTCCCTTCTGTCCAACTTAGAATGCATCACTTAGTATCAAACTGCATAAGAGAAACATTATCAACAGAGGGAGAGTCTATTTTCTTTCTTAAAGAAAGGGGACTTCTCAACCACCTCTTTCACAAACTCAATTTTATTACTTACATCTAAGTCTTTTTAACTTTTCTGCACTGATTAGAATCACATTTGCCCTTTGTTTTTGGCATCTACCAAAAGAAAAGATTTTATTCACAGCACCGCAGAAGAAAATGAGAAAGTACCAATCCTTACACAGACTAGCACACATTCGCCCAGAAGATTTATGCCAGGAGCTGCCCATCCAAAGCAGTGTCATGCACATGTTAGTTTGCAATCTGTTCGAAGTTGAATTCTCTTTTCTTTGCAACTGAAAATGGAGCTCTTTGAGAATATTACTTAAATGACTTAGAAATGCTTATGAAATGATTCACTGAGTGTCAAAGAATAACTACTTAAGGTCCGATATGGAGATCCCAGCAAAAGACATAGTTCAGTCGTCCAATCCAAAGAGGAAGAAACAAGAACAAAATACCTGAAACTGTTCAATTCCCAAACAAACACAGGCCTTGGCCAGAAGACATGGTCTTCTGAAGTGCAGCATTTTAAATATTTGCACCCATATGTATTTGCCGCCACTTCCAAGTTCCATACCCAGTTTTGGGGAAGCTAGTTCTGTTTTGTTTTTTGTGTTTTTAGGGGGGTTTTGGCATTTGTTTTGTTGTTGTTGTTGCTGTTGTTTTGGGATTTTTGTTTTGTTCTGTTGTGCTTTTTATTTGGGTGGTTTTGGGGTTTGGTGGTTTTTGTTTTTTGTTTTTGTTATTGTTGTTTTTTGTTCTGTTAGTCTGTAAACTTAAGTTTTCTCAATCTGAGCCAAAATTTGCCTAAAATTCCACACAAAGGTCTTGAAAGGACATTATGTTTAGCAATATCAAATGTTACAGGTCACCTCTACAATGTTAATTTATGCCAATTCACTGAGAAACACTGTACAAAACAGTGCCTATTTGCTCTGCTCAGTCAGTTAGGAGATAAGAGATTGGCTGGGATATTGAAGGTGATCCTTGGGCTGATTGATAGAGATCGCACAGGCTTAGTTCAGGGACGTCAGCCAGATTTCAGTGACAGAAATGCTCTCAATATTATCTATTCAACACAGTCCTTTAAAGGACTGTAATTATTTTGCTATAGACAATAGGAGAACTTCTGTAGAAAGCTGTGTGGATCTTCCTATTGTCTGTGCTGAGTACATTGGAATTTTGAACATAAGCAACAAAAATTAGTTCAGTTTTTAAAAGGATACACCTGATATCCTGGATGACAATCCTAAAAATATCCTAAAAGAACAAAAAAAGCAGTTAACCATGGGTCTCAATTATTCTGTTTTAGTAAGGATCACCAGTATGGTAATATGTAAAATTTAAACCAGAGAGAGACAAAAGCAGGGTTATTTCACTGGCATATTACAGAGAACAGGACAAATTAAACAGTTGGTTATTGCTTTTCTTTTTATATGCTTGAGGCATAAAAAGACTGGGGAAGGGGGAAATGCAAAGTTGTTATGGGGAGCAATCACATGTGATCAGTACTAGGAAAACAGAGATGGCATCTTTGAAGATGATCTTTTTGCAAGCCTCACTTCCTTTGTGTGGATAAAGTGAATGTTGAGTTGCCCTCACACTAGTCCACTTATTACTTTATCCTGCTTTAGAATTCTCTTTTTTTTACTGTTATGGTCATAAAGGTATATATAATTTATCTACAAGAAAGGCAAATAGAAGGAGAGTACATTTTTTTAAGTAGTTGATAAAAATGATCTGAGGAAAAATGGGGATGGGGTATGCATCAGTGTCACACCACTGGAAATTTCACTGTAAACAGAAGGATCTGCCTGAAACCAGGGATCTGTCATCAATGCCTGTATGTAATGACACAGTGTGCATCCATGATATGCTTCATAGCTTTTTGATTCCCTCAGATATGTAATGACAACTCACCCTTAAGATCTTAGCTTAGATGAGTCAGCCATCTCTTTCTCTTCATTTTCATGTACAGAGCAAGGGGTGTTCTCTCTTCATTCCATTACCCTCTGGATTTGCTCTGTAAACAGGCATCATGCACACTGGCAATCTTCTTTATGCCTTTATCTAAAGCTTTGCTCAGCATATCTGAGTTTACTGCAGAGAAAAGAGAAGGCCTTGTGTTGGCTGATCACCGAATCAACTGAATCACAGATTTGCTTCTTCCTGTGGGTCCTTATCTCTATTCTTCTCCTCCCATAGGCCTGCTGACTGGTCTACTTTCCACTAACCCATCTTCATCCACAAGTCACCACACCTTTTCCAAATGTGTCCTAGCCCAGTGGAACAGAGGTTTGCTATGGGCCTGTTGTTCCCTCATGTTCCTGGGCACACAGTACAAGGAAGCTATGATGAAATGTCTGAACCTGGATCATCCTCTGAGATCTTCATTTATTCAGGAAACTGGAGCAGGTGTGTGTTGTGTCAGCTCCACAGGCCAGCAGAGACAACAACTTCCCCCAGTGTTTGGTGAATTGGCTCTGTGAGAAGAACAGGGATGAATCTCAGTGAGGAACAAATTTCTATCAGCAGTGTCAGAGGTTTGAGATGTGTCAGTATTTATTCAGAAAAACAGCAAAGACTCACAACCTTTGACGTAAGATAAGGAAAGGCTTGAGACTGCTCTTTCCTTATGACAGGAGAGGATATTCTCTATGAGCTAGAGTGGACTACTTGCTCTGCCAAATCCTACAGAGGTCCCCATTGATTCTTCTCATCTTTGAAGTCCCACATTAGTAATCAGGGATAACTGGAAGTCACAGTGAACGTACAGAGTTCTGGAATTATCAAGTGAACAGTTTTAGTGTACAGGAGCAATTTTACAGATACTTAGAGTTTTCTTTATAAAACACAACAAACACACAAATAAACAAAAAACCCAAAGCAAAACAAACCCAACAAAATTGTAGGCTATTATATTTTTAGCTTCTCCATACAAAAGGAAATTCTGGGGTATCATACTGTCATGAATCAGAAAACACAAAAGGCTTAAAAAGGGGTAAAAAATACAATTTAGATAAAATTTAGAGATCTCTGCCCTTGATCCTGATTCCTTCCTGCCAAGCATAAAAAATGTAATTGGAAGATTGATGCAGTATCACCTGCTGATAACAAAGTTATTTTAGCCTACTAAAAGAGTTTTTACTAGGTCTGACTGAGATTAGAATACGCTTATTTGTGTGAAAAGCACCCTTTTGGTTCATAGTCCTCTCAGTTGTTTCTCTGTAGTCTTATATGGTTATATTACTGAATACTGGCTTGGGAGAGCTACCCAGGGAATATTACACTATTCTCTGTCGAGGGCAGGGTTACAAAATCCCAGCGATTATGCATGTAAAAACCTAGTTGAGATTATGACAATCCACAATAATGAAGGAAAGGGCAAAAGAAAGTCAGTCCATGGAGAAATGGATGAAGGAAGGAAAGATGATTTAAGGATCTGTCTCATTCTGTTCTCTCTTTTTGCCTTTGTTGTTGGTTAAAGTCCTCTGTAGTTTCTGAGTTTGAATAATTTGTACCTCAGAGAATCAAATATGAGATCTTTAGAAAACAATCCAGACTTCTATCATTAACATCTCTTTTGCAATATTCTGTTTACTTCTCTTAAGTCATAAACTATCGAATCAAATTAATGTAGCATCTATTTTTAAAAGTCCTTATTTCATCACTAATCTATGGGAGCTGAAATTTTCATTAAATTATGAGTTTACATATGCATAAAGTTCAAATTTGTTACATAGCAGCTTTAATATCCACAAAATAGACGAGATCTGTTGAAATTAGCTTAAAGTTTGAACATCTGATGGAGGAATCCATGAACAGAATTAAACACAAAATCCAGGATTTTTTCTGCTCCAGTAAAAATGGAAAAACATTTCACTTTCCACTGCACGTTACATCAGCAAACACCTGCTTTTTATTTTATAGATTACATTGCTACAGGTCAATGCTAACCAGGCAGGAAAAAGATAGAAGGAACTTTTTATTTTCTAATGAAAGTTCACTACTTGATTATGCTGAAATATTTTAGGATTAGTAATTATTATCCTTTTCATTTCCACCTCACAGGGAAATTCACACACTTTTAAGTGCTTCCTTTTTGTTGTAGCATACTTTCAGAAGACCATCCCATTTGGCATCATCATATTGTCTAATTGCTGCAACTAATTTTTTCAGTCTGCTTGTGCTTTCCTGTCAAGAAGACAAGCTGTTTTATTTCTTTCCTCTTTGAGGATATCATAACATGAGGAGAAAAACACATAAAACACATGTCATAATGAGACAGAATTATGTTAGAAATCCTCATAGGAAAATACATTTTCTCAAGATTCTTGGCACACAACTTTGCAGAATGACCTAGTTGATAAGTAGCAAGAGACAAAAAGTTAAGTAGCATAGTTAAAACAAAATCCTACCCTGAGGAACAGCAAACTGAAAAAAAAATTGTACTGATTGCTTAGGCATTATCCCCTCCACAATATTTATCCCATCTTTCATGCAGATGTATTTAAATTATGGAATGTTTAATTTCAATTTCCAATGTCCAGTATAGAATTACAATACACTATCTCTTTTTGTCTTATTTCATGTTTGTATACTCCTTAACACAGGAGAGTCCTGATGTAGAAAATATATAGATTTTTAGGAAGCATAGTAAAAATATGATCTTTCAAAATCTGAAAAAAGGTATTTCTCAGGGGGTAATTTAAATATCTCCAGTCATATAGCAATGTAGCAAGTAACGATCATGTTTTCATTATAACCATTGCCACAAATATATTGCTGAACTGTAATTTGACTTTTGCAATGAGACTGTGCATAAAATGATCTCCCACAAATATTCTGAAGGCTGCTTAAAATACATTTTTAAAATACTTTTTAAAATAAAATTGCATTTGTGTTAATTATTCTGTAGGCAATAGAACAGTAACAAAAATGCAGGCGTTTGCCACATTTCTCTTTTCAATATCTTTTTAAAATGAGAAACGTCAGGGCTTCATTCTCCAATATCTGTAAAAGTCTGTTAGAAAAAGAAAATCAAGAGCAAGTGGATGATAGAGCGAAGAAAATAAAGCCTTCTGACTTAGGTGAAGCACTCAGAAAAAGCTCAGAAACACAGCTTTTTCTCGTATTGCTTCTGGAGGTCCCCTTTCTGCAAAACTAATGATTTGCACAACAATAGGGCACGGCTACAGGTTTACAAGAAATCTTTGTAGCTACGATAGACAGCAAGAAAAACAGATTTCCAAAGATCCAAAAGACATGGAGACACATGTCTCCTAGAGACGCCCAGTGAGAATTTGCACATAGCTACCTTTGGAAACTTTGGAAATGCATCTTTATTTTTTTTTTAACTTTGAGCCCAATCTCAATGTTCTTCTGACTATTACACTCTACAAAACAGTATCCATCTTCAGAGATTAATTTATGCCACCACAGTCATCTTCCAGTCCTGTAAAATACCACTTTGGCATTATAGCAGTACAAATTCAGTACAAATTTTATTTCAAAGCATATAAAATCTTGGCAAATTGAATAACCATGCTTGTAATAGGCTCAGTCATTTTGAGATGAAGTCTGTGGCAAAGAGTGTACATGGGCTTAGTCAACCATTGTTTGCTCTTTTTTTGGTTAGAGTTCACATGCTCCTTTTATAAGGGTGAAAGAGAAATGAGGTGGAATTCCTTGGCTGCAGAAGGAGTTTGTTCTTTCCTGGAGCAAGAGGTTAATTGGAGGGGCAGGAATCAAATCTGATGTGGACAGAAACTTCCATATACAAAGCTATGGCATAGAAGAAAAGGAAAGCAGAAACTCTCCTTCAAGACCTTTTACAGCTTGCCAGAAAATAGGGCAGCAAACACATAGACAGGTCTCAGAAGTGACAGGAAAAAAAGTGTTCCAGCAATTATAACACACCATGTAGAACTGGCTGCAAAACAGAAGCCACTGTGTTATCTAAAAAGAAACTTGGACTCTTGGACTCATTGAGCAGTGGAAGATTACTTTATAAGCAATTTTTAATTTTTATTCTGCCTTTTCCACTAACTGACAATGCTAAATTTTCTAGATTGTGGCATAATAAAAGGTGATATTAACCTGTTTGTATACTCTCTGGTGAAGTCACTGTAAAGAAAAGACTGAGGCAAATGTTTACCACTTTTCAAATCTTTCCAATAATTATATGAGACTTCTGGAAGAAGCAGTATGTTAGTCACTCATTAACTACAATAAACTTTAAAAACTTTTCTTGATTTGAGAATAGTTCAGTTGAGGGCAGCTATACCTGCTGTCAGTGTAAATTTCAGCATGTATCTCTCTTTTGCAAAATAGAAAATATCTGTAACTTTCCTAATGGAGATGCTAGAGGCACTAGAAAAAATTAGCAAAGGCATTTGCAGAACCTCTGTCGTATTAGTTCTTAAAAACATGCTACACAAGATCATGCCTGTTAAGAATATTTTTGGTATAGATGACCCTACTTTAGGCAAAGAATGGACCAGATATTATCCCAGTGTTGTTTCCTCCCATTTCATCTTGCAAGTCATTCTGAAAGATCAACACATAATTAATACAAAACCTTCTTCAGAATACTTTTTCTCAGTATGATTTATGTAGAAAAAGACACTCTAAAACAGCAGAAATAAGGAAGTTGCACATAATGTTTATCATTTAGCTTCCTTAAACCTCCAAGATACAAATCGGATAAAAGACCCAGAGATAATTAACTTTCAGGAGAGCATAAAAAAAGGCCAAGGACAGTATCACTGGAAAAGCACAAGATTCTTAATTCCTCCAGGTCAATATGTATCATTCTACAGCTCTCTCAAGCTTCATTAAGAGCATGAAATACATGATGCAATATTTAGAGGAGTTCTGATTCTGTGAAACACTCATTGTCTCTCTAGCTTAGTCTTATCACCTCATATTAAAAATTAAAAATCCCATGGGTGAACTCCCCCCCCTCTCCCATATGCATATTGTTTTCACAAAGCTTTTCCATAATCTCTGAACTCTTTTGGTATCAGCCTCATGACAGATAACCAGCTTCCACAGAGATTTCTTCTTAGCTAAGATCATGGAGCTTAACTTTGTCATATCCTACATAACTAAGCCTTCCAGCTAAAGCATATTTATAAAGCTTGAGGCAAACTAGATCTTTTCTGTATTGTCAACAGACTCATTAAACAGGATCTTCTTTTTTTAGAAGTCACATGTGATGGGTTTGTCCTTAAAAATAATCATACTATCTTTTTTAGCATTGGCAGTGTACAAAGGAAAACTTTTATTTTATTTATAGCTTTAAAGAAGGATTGCGATAAAACTTCTTACTAAATAGCAATAATTAAAGGAAGATAGTCCAGGAGGAGGCTACAGAACAAAGGGCAACATGAAAGAACAACTTCAGGAAGAATACAAACAGGGGAATTTTTGTAAAGAAGTCTTTGGCTTGGAGGCATGAGATCTTAGTTCTATTTCTGTCAGTTGCTGACCAGCTCTGTGTGTTAGAAATCTCAGCTGGCTCTTTCCTCTTCTCAGCATACATCTCAGCATCACATCGCCCTCCTCCTGGGTGAATAATGGTCATTCTCTGCTAAGTGGAATATGAAATTCCTTGCAATCAAGGCACCAGTATTCACCAGGGCATAACCCAGGAGCAAAACCCAAGGTTGGCTTGTCCTACAGCATTCCTGTAATAATATTTCTGTGTCTCTTTGAGCTTCTGGCAATTCTCAGTTCATACTGTCCTACATGGGCTGTAAACAGGGCTACTTGGAAATTTGTCATCTGGGCTTTTTGTTTTCTGTGACTTAGAAAACCCACAGCTAAGGATATCTATATATAGATATTTACAGCTAGAGATTCATGTGAGCTAAATGCATGTTCACATTTCATTCACAAGAGAACACAGTCTGAAGTCAACACAGTCTGAAGAACAACTCACTTCATTGTAAAGTTGGCATATGCCCTTGGTTAGTCATATCTGATCACAGATCCACAGACCAGAGAAAAAAAATTCCATCGCTCCCATAGCCTCTGAATGAGTCTCAATCCAACTCACCACCAGCTGTTTTTTTCCGTAGACAATCAGGTCATATATTTCCAGAGTATTCTCCATTATATCTAAAACAAACTCTGCATGCTATACACAGAACTTTTGTCTTCTCAAACTCCTCAACCAATTTAAAGCATAATAACCTTTTTACTATAAATTGTTGGTATTTACTTATTATCTGTTTGGAATAATTTCTTGCCTTTATCAGGTTTATGAAGAGACAAAATCCAACCAGCCTTCATGTGTCTTGAACTGTACAGCAGCAGGAAGATGGAATTTTTCTTATTTCCAATGCTATTTTCTCTGAAGCCCTGACTAAACCTACTTACATATGCCCATAAATGTCCATCAAGTCCTTTATAATACAACCCTGCTAAACCTTGCAATTTTCTTCTTTGTCTGTGAGCATTCTTCCTCTTTCAAATATAATTTCAACATATCAAACACCATCTTCTTATAACCTTTTTCAATCGCTAACCCGGAACTGTCTTGCTCTTTTTACATGGGGAACATAACGAGCAGATTGGCTTTAGCAAATGTGTATATTTTTTTTAAAGCAACCTTAGACAAATAATATTATATAAATTAGTTTCCCTGATTACCCCTGCATAACCCTAATAATTCCTTCCTCTTTTAACACCTTCTACAATCTGACAAATAGACCTTCTAAAAATGGCATACTTCCCTTAGGTGAAAATGTGCTTTTCCTTCCTCTGAGATCCTAAATAAGAATGTGAAAAAGGCTAATTTAAAATGACTTTTTTTCCTTACAAATGTGATGTTCATCTTGTTCAAATGTTGAAACAAATTGAACTGAGAACAGGCAAAATAAAAGACAACTATTTTACCATATGAAAAAAATTATCTTATAGCCACAGCCTTTACATAATTTAGGGAAATCTGCCCCACTGTCAGATAATAATACAGGTCAAATAATTTCAGTATAACACCTCAGGTATCAAGCTGATTAATCTCACTTAAGTTATAATTTTTAGGAAGACATACATTATTGCCCATTGCACAATACTCCAGCTGCAAGATCTTTAGGGCAGAAACATCCCACTGTTCAGACAACACTTAATTCAAGTAAATCTTGGTTAGTGCCTAATTTTCCTAGTCGACAGGACATAGATCACTACTGGCTTTTATCTGGATAAAAATAAGGTTTTGTTGTCTATCAGGTTTTTCTAATTCTGACTTCTTACTGAGAATTTACTATGGTGTATATGAAGAAAGGAGCAGTCTTCACCCTGAAAACCCAAAACCACCTTTGGTTTGCTGAATTCTTGGGTGATCTGTTATGTCAGTAGGCTGGGAAAACAGTATATCATTAATTGTCCAGAAGCCTACTCTTTTCCAGCAACTTTGAAAGAGTAACTGTATCAAAATTAAACTGGACTCTGCCATGATACATTTCTGCCTTTTCCTTATAAAGAACATCATCAACCAGTTTGTTGCCCAGAGTCTGGGATATTACTGCAGGATAACTTTTATAATTATTTCAACACTCACTGAGCTCTCTCTTTTTTTCAGTAATTTCAACCTGATACAAAAAGAAACTCTGCCTACTTCTGGATAACATATGTTCCTAGATCCCTCAGGATAGCTGCCTAAAACAAAAAGGCTCCGTTGTTTGGCACACTGCTATTAAACAGGGATATGGGATTTCTCAAAATGAGAGAGAGAGAGAGAGATCATGTCCTGTGAACTCCATGAGTTTTCCCATTCTCAAGCCATTTTCTTCTTATATGGAAAAAATTAAGAATAGTTATTTTAATCTGCATCTGAATAAAAGATAAATGTTGCATAAGGGCTAATTAAGATATACGGAATCTAACTGAAAAGGAAAAGAAAAAAAATCAAAAGAAGGAAAGGAAAAGAGAAAAATCTTTCTGGCATGGTGGACAATGTTTTAAAAATAAGACCTGTATTTATAAGCATGTCAGCAAATGTTATTACACCTATGTGAAAGTAGTTTTCAAGTTTGACTAAACCAGAGGGTTTGTTTTACCCAAAACACTACTTCAAGCTGAAGAAACTAATTACCAACTTTGCTCAATCCAACAAGCAGCCATGGTCCAAAAATAAGGTATGAAATGTACTGCCCTAAATGTTTCATTTAAACATATTCATAATAGTTTGCTTTCCATTTGGAAACACTTTGTTACAAGACTTGCCTAGATTTAATTTTTTAAATTTATGTTCTAGATATTTGGCCATCAGTTCCTTTCCAGGTTTTATTTGCTGAGACAGGTAAAATTTGGGGTTTCTTTGGATCAGCTTGTTTTTCAGCTGGGTCAGTGAATTAAATCTTCTGAAATTTTTGTGGTGCTAGCTAAACTATGTTTATATTTATAAACAAGGCATATAAGTTTCTCTGTGTTGCAAGAGTAACTGGAAACTTTGATGTACTTGTCAAAATGCCTTTTTTATGTAGTTCATAGGAACCTAATTCACCTTCTGCATGAAACAGGTGGCTCCCATCAATTTTTTGAACCTGTTGTGTAAGAATCCATGTCCTGCAGAATTATTTACATTACAGAAGCTTTTTGTAACTCAGAGGAAATCATTCTGCAGAGGTGTATTTTTAAGTCCAGAGGCCTGTTTTTGTAGGCTAACGTTGGATAATTAGGATCTGTGATGTTGATAGTTTTCATACTGAGCAAATACCTTCTTAAGTCTTATAGTAACATTAAAGCACAGGTTAGAATTTTCTTACACTGAAATAATATAGTCTTCACAAATTAAGACTTAGTATCATACAATTAAAAGCAAAGCATAATAAGCTAAAATTCTATCCCATTCAATGAGTCTTTAAAGTGATTACAGGTTTCTTAGCCAAAGCATTGACCATGCCCAATGCATGACATTAACATATTAGCCAAAGAACGTTTATTATAGCTTTTTACAAACCCATGCAACTTTGATTTAAAGTCATGCATTCTAATATGTTTTGACAAGTAAATTGCTTGCCTTTTTTCCTTGATAGCTAACCATATAAATAATGCATGCATAGTAATAGCTGGAGCAATAATGTAAAAGTCAAGTAAGGAGACACATACAGCATGTTAATGAAAAAGGTGCACTAACCATTTAAACAGGAAGAAAAATTAAACAGCTGTGAAATACATGAAAGCAAAGAATCATGTTCTTAAAGACTAGTTTTTAAACGACCGTGGTCAGTGCCAGTGAACAATGGAAGGCTATTTATTAAAGCCTATCACAACCAAAGATCTTTCTGTCATCCTGAAATTCTTTATCTTCTCAAGTGAGAAGTGGCTCAGCATGCAGAAGCTGAATCATGAGGTGTAATAAATTTGAAGTCGGGAATGACCCTCTAATTGGACCCTTTTCAACATTTGTTCTTCACCCATCATCTTCTCCAGAAGCAGCCTCACAGCTTGACTAGGCATGGAGCCCAGCAGGAAGGACCCCAGCCTCCATCTGAAGACCTCAAGAGAAGGTAACATCAGTAATTTTCCAAAAGAGGAGCTTATTGAACCAATTAATTTGTGTAGCCACATAATTGGTAACTTCCTTACCCTGAATACAGCTGGGTCATACTGGAGTATAACCATCAAGGAGAAAAACAGCATGTTTCTCTGTTATCAGAAACACAAGCTGGAATACAAATCAGCCAGTGGCTTCTAGTTTTCCATTTTTTTTGTCTCATTGGATCCATTTACAATAATTCAGTTGCCATCAAATTGTACTCCAGCCATGGAAATCCAATTCAGTTTGAAAAGGTACATTTTCTGCCGACTTTTCAAAGATATTTGATATTTTTTCCTTACTCTAAGTAAGCACTTAGACTGAGTAAGACATACCAAAACACATATCATGCACACTGTAAGGTGTATTTTTTATTATAGGAATTTTCATGTAAATTCTTTCCATAATTGATTCTTTTAATAAAGAAATATAAACAAAAGTAGTTTAAAATGTAATTATTACTTAAATAACACTACAGATGTAGAGACGTCATCTTTTGTTCTGTATTTTTCGTAGTTGCCAGCATTCATTTCTGATCAGTTTATCAGCATGTAATTTAAATTCTCATATCTTCTGAGACAAACTCTATGATTAGCCATGTAAATACCCTCATTTTATTCTTTTAAACAATTGCCATAAAGAGCAATTATTTGCTATATCAACAAATGATTTGAACATGAATTATGCAGTATGTGTGCTGCAGTGAAAAATATTAGAAAGAACTGATAGGAATGTTTAAATAGATAGTTTTATTGGAATCGTGTTGAAACAGATATAGTGTATGATATTAATAATAATGTTATTTTAGCAGAAAGAATGTCTATGCATTGAAAACAGATATCAATGGACAAGGAGCAGGATGGAAGTTCAAAAGGCTCTTAGTAGAAATAGCCATACATGCACCTAACTCATGGTACCAATGTGAAAAAACACAAGACCATGTGATTGTTCTCAGAAGAATTAAATATCAGAGTTTTATAAAAATCACAAATATGCTTTTTCTGTCAACTTTACATTATAATAAATTTCGTGTGTGTGTATGTTTTCATGCTTTTCACTAAGGCACCAGAGGTATCGGGCTCTGAAACAATGGAGAATTTTGGGTTTTAGAAGAATTAAAATACCCACAGACCAAATCCGCTTTCTCTCAAAGTTCACCAATTTTTTTTTCTTGCCACCAGTCACAGCATATCTGAGATCAACTGAATTACATTTAAATTATTTTTCTGATAAAAATTATTTAACATTCTAAAGGTCTGAGAACATATGTGAAACCAATTGGCCAGAAAATGAAAATTGCAGCATGGCCAAAAGGTTTTATTGCAACTACAAACCAGTGAACATGCAATGCTTTTTTGTAAAGTAGCAAAGCCCTTAGGAAGTGTTTAAGAAACCTCCAGTTACTTGGCAAATTAGAGGAAAAGTGAACAAAAGAAAGGAAAAATTGAGCAGGCATAAGAAGAAAAAAAAAATTCATATCAATCTGCTGAAGCAGTGAAGGGGATGGAAAACCTCATGAGATCAAACTGAGCTTACTGTACCAAGGAAGAGAAAAACAGTACATTTTGGGTAACATCTGTGGTGGAAGAAAAAGAATGTTAAAAAGCATCTTTTCCTACAGAATGCGCCGAGTCTGCTGAAATAGACATTTTCACATCCATGGTGTCTGTGTTTTAGAAATGGGCAAAAACCGTGCTAGAGCCTGTTCAGTGCTGAAAATTTTTACAGAAGTTTGTCTTTGCATGCAAGTTGATAAATCCTGCTAGATTACTTTATGCCCAAAGTACTTTCTCAATACAGATTCGTGGCTTTTTGGAGAATTTCTGATTACAGACTGCAAAAAGCTATTAACTTTATTGCATTGACATGTTATGGTTTTCATTTCCATTAAGTCTTTTCATGTAAGGGATTGAGCGGCCCTTCAGGATAGTAGCTGAGACACAGCTCTGAAAAAAGCAGCGTTATAAAATCCATAGCTGATTCTAGGTGACAAAGCAAGCATAAATGAAAGTAACATGAATTATAAATTTCAGAGAGGAAATGGAATTTGCGTGGACAGTTTGGCCTTTTCTTGAAATAAAGGTAGCCAGTGAATTTGCGGTGTCCATTTAGAGCAGGCAGCAAACCTTTAAAAATACTGCATTGGGGATGTCTATTTTGACAGAAACAGAATGGCTTAATTTTATATCATCTTTCTGGGGGATATTAAAGGCATAGGTCGAGCCCAGAAGGAACTGAGTCACTGCAGCTGAGAGCTCTGGGGTTTTCTGTGGTAGAGCTTAGACTACTGTGTTCCTCATCTTACTGAACTTTGTAGAGCAACTGGCTGACAAAAGTCACCCTAGAATGCAATAAATTTCTCTGAAGGAAGCTACTTGCCTTATGAGGAGACCTGTTAGAAAGCTATCTTTAAAGTTAACACAAAATCCTATAAAAGCTTTAACCAAGCTTTTTCCTTATTAGCTCGTAAAATATTAAAATTCACACATCTAATAACCTCCTTATTTTAACCCATACTAATTTATTCATCTTAAGTATTACCATGCATGCTATCACAAAAAGCTGCCCCTGTCTCAGGGCAAATTCAGATCTCAAGGATTTGAATAGTAAAAGTATTACCAAAATGCTTAGCTTTACTATGAAAATCTGGCAGCAAGTGAAAAGCTTCTGATGTTTTGAAAGCTTTTAAACTATACCACAGCTTAAACTAGTACATTCTTTTGGGGATGGTAACACATAATTGTTCTATTGATTGCTTACTATCCCAGTCAGCAAACTAATGTTTCTCAACCAGTATGGTCCATTGAACATCTTATAAAAGTAATTTTTTCACTGAAAAAACAAGGACACAGTAATCATAGTCAAAACTATCATTATTATTAATATTATAAGAAAAAAAAAACAACAAAAAAACAACAAAAAAAAACAAAACACAAAAAATCAGCAACCAGACAGCAAAAAAAGCAGCCTGAAAAAACAGCTGTGTGAAAGAAAGGAGAAGGATCATTACCTCTAACTCTTCTAAACCCAAAAGGAATCTTTTTAAAGAAAAAATAACAAGCCAGGTGGCAATCTATGCACTTGTACGCTTTGATTGAAGATCAGAGCCTTTGTGTTTAATTTCTTATTATTTGTCTTTCAGAGGCAATATAATCTTTGCTGGCATCTGTTTCATTTGACAACTTAATGCAGTCTCCATAGACTTACTTCAAGAAGGCTTTGTAGTGATTTGACAGTGTGGGTGTCATCCCCAATGACATGCACAGCCATTGCTGAGTCTGCATTTTGACATTTAACTGTGCTCGGCTGTGAATAGATATCTGAGGTGTTTATTTGCATTCACATTCTATTTTGACATTGTATCATTTTATTATTTCCAAATTCTTCTCTAAGTAGGTTATTCTCCACCAGGGAGAAAAAAGGTCTTTGGGGTTTGGTGTAAAGCTTGATCTAGATTGGAGAAAATACACTTAATTTAAGATTTATAAAATACTGAGCTCTAGTATGAGAAGAAAATTATTAGGGGCATTATTGGAATTTTAAAAATTATAATGTCAGAATTGAGTACTGTGATGCTAAACAAAAGAATTATTATTGCACAGATAACTATTATATTCTGTTATCTGTTCATACATATCTTTAGAAATATATGTTATACGTATCTTTAAAAGTATACAAGAGCATCCATCTGTACCGGTTCACAAAATATTTCCTTAAGAATAACTGTGAATTCTAAATTCTTCTGCTTTCTGAGTAATTAAAGAAACTATAAATACTCCATCTAGAAAGAGTCTATAGAAACCTCATTCAAAAAATGCACATGTGCATATATTAAAAGTGATAGTCAAAGTTTCAAGTAGGAGGTCCACCAGCTTTAGTGTCTAGACCTCAGAAGGCAGCTGTGTATGTTAATTTCCACCACACAGTTCCTTTTTCTCATCTTCCAGCATATAGTCCAAGTTGGGTTTTTTTGAGATACAGAAATAATATCATGAAATTATGGTTTGTTAATGTAAGGGAAGCTAGATACTTTGATTCAATCTTCTATGGAAGAACAAAGAATTTTTAACATAATAGATATAATGCATAATATATTTTTATATCAACATAGGCATATTTGAATGAGTGGCATATAACTGGAAATAAAATTTATATTTTACCTATGGTTTTATATGTTCTTTATGCCTGTCTAAAAATCTTAAGTTTATATTTTTTAATCCTCAGTGCTCTCCCAAATACTTAAACTGGGGCTAAAGGGGAAGAAAGAGAGAAAGATAATATAAAAATGAGAGTAATTATCTCAAGAAGAAAATCTACCACAGTCTGTTATTATCACCAATTTAATTTGGATTTACTCAGCAAAAGTTGACAGTTCACATAACTGAAAGAAGTGGTGAGAACTGAGGTAATAATTCTTTAACAGTAAGCATATTGATGTCTGTTTCTCCTGCCAGCAATTACCTTTCAGCACAGGAAAAGAATCAGCACTGTAATTTAACTTATGTATGGTTTAGTGAAAGCTATTTGACCCCCCTTCAAATTCTATCAGCTGAAAGTCCATGCACACCAGTGAGTAATCTTTCAAGAATGTGCTCAATGTAAATCAAAACCTATTAGATCTCTGCAAGGCATTAACATTCCAACAATAACATCTACTGTAAGTATCAAGTATTTATTACTTCAGAAGACTGAGACCAGGGAAACTTTTGATTTTCTGTGCTACTCTGTTGACAGAAAGAGGAAAGATGCCAGCAAGAGACTCAAGTCAACAAAGGAATTTTAGCTTCAGAAATTTATTAGCTGTATTTATTATATTTATTTAGCTGTAGAAATTATATTCCTAAAAGTAGGAAGAAAGAGATATCTATTTTCTCATCACCTTCTGTGCTTTCTGTTCCTAACGCCTGTTGTCTGGAATTGCAACCAGAAGTCTTTCATGGTTTGAAGAATATTTCAAGAGAGAGGTTGAAACAATGTCTAGTCAGCACCGAATATTTAATAAATTGGTTCCGAATACTTCATTGAATTGTGGTCCCTACCTTTATAGGGAAAAAACAAAGAAACAAACAAACAAAACCCACAAAACCACTAAAAAATGTTGACAAAAGTCTAAACTTTCAGTGTTGTTTTCAAATTTATTTTAAAAAAAAAAAAAAAAATAAAAAATCCTATTTATTAAGTCTATTGATGTACTGACACTGATACATGATAAGTTTTATTACTTTCAAAAGGCATTTGCTAGAAAACTCATTACTCATTTTGGGAAACAGGTGAAGAATCTTCATTTGAACTGTTTCAATGAAATGTTTTCAAAAAAGCAGCATCAAAACCTGAGATTGTTAGTTTCTAAAGGAAACAGCACTTAACTCTTGTCTCTGGAGGCAAACCAGCAAGATATTTCCAAAATTTCAATAACTTTGCAACCACTTGCTGCTGTGGTTCTAACAGCCTATTGGATGGACTGTGATAGAAAGGTGAAATTCTGCCAGAGATACCTGGAGCTAAGAAACACCATATTGAACACGATGAAAATGAAATCCCAAGCCACAAGAAGCCAGTGAAGGTGATGTCATTAGGTCCAGGATTTCACAGTTCTCATCAACCACTTCATCTGTGACCTTTACAGATATGAGCACCACGTACCCACACTTTTTTTGTGTGTGACTGCTGCTCACAGACATTTTAAGACAGGGGCTGGATACTAAAAGAAACTAAACTAATCACATTAAGATTTGATATATTTCATCTATTTTGGTTTTTATATAAGAAGATTAAAGGAGATGATGTAGAAAAACAGACATCCTGCAAATACCATGTCTTCAAAATTGGTAAACATATTGCAAGTTTTCCCTTAGCTATGCCATTCTTGTGTGACTCTTCAGGTGTAAAACTAGTCAACAAACATTTCAGAAGTTATAATATTTTACAATACTGGAATATATATAATTTTCAAGCAATTTTCCATTGCCATTAACAGCCATTTAAGAGAAAGTCTTTTTCCTACCTCCTCTATGGATTACATATATAAATTTTGACACCAGCTAGTTCTCTGTCCCCTCCACTCCATGTCAGTTCTTGCCCTGCTTTTTGAGTAGCAGCAAGGGACCACTGTTGCTCTTTCACATGAATCACAGTGCCCAATTCATTGCTCCAGAAAGCATCCATGTCACTGCCTGCCTTGGCCCTTCTGACCACAGAAGCAGGACCATCCCTGACAGCATTCAGAATAAAAGGTTTGGTTTCCTGTCCTGCTCCACCTTGATAGTGGAGCACAGGTCTGACCCACAAGCATCCCTCAACAGTACTGCTCTCCTGATGAGCATCCCTTATTGCTTTGGCATTTCTTGGATCTTCTTTTGCTATGTCATATCAACTCCTTAGCTCTCTTTCTTTATCCCAATTACTTTCCAAAAAACCAGCCCACTCTGTATTAACTTTACCAGTTTCCTCCACCCCTACCAAAATTTGTGTTTCTGATACCAAGATAAACTGGGCCTTATGGGAAGTTAATGTCACAGGTACCTATGTGCAAGTTATGGCACCTATGTATATCTGGTTATGCAAGGCAAGTTGCAAGGGCCCCAGCTGTCCCCTCTTGATGTTTGTGGAGGCTGAATGTTTCTTACCCTTCTCCCTTTTGCTGCCTGTGAGATACAAGCCTTCTTGACACTTTCTGTAACTTTTATTAGCCACTCACATTGTCTGCCAGTTAATTAACATAGGGGAAAAATCTTAATTCCACTTAATCACACTACACACTTTGATCAAAAATCATGGTTTGTTTCTCTTATTTTCCACCTTGAAATACTATGGTTGGTGATGTCATCCAAATGCATGCCAACATTTCAATCCCATCCTTCACTGGTTTGAATCACATTTTTCCAGAATGTTTTTAACTGTCTCTGTCCTCTAATTCAGAGGTGATGATCTCTCCTGTTGCTATTGTCCCAAATCTTAATCTTCTTTGAACTCTATTCTTGCACTGTAGCTGTGTTGGGAGATACCTGCCTCATAGCTTTTGCCAATTTGTAGCATAATGTGCCTGTGAATCCTGTTCATCATACACAGGAATATTCTCTTACCAGTTAAAATGTTTCTATTATGCAGGTATTCCACTCAAAGCATTTCTTCAGGTAACCAACAGGAAAATTCATTTGATTTCAATGGCATAATACTTCTTTCAGACCTGGTGGCTTATCAAAATTCTATCCCAGGAAAGAATGCCAAACACATTTTTCAGGAACACTATAAACATTATCAGTATTCCTGGTAAAAAGGAAGAGACATTTTATTGAGAAAATGAGATATTTTATTACTTGCAGATTGTTGAAGTGCAGTGATGGAATATTATGGAAGCTTCCAGTAGTTTTATGCCTATTTTTAGGAATTCAGATTCTGTTCTTACTAATCTGAAAGTCATTTGAGTTAAATGAAACTCGAGATATTTTTAGTTTGAGTTGCCTATGTGGTTGTCTTAAAGTAAGAAATGTTTACTGCATTACAATCCTGTACCTTTATATTTTATGCAGCAACACCTTATTCCCTCAATACACTTTGTGATAATTCCTTTCATCATCTCTTGAAACTCTTGGTAACTCACAGTTGTTTCTGCAAGAAACTGATGAAGGTGTGAAATGTGTAAGAAAATGAAAAGTTCTGACCTAGCATTTCCCAGAGATGAGGGAGGACATTCTTCCTCTAATTAAAGGTATTCTCAGCCGTAAGATGTAAACAAATTAATTTTTTTTTTTCTCATTGACCAACTCCACTCTTTTTGCATGTTAAGGAGGATTTGACATCCCCAACTAATTAATTTTTCTGGTTTTCCCCAAAAGCTCATTTTTATTTCAACTTGCTATTGACCTCCACTTCTGATCATCATGACCCTGATCTCTTTTTTTCAACATTTGGACTGAAAAAAAGAGGACAAAGCAGGAAAAAGAGCTCATCAAGAAGACTAATTATTTATTATAACCGTACAGTATCAAAACATATTATACAAGTGAAATGTATTAATTAAATTCTTCAGCAAATGAAGAACTCAACTGTGTTAGGTCCAGCCCTTCTGTTATAGAATCTAAAGGTACAAAATACAGTCAAATGTAATTGAAATACTGATTCCAGTAGAATGTGTGTATCCAGCATTTAGAGCAAACTTGAATTAGAAATCATGACTAGTGTAAACCAATGTAAATTATGACAGTAAAACTACATCCAGTTGCAGCCTGTCTGAATACACACTCATTTTCTCTAGAATGGTTACTTATGAAAAAATGTAAATTATTTAAACTGGAAAATAAGTTATCTGATGTGCTACATACTCAGTTAAAACATAGATCGTTGCTACATTTCCCGATACATATAAAGAGAGATAATGCATGTTTGTTTGTCCAATGGGATTTAGAAGCACATATAAAAAAGAAGAGTTATCTTGGCTATGGGTCAGTCTGCAATTTATCAGCATCTTCATGCTTTCTCTTTGTGTGTGATTTTTTTCCTGCTGCATGGCCTTCTGCTGGTGGATCACACTATCTTACCTATTGGTTTTTCACATGTGAATGGATCTGGCACTGGGGCTTCTTTCCTCTGAGAGTCAGTAACTGCAGATATTCAGCAGTTGTTGAAAACTGCCTTCTCTGATCCAAAGCATTGTTTGTTTAAACACTGAGAACAAAGTATAAGCTGGAAAAAAAGAGGCATTTCAAAATAACCAACAGTGTAAACATGTCTGTTTTACATAAACACCTCAAGAATGCTACAGTCTGTTCAGCAGGACTTTTTTGTTTGGACACCCTCAGGAGATCACTGAACATGAGTTTGGTTTTCTATTACTGAGCAATCATTACTGAACTCTTGAGACTGTGCCCTTTTTAAAACTGCCACAGTCCTGTAGACTTCAAGAGGTTCCAGTTCTATCTTGTACAAACATTCACTCTCAGCAGCCTTAAACCATTTGGAAAAAAATAGCTTCGAATGAATTTTGAGCCTCTCTGTTTTGTTCATACTTTTTCTCTTGGTTGCCCCTGTTACCCACTTATGAAATAATTAAGACAGAGATAATCATGGGTATAATAGTGACTTAGTCAAGGTTAGTCCTAAACTTAGTCCAAGCTCTAAATCTGTCTCCTTTATACATTTGCTTTTTAAAAAATGGGGAATGTATCTGCCAGTGATTAAAAAAAACAAAATTCAATTTGTTTATTATTGAGAGCTGCATAAACTTATGTGCTCCCCTGCTACTTCAGGTGCCTGAGGCTAGCATTCAGGGTGTCCTGAAATCCCTCAAGTGACATGTAGTTTTCCAACATTTTAGTGCTTGGGTGTTTATGCTTCTATGGAAAAAAAAACCAACAGTGTTTTCTACAGGATCCAGAGAATTATTTACCTGCTTTTTGCATATGTGGGCCCAACTCTCCCCTTGGGGATGATGGAGTTCAGCTCCACCAGAATGTGATAGTCCTTAGGAAAATCTTTTTGAGTCTCATTTCCCAGCTGCAAAGTGCAGGCATAACACATATCCCAGCACTAAGCCGATCAGCACAACGCATGGGATCAGGGAACCAACACACAAATCCACAGCTGGCACTACAGTCTTTGGTGGGGATGGCTGTCCCAGCCTTGTGGAGACAGGGATGTGACATAGGCTGTATATAAAAAGCAACATACAGGACAAAGCAAGAAGGCCAAGGCACTGCGGTTGGCCTGTGATCTCATTCTGAGGTAAGTGATGAGGGTTTTCTGTATGGTGCTGTGTGGCACAACCCTCTTTTTTGCACCCAGTGTTTTGTGATGCACAGCAAGTTCAGTGACAAATGGCAAAAAAACCCTGCACAGAAACCCTGAGAGGATTTCCATGGCTACCCCCAAACTCTTTAAGACAGCCACACAGTCAGTCAGGTCTTAATTCCAAAAGGAGTGCATGTCATGGTCATTTTCTATTTCAGACATTCAGCAATTAAATGTTATTATCTTGTTAAGTTTGATTTGGTAATGACTGCCCTATTCTTTTCTAGAATGGTACAATATCTATTCTACTCTATGTGCATCTATGCACATGCACACAGGTGCTCCCTGGTCTAACCCAAAATTTTCTACTGTGATCCATACAAGATAAAAATTATTATAGACCACATAAGCCAGGTATATCAGACTAAACCAGATATATTTAGTAGAACAATGTACCTGTGTTAAGCAAACTGACACATCTCTATTTTCAACTTGAGGAAAAATCTCTTAGACCTTGCTGACTCCATTGTCCATATCCATAATGGAGCACTGCTAGCACAGATGTAGGTATGAGTAGTGTGGAAAGTTATAAGAAAAGAAAGTGAAAATCCTACTAGAAATGAACTTAGAATCTTCTTGCTCTAAAATCCTCTAAACTTTGTCGTTGAGTGACCATTTGTAAAACCACTTGCATTTTTCACTACGTGAAAATATTTTTCACCCACAATTTTATCACTTGTAGTTTTATATCTTCCACACTGAAGAAAAAGTTATTAGTTAGATCTCAGAGTAACTGTTTTGAAAACGACAAGACTTTTCTCCATTACATAATTGCATGATAAATCTAACAGATAGCCAGTCCATAAATTAATATTTATTGGATTTCAGACATTTTTTTAGCTACTGTATAAACTAAAAAAGGTGCAAAAGCTTAGGAGGAAGAACTCAATTAAAAGTCTTATAGCTTTAACATCTGTTTTTTTGACATGACCTTTTTCATAAAATTATGTTGAATTATAGTAATTAAATCAACATTCTGCTATTGCTTATGGAATCTTCTATAAATGTTCACCTTTTGTTTGATGTGACATTTAGGTCAAATAAACCAGCCTCCAATCACTCAGCTCAACTCTTTAGCCCTGTTTTTTGTTAGCACAAAGTTGATATCTTTTAATTTTCAGAAATCAGTCAGTACTTCAAGAATTATTGGCAATTATTATAGAAGACTAGAGTTCCTCTGTCAACTCACTGGGTTTTTTTAGAACAAAACACTATCCTGGTTGAAAAATACTTGTGTTCTTAGCAGATGTCAATTTATGCATCCTTTGGTTACTAATAGAGCAGAAAGTAATTCATCTTCTTGCAATGCACAATGCATTACATCTACGCAAACACAAAACGGAAAAAACATCTAATATTTTTGTCTTTCTATATCACTAGTGATCTTATATTTCCATCTGAAAATGGACATTCTGTATTTCTTTGTCAGTTTTAATTCCTGAAGGACTTCAAATTCCTTGTTGTTGGCTCAAGAAACACTTAATAATGATTTTCTAGTTGTGGGGTTTTCTTTTTTGTTGTTGTTTTGTTTTGGGTTTTTTTCTTCTTTTTTTTAACACTTCAAGTTTCTTTAGCTTTTGCCTACCAAAAAAAATGGCTAGAGTATTACTTTCCTGAAGGCCACTCAGTAAACATATTTTAATTTCCATTTCATTCATTCTGTATCTTTGACCTGTGTGGTGCTGGTATACTTTCTTGTGACTGCAGTTAACCATGCCTCTTCAATCAGGTTCTGGGGCATCTTCATCACAAGCTCAATGCCAAGATTCATTCTGGTCATTCAGCTTCATGGATGCAAATTAAGAAACTACACCATGAGATATGCATCACAGACAAGAGTGACTGTACATGAAAATGACACCTGATTTGTAATCTCTGCATCACCACTGCTCTTCAAGCAAACCACAGTTAAGGTCAAGCAGGCACCAAGCTGCACTGATGTAATAAATATTCTGGTTTTATATATCCAACCTGTTATGACTGATTTATTTCTAATACAATATGAGAGAAATGTAGAAATTTGTATGTTTTTCTTCCAAGTAAAAAAAAAAAAAAAATGCAGCACAAGACTCAGGACCTAAAATTTCATCTTGTCTAGGTTATTTCATATTCCCCTTTTAACAATCTGAAACTCTGTATAGTTCTAGTAATAGGAGGGTATTTTGCATTCCTGCCTTAGGTGATGCGTTGGTGAATTAAGACAGTCAGGCAACAACAACTGTTGAGCTTATGAAATTCCCATATAACTACAATTTATGTGGGTTCAGTGACTCTTTGCAGAATAACTTTCAAGCCTACCTCTGACTCCTATCAGCTGCTATTCTCTGAATGTGTCAGTATTTAAATGTAAGATCACTAAGAGTTAGACTTGGTAGCCCAGTTTTTATGCACATCTCATATAGTTCCTTCATACTGCTGTGTTCCAACATAATCTGAGTGAATTGCTTTTCAGTGACCTTCGTCATCTTGTTCTGGCTGAAAATGTGCCTTCTGGGAGTGACCAACCATATCAGTGAGTGCCCCCCAGTCACTCTGAAAAAAGAGCTATTTGAAAGTGAAAAAAAAAAAAAAAAAAAAAAAAAAGAGAGAGAGAGAGAGGAAAAAAGAGACTAATATAAAATTAGCAGCAATGTATCATTCCCATCAAGATGGGGAAAGAAAGACATTGATTGAAATATGCCTCTGGTTCATTAGCATTGTTTGTCTTCGAGAAAGTTCTTGTGAGTCTCATAGATGAAGGGACATTGCTGAAGGAAGGCAATACAAAGATAACTGCAGTAAAAATAGATAAAATAATGAAGGGCATGCTGTTAAAACTAATTACATTAAGATGGATATCACTTAGCAGAATAATGTTGCCTCATCTCCCAAAAATTCACGATTGCTCATACACCATGAGCTTCTTGCATTTTACAGGCATTAAAAGTATTGCACAAATGTTTGATTTCACTATTCCATATTTTAGTAAACTAAACAGATTAGCAACTTCTGTGGTGGAGAACTTGTTTTCTACAGGAGTGATACTACACAGCCTCTAAAGCAAGTTTAAGAAGATCCATTTTCAGTGAATCTGCATTTTTGCTGCTGAACTTTTATAGAACCAAGCCTAGGTAATAAGGAGAAATGAATATTCTGTCTTTAATTTTATTGTTCTTCAGGGAGTCTAGCTACATAACCAGTACATAATGAATAAACAAGACCAATAGCAGCGCCCATTAAAAACCTGTCCATAGTTACAGCCTGTTTACTTTGGCTTATTGCTTATCCAAATTTCAATTTGCTAGGCTGTAATTCCACATGGGAGGTGAAATAAGGTTATCTTTTTCTTGAAAGCACCCTCTATTTTGCATTTCCAAGACTGTGTGTCCTTGACAGACAATATTTTGACTTGTTCAAAAATAAGATCACTGGGTAGTCCAGTTACCAGACCTTGACTTGTGGCAGGCATTAGCCAGGCACATAAAGCCTATTGTGGCTCTCAGATAAACAAGTCCAAATTAGGTCTATGATAAAAAGGTCTGAGAAATCACTACCCTGAGAAATGACTTCTGCTCCAGACTCTACTGTCTCATTTACATCAAACTCTTCACTTTTAAACATGAATGTACTCACTCAACTTACTTAAGGTCATGGTTATATATTATGCAAGTGTTAGTAGTGATGCTGGCCTTAGGAGATCTTCCCTGCCCTAATGCACCCCTAAATGGAAACTTTCCTTCATGTCTTGTGGCCACACCATCAGTTGTATAAATTGGTTGTCTAAAATAACTCAAGTTTAAAAAGAAAAAAGGAAGAGAGGGAATCTAGTAAAGAAGGAATAGGATCTATGAGTATATAAGTAACTATTATAAAATACTGCACATGTGCAAGAGAAGAGTAATCCAGATTAATTTTTTTTTCTTTTTCTTAATCACTGCTGGATTGTATTGTGAGTACAGAGTATGATATCCATCATAATTCATACTGAGGTTGTAAAAAAGTCAAGGGTTACTAGCACTTCTCTGTTAAATATTCTTACCCAGAGGTGTACCAAACAAAACCTGACCTGAAAACTATGCAATGCATAATCATATAAATCAATACAATATATGTACATGCACATGTACTTGTAGATGTGTCCATATGTCTTGATGACTGTAGTGTGCTATTTGTTCGTGTTATGATAGCCCATAGGCTTGTCTCATTATCTGCTATCCAGACCCCTGACAGCAGCAAAAGTTCATGGCCTGAGTTTTATGGCTGATATTTATCCAAACACATGATAAATATACTATTCTTCCCTGGCAGCATGAAAAAATATCTAACTGTAATTGCCTCTGAGGCATCATCAAGATACATTTTCGAAAGAATAAATCATAAATTTATAAATCATTTGTTGGTAAATGAACAGCATACGCAGACACTTCTACTGAAGAAATAAGTAAAATCTGACAGTTAGATACAGATTTCGAAGTCTATGCATAAAAAAATACTATTATTCTCCTGAAAATCTAAAGCATAACAAAGCTAATCAACGTTTAAAACAGTATCTAGTGCTCAAAGAACGCAAGAAGGAAATCTGAAAGTATCATTCTCCTATCACTTTGCCTACACTGCAAATTAGAAATGCATACACTTCCTGCAGCCAGGAAACAGTTTAATTATGAGAGCTGAACACAAAATCTCCCATTGGCACAGATTGGCTTTGAAGTGTTATCACATAAGTGAGGATTTTCAAAATACCCTTGACCAGTTTTTCTGAAAATATATCACACTTCTATTTGTGTCAGCCTGAACCATGTATCATGTCACTCCTTTTCATAACATTAGAGAACCTGATCACAGTTCCAGAGTATTAAACTAATCATGCATATTTTATGCAAACATTAACCTTTAGTGTTAATCCAACAACATTAAACCAAACCTATAATGAACCATCAAGGTGGTTTATAACACACCGTGGTTGCTTTTTACGAGTATTTTAATTTCTCTCACTAAAGTGTTTTAAACCTTAAAAAGAAATAGCATTCACATTTTTACAGTGGAACTTTATGTAAATAATACTTGGCCCTATTTCTGAAACAACTGAGTTATTATTTTACCTGTAAGCAAATTAAATGAACGTTCAAAATAATCTATTAAAAAACCTTTAGTATCTCCTAAAAAACTAACATTGTTAAGATCCTTCCTGTGAGCTTTTTAAATAGGCAAATTTGTTGTTTAATTGAATGTTTAATCTGTCTTGTAATTCATTCTAATAAGAAAACAGTTGTTCCTGTGAAGAACCTTTCATGCTGCACATCCCAAAGAACTCCACAATATATACATATCTTGTCAGTTCTGAGAGAAATTAGATGCATGAAACTGAACCATGAAACTAAACTAAAATTGTTATGAAATGTTGCAAGAATACAAGACTGATAAAACTCTGAGAACTGTAGTTATCAAAAAAGCAAAATAATACTACACTTTTGTATGTGTCCAGCACCTAAACCTCTGCATCATTTGATATATAGATTTGTACACAGCTAACAGACAAAACAATATTCATGTTATGATTACACTGAAATCTGCACAATAATTGTAAACAATGACATAAATTGAAAGAGTACCATAATATTGATATTTTAACTCATTCTCCCCAGGCAGTATCATGGCTTTCAGTACCACAGCGTTGTGAAGAGCTCACGATCCTTTGCAAAAATTTCCATACTCTTGAGGAGAACAATTCTTAATTTACAGATGGGAAAAGGAGGAAGACATGCAATTCCAATTTTTCTCAGGGTGAGAAAGAAAGTCTGTAAGCTAAAAATTGCCTGTAAGTGCAAGGATAAGCTAGCTTTTATTTATTGTGTGGATTTCCACACTGAAATTCATAGGAAGTAGGACTTTTTACAAGGGCATGTAGTGATAGGGGTAATGGCTTCAGACTGGAAAAAGGTAGTTGTAGGCTAGACAGGAAGGCATTTCTTCTTTAGGAAGAAATTCTTCACTATGATAGTGGTAAGATATTGGCACAGGTTTACAAGGGAAGTTGTGGATTCCTCCTCCCTTGCAGTATTCAAGGTCAGGCTGGATGGGGTCTGAGCAACCTGGTCTAGTGGAGGGTGTCTCTGCCCATGGCAGCAGGGTTTGGACCTAAATGATCTTTAAGGTGCCTTCCAACCCAAACCGTTCTATGATTCTATGATTTCACACAGATTACCACCTTATTTCCGTAGCTGACCAACATATAGATAAAAATCCTGTCTCTAGAATAAGGAGACCTAAAAAAACAACCAAACAAAACCCCAAACAAGCCAACAACAAAAAAAAGTCCAAAATATTTTTTTAAAAAGAGCATTAACTGGATTAAAGATCTTTATGCAAGACTGTAGCAAACAGCAGACAAGAAATGTTCATTTCTGATGAGCAGTTATCTCTTTTCATTGCACATTTTTTTTTACTCCATGAAGAAGGTATAAGTTGTTTCCATGCTTAGTACATTGGTAAATGAAAATGAAAATGTATCCTATGACAGCAGGGTTAGAGAAAAAACACTCAGACATGCATTAAAAAAAATAATTCTAATACAGTCATCTGCTATCACCTTCCTTAAAGAATTTAAAAATGCTCAAGCAGCCAAGTGATGACCTCAGAAAAAAACAGTAACAGAATACATGGTAAATTATTGTTAAATGGTATCAAATTGAAAATTATATCTAATTCTCCCAAAAAGGAGATTGAAGAGAAAGGCATGTCTGATGTCCAACACCATGAAGAAATTTTGCTAAGTCCTGCCTTCCTGGAGAATCTCAGATTGGCTCTTTCTGAAGTTCAGTCAAACCCTTATGCAGCTGAAATTAAGTCTTCAGAGTATTCGTGCACAAGGAGCTTTCACGGCTAATCAGGAACTAGAGGCTCAGAGTAGCTGCAGGAAAAGGTGTTTTTTCTCTGCAGTGACTTCTAAATGCTTTGTTTGTGACTTCTAAATGCTTTATTTCAGCTGTGGTTTTAGCAGTTCTTCATGTTTTTCTGTAGGCCTGCACCGGTTCTTTCAGTCTTTCCTTCAGTTTACTTTACCCCTTTACCTAAATCCTCCTCTGCCTTCTTTTTTATAGTCAGGCATGTCAGTTCTTCTGCATGGTTCCTCACCCCCCTTGGATATATCCTTATCCTGATGTAAGCTGCTTTCCTGAACTCAGTGGTAAATCCTAAAATTATAGAAAGTTTAGTTGAGGGGTGAGTTACTGGTTTGAAATAAGGACAGGTTCAGTATGAGATTGTAAAAAGATTTTTAATAATGTTAGATATTTTTGACACCTTATATTGGCAGTTTGGAACATCCACAATGTCAATCAGTTAAAGTGCTTTAACTTTCGTTAAAGTGGCCAGGAGGGATGGGGCTTTGAGCAACCTGGTGTAGTGGGAGGTGTCTCTTCTGTACAGGGGGTTTGAACTAGATGATCTTTAAGGTCCCTTCCAACACTATATTCTATTGTTCTTTCATTTTTGATTGAATTCACTCAAGAACCTAATTTTGTGTTTCTCAAAGGTGAGATGCAATAAGGCAATATGGAATGAGACTGTATGAAGACAAACTGAAAATTAATATCTGGACCAGTGGTGCTGAATTTCTTATATCTTTCAAGAACTCAAAAGACAAGATCTTAAGAAAGCCTCTTGTGCAAATTTTATGATAAAATTATTTAAAATTCATTAGCAGATACTAGAATATTTTATGTGAAATACACAATAATTCTAATAATTAATTAGATTGATATTCTTTAATGTTTCTTACTAATTGATTTATAAAGACAGTAACAGTTAATCTGATGGTCTAGAAAGCCACAAACAGCAATCAAGAATTGGGTGAATTTGTTTGATTAAGTTGATGATCCCATAGATAAACACACACCACTATATAAATTAATAAGAGGCAACATAGCATATTCTGTCTTTGGACTGCTGTGCACATGATATTTGGGCCACTGAAGACAAAACAAATAATCATAGCAATAACATCCTCTCCACAGGAGACCATGAAGGTCTCAGTCAGGGCTTTCTACAGTGTCAAAAAGACACAGAGTCAAGATGCAACCGTATTCTCAAGAAGAAAGTAATTGTATAGTCCAAAAGATGGTCACCCCATATCCTCTTCACACGAATACAAAATTCTTGTTCATAAGCATACATTTTTTATCTGTATGCTTAGAGCACTCCACCAAATAAAGAACATTTAAAAATATGGAAGCCCATAAAAGGAAATAAATTGAATTTTATATAACTTAGAAAAGTTTTGATCAGAGGCAAGATGGAGGAAGGATTTCCTTTAGTTGTAAATGTCCGATTCTTTTCACATTCATTGAAGATTAAACATGACTTACTTTATATGAAAGTTTTAAAATCAATGTTTCATTTTTATTTGTACCCAAGGAAATTCCTATGTCTATTGACTATAGATATTTTCACTGTAAATCTCAAAAGACTGGCAAAATGAGAACCTGTCACAGCTTTCTTATACTCACATAGGTACAAAAGCTTAAGAATCTGACATAAAATAAATTATTTAAGGTTGTAAGGTCAAGGAAAATATATCTTCATTAACATTTATACATACATTGTTCTATAGTACGTAATAATCTGTCTTGCTCTCATTAGGAAGTGTGTATGTGGGTGAGATGGCAAAAAGTTAAAATTTGAAATTTTATATATTCATTGCAAACACTGATCTCTGTGAACACAGCATGTTATTTTTCAAGCTTTAGCATTTGAACATTTGAAAGGCAATTACACACAGGAAACTGGGGATTTCTACAGAACATCAGACTACTAATCAACTCTTCCTTTGAGATCTGAATCCTTTTCCTAGGTGGTTTTATTTCATTCAGAAATCACAGGACCAGACAGATCTGTCATCACTTTTTAAAGTATTTCTTGATGTAGTCATCTGCCGACTGACTCACTTAGTTTTCCACTTTGCTTTTCAGGGGTCGACAATCCTCTTAAATTTATCTAACTGACAAAGTAGTAGCAATTAAAGTTTCACTTTCTCCTCTGGCAAACCACTTACAATTGTATTTAAAAACAACTTTTCTTTTGTGTTAGTAAATTTTAATTTTTTCCCATCTGTATCACTCCAAGGATGCAGTCCTGAGCTGAGGATCTGTTGTGATGGAAGTCATATGAATGAGAACAAATAGGAGCCTCTTGCTCATGGAATTTGAAATATGAATATAAGACAAAGCAAGTGAGTATTGGTAAGAGAGGAGAATTGGATAGAAAATTAATCAAATTGTTGGTAATGGTCATAAAATACATGTTAAGAATGGTCTTGCAGGATGATGAAGACTCAGTTTCATAGGTTGTAAAAGGAAACTCTGTAGATTTAGGAGAGAACAACCTTGAACAACACAAGAAGATGGAGAAGATTGTTTCAAAGATTTATAACAGCTGTTGAAGGCAGCTGGCACCATAGTCCATCCAAATGACTGAGAAATCATAGGTGGAGTAGAAGCAGGCTGTGAATGAGCATTACTTGTGCAGAATGAGACAAAAAGGAGAGCCAGTGGAAGAAGGAAAAGGAACAGGCTACAGAAACAATGCTCAGAGCAAAAACTCTGAACTGATATTACTAGGCAAGTAATATCAAAAGAATCTCAAAAGAAAAAGGTTTTACAGCAAGATAAGTGAGAATAAAAGCCTGATGGGATTTTTTTATCATGAATTTACTTCAGACACTATGAAGAAGGAATTGGCAAGTTTGAGACAGAACATGAGAAACTACACAAGCCAGGATACATTACACACATTACACAAGCCAAGAGCAAGTGGTGTGCACGTGAGTGACCACTGGGGTGGTGATGCTGCCATCTGAGATTGAAAAAATACAAAAAAGAAGCCTGAAGGGAATATTTAGGTAGGGACTGTAACATCTACACTTAACTATACTGAATGGGAGCCAAGGACAAGATATTCCTATGACTGGTCAGAGACAGAGAACAGTTTAAACATAAGAGGACTGAAAGAGAGATATAGGTCTGTGGATCTTATCCTAGAGATGGCAGATGAATATTAATGCTTTCAATCTTTCTATCTTCTAATCAGTTTTAGCTCACAAGAAAACTTTAACTTTCATCTGTTCACTGCTCTAGCTCTTTAAAGGTTTCAGTCTGGATTTCATTTGAATATCAAATAAATTAATCTTCTTCATGTGCTGGGAGGTCCTTGTTATACAGGAGGAACAGTCTTAAAGTATGAGAAACACTGGTTCAGCTCGGCTTATGATACAGTGTCGCTTGCATATCCCATAATAATTAGTTGAAGCATCCTGAATGTTTAACAGGAATTGCTATCCAACTGCTCATGAATGATATGCAGATCAGGAATTAACTGCAGAAATTATTCAGCAAATAATTTTGAATATTACTAAACGAAAGAAAGGGGTAAACTCTTTGCAGGCAATTTGCAAAAAGAAAGGCGAGGAAAATTTGAAAAATAAATTATTCATCCCATTCTGAAAGATGGGGTCTACATTAATCCTCTTCCACCCCTTTGTGCCTTTCATTATACTGAGTGATTTTCCATTGGTTTAAAAATGGAAAAGTCTGATTGTTTTTCTGTGATTCACACATATAGAGGAAACTTGAATCAATAAGCAGTTCATGGTTCTTCCCTGCAGCATGAGACCACTCTGACATACAGATAAGTCACTTTCCCAGCTCAGGTAAAAATGAACTGAGCTGCAGGGTCCTTGTTGTGGTGTCATTTCCCTTGTAACCCCACAGCTGAGTTGGTGTGCAGACAGGGGGACAGATGTTGCTTTCTGGAAGAAAAATGGATTTTTAAAGAAAAATTCAGACAAGAAGCCTCAATTTTTACTTTCAGGTTCACCTCATTAGGCTTCATGTTTTTTGTGTTTGTTTTTGTTTTGTTTTTTTTTACAGACGTTAGAGTGTTTGGATCATGTGCTCAGTAAATGAAACTGCTGTTATATCTTGTCTTGGTATTGGTAACAGTTTTAACATTCAAGCACCAAAAGTTGAAATGTAAGTTTTACAGGTGTAAAGAGGAAATACTTCTGTTAAGTTCAGAATTTTCTTGACATTAGATTTTTCTTATATACATACATATATATATATATATATAAGACAAACAAACAAAAAACCCACAATAAATAAACATTTCTTTGACTGTAAACCCAGTTCTCTCAATTGCCTGTTCTTCTCATATTCATACCAAAAATCATTCTCTGGCTGTGGCTGTAGTCTCTTTAGTTTTCACGTGCATTTCTTCCCTCAAACCATGTTCACACACAGCAGCACTTTGCCACTGTATATGGAGTCAGACCACAGTAAAGCTGACAGAGAGCTCATCAGCCTCAGCAGTCTCATGGTTTAAGACACTCTGTTGTATTGGTTCAGCTACTTCAAAAGAGAGGCTCAATATTTGCTCTTTCACTTAGCCTGAATGGACTAAAATGTTATGCCCTCCACTTATAAGGAGCTTTGTTGAAGTCCCCAGCATAATAATATTAATTGCCTACTACAACTCTTATGTAAATGAGTAAATCACATACTGCAAAAGCCATAATATGGAAGGATAACATCCTGTTTTGCCAGTTCATTTTAGAGCTGCCAAAATCATGCATACATATTTTACAGTTGTAGTAAATTGTATGTACAGATCCAATTATTTAAATGACTAAGTATCTAACTGTGAACATAAATCACATATTTTAGGGTTTCTACCTACCAGTGTATTTCAGACAGAGAGAGATGTGTGGAATTTCAAAAGCTATGAGTTTCATTTTTTCTGAAAGATATCTGGGTAAAGCTGTTTCAGTAGGTTTTTAGTAATTTTCATTCTCTATAATATACTATAAAACCCTATAGGTCTGATCCAATGTCATTGGCAAAATTCCCATTGATTCAAAAGACTGGCAAAGTCATTTTGATAGAAGTAATGGGTGAAGAGCAGGAGTGTTAGCATAATTTGCTTTGTAAGAACTTCTCATCCTTTTTATTTGCATAAAAGGCTAACATTTCCATTTCCATACATAGTTTAGATACCAACAAAACAGCCATGGATTACACAGCAGCCTCCAGCCGTATCTCTGTATGTGAACTTGCTCCTCTATGGGGAGAATATTAACCTCATTTTCCAAGGAAATGTCTCCCCTGACTCTCTTTACTGAAATGAATTGGTGTTGCCGTTTTAGCAGTGACCAAAAATGATAGCATCTGTCAGTCTTCATGAAAATCTCTGTGTTTTGGATCCCAGTAACAGTAAACAATTTTCTGAGAAAAGTCGCTGAGGGATTCACAGCAGGGTTTGACAGCCACTGTCTTTCAAGAGATTTCCTACTACTGAAGTTAATGGAGTCAATGCCCACAGAATATAAACTTCTATCTCCTATTAAGAAGTGACAAACAGATGGGTTTATTTCATCAGGAGGGCTTCCAGACTGAACTTTATTTACAAGACCTTGGGTGCTTTTAAAACAGTATGTTGGATCTCCTGATTATTCTCTTCTTGTGCCATTTGCTTCTAAATTATTCAATAATTCATAGTGATAGAAATGCATACTTGCTTTCTATTGATTTTATCTCCAAATTATTTTAAAGTATAAATTATAGCATTATCTTCTAAATAAAAAAGTACTAGCTCGCTATTAATTACTTACTACAACTCAATGCATCATCAAACTGATCCATTTAAATTACATGATACAGCACAATTAATATTTTGTTAGTATTATTAGATAAGCCTACATTAGAACTCTGGATCCAAATAAACTTTAAATCACTCTATTCATTTTAGAGTGTTCATTCAGTTTTAGATTTCCCACCCTTCTTTGCCTATTGAGGCACAGAATGACTATTTTGTTACATTTTTGCAGGTTATGTACAGTATTTGCACAGACTAGTGTGCCAAGTCCCATGTTTGATACATTTCCAAGTGATTTACAAGATGATGAGCAGTTCTCATCTGATGCAGGAGATCTTAGAGCTTAATTTTTTGACACAACTTCAAGAATTTCAAGCATGGTAAATGACACTGTTATCTAGTTTTCCTTCTTCTTCTAGACATCTAGACATTCAGGAAATTTATAGTTTGCTGTCATCACATTGGATAATGCTCAGTCTCCTTATTTAGATCATCAGAGCATCATGGAACACCAAATAAAGACCTTCCTCAGAAACAGTGAGAGAAGATCATAACTATGCAAAACACCAGCTTAGGAACAATCAGACTTGAAAACAAAAATGATCCAAGAAAATAAAAGATGCTGAGAGCACAGGTAATAATTAACTGATAAAGCAGAGCAAAAGGAGACCAGCATTTTCATTTCTATTGAAAAAAGAATGACACGTCGTAGTGTTTGTATTTCCAGAGTGGGATTTAGCGAGAGAAAAAGAGGCGGAGCCTGAAGCAGGTTTGTGGGCAATGCTCACTGGATCAGGGGCACTCTACAGACAGCAGGATTGAGTCTGAGGCCTCTGTGTCCAGGCCAGACAAACTTCCATACTCCGTCTGCCTGCAAGACCCAGCAGTGGAAATGGGACCGTTGCAACAGGGGAAACTGAAAGAGAGAGGGCATGTGCCTGACCATAGGTATGCACATCCCAACAGCATGAGTAGCCACTTGTAGCTTGTGGGATTGTCTCTTTCATTCATTCTTCTATGGATTTTGTATTAGGGAAAAAAAGAAAAACCGTGACAAGCCTATCTTTGGTTTTCTTCTAAGGGGATAGTTTTGTTCAGCAAACCACAGTAAGTTATATGCAGAAGCCTGAACATTAATAAAAAACAAGTGCATATCATATTTTCTAATCTTTTTCCAAACCTTCCTGGGGTCAGTGAATTATCTTTTATAGTACCCTCAGTTTAATGAGGTAATACTGCTCAAAGTATGCAAAAATATATATAAAATACAGTTCAAATACTTGATCGTTGACAAAGATTCAAATAACACATTTATAATGGGTTCATTCAATAATTTACCATCAAATATCTAGACTGTCCTCTTCCATTTGAATATACTACCACACTGGCAAAGTTTGCAGGAGTCATTAGATTTTAACTGAATTTTCCAAAGGGAAATATTTATTTTACTTGAAGCATTTGTTACTACATTTAACATAAGAGGTTTCTGTCCCTTCTGTGTTTTAAACTAGGCAGCTTTGCAACTTCTCATCAATTCAAACCACATTTTATCTGAGAACCCACTGAATTAGATAACATAGGGTTTTTTTAGCCAGCATAAGGGAAATAAAAGAGCCAGTCAAGGGACTACAGAGATTTACAGTGATTAGAGGGACAACTTAAACTTGAACACATTGGGAAAACAGCTCTGTAGCCTGCAGATTAATTTTAAGGAAGAAGACTCTTCATGTTTTACGTTGCACTAAACACAGTCCTACTGCAATGAAGAATATAGATTTTCTATATAAAGTATCATACAGGGTATAGAAATAAATTTTGTATATAGATTAAAGATTGCAACTTTAATATTAGCCTCCCACAAAACAAAGAGGGAAAAAAACCAAAACCAAACAACTGAATTGTAATTTTTGCATTGCAATTGTATCCAGAAATCTGTGAAGAACACTTTCAAAAAAAGGATCTAAGATTTTTAGCTTAAAGTCATCACACATATGATAAATGACAGATATGTATTTCAGCCTTTCCAGGATTTCCCCTTAGTGGAAAGAGTGTACCAAGAAAAAAAAAAAAAAGTGTTAGATGTACATTTCAATGACATCACCATATTAAGCTAGAAGTGGAAGTCAGCCAAGCCTCTCTCCAGTTTGCAGATTAACAGCATAGGCAAGTTTAAGCTATACATTTGCATTAGCTTACCAATACCACTGAAATTTTCACATCTGAGAAGCCAAAGTTGGTTTGACTGGTTGTCTCAGAGCTGCTTTTTTCTGAGGCTGTTATAATTCAGTTGGCTTTACATGTACTTGTTACTACAGCCTCTTAGATGTCTCCTCCATATGATCTTTAGGACAATGTCTATAAGACAAGGGAGGAAGTTCAACAAGTGGGGAAGTGGCTATAGGACACATTGTTCTGCTGGCTAGCAGTCACACCCAATGCAAGGTTGGGGACAGCATAAAGCAAACAGAATCCGTTTTAGTCCCAGGGCAAAATACAAACCAAAAACAGTGAAAAGACCTCATACACTCTCACTGAATAGATTGTAAAATCTTTTTCTTATCTACCAGACAAAATGCTGCTTTTATGCCTGATAGAGATTCAGGCATTAATGTACAGCAATCATCAGCCATCACCATCGATCAATCATTTAAATGGTATACAAGACTTAGGTTAATACTTTTGTGCTTGAGTGATTTTATTCATACACAAGTGCCCTTGCAATCAAATCTGAGGCATCTTTTGTGATGGCAAGTATGATACTTCTTTTCTGATAGATGTTCTGTATTTTGAATAGAAGTGGATTTTAGTCTGAGAAGCAAGAAAAACCTGGCTGCTGGAAAATCAAATACCAAATCATTACATGGTGCTGTCATATCTTCATGAGGCTCAGAGGAGCAGCTGGAACCAAGAGGAAGACTCTGCTTTTAGCGGTGGAGGAGATAGACTGTAGGATGATTTGAGCCAATTGGAAGGTTTTCTTTCCCCTCTTGGGGAAAGGACAGCATCAAGTACAAGCAAGACAATTTTCTTATTTTTTGTACTTTCTACTGTTTACTTGGGAAAAGGCACAATTGGAAGGAAAGCCCCTTTTCACTCTGAAGCCTTTATGTCAAAAGTGGTGCAGAGTGTGGAACCTCTTTGCCAAGATAAAAAAATATCTGCAATGAACATATAGAAACATTTTGCAACAGCCAAAAATCATCATCCTAATGTGAAGTGTAGAAAGTATCACAATCCCTACTTACTCAACCATACCAAATTTAGCCTCTGAGTCCTACGTCACTGCTTGCTTTTCCAGCAAGGGACTTCACAGGACCTCATCACAGAGGACAGTTCCTGCAGATTCCAGGAGAAGGTGAGATCTCTACCTGGAGGCTGGAGTCCAACAGAAGTACCATCACAGCAGCTATCTATAAATACAGACAAAAGATTTGGCACTTGCTGACTTGGAATTTATTCTCAGGACTATTATCCTGCACAAAGATAAGAGTTGAGGCTGTACAATTGCACACTTCTGGCTGTGCCAAATGGAGAGAAGTGCTGATCTAGCCTTCTGCATAAAGAAAGCAGCTTCAGGCTAGGCCAAATGAGACTAAGTCTGGAGGCTTGGGCACTATAACCCTCCTTCTCAAATCAGTAGGGATGACAGGAATACAACACATAGCTATAACTTAATTACATAATATTCTACCCTACTGCAAAACTACTCAATGTATGCATTCTCTTATGACTTTGAACTGCTCCTCAATGCAGTTAAAGCTCGTGTTCTTTTTAACCTTGTATTTTCCCTCAGATTGGAAAATCTGCAAAGATGAAGATTCAGAATCAAAATTAGGACTTGAAGACAAAGTTAATTTCTGTGAAGGATTTTTTGACCCAGGGTATTAGCAGTGTTATAGAAAATACAGAAGAGGAAGGAGTGAGGGCAGTAAATAGATCTTGCCTGACCAGCAAGCAGCTAGATTTTCTCTTCAGCTCCATAGTTAAAATTCTTGTGTTGCACCATGCACACGTCTTACCTCCTGTCTGAGAAGGTAGAGAAGGAAGGGATCAAAGCCACCATATTCTGTATGCCTTAAAATCTAATCATTCTGAGGGTGCTTTTTGTAATTCAGAAATACAGCTTTTAAATAGCTGAGATCAGAAAAATGCAAACCCCATTGTTTCAGAATACTGCTAAAGAAAAAATTGCTCATTTTTTCCCTAACTTATATCAAGTAAAGTAACTCAGTCTGCTGAACTGCTTTAGGCAAAAATTACAAAAAAGCAAATATAGGGATTGTTCCAAGACCAAGCTACCATGGCATGTTTTCAACAAGTGTTTAAAGATTGACAAAACCATTAGCTATTGATACAGAAGGTTACTGGGCTACCAGCTTTACTATAGTATTGTTAGGTTATATGTGTAACATACACATCATCTGGGTGTGTAAGTATAGCTACAACATACAGATACAGACAGATACAGGGACAGATATAGATGCAGATACACAAAATTATAAAGGGAGACAACAAACACTTGAAAAATCAGCTAAGAAGAATTCTGTAAAACTGATATTATCCACTTCACAGGTAAGTGCACTTACCTGCAAGGGACAAAAATCTGAGTGATGAGAGACTTCTCCAACAAATAAACAAATAAATAAATAAAGGGAGAGAGAAAATATTGTCTCTAACTATGAAAATTTCCTCTGTAGAATTTTTCAAAGAAGGCCAAAATGCATAACTTGTCCTTGCTGAACAGCGAATTTAGAGAAGTTTGAGAATATTTATAAGTGACATGCAATTTGAAAAACTCAATTTTACATCAACAACTGAAGCTACATTTTGGGTGTTCTCAAAAGAGATAGAGAGAAGGAAGTGGAATGCATAGCAACACATTAATTGTGCTTTTAAATACACATTTATAGTGTGTTATTAAACCTAAAGATTAAAGTACAGAATCTATTATTTTATTCTACTCAACATTACTTTACACATATAGAATACATACATGCATAACTATCCTTTTATCTTTCTTACCTTTCAAGATAGATGTTTAAGTTTCTAGAACTGTCATACAGCACCAAGCCATATCCTGTATTTTACAGATTCTGGCCAAATAGAAACACAGACTGGAACAAAAGTAATGTTTTTCCTGGTTTAGTGTTATCTATCCATCTATCTTTCTATTTGTCTTTCTATTTGTTATTTTTGCAAATATTGTTGAACAGTCAGTTTTACCCATTGCCATGATTGTATCTTCTTCGTATTATTAAGTAGAGCCCTGATATAAATTTGAAACTAAAACTAAACTTGCTCATTGTTGTTTTGTTACTATTATACATACCTTAGTTGTGTTCATTTTCTAAGTTTGACAAGTTAAAGGGCATCCTCACTTGATAAAAATAAGTGAATATCTGACTATCAGATAATACAAATTGATTTTTGTTTATCTCTAGAAATGACAGTAAAATCTGACATAATAAATGGCATAGGTATAGGACCTGATATTTTTAACTTCAAATGGTTGTATGATTTTAATCACCATCAAGATATCTTCTAAGTATTTTACACTAATTAGAATTACTCTTACAAGGAAAAATAAGATGAAAATTAGTTCAAAATAGCCCTCCAGCAACACAATGACGACGTTAGAACAGGTTACAAAGATACCTACAGAAAATAATTTATGCAAAAAAATATTTTATGAATTATACTTTCTCAAATAGTGGCTGAATATTTTTAAGGATTCTTCTTTACAGCAGAAAAGCAGTTAGCAAAAGACAGATGGAAATGTACCAGATCATGACTTAAGGAAAAAATAATATGAGATGAAGGAGTAGCTGTTGAGGAAGCAACTGGAATGTTGTCACAGCAGGTTGAATTTCACATGCAGTGGAAGTAACACCTGTCCACTGGGAAAGCTCCAGGACACAGAATTTCAGAGACCTCTTGGCCCAATCCTGCCCCTGCTGGCAGCGGTGCATGGCAGGGGAGGGATTCAGGCAAGCGGTACCTGTTTGCCACCACAGCCAGGGCTACTCTGGGATCTGTGAATGGGAACAACTCCTGAAGCCTGGTGTAGAGCAGCAGCTTTAAGGTATCCGGATGTGGCCACACTCAGAAGAGATCCAGCAGCACTAGAAAGTAGGGCACTTTGCTTCATTAAGATGTCGCTGGACTTTCTGCAGTTATATTTAGCAAGGAGAGATTCAGGGACTGAGGGACTCAGGGCTAAAAAAGCAGCCTGTTCAGCTTCACTGCCTGACTCTTACACAGGATGCTGGGACAATGAGTACAGTGCAAAAGCCTTGCAGAGGTTGAGAGGGAACTGCCTCAGGATAAAGCTCAGAATATCCTGAGAAAAGAGGTCCTCTTTGATCTGAAGGAAAGTGAAGAATCAGTGAACGAATCACTGGACCTCACAATGGAGTAGACTTGGTAGGCATTATCTTGACACAGTTAGTTATTAAAAAATTAACCAATAAACTATGTGTTTAGACTGTCCTTTCACTTGTTCCTTGCCCTGTTCCTTGCTCCTTTTTCCATGTTGTTCTGATAAAAGCATGATGTACCACAAACAACTTGAAAAACTCTCTCGAGATGATTCATGCCCCACTCCTTCTGCAGCATCAGAGGAAGCATGCCCACTCCTTTTCTTTTTTTTCCCAGACAGACAGTAATTCCAAAAAAAGCTGTGGAAGAGAGGAGGAGAAATTTCAGGATGAAAACGTTGTCTGGGTATAAGGGCAGTATTCTGGTGTTTTGAGAAAGAGCAATAATATTCCATTTATGATAAATCTGTTTCATTTCAATTTTTTGCACTGCGATTAAAACACAAGTGAAAGAAGTGTTGAGATCAATTCATAGAATCATGGAACTGATTTGGTTGGAAAAGACCTTTAAGATCACCACATCCAACTGTTAGCCTATGACCACCAAGTCCAGCATTAAACCAGATCCCTAAGCACCACATGAACACATCTCTTAAATACCTCCAGGTCTGGTTACTCTACTACTTCCTTGGGCAGCCTGTTCCAGTGCCTGGAAAGCCTTTCAGTAAATACTTTATTGCTAATATCCACAATAGAGCAACAGGATATTTTTTTTTATTGGAAAAGACCCTTAATATTATCAACTCCAATTGTTAACTTAGTACAAAAAATTCACAGCTCCCATAAAACTGGAAACTATGTCCTATATGAATTGGCAGGAGGCACAAGATGCATCATGTAAAAATGTCTTCTTAGAGCCAACTCATATATCAATTTCTTAGCTCTTTTAATAGTCTGAATTCTTGAAGAAACCAGGCTTATATTGTACATACATCTGTCTATCCACCTACCCTCAACAGCTTTGAAAACATTAGCTAATTTCAGCCAAATCTTGTAAAAGCAGATGTCTCAGTCATACAAAATTATTCTGAGCTTTATGAATACAGATAGCATGTTGCACAAAACAAAACTAGAATAATGTTTCTGTCACAAAAACTCCATCAAAAAACCCAAAACCCACAAGGCTGAACTCAGAAATAGCCACTGGAGAATCCACATGTAGAACAGCCTCAGGAATTCAATTTCTTCCTCAATTTTTTTTGCTCTCCATTTGCTTGCTTGTCTTTTTCATCAACATTTCTGTTATAGTCACTACTTAAGTACTGTCTTTTTTCTGTGTTTGTCTCAGGATTACTCTTCATAAGATAATTTATTTCCTGAAATATTTTTTTAACATGAACACAATTCCAAGTCCCCTGCATCTGTCCTCACAGTTCTCTCTCTCTACATAGACACGTACATCCTTTCCTAACACCTAAATTAAAATATTTTCTCACTATCGAACCTGCATGAAAGCTCACATAAAGTGGTTGCCTTGGATTATGCAGCTTTGCACTTCTGAGTTCACCCTCTATTTTCACTGAATCAGATAAAAAGCATCCAGTGTATACTGGATATTAACATATTAATATCCATATTAACATATTCATATTAATATATGAATGTTTAAAAGTCAGTATATTTTAAATATTTGAAAGCTGATCAGATGTACTTAAGAAAAATTAAGGAATATCTTATTCAGTTAAGGTGACACTGGAGCAAAAACCCTACATAGGTATTTAGTTTTAGATCTGTCTAGAAGTCCTATCATGATCATAGGGTATGACATCATGCTTGTATCCTTCAATTTGACATATTTGACTTAAATGAGTACATCCTTGAAGTCTGAACACATATTTTGTTATAATTTTGAGCTGATTTTCAAATATCCTGGAAAACCAAACTTATGCAGCTAAGTTCAGAGTTGAATCAACCTGAAGATCAGCTCAAACTGACATCCAACTTTAAACTGATTTGTGGGCTTTGTATGAGGAAGGTAAAAATTTCAAACTGGAGGTTAAGGTCTTACAGAAGCCCATTCTGTATAAATTCAAGTCACGTCATCATGATGTCATCCTCATGATTCATTTTCCTACTTGAGCAGATCTAGCATACAAAGATGTATCCTAAAATGAAAAAGTAGCTGCTGAGGAACACATTTTCCAGATGCTTCACACATTATCTGTAGCAACAGGGTAAGGAATAGGTCAGGGCTGCTGTAGTACGTCCTGCAGCCAGTCATAGGTTGTGACAGTTGTATTTGGGAAGCTTGAGAACCAAACATGTACCATCCTTGCAATGTAGAATATAATGGACAGTACATTGGCTATTTCTGTCCAGGGGGATGTCCATGTGCTCCAGTACCCTTCTTCTGACAGTGTGCCAAAAGAATGATGAGAGAGGAATATAAAAATGAGATAGGCAAGTGGTGATATTTCACCAGTATGTTCATCTGTTTTCCATTGGGCTGTGCTTCAGGAGTACTCTGTTGAGTAAGATTCATCTCATGACTCCGTACCTGAGGTTTTTACCCTAGGTTGTCTTTCCACCTTGGGGTTCTCCTGACCTACTTCAGACTTTTATTTTAGGATGAGATGAACTGAACCATAAGTGGCCTATTTCCCTCATTCAGTTGTGAAGAGTATTTAGATGACTGGCTCACATGTCATTTGATAAGATGCTACAATCCATTGTGCTTAATAACCCACAGGTATTAAGGTTATGTCTTTCTCAATAGAGGCAAAACTATAGTTTCTACAATTTCCACAGCAAAGAATTTCACAGTTTAATGGAAGGCTGTGTAATAAGGGACTTCCTTTTTCTTGTTTATCAGGTAAAGGAGCACAAGAGGAAAGTGAGATAATATTAAATGATAATGATTTCAGCATACCAATAATCAGCTCAGCAAGGGTTGCAGTCATCCTAGAAAAAGAAGTTTGAAACTTCTTGGAACAAAACAGTGACATATAAACTGAAGAGGCATATGAGAGATGAAACTGAAAGATAAATGTTAATTGAATATTAATTATTAACACTGATTTTATTCTATACATTACAAATTATTATCATGCAATTACTATCTTTCCTTGCTTCGACGAGTTCATCCTCAAAACATATTTTTTTTTTTGAATCTGTGGATTTCTTCTTTCTTGAGCCTCTTATATTCATTATGGAATTGAATTATCCTATTATGGAAGGCAAAAATATTTTCTAATACCTTTAAAAAACTCATAAACAAATCCCCAAAATAAATAGTGGATATAAAGAAAAGAGAGTGGCAGAGAAAGAGAAAAAAAAATATATCCAGTATGCTTCCAGGTCATCTTTATCAGGTAACCAGACTACATATTTGAATGGCTGTATAAATAAGAATGAAATATAGGAGTTTAAGTATTGTAAATTACTATGGGCAGCTTGTACTGTGGTGAGGGAGTCACTTAAAAGCTAGCATGTGAGGAGCTGAAATTGACATTTAGAAGAATGTAGCTCTTTGTGGGTTTTTTTCACCTGATGGGGAGGAGGGGAGTAGATGGAAGAGGGAGTTGTTATTGCAGTGTTTTCTTTCTTATCACATATCCCATTCAGTGAGATTTATTTAGTTTGAATGTGTTAGTTGTCATATCGACCTACACAGCTTCACAGTTGTTTGAGACATGGGCTGTTGCTCTATGTGTTCATATTGATATAGATTTGGGCCTGTGGCATAGCTGATTCTTCCAATAAAACTTTCATTTAAAATTCGACAATGATCAGTTTTGTTCTACTTTGCATTGAAAATACAAATCAGTTTTTATTACAGCAACATAGCTTTTATCCATTTGTGTCACCGTAGACTAATTTGTTTACTAGGTAACCAAAATGTAGAGTGATAATAATACAAAAAAAAAAAAAAAAAAAAAAAAAAAAAAAAAAAAAAGCCTGAGGTTTGTTTTGCTGTTTGGAGTATCTTTCACACCTTGTGCTATAACATGGATCTTCTTTAACCAGCCTGCCATCTCCAGCTCACCCACTTCACCCTGGCACTAGAAACAGATAAGTCACAATTGTTTGGGGACAATGGGAATTGCCTGTGTGGTTTGTTCTTTGGTTTATTCTTTAATGTCTTTGTATCTGACAGCACATTCCTGGGCCTGTTGCTAATAGATCTGGAAGGAAATGCCTGCAAGAAATGCTTTTAAAGGGAGCAGGGCAGACTGTTTGCATGTAGGATTGCTGAGCTCAGAGAATGCCTTGCCTAAATATATCAAGTATCATCTTAAATCTTACTTATGTTCCCAGTATTTCAATTAGGTTTTCCCAAGCAGCTCTCATTTTCAGGTCAATATTAAACAAGACAATTAACACCAGTTTGTTCTGCTACACTTCCTGTTACTTTAAATCATCACAAAATGCTCCTCTTGGCAGAATTCTGATTTTTTGTTTTGTTTTATTTTGTTTTGTTTTCTGTTTTGCTGTGAGACTAATGTCTTTGAATCAAGAAGAAGACTGTCCGTGATAAATACAGTGAACTCATTTCTGTAAGTACAAAATTACCTGAAAATCACTGAATGTACAGAACAGATGCTTCTGCAGTGGTGATGCACTGATAAACAGTGATGGGCCCCATTACTGACTAAAAGTGCAGACTCAGATTGCAATTAAGACACAGATTTAACTGTGCAGTGTCTCAATTCCTTAATTCAGTTGCTGACTAGACATAGATTTTTGGTGGCATCTGAGATGCCCTAGGGAGATGGGGATGGGAGGAACCATTGCAGATTTCTGCAGTGTGACATTGGATGAAATACATGAGGACATCTCACATGACACCAGGCAGTTCCAAGGTCCTACTTAGTACAAAGTTTAGAGTTATTCAGTAAGCAGATAAAAGTATATATGTTAGGATGAGCTAATTGCTTTGTAATTATTAAAAATTTCAATAATTTATGGCTTGATCTTTATATAAAAGCTTACAGACAGATGCCTAATCTTAAGCTTAAAGCTTCCTCTAATTCAATGTGACTCTATGTGATTTGGACCAGCCTTTATATGCTATCAAAAGCCAAGCAAGTGAGAAATTTTCTAAGCTTAGTCCTATTTTCTTAATCATATCTACGCTGCATTTTACTATGCTATCAGATTTATTGCTGATCATTTTCTGATTGTAAGATTAATTACACCATCTTTTCACGACAGGGGACGTCTCCTGTCAGAAGACCTTAGAGAGGCCACGGTGATACAAACATGCATCCTAAGGGATGAAAGCAATCTGGGAAGCTTCACCCATTCTACAGTACATTACCTCCAACACAAGATGCCATTTCTCTGTTTTTCTCTGCAGGCCCCAATTTTTGAAGATCTGGCAAGGTATATGTATGTATGAAATGGGAGAAGACCAAGTGGTTCAGTAATCAAATAGGTGTACATGTCTAGGACCGTGTGGAAAGCAAAGCAGTAGTCTGACAGCTAGGAGGAACATAAGACTGGGAAATCCAGGGTGGGAGTGGAAAGGATTCAATGACAAGACGTGGGGTGAGAAGGGTATCCAGCATACTGTGGATAATCTTGGTACATCATTTCAAGGATAACTTTTTTTCATCCATTTTTAAAGTCAAAATTAACAGTTTTCATCTGAGTTACGTAACTCAAGGTAAAACTGTAGCAAAGAAATACTTCTAATTTCTCACATGACTTCAAGGGTGTAATTAAGTTTATAAAAGTTTTAGTTAAACAACATTAAATTATACATTAAATTATAGATCTGAGTCTTTCTATATTTAATGAACTTAAAGACTAAGGACTTAGTGTCAGTCGCTACCTGATTGCAACTAACCAACATCACTCTCTTCCTTGAGGTTTACTCTCCATACTCCATGAACTCTTCTGCTTCCTGCTGTTCTGTAAAACTCTCTTCAGTCAGCAGAAACATCTCTGTTCACATATGACCTGCTTACACTCATAAATGCAATCTTCAGAACTCAGTAAGTTTTTGACGAGTGCTATGTAGTAGTGCTTAGATATTTATTCCAAATCCAAACCAGCAGGCAGTTCCAGATCTGATTGCCACACTCCACATTCTTCTCGCAACAGCCCTTCATACTATTTTTGATAAAGCATAGTCATGTAAGTCTGTAATAAAACTTGAGATGCTGCATATGTATTCCTATTTTTCATGGTTTATTATCCTGACATTTCAAATTGCTCTGTTTTAACTTTGTAAGCACTATATGATAGAGAAATCAAACTTTTACATAAGAAATTGCTTCAATTAAATGTCAAAATAGACATTAAAATAATTTTAAAGCCATCTATTCTTCTTTCTAAATACCAGGTGCTGGGGCTGATTTGGGAAGGAAACTCCTGTTTAGCATCTCCTCCTTACATTTTAACCTTATTTTCTAACATGGATCTTCACTGCAGTATTTCAGCATTTATTGTATATTGAACTTGATTTGGAAGACCTAAAAAATATTGTTGCCTTTTTTTCCAGTGTCAGTCTATTTAAATACATAATGGAGTGTGTATAATCAAGTCTTACAGAGTGTCATCTGTAGACATGAAAACTGTATTTTTTCCCCTTACATTACCTGGATTGTGTCCATAATTAAATTGTCTTTATTCCAGCATAACCATCCTAAATATTTACTATCTGTGTAATCTTTTTTGTTCCTGTGTCGTTTTTGATTGTATACTTGAACTATCAATGTAATTATTACTGCTACAGCTGTAGGTCTCCCTTTACCATGGGTGGCTTTTTTTTGTTTTATTTTTAGTTTTGTTTTTTGTTGTTGTTGTTTTGTTTTGTTTATTTTGTTTTGTTTTGTTTTGTTTTCCCATCAAATTCTTTTGATCTTCTTTCTTCTCATACATCTTTTTTCCTAAGCTTTTCTCCTCAGACTAGTGGCTTCTTGCCTCACAACACAGTACTGTTCTCTCTTATTTCTTTCCCCTCAAGCCTATTCCCAGGATTTTTCTCCTTTACAAACTCCTTTGTTCCTAGTCCCTACTAATCTCCTGATCCCCTGCTTGCACACACCACCACATATTATTCACTTCTTTGCTGTTTTGCCACATCCCCTTCAGCAAACTGATAATGCAATTTTAAATGAAACTAAAAAACTTTAATATCACTCTGATCTTTCTTGGATTTAGGTTTATGGATAGAGCCAGAAGCAAGATGGGAAGGGGAGCAAAGGCAGGGAGGCATGGGAGGGGAACAGCTGAAGAGAGACAGAAATGTTAACTTGATAGCACTTCACAGTCTGTTTATTTCCCAAAGAGTGTCCTCTCAGCTGGGTAGCAGAGCAATGTGAGACACCAGATGTGTGTTATAGCACTGGTGTCAGCAAGAGCCGCTCATGCAGGTTTTGGCCAGCACATGTGGGATGTTATTGCCTTTCTCTGCAGCCAAGACACACCCCAGCAACATGACCATGCAAGGAATTAGAAAACAGGCAAGCATAAGTAAACAAAGACTAGAGCCATCTTTTATGAGGACAAAAGCATCAAGAAAAAACCACCAAAATCATTATTAAAGTAACAGTAAGGTGGTCATCCAACTTGCTTAAGGGAAACCATGATTTATTGACAAGTAAGGGCAGTTCCATACTGCAAAGAGATGGCCCCCCCTGGCAAAAACCTTAACAAGAAGGTCCAATACTGCCATGCTGGTCTCACAGAACAGAATAAAACAAAACAAAACAAAACAACCAAACCAAACAAAAAACAAAAAAAAACAAACAAACCAAAACAAAAAAAACAACAAAAAAACCAATACGCAGCTCAGGGCCAGCACCCCAAACTTCTTCCCTTCTAGACCTGGTTTTACCATGGGTGGAGTATCACTCCAGGTATCCCTTAGTCATGTTCTAAAACAAGCATGGCTTGTTTTGATCTGAGTTTCTAGATCTTTTGATACAGACATTGTCAGGAATTCATATGATGAAAATTAAGTTTGTTGTTGTATAAAGTACTATTCAGTATTAGTGGGAAAATTAGTCTCTCTGAAAATAAAATGCATGGCAAGAAAAGAAGGATATATCCTTTCACAGAATCACAGAATATTTAGGTTGGAAGAGACCTCCAAGATGATCCAACCCTTGACTACAGTCAACTACTAAACCGTGTCCTTAAGGACAAGGTCCAAATGCCTTTTAAATGCCTCCAGGAATGATGACTCCACCACTGTCGTGGGCAACGCCTGACAGCCCTCTCAGTAAAATAATATTTCCTAACATCCAGCATAAACCTCCTCTGGTGCAGCTTCCATCCGTTCAATCTAGTCCTGTCACAGTTTACTAAGAAGAGGCTGTTTCCCTCCTCACTCCAACCTCCCTTGAGGTAGCTGAAGAGAGCAATAAGGGCTCCTCTCAGCCTCCTCTTCTCCAGACTAAACACCCCCAGCTCCTTCAGCCACTCCTCACAGCACTTGTGCTCCAGGCCCTTCATGAGCTTTGTTGCCCTCCTCTGGACATGCTCCAGCACTTCTGTGTCCCTCTTATAGTGAGGTGCCCAGAACAGAACACAGAACTCAAGATGTGGCCTCACCAGAGCTGAGTACAGAGAGACGATCACGTCCCTGTTCCTGCTGGACACTGAGTTCCTAATACAAGCCAAGATGCAATTGGCCTTTTTGGCCATCTGCACACACTGCTGACTCATATAAAGTTGACTATCAACCAATAGCCCCAGTTTCCTTTCCAACTTACAGCATTCCAACCACACTTCCCCAGGTGTCTGTAGTTTACCATGAGGTTGTTATGACCCAGGTGTAAGACCTGGCATTTGGCCTTGTTAGATCTCATATAATTAACTTTGGCCCATTGGTCCAACCTAAGTCCTTCTGTAAGGCTTCCCTTCCCTCCAGCTGATAGACACAGCCACCTAGTTTGGTGTCATCTTCAAATTTACTGAAGGTACACTTAATCCCCTCATCCAAATCATTACTGAAGAGATTAAAGAAGCCCCAGTACTGAACCCCAGGGGACACCACTCATGTCCAGTTACCATCCAAATTTAGTTCCATTCACAACTAATCTTTCAGCCTGAGCATCCAGCCAATTTTTTATCCAATGTTGCGTATATTTATCCAAGCCAACTGGCATAAGTTTTTGAATAAGAATGCTGTGAGAGACATTATCAAAAGCTTTACTAAAGTCTGGGTAGACAATGTCCACAGCTCTTCCCTCATCCACAAGGCGAGTCATCTTGTTGTAGAAGGAAATCAGGCTAGTCTTTCAGGACTAGCCTTTCATAAACCCATGCTGACTGGGCCTGATCACTTGGTTATCTTGTATGTACCATGTGATGGTACTCAAGATGACCCGTTCCACAACCTTTCCTGGCTCCGAGGTCAAACTGACAGGTCTATAGTTTCCCAGATCATCCTTTCCGCCCTTCCTGTAGATGGGTGTTACATTTGCCAGTTTCCAATCAACTGGGACATCCCTAGTTTGCCAGGACTGTAATGATAAGTAATAAGAGTGGCTTGGTGAGTAGTTCTGCCAGCTCCTTTAATACCCTCGGGTGGATCCCATCTGGTCCCATAGACTTGTGCATATCCATGTGGCAGAACAGGGCACTGATCATTTCCTTCTGGACTATGGGGGGTTCATTCTGCCCCCATCTTGGTCTTCCAATTCAGGGAGCTGTACCCTCAGGGAGCAATTGGCATTGATGAAGACTGAGGCAAAATGAGCACTCAGCAGTTTGGCCTTTTCCATGTCATCGGTCACAAGTTTCCCTCCCAGGTCAAGTAGAGGAGGGAGATTCTCCCTAGCTCTTCTTTTGTTATTTACATATTTATAAAAACTCCTTCTATTATCTTTAATGATACTGGCCAGATTTAATTCAAGATGAGCCTTGGCCTCTCTAATTTTCTTCCCACATTGCTTTTCAGTAACTCTGTAATCTTCCCAAGCTGCCTGCCCTTTCTTCCATAGCCAATAGACTTTCCTTTTTTTCCTGAGTTCTGCCCAAAGCTCCTTGTTTAGCCAGGCTGGTCTTGTACCACACCAGCTCATTTTAAGATGCACAGGTACAGTTTGCTCCTGTGCCTTAAGGATTTCCTCCTGAGGATTGTCCAGCCTTCCTGGACTTTGTCCTTGAGGATTATATCCCAGGGGACACCACTGAGCAAACTCCTGAACTTATCAAAGTCTGCCCTCCAGAAGTCCAGGGAGGGAGTTCTATTGACCTCTGTCCTTACTTCCCCAAGAATTGAAAACTCAACCATCTCATGCTCCCTTTGTCCAAGACAACCACCAACCTTTACATCTCCCACTAGTCCTGCCCTCTTCACCAACAGTAAATCTAGCATTGAGCTTTCCCTAGTTGGCTCAGTCACCAGCTGTGTTAGCTGGTTATCTTCCACACACTCCGAGAATCCCTGAGACTGCTTCATGTCTGCAGTATTATATTTCCAGCAGACATTTGATAAGTTGAAGTCTCCCAAAAGAACAATAGGAAACAAATCTGAAACCTTACCCTGCTGCTTATAGAACACTTCATCAACCTCTTCTCCCTGGCTGGGTGGTCTATAACAGACCCCTACTATGATATCTGCCTTGTTGCTTTCCCCCCCTGATTCTTACCCATTTATAATTCCATTTATACTAGTGAAGAGCATAGGTCAGAGTGTGTCCCAGAAAGGAGCTTAACTCCTGTGCAAGCCCTAATAAGATTAGGTGTTACATTTATTTAGCAGAATTCAGACAGGAAGATTATTCACCTGTTTTTCCATTCAAAAATTTGGCCTGCTGTGTCATATGTGACAAAATTAACAAAACATTACAGCAAGCAATGTGCAATTTTCTCCAAAGTGTGGCTAAAGAAATGATTGGAGGGCAAATGGAACAGCTTTTACTGAGACAGCTAACAATAAGACCCATTTGGACTCTTATTATCTGCTATTGTCTGCTTTTCAGGTAGAAGAAAAATACATTTCAGGAATCATCCAGTGTCCTATTTTAATAATTCCTGAAACATGCCAGTTAATAAGAAAGTTGATTATGTGTTTTATTTTACTTAATATTTTCACAAAAATATGGAGCCTGTGGAAACTACTACACAAAAAAAAAGGTTTAAAAGGCCAGTAGATGAAATCTCTGCATATTCCACAAAGGAGTAGAGCCATTAGCAGTACAGGCAGCTGGATCTAATACTCCAGTTTAGGGATTGAAAGCTGGGTTCTGTTTTTTAGCTGTAGAGTGGGACGTGTCTTCTGCAGGTCTTCTACAGCTTCCAAAATCCCTCACAGCTAGGCACCTACTTACTTAGTAGTTCTGGGCTTTTGTGTCTTTCTGCCTCAGTTTCCACTGTCCATTTTGAATGAAGTGTGAGTTTATTATTGTGCTGAGACTTCTGATTGTCCAACTAACATTGCCCACTGCGAAACAGGTGCCTTGGTCAGGTGTGTCAGTGTGCCTTGTATTTTAAGGTAACCAAAAAACAATTACAATTCCTAGGTGGTATGCAAGGCTGTGTATTCCTTTCTTGAGTAAGAACCTGAGCCTGTTGGGAGGCAGCATTGAGAACAAAGTGATGCTGTCTCTTAACAAGGCAAGCCTCTGTCAGGTAGACACCACTAACTTCTGCCGAACTAGGACCTCGAAGAGGAAATGAGACCAGGTCTCCCTGATCTTTCACAAGAGCTAATGTCCTCTAGCTCACAGACCTGGGCTGACCCAGCCTCACACCATTAAAAATGCACCAGCCTGTGGCACTGCACACCAGAGATCATCTATTCCTGCTCTAGATACCATCACAACACAAATAAAGATAAATGTGCTGTGCAAGCTGTGGTGTGATCCCTCTTTGGAGTGCTAAAAGCCTTTTGCTTCTCCCCATTAGTCCTGGAGGTGAGGATGCCCAAAGTACTATGCTAGACAGTTGACTCTCAATTGCACTTCTCTTTTGTGAGGACACTTATTCATTCCTCCTTTCTGCTTTCAAATTTCAGCTTTCTATTTTTCCTTCCACTTACTGACTGTATAGTGCTCTGCTTAACTGAAAGCTTTTGTAGCGGAATAAAGCTCTGTATCAGTGATAGGCCTGGAGGGTTAAGATCATTTTCCTCATGGAAGAACTGGATATTGTTTACTACTGCAAGAGAACTTGAAGTTGTTTCTAGGAAATTAAAACACTTTAATGTGGGGCACTGGAAAATGTGTCAGGTGAGGACAGCCATGTGTCACAAAAAGAACCACTTGCCTCTAACATCTCAAGCCTTCTGGAATACAACTTAATCCTCTCATTCCCCTGATCTGCTAAGGAGCATGACCTTATTGAGAACAGTGTGTGCAAGATTAGGCCCAGGAGTGCTTTTGGCTCTGTGTTGGCTTCTTCTTAGCCACTATTTGGTATCCCACTGCAGATTGCAGTATAAAAAATAGTGCAGAGATTCCCCATAGAAATTCAGAGTGCTTTGGCAAAATGCTCCAGTAAAACTGAGATTCAACTTCCATGGAGTGTGTGTCAGCTTTCACCTGCTGAGTCTAACAGCTATTGCTGGTCATTAAGAACTTGCTTAGAAGGAAAAGTCCACAGCAGATAACATGTGACTTCCAGACAGGCTTAGGAGAGGAAGATTACTGATGCAAGCATTTACAGAGAGGGCTGGTGTTTTGCTTTCACAGCAGCTAATTCCCCCACACTGTGCATCTATGGGTCACATTCATGCCTGCCGGTAGTTAGGATTTTAATTTTAGTTCCAGTATTCTCACTATTTTTCCACAGTTGGAGATCCCTAAGGAATGTGGGAAAAATGGAGACTGGAAAGAAAACCACCCTCTTACAGGTCAAACCCATTGCCCAACTCCAAGGTCAGAAATTACATCTTCTGTGTGGATGGTTCACTACCATGTATCCTGCTATTTTGATGCCTACTTGTAGTTTTTAAGACTGCCCACTTTTCATTGAAATAGACAGCAGTGGGAGAGCCACTGGGCTTTGCTTTCCCCTTGCAGGGACGGCTCAGGTCTCAGTTGCTACGTTTGATGCTTCCTGTACTACTAATGACTACCGCAGAGCTCCTCTCTGTGGGAGCTATGACACAGAGAACCATTTTACTACTTCTGTGAGACACATTTAGTTGAGTTCCTTCAGTATATGTATCAGTAAAAGACTAGGCTCAGATGAAGCAAAGGACAAAGAAAACATTTTCTCCTAGCCTGTGTAAAAAAAATGTACCTGAAGAAAATACAGGTGTCAGGAAGGAAAGTACCAGGAGACACTGAATGTACCAGGAGAGCCATTAACTGCTACAGAGCTACTAAGACTTATCCATAAATTAAAACAAATGAAGATACCTATTATAACATCTAGTCCAGGCTCACGTTCAAAAGGATCAGTTATGAAAGTGTTTCTGAAAAACTCCCTTTTACAGAGGTAATCTCAATGGTTACTAAATTTTTTTAATCTCTCATTGATGAAAAAAATTTAGACTGGAAAAATTTAGATGGAAAAACATCCAGTGATTCCAGGCAGGAGCATATATATTTTTAAACGCATGACAAGGCCAAATGTTTTATTTTCTGACACACCTTTCATTATCACCAAATCCTTTTCCAGTATCAGAATGGAATTAAAGTTGCTGAGTAGCCACAAATCAGCAAGAACTAGACATTCCTTTCACAAGCTTTTGGAGCTGGATTTAGGTACCCAGTTGTAGACTCATGTGACAGATTTAACCACAACTTCTTCACCCCAGTTATTTTAGACATATCATCTCTTTTGGATACTGCAGACCACGTGATTCTGCAGACACATTGTGAGAATGTTCTTGCAATAGATAGATACACTCTTAAATCATTATTTTGCTTTCACTCTATATGGACTGGGTACTCTTGACATAATTTAAAAATACAGTGCAGCAGTACGATTTAAGATAAACCACTACCAATAAGCCAAGCAATTTAAAATCTCATATCCTCTTCACCTTCGAACAAATCCCCCCAATTTACAATTCCTCTCAACCTTTCTGGAGAAAAAAAAAGGTATGAACTCAGCAATGTGCCTTAAAAAAATCATTTGAAATTATACTGCCATACAGTAGTAAAACAGCTGGCTGAGATATTTGATATATGACATAACTGTATCATGGAAAACAAGTTGCAGAGACCACAACCTTTCAAATGCAGACAATAAATTTAAGATATGATCTTGAATAAATGTACAGTGGTACCATTCTGGAGGGCTGTCTGTTCCTTCTGCCTCTCAGTTTCCCTCTTTGGTTTCCTCTGCAGTGGACCTGTATATATAGAACTTCTTAAATCCCAGAACTGGCCCCATATGAGGTTCTCTAAGAGACTATTTTGTCTTTTTTTTTTAGATCTTCAGTTTTACGTGAGTTGTGTCCTTATCAAAAGTCACTGGAGCAGTTAAAAGCCTGTTCATACGACGGGCTCAAATCAAGCCCTTCATGGAAAGTTAGACACTGCAGTGCCTGAATCCTTCAGACAGCAGCTTTATATCATGGTTTCAAATGATCCAGACATAGCAGTCAATCTGTTAGCATTTTATACTTACTTTTCCTAGGTCCAAACTGTCAAGAATTGGGTTTTCCATCACTTCCAGATTTTATAAGGCTTCAACAAACTGGGCAACATTTTGCCCCTTGTTTCACCCCTGAAACTACATCCCTGCACAGGTTCACAGCAGTGTAACTGAGCACAGCATCTGGCAGAAAGCCCAGAATTTGACCTGGCAGGTTTATGGTGTATGGAGATGGTATTAACACACATCATGAGCCAAATCTGCACTCTGGCTGCTTAATAAAAACACTACCACCTCCATAATTACATTTAACCTTTTGTATTAATAATAAAGTAGGCTGAACTGTTAGCTCACAAAATTTACTATTTATCAGCCACAAACAATTTGCAATTTGTAACTTTTTTTTTTTACAGTTAATAACTTTTGAGTAACAGGAACTGAACAGAAACAGGTGAATCAGCAGCATTTCACTACATGTTTAGAATATTTATTAAATTTACCATGAGGCCACAGATACACTTGAAACATATATTCAGAATGCAATTTTCACTTAAAGTTAATACAAAGGATTTATTTAATTATAGACATCATAATAGAGAACTGGTTTTCAGTGTCATGACTAACCCATATTTTTTGCAGAGAAGTCTCTGTGAACTGATCTTTTTTTCCTCACTTAAAGGGACTAATTTTTTTTTTTTAAAGCTAGCCAGAGTTTTCAGTTTTGATTGAAAGAAAATATTTCATTTTGCTTGATATTTGACTGTTTCTGTCATTAAGAAGACTAAGCATTTTAATAAGGAATGTCAAGATATTTTGACACATGGAATGATTTCAGGGAATGTAAAAGATGAAAAATATTATTCATCAGACACATGGTCAGCATGCAGTGGCATAATGGTCACAATTAATTTTCTTTCTTGTGTTCAGCTAATTCTAATTACCCAGAAGATGTAATAGTACCTGAAGTGAAACAAACATGTCCCATGCACTGAATTACTCCCTGGCTTTAGTTAAACTGTCCTCCCAAGCCTCTTACTACTAATCCTTCAGCCAGGTTACTGTATTTGACTAACAGCTGAACACAACAGCACTAGTGCTGAGTTGAATTAACATCAATTAGCATTTAAATTGCACATTTAAATGAGTGCATTAATGGGTGCATGAAATTTATTACTGTCTCCCCTCCACTTGCAGCCTTATCTAGTGCTAGAGATTTGTCAGACAGCCAGTATCAATCTGCCTAATCTCAGAATAACTACTTGCCTGCATACATTTAGTTAACACACACTGATTAAAGGAAAATTCTTATAAGTTAGCTTTAAATTTACAATGCAGTTTGACATACATTTTATCAGCTGCATCTGATTTTACAGCTACCTTCCAGGGGCCAAATATTATCTGATTTACAACTACTTTCCAGTGCCTTCAGATGTGCTGCACTTTATGTTAGGTTGGAGCAAATCTGGCTCTATTTTTCACTGTCATTCCATATGGAATGCAAAAAATTAGTGCCTGTGCCATAACATCCCTCCCTTCCTCTGAGATGGACCTCTGAATATCAAAACATGATCCTTGAACAGAGGTAAAATAAAGTACAAGTGAATCACCAATCGCCACAGCCATGAATGTGTTAACTATAATATGTATACCAAAACATTTAGTGAGGGAGATTCTGGGGGTCTTAAGTATACAGTTTCTGTCACCTGAAATGAATTTGTAATATCATGTATTATGAGAAATATCTACTGTCACTCATGGCATTGTCATCATTATTACTGATGTTCTTGTTGTTGTTATTGGTTTTTTATTATTGTTTTATGGAAAAAAGAATCCGTAAAACCTCAGGTAGCAAGCTGAAATAGGTACTGAGGTAAAAAAAAATAAATAAATCACTTAACAGCTTTATCTGTCACATCTGTTACTTCTGACAAAGCCAAAACCACAGCAGTCTCACCACAGACTATGACCATGGGAACCTTACCCCAGTCTCACCTTCAGTGCCTATAACGTGCCCCATACACCCACACATTGCTGAGGTAGCACCAAGGCAGTTGTCTGCATGCCCAAAATGCCCAGGGACAGATAGAGGGTAGTATTTCTGCAAGGCAGCTCTGAGAACAGAAGGCTACATAGACATAAATAGGACTATTTCCAAATTATGCTACCAGTAGTAGAGGTAAAGGTCATTTGTGTAAAGACATGGATGAATCTCTGGAGAATACCAATACTAAAAATGCAACAAATTTCAAAGGAAACTTTATATATCCACATTGACATATAAATCGTCAGAGGCAGTAAAAAACATTTCAGAAAGATTTGATGGGAGTCATCTAAACTACAATTAGCCATGAAATACTAGTTATTAAAAGAAAATTGCAGCATGCAGAGGCTTGACGATTATGTCCAGCAGCAGTTGCAATTTTGTGATAATTTCATTTTATTCTGATATCTGGCCTCAAAGATGTAATGTTATTTTTAAAATATTCCATGTCCATTCACTGTCCTCAGGTTTATTATTTATACACTAGATGAAAGCTCCTAAGTCTTTCCTTGAATAACATACTACTATGGCAAACCGACTCATCAAGGTTAACCATTCTTCTTGCCTGCTACCTTCAAAAATTACATCCTCGAGAGGAATTGCACAACTAAGTCAGATAGTGTGGGTAAATTTAATTAACTAAATGTCAGAGTCCACAGTTGTTACAGATGACATAAAGAGAAAAAGAGATAGGGCATAACCTTGAGGTACTTATTATTGCTGCCAAAAGCTTTAAGGAATTGTCCACCTGGATGTGAATCTTTCAGTCTGTGACACAATTAATATGTGTGTGTATCACAGCACATCCCTCAAACTAGAATTTCAGTGTGATGTTTCTTATTCTCATTGAAGATATTCCAGTGTGTAAAAGAATATAATACAAAGGGTTTTGCCAGGGAAGCTCTGACACCCACACACTCATCAGACAGGAGAGGTCTGGACCCAGGGATGCTCTTTAATTTCAGCCACAGCAGGGAAGCCCCAGCTTTGCCCAGCTAAGGTTTATGCTGGCAAAGAGCCAGTGACCTTGGACTGGCCACGTGTTCAAATGGTGAATCTGCAGCTATCCTTTGCTTTACAGTGCCAACAGTCCTACTAGTTGGTAGACTCTGGGTTGGTAGGACCTAGATGCCCCAGCTAAGAGAAACTGGAAAGCAGGACATCAGGCATTGACCTGAAACTCTTTTTTATATCATGGCATACACTACCTTTGCAAAATCATCTGTTTGCTCTAAATACTGATCAAATCTATCATTTTCTGTTCCTTATATGCTTCCTTGGGGGGAGAGAATACAATATTTGTGCAGATTTTTGTAACCCCCAACAAAGTGACTAAAAATCTGCCACTGATTGGGCTCTAATATCCTATTGTTCTTCTGTGCCAGTGAAAACTTGATGTGTGAACATCAAATTTAGTCCCCTGCTTAAGGGAAAAGAGAGAGCTCACTTCAGACTTTTCTAATTTCATCAAGAGAGGTCCCTCATGAGATCCTTGGTGCCTGTCCATTGGCATCACATTGAAAGGGACAGCACCAGTGTAGCACTGGAATAACAGCAGGGCACACCCAGAAGGCACAAACCTTACACAGGACTTCCAGAGGACTGATGGCCTACTCTCTCCGTGACATTATTAAAAGATGACCCAAAGAACTGGCACTGTGACCAGCTTTAAAGAAATATCTATACATTTCCCAGGAAACTTGTTACAGTTACTCATTGTCCTAACTAGCTTGGGTGTGGTAGATGGAAGCAGTAGAAGATATAAAGGGTTAATTACGTTTCAGAAGCAGCATAGGAAATTAACTAGGAGTCACAGAGAGAAAGAAATAATGAGTTCATGATAAACCCGAGAATAATATGGAGGAAGGAAGGGGAGAACTGAACACAATGACTTACAGGAATGATTCTGCCCTAGAAAAATTCTTTTAATGCTCACAACTGACACAAAAATATATATTCTCTAGTTTGAATTATCATAAATAAATAGGAAAACATCCTTCAGACAATCCGTTTTTTGAACCACAACATAAAATGGTTTGATTTTTTTTTTTAAAGAAATATATGATGTTTTTAGGGGAACATAATGATTGGTGGCAGCAAGATAATAATTATTAAAGTATAGCAGACAGTACTCTATATTTATCTATGAGATGCAGTGAGGTGGAGGGTTTTTATTACTATTTACTGAGACATCCACAGAGCCATCTCTAAGGATTTGTGGGGAATTTAGTTGTCATGCCTAGGGAAAAAAAATTTTAAAATTTTCCAGACAGCCTTACAATGAGAGAAGTTTTCCCATAATATAAACATATTTCTAGGCATTCTTTCTTAGGTTATATTCTGATAGGAATGAGCTAAAATAAACCCATAAGAAGTGAATATGCACAAAGAGCATTTGTTGTTTCATTCACATTCCCCAAAGAGTATTAATGCCTTCAGAGATGTCAAATCATCATAAAGGGTATACTGCACAGAAGCACTCTGTGAAATGAGAGATGAGCACCATTAGAATTCAAAAATGATGAAATAATATGGTTGACTTATACAAGTGATGCTGATTTACCCCAGCTAAGTGCCTCTCTTTGCTGATGCTTTCAATATATATATTGAAACACGCACTGGTTATGCAGCCTTTTAAAACAATTGCAGTGTACACATATGGTCTTATAAGTATTGAGTTTTCATATGCTTGACCTACAGGTTATCTGCAAAAGTTCTGTTTAAGAGCCATGTGGGCTATATATTAATCAGGGGGAATCTAGGAGAGGTTTACTACAAAGCTTGTGCTCTGCTAGTAGGCCTTGCTTCTGCTCCTCGGTGTTTCTTCTCCACAGCAGCTTCACTGCTTCCCTTGCCTTTGCTATTCCCTGCCCACTCTAGCCCAGAAAGACATAAATGGGGAAGGGAGGGGAGATCATTACCCCCTGTCTGCTTCATGTGGGTGTACATAAAGCACCCTGTAGCAACATAGGGAGGCTACTGTGAGCAGCAGGCTCTACAAGCATGTGGCTCTTTGAGTAGCACTGCAAAAAAATAACACAGTTTGCTATGGTTACTTTGCCATTGTGAAATATTCCTAAAGCTAATTATAAAGGATTAGAAGATTCTTACTGTTTGTTATCAAGCTGAGGTGCAAGTCATCGTATGATGAGAGCTGCAGGCAGGTATCATCTCAGTACTGGCATGCAAGGAAATGCTTCTTGCAAGTTGATGAAGTGGTTATGAGCAGGGGCACAACACAGCCCAAGCACACAGGAGAGGGGCTGAACATACAGAAGACAGGAAGGTTCCACGTGGCCCAGTAAGGACATATTCCTGGGAGTCCCCCCAGGACCTCATCCAGCCACCCCTGAAGACCTGGGTCCATGATATTAGACCACATCCAGACTGCACACTGGAAATTATTCCCAGCCCATGCCAGGTCCCAAAGCTGACCTAGAATTAGTTACAAAGTTCCTTATCCTGGACAAAAATCATACCAGTATCATGACAAAATTTAATGTAGAAAATCAGTTCTAGGTGTCTAGGAGCATCACATGGCACCTTCTAACCTACTACACATCTGAGGCCATTTTCCTTGAGTAGATAGCATAATTTTACCACTGATACTGTTTCCAAGCTCTGATATTTTGAGAGGTTTTACCTTGTCACCAACTAGCTAGAACACATTCAGTTGGGATCACAGCATGGCAGGGTCACTCTACTCTTAGCTTGCTGGGAGTGCAGGTTGTGACAGATCACCTCTGTGTCAAACACTCCATCAGCCTGGGGTAAGTAAAGAGAAGATGCCAGTTAAGCTTGGCTCTGGACCTCACTCAGTAAACCTAGGTGCAGCTAACATGAACATTCCAAGTGAGGTTTTGCACCTGTCTGCTCCACAGAATAAAAGAAAATAGCTTTATCCTTCCTGTTTGCCACAGAACCCTTCATCCTCACCATGCTGGGTTATAGGGGGTAAGCCTGGTGAAGAGCATTGCAGGTGAATTTCAAGACTTCATTTTGAATGCAGCAAAAAAATTAGGTCTGAAAGAGCAGAGTGCTGAAGACCTTCATTACCCACAAAGTGATATAAAACAGAATAGTCAATTAACCTGCAGTCACTGACAGGCCCTGACAAAGTGCCTAAGTCCTCTCGCAAACATTGTCCATCCACTTTTTGAGGCAAAAATGAGAAGCAAACCATTGAAACAAGATGAACATGTTGCATTTAACATGAAAAATCAGCCTTCATTCAACCTGGATACAGCAATCCCATTTCTGACAATGGTTCTCTGTAACAAGGTAGAATAATTCACTACTGTATCATGAATCCCAAAAGTATAATGTTGATAAGAAAAACTAGAAAAAAAACTTATTACTGTATATTGGGGAAAAAAATCCTGAAAGATAGCAGTTGGAGGAGAGGAAAGAGGAAAAAGGAAAAGGAAACCCAAGGAAATAGGCTGTAATTTTTACTCACTAAAACAGATATTACTTCCATTAATGTTTATCTGTGGATTTCAGTAGCTGAAAAAGAATGATCTATTTCTTTTTTTTTTTTTTTATCGTCTCTGCTATTTTTTTTTTTTATCGTTGGAATTAACCTTCAAGAAGAAAAGAGGCTGACGGAGATTCTTGCATGTAATCAAAGCCAGTTGTGCTACCTCCCTCTTTTAGATCAATCTCACGTCAAATTGTAACAGGTAAGCAATTGCTCACTCATAAGTGCTTATATGGTTCTCTTCATGCTTAGATCTTGTGAAACTGCTAAAGCAGTCACTACAGGCTTCTTGGGAAGAGCTATGCCAAATTATTTTGTAACAATTTTTGTTAATGTATATCTATTATTTACCACTTAACCAGATTGTTCAGTGATTTTGCTGTTGAACTGAGCTAGTTTGGCTGGAGGGAGAGGTAGAGAGAATGACATGAGTGAACAGTGCCACCACTCTAGTTAAATAATCCTGCTGGTTATCTCTGTGCTTTGACAAGTCTTCCACAACAGGTATTATTCCCAGTGTTCTTTGCAGTTTTGATATATGCCACTTCAATTATTTGACTATATATTAATCCCTTTCCAACATATTCCTTCTCTATTTTTGATTGCCTGTCCTGTAATACTTTTAAAGGACAAGTAACACATTTACAAGAGAAAAAACTTGAGCCCTTTGTTGCTTTCCATTTTTCTGAAAGGACACTCTGAGGTGTCTATAGCTGTACAAGTTAGAGGTAGAATCAGATTATGCAGGCCCCTCAGCCTCTGCCCAGTATAAGGCTTTCCTTCACTATAGTCCAGTTCATTTTTAGATATCTCTAAAGATGGAGCTTCCCCCTTCACTTCTGGCATACCTTCATCTCCTGTTTATGTCCAAACCTATTCTTCTTCAGTTTAAAACCGTTCCCCCTTGTCCTATCAGAATGGATGTTGTCACAAACAGCTGGTCAGACCCTCAATCTGAATTATTATAGAAGATATTTGCCTTTGCATTACAGCTGTGCATAGCCTCAGGGTAGTGTTAGGGCAATCAGTGTCCATTACATATAAACACCGCTTTGTTAGAAGCTGTGCGTGTCCTGTTAAAGTACAGAATTGGTGCCCTGCAATGCCTTTGCCTTGCACCAATGTATATTGCTGCATATGCTGTAATAAGGCATTGTGGGAGGTGTTCACAACATCTAACTTCAGTTGGCCTATTTAGTCAATGGCAAAAGGAAGGTATTTGATTCAGGTGCTTCAGATTGCTCTCCAGAGCAGACTACATTTTCCCATTTAGTATGCAGGTTGTTTAGGTTGGTTATTTCAGTGCTTCAATTAGATGCTTAAAGTCTGAAAATGTGAATATCCTACTTCTTGACTTTACTATCTTAGATTTCCATTGGCTGCACTATATATCATATTACTTGACAAATTTGGGCTTACAAGAAGGTAATTACCAAGCTTTCCTCCTTTCTTTTCAGACTAGCTCACCTAAATTGTACTTTTATAGCAAAGAGCTGGCACTTATTTCTTGTGAACTGAATTGCCCTTCCCTATTGCTTCATTTCTGTTCTTTATATTTCTGCTGAATTTCTAAGCTTATAGTAACTGTTTCTCTTTCCACTCGGTCTGATGTTTGCACAATTTGCATAATAACTTTGCTTCACTCCCAACCCAAAACCAAAGGTGTTATGATCTATGAGATTTGAGGAAAGTCAAAAAGACAAATATTTCTTCACCTGCTGGAATATTAATATTATGTCTCAAGAATATCACATATCATAAACCAATTTTTTTCTCCAGATCATGTAATTGTCATAAGAAGGTAATATTCTATGCTTAAACACATTTATTGTCTCTTTTACTTTCCCTTCACTGCTAAATATTGTTATTATATTTTCTAACTAAAAGCTTATGATTTTTTGCAGATCTTCCAGAGCTGCTGACAGAGCTAATTGCTAAATTGCCACTGATCTGTGCTCCAGGTAACTTTATTATCAGCCTTGATGTCACCTCCAATCCTATTGCACAGAAGCTTTACAAGGCTTTAACATTCATTGAATCTGACCAAACAAATTGACCGTCCTGTTACATGTGAGAACAAGAGTTAGTAATTTGACTGTATCCTTTACCTGGGAAATTTCAAGCCAGTACATCAATTTTCAAAGGTCACTCACTTGCTCTATTTCATTTCCCTTCCCTTTCTTCAATCTGTTTGCTTTCCAGTAAGTCATTCTTGTTGCTTTTCAGGACATTCTGGGGTGACAGAGCTCATTACTTCTCCAGGACTCAGGAGAAGAATATACTGCATGACTGGTGTCATGTAGTGATCCACAATCACTAAAGAGATTCACCTACATTTGCACTTACAATAGGGGATCCTGACAAAACAAAACGTTCCCGAAGACTGCCTACCTTCTTTATTACTCCTATCATGTGGTCAGAAAGAATGCTTGTGATGCAGACACAGATACAAACCTGACACAGCAAAGGATGGGTCTCCAAACAACTATTTAACTCCAGCTGAAAGAACATACTGCAAATTACTATGGCTGCAGACATGAAAAAAAAATATTCATTTTTAAAGGTTGAGTAACACACTATTTTTTATCTTCAGTAAAGTTACTTTTATTTGGCTTATTCCCCTACCTTCTGCTTTTTCCTAAGCTCTTCAGCTGATACTAAGTTTGTTATGTCAGCATGTTAGTCAATCCTATTGCAGCTTTTATCAAACTGGCAGACTGTAGCTCTGTGGGTTTTTTTATGACATGGCTGCTCTGACAGATTGCTCCCACATGGCACTGGACAGTACAGTGACTCAGAGGAGCAGGTGGGAGCATGCACTTGCAACCAGCCAATTTGATGGATGAAAAATCTCACAGAAACCTATAGCAGTAAGAGGTTAAAATGCTGTCTTCCAAAAACATTCACTTTCGCCACACCTGTACTGAGAGACTATGCAGTTATATTAGTTTCAGAAATAATTAAGAAGAGCAGAAACCCCAAGTTTCTCTCTGGTTTTGTCTTGCATATATGCACATATAGGAAATTTCTTGATATTTCTTGTTTGCTGCCAATGATTCTTATAACCAATGTGTATAATCACACTCCTATGTACAGATTATAAATCTCCATATGTAACACATGTTTACATAGTGTCCACACAAGAACCATCTGTATTACTTCTATGACACAGATGTGGCAGAAAGGGGAGTGCTAGTAGGTAAGAGAATGAAACCAAGAGAGCTTCTGCAGTGATCAGGGAGGAGCAACAGAGATTTTTCTGGCCTTCCTAGGTCTTCCTGGAAGCCCAGGTACCTCCTTACTTCTTTCACAACCATGCTATTTTTTATGTAGGTGTTTGGTGTCTTATAGCATGAACACACATGAACATTAACTCTTTGCATTTCACGTAGGTATTAGGAGCAATAACGTATTTGTGGATGTTACAGTTTAATCAACCTTATCAGAAAAGAAAAAAAAATATAATTTCTATTGCTTTGACTCCAAAACACATATCTTTTGGACTAATTAACTCATTCAGAGTAATAAAAAACATATTGTATATTTCTGCAGAAATAGTAATCCATTAACAAGCTCCCCTATTAATGGTTCAAGGTTAGTTATTATATCTCACACCTTGCTGAATTTATTTGCTATAATTTAAGCAAGATTTATGAATAATATCAAAATTTTATACTCCTTGATGCATTCCATGCCATCTAATACCAGAATTTTCTATCACATTTCAGAAGTTGAAAGGTTTGATATGATCCCTGAGACAAAATTTTGTGTACTTACCTTTCTGAAGTCAGGTTGGTTACATTAAATGGATTTTATCCAAAATACTGTTACTAAATGCACACCAAGAAGTGTCAAACATTTATTTCTATGTATTTGTACAAAACAGTTTGTTAACTCTTTCAAAGATAAAATCATGCAAATTTTGGTGACCACTTTAAAATATTTAAACTGCCCTAACTATAATCCGAAAATGTGGCTGGAGTTTCTTTTTGTTGTTTTTTCCTTCTTCTTCCTCCCTCTTCAGTGTCTATCTCGGCAAATGCTGGAAAAAGAGATTAAAAAAAGCAGGTTTCCCATTACAGGACTTATGGCTTTGGAACTGCAAGGTGCACCAAGAGATAAGAATTCAGAATTAAAAAAGAGCATGATAAGACTCTCTAAGACCATTTCACTCTCTGAAACTACCTGTTCTAGGAGACCTTTTCTGGGTGTGCATTTTGTTTATCAGAGAGCTGTGGACAGTGAAACACTAGCAAATGGCTACTGCAAGTAGACTGGAACCAGCAAATAATACATATGCAAAGAGCTGTTCACTGGGAATCAGACTCTGGCAAAGAAACTGTTATAAGTGTGTAGACTGTGAGGGAAAGAAGAGAAAGAAGAGCTTTTTTACCTAGCAATGCTTTTTCAGAATTAGAAATATGCTATGAAAGTTCAGTAGTACACAAAATTACACATATGCTAAGTGTGGGCTAATGTTACTACAACACACCATTTTGTAAAATTTTTAAATATGGATCAGAATATGAATGTAAAAACCATGTACAATCTCATCTGCTCCCCACACATAAGCCAGAGCAAATAATGATGTGATTTGAGAGGCATAATGACCTATAATGCATTTGCCCAAAGGTGCAATTGGGCATATGTTTTCTATTCATTTTTGTTCTCTATTGCACATTTCCCTCAACTTAATTATTCCATTGATTGTAATTAAACTCCCTCTAAGCCTGTGAGTGTGGAGTACATTTTCAAAATAACTATGAGCCGACTCGTTTCTGAAGCTCTTCTAAACTCTCAGAGCTCTCTAAAATGCCTAACAGGCACTTTATCTGAGAATATAAATGCATTTTATTTTAGATGGTTTCTATGACTTTATCCATATTGAAAAGAGAGAGGAAAAATCTTCTAATTTTCAAACTATGGAAATCAAACCTATGGCAAATTGTTTAATCCATTATTCTTACTATTTTTATTGCATTAGCACGCATCAAAATGCAGGCATCCTTACAGAGATGAATATTCCTTTTTGGCTGAACAAACATACATGAAGGGACACTCCCTTCCCAGAAAAAAAGACTTATACACATATACCTTGTATAGAAAACGTGATAGTAACTAGGTAGTAACAGAACTACCTGTGTAACTAGAAATATTTTTTGCATAAAACAGTAGTCTCAGTTTGCCACCTGTCTAACCATCTCAACATTGCAACTTATTTTCAGAGCTTTACAAAATTCTTTTGATGCTCACATGTTCATATAATACTGATCTTCCTCAACTGCAATGTAGCACCTGGTGGCTATTTTGTTTTCTCTCCCTCTCTCCACTTCCCCAAAGCCAAAAGCTGTCCCCTGAAAACAAATACAAACAATAAATGATATGTCATGAAGCATGATATGCTTCTGAGAGTACAGTGCTGTAAGAAGCTTGTGTGAAGTTAAATTTCATGTACCTTACTAAATGACCAATAAGATTGCTTCATACCTCAGAATTACCATGTTTATCAATACTGCATTAATATTATGTGGCTGTACTATGTTCTAAAAGGGGAGAATTTGAAATCTATTTGTATCTAAAGATTACTGATGACAGATGCTGCCAGATCTGAATGAAAACAAAGTAGAAAGCACCTCATTAGAAACAGCTAGCAAAATTCCATGTATATGATAGGTTATAGATTTTGGAGACATAACACACAGTTACCCTGCAGAATATATCAGTTTGCATTTTTAAATCCCCTCAATATGGATTACACCGATTTGTCCAGTACTAATTTTAACCTTATTTAATTAAATATTTTAGAGCAGTAAATTTATGTCAATACAGTTACTTTCATCAGTGGTACATATAATCTCAACAAAAACAATATGAAATTTATTCAACATGGCCTAATTTAATTAAAACAGTGTTCCCTGATGTTACTTCAATTCTTTATTATTTTATATTAATATCAGCTCCTCTATGATTTTTCCAATAGCAATTTATTGCTGGCCATTTTAACACTTCCCAGGAAATCCTGTACACTATGTTTTTTGATTGTCGATGAGTTTTGATTTGTGTCCTGGAATATTCTGTCTTCCAATACTTGTCACAAATCAGTGGAGACTTCAAGAACTCCACTGATCTTTTTCAAAGAAATTCAGGTCCTAAGAGCATAGTCTGCATATTAAGTATGATAGTTGCAGTCTGATATTATTCTTAATCACTGTCAGAAGAAAAAAATATTTCATAGTTATAACCATGATATGGATAAGTCTGCTATGACAGACAAGTCTATTTTATCATGGCATTTCTAAATTTTTCCAGTAGGCATCTCATCTTACTTCCTCAAAAAAACCTGTAGTGAAGTAGCTGGTGAATATTTCAGGCTTTCTTCCATTTTAACACATAATTTAACATATTTTCCATGGACTCATACCTGTATAAGGAATTTCATGCTGTCCCAACATATTTTAAAAATTCTTCTTGCTGTATTTGTGAAGAACACAGTGAGAAGGGTGCAAACATATGAAGTCCTCAGAACATTTAAAGGTTTAAGACGAGCTGATGGTATCTGGTTATTATGAGCCCTGTACATGCCACTGCTGCTTCCTCTGCTTCTTCATCAGATCACACCTTTTGCCATTTACATGATAAGGTTTTTGCACGTGTTCTTCTTGTCATCCATGGTCTTCATTCTTAGCTTCTGATTTATTTTCATTGTTTCCACAAAATCTCTGATTCCCTTTTAAAAACAATTCACTTATTTCTTTCACCTTCTTTTTTAAGCTTGGTTATTTTTAGCCAAAGGTAGCTTTTGTGACTGCCAAATTGTGTTCTCGGACAAAGGTTCACAATCTACTGGAATGGCCAATTAGAATTCACATGAGTATTTCTTGTTTTATCCCTTTCCTGCTTTTCCATATTCTTTGAATTTTGTAAAAGTGACTTTAAAAGAACAAAGTATGACTATTACTGACCAGAACTAATATTCTGTATAATTATAGTAAAAAAAGCTGGATCTTGATTGTCCATTTGGTTCATCATATTTTAAAGCAAGGAATAAGTCCTCCTCGTAGATCTACAGTAGAATTACATTGAGTTTGTTTCAACAGTCATCTGCCAGAAAGTTATGGAGTTCATTGCTTGGAAATTCAAATTATTTCTAACATGCAAAATAAAGCCTACAGTTAAAGCTATCCTGGATCAAATTATGGTCTTCTGGACCAAACTCTGCTATGATCAAGAAACTTTTCTCTACAGATGTACTATAAAAAATGATGAAAAGGTGTTTATCCCTTCTAACTTATAAATTTGTTTTCTAAAGCTAATTTTAATCAATGTGCCCCTTAGTCTGAACCCTAATCCATATTTTCTGATTCCTGTCCTTTCCAACTTTCAGTGACTTTGATGTAAAGAATATTTTTGTTGCTGAGTTTCTTCTGATCACATTTCCTCTGTTTTCCAAGATGTCACAAGAAATGTTAACATTCAAGTCATAGGAAACACCCTTCCACATTTCAATAATACTCACCCAATCAGATATTGTTTCATAAATGATTACTTATAATTCATCTTCTTTATTACCAGGGCTTCTAGCCAGTACTAATATAGAGACCACTGAAATATATCTTCTTTCTACATATCCTGACACCAAAATTCTTTATAACAACTTATTTTACAGATCCATGAGCAAAAGACTGTATATTATTTCACACTTCTTTGAAAGTCACTGCAATTTGTGTTGAAATAAACTTGAGGCAAATTGTATTAGATTAAAATTTTCAATATCATCAGATTTAAAAAAAAATAAAATTAAAAAAAAGTGAAAGTGACCAAATTAATTCCTTTTCTGCAAGAAAAAGGCATGATGGTCATAATATTAATAATTTAAATGACTAATGCATTACAGTTATAGCAATCAAACTGCCAGTCTGGAATAGCTATTACATTTTCAGCATTCATGAACAATGATGTAGATGTTGGTTCCCTAATTATTAGCTCTGCAGTAAGATTAACCTCTCTCAGGAATTTGGTGTATTTCTTTCAGCTGCAAATTAAGGAAGAAAACAACATAGCAACAACAGTTTTTTACAGTATAGAACTTAAATATTTGAATACTTCAGTAGAAAGAGGTGATAAAAGCAAAACTTGAGTGAACACATTACTGTGACAAGTCCATATACATCTCCCAGTGAATCACTAACATCTTTTTTTCAACTGGATTGTTATATTACAAATGTGTTTGAAAACATTTTAAAGGTTTTGCATGCTAGGTCTTCACAAGACTGAGAGTCTGGACTGGTCCAAGTGTAATCAACCTATTTGAATATAAGCCAGTGGATTATTTAAATATGCAGTTTCAATAGTACATGTTTCATTAGTTTATCTCCTCCTGAATTAGAGAAACAAAATCCTACAATCTGACAGGGTATTATTATTAGAAGAGTTTTGTTTTATCAGTTTCAATCTTACTGTGTGTCAGTTTTAAAGGTGTGTAGGGGGTGGGGGGGGGAGTGTGTCATGGAAAATGCTGACCTAAATTCTAAAACAAAAAAGCATGCAGAAGTTGAAAAAAAACTTGAAGAGGAGGTGAATATTTAAGGTAAGTCTCCCTCTACTTAAGCCCTCTTAAATGTCATCTCAAAAGAGCCTAAACATGGTAAGTAAGGTATATTTCATAGCAAAATAAAATTAAGTCATTATGAAGAGCACATCCCACTTAACTTTATGATCAGCAAAAAAATCAGGGAGTGTCTAAATGACTATTTACAGGTACAGCTTTCCAAAAAGCAGAATTTTATGGCCTGCACTCAACACTGAATTTCCAGAGGATATATGACTTATATTCACCCAACTTGCTGCATAGCCAGAGACATTCATGTCTGTCCACATCCATCTGTTTGCACATCATCTCTCTACAGATGGGAAGACAGAAAACTCTCAGGCTCTGTGAAGATACACAGACAATTGCCCTGCTGTGGGAATACAAACTCTGGCACTTCCTCTGTGTCTCATCCTAAAGAAACATCTCACAGAATTCTGAAGGAGGTAATGGATGTGATGGCAGTCATCTGTTGCAGTGTCTCTCAGTTCTAATAATGCAGGATATCACTTTCTACAAAATTAAGCACAGAAACTCTTCCACAGGCACTGCAAAACGTTCTTATGGTGTGTGGGAAGTACAATGTTGTGTCTTTTTAGAACTCTCATTGTAATCACATTGATTTAAGGACTACAGCATGAAGAGCTCCTCCCAGGTGACCCAAGGCTGCTGAGAATTGTCCACTTCCAGGAAGGGAAACCAGCTTGTGCAGTGCTGAACCCCCCACACAGTGTTGTGGATGAGTATTTCATCAAGAAATTCTTCTGCTTCTGGGTAGAACAGAAAAAAAAAAAGAACAAAATGTGAAAGATTATGATATTCTTATTAATGTCAATATTTCAAAATGATTGAGAGCTGCACTATTACATTCCTCGCCCTGCTGAACTCCTAGTAAACTAAGTGTTCATAAGGAGGAATGCTTTTCATAAATTGCATTTCAAACGTAAGTTTGATCTAAAAAACAGAGATTCTTACTCCTTTTCCTTTCACTTTTTATTCTTTAGTTGATGTCCTTAATAAAGAAGGCAAAACCCATCCATGTGCATGTGCAAAGATGTATTTCTTCTCAGCCTGTTTGAATTTAGACCTCCAACAAGCATTCAGACAGCTGTAAAGATGCATCCTCCTATTATTTGGACATTTTTATACAAATGTAATTTGGCTGACTATGCAGGAGTTATTACCTACTTACATATGCATAAATGAGATAAAAGTCAGGGCCATATTTTCCTACAATGGCATGCAATGCTCTTTGCTTGTGAACTGAAAAAATCACAGCAAACATTTTTCATTTTAGAGCATGCTGACTCGTATTGAATTCTCTCTCTATATATATATAAATTTAACACAGACAAATGATATATACACATATTTATACTATATGATTATACTTATATACATTTAAATATATATTTATTTAGATCTATTTTATATATATTTATAATTGCTCTTCTTACATCAGATGTGTGTAAAGTTGAACATGATTTAAAGAAAAACTGATTTAAAGAAAAACAAGTATCCACATCGACTTGTTATAAATTCAAACTAATTACTATGATGAGCTGGTTAATACACAGGTTTAGAAGCAGAGCAGTTTGCATCAAAAAAAAAAAAAAAAGGTAAAAGTCTCGTTGTCTGGAGAAGTTCTATGTTTTAAGGGATTCAGAGTAAAGAAGTGGGGATACAATTGCTAGTTCAGCTACTCTCCTCCTGATATTTTGCTATTCAGTTTTCTGATTTATTTTTTTTTAAGCTAAAACCTTCACTGTCATATCTATAGAAATTTTAAATTTTACATAGTAAAGCTTGCTGGCCTATCATTGACCTCAGCTCAGCTGCTGTACAAACTGTAGTAACTGTAATAGCAACAGCAGTGGTAGTCTAGTTATGTTACTCCAATACAATTCCAGTGTTTCAATCTACTTCAGTGCAGTCAACATCATCTGTCCAAACAAATGAATCTTCAGGTTTGAAGCATTTCTCATTATTCATGCACACTGCCATTAATTTGTTCTGCAGGAGATTCAGAATGAGGGAATGAGCTGTGTTGTTGCTTTTTATATGATTTGACTTTTATTACAGCAACAGTGACTGATAGAATTATCCCCTTATCTACAAAAACAGGAGGAGACTTAAGCAATTTTATTATCTATAGTTAAATTCCAGGCAGATAGTTCAACAGAGTCATTCAAAAATTCTCATGCAGCTCTAGTTAATACAGAGGTTTACAATATCCCTTCACTGTCAACAGCAACCATTAAGGTAATATATAATGTTTAAATTATGTTTAAACACTTCCAAACAAGAAGAGCCAGCTTTCTAAACAATATATACTGTAGTAAACTACATTATACAATATGTATTACACATATATACTAAATATATAAGGTAATAAACTACTGAAAATTTAAGCTAGTCTCTTGTTTCCAATCTTGCTGCTTTGTATTATCCTGGCACTGTAAACTAGCCAGACAACCTCCTAGCCCAAGCTCATTCTCTATCTTGGCCTCCTCCACACTCCCCTTCAGGTTTCACCAAGTCTCATAACTCCTTGGCAAGAGCAGGCATCTGCAATTGTGCCCTCCATAGAGTAGTGTCATCAAGGTACTTTTCCAGTCATACATGAAAAAGTCAGGAAAAACCTTAGCAAGCTTTCCTGAGCTCATCCCCTGCTTTTGGTTTCCCATCTTTCCTTAGTCCTAAATTTGTTTTTCTTAACTTCTTCCTTCTACCACCCCCTTGCTTCCTATGCCGTAGCATGAAGTCAGTCCTCTAACTGATTACATGATGTCTCCAATAGCTCCTTTTGCCCTTATTCATAGCTCCAGAAAATGGCATTAATGCATCAACATTTACGTAATTGTAGCTTACAGATTGCACAAACAAGTATTACATTAACTATATTATGGGCATATAGCATCAAGACACTTCTACTTAAAATAACATGGAGAAAGAGGTCATACCACATTGTGAAAGAGGTGGGAAATACATCCAAACCAAATAAAACAAACTAAAATTCCATATAAACTCACTTCTCATTGTGTTTGTAGCCAAGGAAGGGATCAGAAGTGATCCGAAAAGCAAGATGTTTAAAAAAAAAGGATGTTTAAAAAAAAAAAGATGTTTAAAAAAATTGCCTGACTGATCTCTTTAAACAATTTCTCTAACATCTGATATTCAGTGTTATTCACAAATGTTACTGAATTTTGTCATTTGGTCTTCCTAATGAAGAGAAACATCAGTAAACCACACCTTTGGATGTTTCAGAGCACTGTGGCTGTCACACTATCTTATGCAGAAAGGATAAAACCGATCTACTTCCCTGTTGGCCCTGATGAATATAGAAAAACCTGTCTTCATAAATAAAGTATGCCAATATCTGAAATTATAAAATCCTGTCAACTGACAGGAACAGCAATTTTTAAAGTGTAATCTGCATGTCTGCTACCATCCTGTAAAATAAATGCTGGCATCTATTAGGAAGAGAAATACAGTGCTCAAATAAAAAGATAAAGAAAACGTGAGTGGGAGAATCAGTGAGAACTAGCTTCTCAGTTTTCTGGCTGAATTTGGAAATATTCATGCTTCTTTTGGGGGTAGGATCTAGGTAGACTGATAAGAATTATAACCTTATATTATAAGCACAAGATGAAGAAGGAGAGAGACAGATACAAAACTGACTACTGTGATACACAATGAAGATTTCTCCTAGGTCATAATTAATGGTATTTATATTTTTACTAAAGCCAAATGGAATTTTAATCATGAAAGATTTCATCATCATTGCTATCATCATCATCATTATCTTCATCATATTTTAACTCTACATGTCCACAGAACAGTCAAGAAGCTTAACTTTGTAACTTTGCTATCAAAAATCTCCTATGACCCACATGGAAAATATTTGAAATGCTATTTTTCAAAATAGTCCTTCTAAGTACCTTCAAAGAAGCTGGAGATTTTTGTAGAGGATAGGCCATTTTTTTTTTTTTTAGGCTGGGATGACACAGACATTACTTTGGGAGGTTTGCTCCAGAACTGTAAAATACCACTTCATACTTGTACAATTTTGCACATTTTTTCCTCACATACTGTCAACACTGGCACACACACTGCAACTGGAGAAAGGATACTGACATTCTGTCTGACCTAAAATTGTTGTAATCTTTTCAGGTGATAGTTACTCTTTAACAGAAAAATGTGAATTATAATATCTTTCCCCAAAAGCCCAGCATTAGGACACTAGGATAGATAAATTTTCTAACAGTGTATAGATATTCTTCAGAAGATTAAAAAATGAATTTAAGACATTTCACTTCTAGATAAAATACAAAGAAAAGTGATTCATCCGTGTATTAATGGACTTTCACCTGATAATCAAAATTCTTTACATTTCCTTAATTAACATGCAACATAAATTTGATATTTTTTTTGTTTTATATGAAAGCTTGAACACAATTTCTTATGAATATTGGTTTGTTCCAAGAAGACGTTTCCATCAACACAGATTTAATGTTGACCTACACTCATTAACCACAAACAGCTGTGTTAAACCCACTCAAAATAATCGGTGCAAGCAAATTGTTTAGTCAGGTTCCTCAATTTAGTAACAACATCCAAGAAGAAAAATGCAATGAAATTCTGGAACTTGAGTATGTGTTTTTTCACCATGCATAGTCACTAGACATCTGAGTTTTGGTCCTCTGAAGTGAGTTTGAAGAAGAATAAACTAAGGGAGCATGCACAGAAACATGAATAAAACAGATCCTCTCACAGGTGTTCTGCATGTGTGATGCAAGAGACACAACTTGAAACCAGTAAAAGAACACAAAATTTTTGACAAATATGAAGTCAATTTTTTTAATAGAACTGATTTCTCAGGAGTGTGAGAATGGAGGAAAAAAACAGAAGATTTTTTTCTGAGCAAAATTCAAGGCAGCTAGTCTAAACACCTTCAGTTGCAGACAGTGAAAAGTGTAAATGAGACACCATCAGTTGTGAATGTGAAATTTATATCACCTAATTTAGATATTGTAAAATTACTTACCAAGTGCTATAGGAAGAATGACATTCTCTATCTGGGTGTCTCTAAAGACTGCAGTGGTTTACCCTCTGAGACGGGCCCAGCACACTCTACAGTTTTTAGAGCCTAGATTCAGCATTTTACTTCTAATATTATTATATTTAAGTGACCAGCTAAAGAGTGATGCACTGAAAGAAGACACAACAATCAGATAAGGAGCTAGGTATTGCAACTTACTTCATGGCCAGCAACTGTTGGTCTCTCCCACTGTGAAAATTGTCATTTCAAAGACCATTCAGCTGTTTCAGTACTAACCAGACTTCTAGCGAGGCAGACCACTCCAGAGCCTGCTTCTCAATGAAGAATCCTAAATATCTCAGTCCCTTATCAACACTGGCTTATCTCAAGATTGGATTTGCAATGTAAGTTTCCTTCACTCGAGTCTTGAGTAAGAAACAAGCAAAAGAAGTCTTCAGTGAACTCATAGTTGCATCAACGTGCTCAGTAGCCTGGTTCCAGATGTAAAGGAAATCAGGTAAAGACAATCAGGTGTTGCCAGTTATGAGGAGGAAGGTGTGAGCTCCTGTTAAGCCCACCTGTGCCTGAATAGGGCTGGCCCCAACTGCGCATGAGCAGAACTGGGGGGGCCAACCCAATAAAAGGTGGTGAGCTCCTGTTGGTGCAGTAGTACCATGTCTGACTCCAGATCAGAAGGCTGTGTGTTTGAATCGCGTCGGGGTCAATGAAAAAACAGGAGACTGTTCAGCCTCAGACTGATCAGAAGAGACCTCTCCTCACTTCTCAAGGCCCACCTTTTATTGGTCCCCCAGTTCTGCTCATGCACAGTTGGGACCAGCCCTTGGGCACAGGTGGGCTTAACAGGAGCTCACACCTTCCTCCTCGTAACTGGCAACACCTGATTGTCTTTACCTGATTTCCTTTACATCCAGAGCTCCCAAAAGATACTGACTTCCAATTTTAACTCAGCTAGTGTTAGTAGTTATCATCTGCCTTTTAGTTATCACCCACTTACTCTGCTCTTAATTAACAATTAACAATATGCATCATTGCTATATGCCTGTTCACCTGTAAGATTTTTTTAGCTTTCACATTTACATCATAAAGTGGCACCAGCCCAGCTTCAGACTTTTACTATCTTTGGGGTGTATTGCAGACATCCTGCTTACTCGGCTTTTGTCCATCTGTTTAGCAGCCACACTTGAAGCAACCCAGCACTCCATTTGCACAGTCACAGTAAGGCAGTTTTCTGCTTTTCTTGTATGTGTAGTGCTGCTTCAGCAATTATTTATAACAAAGATATCTGAGTGCATTGAAGTGTGCAGTAAAAAACAAATCAAGGGAACAGTTCTTTCAGTGAAAGGTGAAGACAAATCAATAAATCAAGTAAAAAAAGAATTCAGAAAAAGAACGCAAGATTTGCATCAGCAAATTGTCATTAGCATCAGTGCTGAAGCCAACACATAGGAAAAGAAACTGTAGAGCAACTATAAAAAAAAAGGGGGGGTTGATAGAAAGAAAATACTTATGGAAGATCACAGCCATAGCAGAATTGGAGACATGTCAAAGGTATATCAATGTTCAAATCATGAAAAAGAGTAAGTAGGAAGAGAAGAGAGAGTGTGATACAGATTAGGGAGATTTGATGCTGATATTCAGTATATGTGAATGTGTGTTTAAAAGATGTTTTGAAGACAAATGAAAATACCTACTTTTATATTTCATTGTTTCCAGGGCATTACATTTGAAAGATATTTTCTTCGCTATAGATTTGGAGAAAAAATATTTTTCTATATTGAAACTATATTTTCTATATTGAAACTTCTTTGAGCTTCATGTCATAACAGAAACATTCAACATGCTGCTTCCTTTAAGCTGTTGCATTCAGAAGAACTTAATTATGATAACTGTTCATTTTGAGTAGTTAAGCCAAAATAAGGCTTGTTCTAGACAACAGCTAGTAACATAAATGCACTGCGAGAATGGGGGACAGAAACATTAAGGTCAGCTTCCTTATATTTTACCTAAAGGCAAAATTCATTATGGTATTCATAACATCCAAACACTCTTAAATCACAACTAGACTGAATTGATAGCATCATGATCCAGCAACAACATGGAGGCAGAATCTGGATATTCCTCGGCCAAGGCCCATACATTAATTGTGAAAGGAGATTCCTTCAAGTCCCTAAAAGTAGCCATAGAGTCTTCAGATTTTGTATTATCTGTGTTAAAGTGAGCACTTTCAAACTCTGTGAGTACAGATATTCATACTATAATTTACTGATTATAGACTCACTTTATGCAGTGATGAAGAATTAATCATTTCAAGGGTGCTGGATGGAGCCTCAAAACTCAGTAAAATTAGGGAAAAAATCATTCAGAAGAAAGGCATACTGAAATCTTTCTAGTGAAAAATGTGTGTGGCAATAAAATAAAATGTTTTGCTGCAAACCCTCACAGATTAACACCCTTTAACTTTAAAAACAGTGTACAGAAAAATAAAGGGGGTAAAAATCGTACTCTAATTTTCATTTTTTTAAATCAAACATTTTTTTCAATTTTTTTTTTTTTAGTCACTGAATATATAAACTAAATTACTTCTTGTTTATTTCCTCCCTTTTTTCACGCTTATATTTATGTTGTTCCACAGTATATTCTCAGCATTTTTGTATCTTTTGCCTAAATCTAAGTGGAAATAATGCCTTCCGAACTTCACAGATTCTGGACCTAATGATAATAAGGAAAAAGGCATTTTCTTGAAAGTGACCAAAATGATTTTTTTTTCTTATAAATATAAAAAATTATTGGAAAAACTTAAAAAGGAAAGAAGTATGAAATTAAATTTGCAATCATTTTCAAAATTAATATCCTTCTTTTCCAGCTTTTTCAATAAGCTGTTAATTATTCTTTTCAGCCTGAAAGCCACACACTTTTCTAAATATTTAAGTGTGAAAAAGCACATATAAACCAGCAGGTGCCCCTTTGCATTTCTAATAATATAAATAACTTCAGAAATCCAACTATGTATCCCAGGAACAATATTCAGAACAAATCAGTTTTGACGTATGTTTGAGTAACGGGCAAAGGTTAGGGCTTGTTCCTATTTCATCTGAGTTAGTTTGGCCATGATGATTTGGAAGAAACTCATTCGTTCCCATGGCAATGCAGTGAATTCTTATGACTGCTTCTGTCATTGCAAATGAATCAATTTTTTTTGGTGAAAATATACCAGAAAATAGCAGGCAACAGACAAACCTAAGGTCCTGTAAGATAAATAATTAATTTCAAAGGGATTTTCAAGTAATTCATAAACCCAAAATAGGTCAATAGAAATTTCAGAGCACTCCAGTATGAAAAAGTGCAGAGGAACTCATAGTGGGAATTCTTAATAAACTAAGAAATCAAGAAGTTCTCTTTTGTGACAGATTATAACATGTGGCCTCCTTCTGGGTATCAGAAAGGGTTCCTAAAGCCAAACTCAAATAGCTAATGCAGAAATAGCAAGTAAATTCTTTGCACCTCAGTCTCCACAAAGGAGGGAGATAATTTCCTGTAAGATCACCTTGATAGGGCTCTAGAGACAGGAGGATGCACCCCTGGGAGAAGAGGTGTCTCTCAACCTGTCAGGTGGCACAAGTCTTCTCAAAGAAGGCAACAACAGACATTTGGGTAGAAGGCATTTCTCTCCACAGGGCATTAACCAGGACAATACACCAGGAATTAATGTAAGCCTAATCCAACCCAAAAAGGGTGTTTTCAGAAAGGTGTGAGCCATTCCTTACAACACTTCCTTTTCACCTCAGTTAGGAACCTTCAAAGTACTAGAAAAGTAATGAATGTAGTTCTTTATCATCTTCCTATTCATCCCTCACGGACAACAAAACAAAACAAAACAAAACAACTTAATATATATATATAAACAAAAGGAAAGAAACAAATTCCTAATTACTACAAATCAGACAAAACAAAACTTCTGAACTCTTTATTGCACTGAAAGTGATTTAAGATGGAAATTAGCACATCATCTGCTTTGTTTGTTTGCAGAATAATTGGGTCACTATACACACAGAATATAGCTTCTCTTTCTCAGGAAATAAGAACTGGCACAATTAAAACAGTTACTATTTTTCTCAGTTGTTTATATTTTATTCATTATTGCTTGATTTTGCTTTACTATTTCAAGTGTGTTAGCAGTAATTATGTTCAGCTCAGCTTCTTGAAGGTGAGTAGTCTGTTTTTCATGATTGATGTCATGCTTAAAAAAAAATTTCTACCATTTTCAGTCCATATGCAGTAACTCAAATTTTCCTCTGAAAGTCTGGGAAGAGACCTGTTAAATAGAAACCAAAGATTGCTATTTCCTTTACTCCGTTCTTTTTTTGGATCTTAATTGAACATTCCATCTACTTTCAACATTCCTTTTTGTTCTAGTCAGACTTAAGAGTCACCATTAGATGATCAGGAATTTAGTATGCTGAACATGGACAGGTACATGATGGGAAGACAGCCTCCAAGTCAAATAAACTACAATCTAAATAATTCCTGCGCTCAAACCCACACTGCTTTTGATTTTAGTGATGGAAATGAAGAAAAATAGGCAAATTTACTTTTACATTTAATTTTTGGGTTGGGATATGAACTGTCAGTGAGTTCTCTGTAGTTCAAATGAGAAGTGAAATAATCTAGAAATTCTCTTGATCCCTCAACTGTACTTCTCTAGGTTCCTAATATGCATTTATGTGACTGGGACAAAATGATTCTCATTAACATGGGTAGTTTCCTTCTCCACCTTTATAGTCAGTGGATTAATATGACAGAGACTTTATTTAGTACAAACCTATATGTTGTGGTTAGAATAACAAAAGGAAACTACTTGTTTGTATTGTTACCAGCATTTGTTATACTTTCAGAGCTCTTCAATAAGAGTTTGAGTTTTCTGCCTTTGCAGGGTGGGGGAGTTTTTATCACTGTAGGCAGGCAAAAATGGTAACAAACAGCTCTGAGCATGCCGTGACTTCATTTCTGGATCACCTTGTCATGAGGACCTTTCCAGCCCCAGGTCTCCCCTGTTGTCAAAGGTTGTTGTATCTTTCGGAAAGCAGAGGAATTTTGTTCCTGTAGCTCATCTGCCTCAGCTCATCTTCTAGTGTACTAGATTCAACTGTTAAAGAAAATGCTCCAGGCTGTGATTTCTGGTCTCTGTAGAACCACAAGTTTATTTTGCTGTGTCTGTTTTGGGGGCAAACAGATAGACAAGCACCTAGTGTCAGCTGCATGTGAACCATGTCAATAAGCTAGGTGAAGTCTCAAAAAATTGATCTCTTTCACTTTTGAACCACTTCAGCAAGTTACAGTGTTTTAAGCCTTAACTCTGAGAGTGAAGCTGTCTCTGAGGAACCCACTGCACACAATCCTTGGGCAGGTAGAGGAGAGCTTTGCTTTACCAGGGGACGGAGTTGACATAGCTCTGTAGATATATCAAGCTGCAGATCATTTCACCTTCAAATGTTAAGACTCTACATGAACCCTAGAACTAAAACCACAGCCAAAAGGAAATAAGCTCTCTAATAATGGCAGAGGAGAATCAACACTTATTTTCATCAGGAAACAAGTGGGAACAAATTCTATATGCCATGTGTACAACTGGCACATTTAACTATTATTAAAAAATCCATTTTCACAATGATTTTTCCTACAATGACCCACATAAACCAAAAAGACTGGAGAGGTTATTGAGACAAACACTGAGTGAAGGTGCAAAAGGCATGCAGGATCACCACTGTTCCTTAACTTCATTAGTGAGATTGAGAGCTCCCATGACCTGGTGATTATTTTGACTTCACCATGATCTCTGGTGTTGGCCTTCTCTCCAGAGGCAAGAGATATAAACCACAGAATTCTGAAAACTTGCTTAGAGTAAACAAAAAAGTTACATGCAAATAAATATATGGACCCTATATTCTATCAGTGGCTCATAGTTAATGTCAGAGACAGTAGTCCAATTAATGGACACAGCTAGCAGAGCTGTTTGGGATTGTTCCCACAAAGTGTAAGACAGTGTAACTCTTGAGCTAATACCTCAAGAGGAGATTTATTTCCTTAAGCTTGACATGACCACACTTGACCATTGTACTGAATCATGCCAGCACAAAGAAACAGGATGCTTGAATCCACCACCATCCTGAGTCCCTTGCCCTTCCTTATAGCAACACTGCTGCATGGTACTGCTGGAAGGTGGACAAAGTCTGCATGACTCTAGGTGAAATAAAAACCTTTTATGACACTATTTCCATTTTGATGCAGTGTGCTCTGCCTTTAATAGAGGGCCTGTATAGACCCTGCATAAATTTATGTGCTGTGGCAGTAGACCAAGTTAGCATTGTACTATCCAACTGTTAGGAGCTAATTGGGTATGGAAATGAAATAAATCTTAACAAATAGCAATACCTGCTTGAGAGAACATGATTTTGCTTGTAAAGGGAGTCTGGAAAGCTTTCTGAAAAAAGGATTTTAAACAGTTATGCCAATGCAACTCCTACCATGGGAAACTGCTTCCCATGAAATTTTCATGTTGAGTATAAAAGCATCTTATACCAGTACAGAATACCTCCCTCCCGAGACAAAAAAAAAAAAAAATGTACTACAGAAACTGCTTTCATACTAAATATAGTTATAATCATTTGGAAGTGATTTGTATTGTTTTTTCATCATTACATTAGCTTAAATTGTGGGCATTTAACATGCAGATAAGATTTATATAGTATTTCTTTTAATAATTGGTATATAAAGGGTCAACATATTTTATAATGATTTTGCAAAGTTGATATTAAGTTGCACTTGAATCTGAATAAACAGCTCCTCACCTCTGCTTCAATCTCTAATGATTGAAAACCTGGCACATCACAGTTCCAGGCTGTGCCAGAACAAGACCAACAATATCAAAACATCACCCTGTAATATTTCATGTAACATGAATTAGTGTTTTTCAATTAAGACATTACATCAGTGTAGTCCTCAACAACTCTATTTCCAAATTCTAAATAAAGAAAAATTAAAAAAAAAAAAAAAATCTAAAAAAAGATCTAAATCAAAAGTAAAAACCTTCCAAAGTCAGGTTGCTGGTAGGAATGTAATGATTCATACTGCTTCTATTATAGCTATGGAAAAATGAACCTATCTGGATATGAAGCAGAAATTAAACTTACAGAAAGATGTGGGTTTTACCAATGATCTATTTAACTGAAGTCAAAAAAGTAAATGGAAATCTGAGATTGTTAGATCTGTAGTCTGATTTTGAAAGAAGAAAAAAATAGGAGAGAGGGGTGGGAAATGGAAGGAGGGAAGAAAGAAAGATATTTTAGCTGAACCGTCTGAAATCCATCTGCATTTATCCACACGGAACCTCAAAACCTTTTGATGTCCATTAATTGTTACTCTGTCTTCTCTAGTTTCCCTGTGTCATCCAGTGGAGATTTTTAACCTTAAAAAGTATAGGATAATGAGTGCTTATCTGACACAAAGGAACCACAGAGCACACAAAAAATAATGATTCTGTCAGTTACAAAAAAAGTATTTAGTACCATAGAGTGATTTTTCCAGTGTACAGTCGACTGCCTTCGATGTCTGTTGTCTCCAAGGCTGAGTGAATCACCTTTTAAATATATATAAAGATCTCCTGTGAAACCACTTTGTCAGTAACTCAGCAGCAAAAGGTAGAGATAATCTATATCAAAAATTCCTGACAGGGACTGTGCTTCCTTAGCAGGTCTTTGAAACCTTCCTACTCAGTGACCTCAAGCTTCAATGAGTCACTGTGAAAAAGTCAAGCTGCTGTATGAAGCTAATGAATGCACAGATTCATACTGCCACTACTGCAGATATGAAAAAAATGAAACTTACTGGAAATGAAAATCTGTGAAGTTTATATTTGGAAAAAGAACTGTAACAAAATCTCACTGATTTCATAGTGTGCATTGGTACTGTCAGATGGGTTCAGTGCCTCTTTCACTCCATGACACGTACCTCCAAGCCATCAACGCTGCATATATGTGGCAAACCAGGTTCTCTCCCTAGCAAAAAGAGTCAGAAGATATTTTTGCTCAGAAGGTTGTGTCATACAAGCAGATCTGGCATGCTGCATAAAGCTCTACACTTGGAAGGTACAGACATGAGCTTGCTTGTCTGGAGCAACAAAGAGTTGCAATTGTACTCTTGCTGTAATGAAGCATTAAGAAGGAAGTTGGGGGGTTTTTTCCACTCTAGCTACTTCTTATGGCATTGCTCCATTAGGAAAGATATGTGAAATGGCTCTTTCTACCAAGGCTCCTTGCCAGGTAGTCCCCTAATGCCTTCCTTTTTTTTTTTTTCTCTTATATAATCACTTCAGAGCTTAGATTGTAGACTTAGTGTGGTCTCAGGTGCCGAACAGCACCTAGCATTTATTGCAATGCATAAGACAACATAAAAATTGAGCTTCCTATAGTCCTTCATTGCAAAAATCAGATGAACCAGTAAAAAATTGTATTATAATTTCTCTCTTTCATATTAATTCTTTTTATAGGTTTAAATAAAGAGAAAAAACAATGGTACATGTATTTCTTAAAAATCAGTTATGACCAAATTTTGGGACTTCGTAAGCAAGAGCTAGATAAGTCCTCCATCTTATTAAAATATTTGAGCCTTTATTCATCTCACTCAATATTACTAAAAAGCCCTAAGCACACCATCCATAATTTTATCTTTAGTCAGTCTAGAAAACAACTCCAGAAAATTATTCACTCCCTGTAATTCCCTATAACTGATGAGGTTTGGAATCACCTGTCTGAATTCAACAGGTATGTACAAAGGTCCTGGCCCATGAAGCATCAGCATTGCTGCCTGGAGGTGTTTTCCATAACTTACAAGTGTTTTAATTGGCTTCTTCTCCTAGGATTAGGTTTGAGGACACAGATCCATGTTGCTCCCTCACACTACCTTTGAGCAGATGCCTTCATCTAGACCTAGCTGTGCTGAAAACTATTGCTGTTCCACCCTGCCTATCAATGGCTCCTGCAAACACACACACCAGTGAGAGCTGAGCAAATTCATTCCAGAAGAAGGTAAACCAAACTCATGTTCCTTGTGTATCACTTCTTTTGTGTAATTAATACCCTACATGGTTTTGAAAGAGGGAATAAAAAATCATGAAAGAGATGCTTTTTTATAACAACTCCATGGAAATTAAGAAATTGCCCCACCTTTTACTAAAAATCATTATTGTTTGTATACTTTCAGACAGGCACATACACACAGACATAAATGTGTATAAGCACTTATACCTTGGAAATGCATGAATACAAGCATTTCCAATTAATTATAGGTCCATCTGGTCTCTGTGGGTTCTTAGCAGGGTAGTTAGTTTTATAGTTACCAACTCAGGATCTCAAATTCAAATTGAGCTTGTAAACTGTGGATTGCACTCCAGACTGCAGTCATTAACTGCTCTCAGCCTGAGGGCCACACTCTACCTCCAGGGGTATTTTTGAAGAATAACTCTCCAGTCTTGGGGTGCAGTTTTCCTACATTTCATTTTTCCAGCCATGTGTGTAGGATTTATTATGCTTTCACATCTGTTTAATACACAAACTGCAAACAACACAAAAAGACATGCAGTGTATGCCTTAGCATATTTTATGGCAGAATTTGTATTCAATCAGATAAAGTGAAGGACATGAAAAAGTAGTACTGAAATACATATCAGATATATATGGTACACATCACTGTCAGGAGAACCAACCACATAGGACAAAGACTGTTTTGGCTATCTGTAACTTTTTTTAGACCAGGAAGTTTTATTTAGAATGGATATTGTCATAATTGCATGGATACCTGAAGGCTTTTCCTAATGAATTTGACTGTGTGGTCATGTTTTGACACATCAGTTGCCACCAAACAGTAACAGTCAAACCTGAAAATTGTATCAAAATAATGCCTAAAGGGAGTTTCACTGGCATCCCAATCATTACAACAAACAAGCAAAAAAAACAGATCAATTTGAGAGAATGCATTCTTTTAAGATTCATGATTTCTTGAGAGTTTTAGCAGCTGGGAAGATGCTTCACAGAAGGGGAGAAGGGCAGGGCTTCTGGACAGAAGCAAAAGGGAATACTCATTCCTTATTCTCATTTATTCAGTTTCTGATTTTTGCCCTTCCTCTTACTAATACATAGCAAACCCCTTTACTCCACTTATAATTATCATGAGTTTCTAATACTGGAGATGTGTTGTTTTTCTGATGTGCAGAAAACTCAGCAGGGTACAGCCCATACTTCCCTCCTACTGGTTTTTAAATTGACAGATCAGAGTGTGACCTAACTGTTTTTTAACAAAAACTAAAAGAGGTTTCAACACATCTCTGTACCAGCCTCTAGAGTTCTGGACAATGAATGCAAGTGGAGAAAGATCTAAACCCATAATTTCCTTGCGAACAGGAAGTTTACACTCATCTTTTTCATCCCACTGATATTGCTATGCCAGATTATCATGTCTATTGGAGAATACTGATATGCATGAACAAAGCAGTTTAAGTTCAAAGAAGAAAGTCCTGGAAATGTGAAAGTAGCAGGCAAGAGCTTGTTTGCTTGTGTGTTTTCTCCTGTGCAATGTAAACAGTTCTGATTGCTTTGTTCTGATACCACTTTTTTCTATTCTTCTAGCCTTGTATTTTTGTTTAATTTGACCAATGTGTTTTACCAAACAACGAGGTGTAATATTGTCCTCAATGCTGCAATTCACTTGAGATCCTCATAAAGTACTTCTAGCGATTTCCTTAAATTTAATAATCCTTACACAATGCATATATTTTTCCTGTAAACATTTATGGAGTGACTTTTTTTACATCATTTACAAAATGTCCTGCATAATATTGAGATACATTTCAGACTAAAAATCTGTCCTCAAAACATCTTTTGTCCACACTACCATTTTAATACATCCATTCCCTGTGTAAGATGTTGTCCTCAGCAGTCTCAGTTCCCTTTTCAGCTGAGAAAGATGAACATTTCCTTTCTTGACAGGGCAAATACATATTTCAACTCTAAAAATGATGGTACCATGTCTTAGCCAAATGATAGAGAGTTTTTAAAAGAAAATTTTAAAAGAAAAAAGATCAGTCTAGTTTGTCTTAAATTAAGGAAACATCTATAAGCTTAATAGTGATCCCTGTGTGTTTGTGGAAGGCACAGAGACTCACTTCAGGCAGTAAAATTAGTAGTATGTGATTTGTTTTAGATAGTCGTGAAGTCACAGAAATAAATTAACATTTCTCTGACTGGCATGCAGCCTCATTCAGTGTTAGAAGGCAGGAGATATAAGTTTAGAAAAACAATTTGGTTTCAATCATCATTCAAAAATTTCTGTCCTTGCTGATAGTGAGGCGCGGTACCGTTGTGCATATTTTAATTCTTAAGGTCTGCTTGTAACATGTTCCACCTTTTTTTCTGCAATGAGCAACATGGTGTTTAGTTCCATTTTTTTCCTACTTATTCTACAATATGCAGAAAAATATGTGCATTGGCTTTGACTTAAAGATTCAGATTTGCCTTCTGAAGCTCTATTGATAGTTTTCCTATGACCAGAAGGCATCTTCTAGTCTTCTTTAATGATTTTGGAGCTGCGCTCTTTTATTCAGTTCACCATCTGAGCCCTGCCTATTTCTCACCTGCACTGGGTTTTCTTTTTAAAGTAGCAAAGGAGAAAGTAAATACTCCTTTTCCAGTCTATTGTTTACACGTTTCTTTGGACTCAGATTTATTTCATGTCATTCCACTTCCAAAACTTCAAAGACCTGTGTCAAGAACATAGTCACATTAGTCACCTGAGGTTGCCTTCACAGTCAGAGGATGTGTGACAAAGGGAGATCCTAACAGATTGACCTGATGTGATTCTCTGCAGGTGAATTTCTCTCTCTGCTGACTACAGACTAGGAAAACCCTTTGCAGAGAGAAGGCACCTCTAGTCCCCATTTAGACACTGAATATTTGTCTAAAAGTAGAAATAATAAACCAGAGCCTCATTCACCACTAAGCACTGAGCTGCATCTATTTACATTCAAGTGCTTTGTTTCATTGTATTACCACAGCTCAGGGGCTCAGCAGACTATTTCTTTGGCCTGGAAAAAATTAATTTGTCAATAGTGAGTTCTGAATCTTTTAGTAGCCTCTTTTCAGGTGCATCGTCCTAGATGGTCTCGTAATTTAATCTGATGAAAAGGACTGAGGTAACTCTAAAAGTGGAAGATAGCTTTGCACAACTTGAAATTGTACAATTTTATCCACAATTCTTGCAAACCTTCTTTCTGAGTCTAAAAATCATTCACATGCTTCGTTTTTATGTGAAGTGTTAAGTACTCAAATTCTGTACTGCACTTTCAGAGCTAGCATCTCTGCTTCAGCTACTGAAAGCCATTAAAACTTCAAGTAGTTCAAAACCACCTACTGTCAGAAACAAGGCTGCCTTCTGCCTTCCTTTTTGCTGCTGCCCATAGCTTGTAGTTCCTTTTAAACTTCCTCCGGTTGTCCTCCACATTTCCCAAGGGGTTTAACTCTGCTGAAGCCTTGAACAACTCCTTTCTTCTATTCAGGGTGTAGCTCAGGTGATTTTGTTTCTGTTCCAGTGTTTGGCTCAGCAGCCAGAGAACAGGAAGACTGCAGGCACCAGCTCTGCTTCATGAAGGCATTCTTCAAGTGTAGAAAAATTTAAGTCATCCTTCCTTCACAGCCTATCATTTTCTTCCAATGATCACAGGCAAAAGCATCCTAAAGGGGGAGTTTAGCATGAAGTGAAGGGTGGCAAGAGAGATGACATAGAGAAGAAGGAACAGGAACATCTGTGGAGAACCCAGAAGTGGCTGCAGCCTACTGAAAAATGTCAGACTTATTCAAAAGAGCATGAAACATAGCTGCTAATGAGCCTAAACAACAAGCACCATCTTTTCCTTTCTTGTGATCTTCCTCTGTGTCTTCCCAGCTATCTGGGCAATAAATATCCTATGAGGCAAATGAAAGCAATTGCATCCAAATGGAAACGACAACTTGAGCTGGAGCTGTTACTCTACTGAGGTTTGTTCTGCCATCCCATGAGACCAGCAGCAGAGGAAATGGACATATCAAAAGGAAGACATGGTATAATTTTTAACAAAAGCATACAACAAGTTATTGATCTTGTTCTCAGCTTCACCTTTTCATTCTTCTGAGAGTTCAGAAATAGCTTCATTATCTATAGAAAAACAACTCCACTCAACTGAAATGTTTTCTGTTGCTGACATCTGTTTTTGCACAATATTGGAGTGGAACCAAAATAGTTTGAAGATTTTCAATGAGGAAAAAAAGAAAAATAAAAAAATAAAGATTGAAATATAGCCAATGGCCTAGCTACCTTTGAGTAGAGAGATGAACCCCTTTTACATGTTTCATTTTCTATAATTTTTTTACATTTATTCCATTAGAAGATTAACCATCCATGGGCTCATATTAAAGGGTCATGGCTAGTCTGCAAGACACTTATGGAAAAGCCTCTTTTCTTAATTATATAAATCAATCAGACTAGATCTACCTATCAGATCCAACTGAATCTTCCAGTTACCTTCATATTGTCCTGTTATGAAAGTTATCCTTATCTCCTCTGAAATTCTTCCCTGATGTCAAATAAATTCATATGCATTACACAGGAGATGGTCCATTTTGAAAACATTATTTTTTTCAAAAGTTTTAATGGCAAGAATCTTTATTGAAAAATTTCTAACCACTTTTGGAAAAACCTGGTATTTATATAAAGTTAACTGATGAAAACAAGTGTTTTGTTAGAGGACTTTTTTTTCTGCAATGCTAATATTTTCTTCAAATGTAACAGAAGTTATTCACTTCCAACAAAAATAGAAAAGTAAAGATTATTTTAGTTAAATAGATTTTTTTTTTAATTAGGATGAATGAAAATGTATTTGTAATTTTTCACTTAAGAAATATTTCTTCCATTATGTTAACAACCTTTACAGATAATTTTCTGTTTACAAACATTCCAGGGTAATTCTTCATTCAGGACATATCTGAAAGTTTTGGTCTGTAATGGCAACAGAGTTACTTCACCACTACAGTATTTCCACTGTGTGCTGTTGTGGTGGGATGGAAATAACACTATTTATGCAATGGTAAAAATGGAGCTAGCAGGAATAATCAACCTCCCATAAATAGAGGAACCCTGTTTGCGTACAAGGAAGTTTTTTAAAGGCCATGTGAAGGGATGTTAGTCTTTCTTGCAAGGAACTAGTACATAAAATCACCATGAAGGGTTCAGTGCTCACTCCTCATTACAGTGCAGGGCTGTGCAAAGACCAGAGCAGCTCACTTTGGATTCCAGGTCATCACAGTACCCTGCTGTTGTTTTGATGGGAAAGAAGGAGTGATGAAACAAATTGGGCATTTCAGTCTCTGCTCTAACTCAACTTAAAACATAAGACTCTGTGAGTGTTGCTCTGTTGCACACGGATCAATGTGATTGTAGCTTTGAAGCTGACTCTACATCATGCAGCAAAGATATCTTTGATTAATCCCCTCCTGGTTAGTTTAAGTGATAGAAGGCCCCCTGAGGACTTAGGCTTGCTCTCCTTCTTAGCAGAGATCAGAGATAAATAATTTCTTCCTATGTTATTCTTGCCTTCTGTAAAGAGGATTTGTACAAGGAAGTCCCTGGTGTAAACAGTATTGAAAAAATGTTCTAAAGGAATGTTCTAAAGGATTAAATTTTCTCTAATGATCTGACCCTGGGAGCGTGTCTTCTAGAAGCCTGTACTGAGGTACCAAGGTCTGGACTTCAAGAAATGAGGCAATGCACTTGATATAATATTTTGAGATGTGAAAGTTAGAGTCCTTACCTTTCAGTATATCTATTAGAAGAAATATTAGTAATAGTCCTAGTTTTTTAAAGGGAGGTAATTTCATCCAATAAATTCTATTCACAAGAGCACAATGGTGTAGCATCTACTCATTTGCCTTTTTATATGTCTAGAGAATAAAAACAGAGGTGTATTAGGGAAATAGGATATGTGTGAAACACAGCAGATCCACTGAGTGTTCAGACTGTTCTTGTACTGTTATTTTAACGTTGAAAGGGACAATTTTTTTTCCTGTTGCAGAATGTTGCCCAATGCCATTTCTAATTAGCAGAATGTATGATTATCAAAAAAAATTCTACAGCTCATCGACCTTTCAACAACTGTAGGAAATATGATTTTTTTTACCATTTTAGACACTGACAAAAAGACCAACTTTTGTACTTCAAAAACATCGAGTTCATGCTTAGCGAATCTTTCACATTCATTGCCTGTCTCTTACCAAATGTGCACTTACTAGTTTTCCTGTTACCCAAGAGCCTAAGGAAAAGGTAGAATAATTCTTACTTTTCATGAAAAAAAATGTACATGTGAAATATTGACATTGATATGGATCAAAGCTGATGTAGTTTTTAAATTTCCCAGCCCATTCACATCTCTTGTTCTCCCTACTGACCACATTGTCTCTCTTTGCTTTCCCAGCTGGCTGGGTAGAAGAGTAAATGACTTCTTGCTGGCCTTCTGCTGCTTTCACACCAAATTCCTACTGAGACATGAGCAGCAAGATCTGTCCACCACAGTGAAGCAGAGGTGGCTGTGGTACACTTAAAAGGATAATTTTTTTTAAAAAAGGTCTTTGACAGATACAGAGATGAAACCTACCAGATTAGACAGGATCTTCAATTAATAAAAATCTGCTCAGTTCCATTATTTTGTATTTCCAAACTTCCCACCCTTGTGTAAGAAATAAGAACATTGCCAACACAGCCTGCATTTCATCAGGGCACTTAAGCATATATTAATCATCTATATTTATTCAGCGCATGTTTTACTCTAATTCTCATAGAGGTCAGCATAAAAGAATACATTTAAATGCTTATCCTAAGAGAATTAGGATGCAGCATCTGGGCTAAGAAGAATAAGTCTGCTACACAAAAATATATGAATTCTGAAGAGATAAAAATAGCAAAATTGATATTTATAATACAACACCTCATAACTGAATACTAGAATATTGGGCACAGAATCTGATTTGGGTGTATTCTTGTAAATTTGGTGTCTTCTGTAATGTTATGTTCTTCAACACATTTCTTGGTCATTTTAATTGGTCCCTGTAAAGATCACAGTTACCTTTTCCCATCTGTACTTTCCTTTTTTTGACACATTTAATATATGATCAAGGAAGAGAAAACCAAGAACATAGAAGCACTCAGGAAACCAGTCACAGATTCTCTAGGTACTGTTGAAATAAATCCCTGAAGATGATGTGTTATGCTTCCTTTCCATTTTTACTTGGCAATCCTCAAAAGCACATTAGATGGGTGACCTCTTGTCCTATCCTTGTCCTCAGACATTAATTAGTTTATGCTTTGTGACTGACTCCTGCTGACTAGTATCTCTAAAGTTAATCACGTCACTAGGGACATTCAGGTAAGCTCAGGAGCTATGTAATAGCGCTAATTATAAAAGGGGATGAAAGGTTATTTGGCTACAGAAGTTTCATGAGGTTGCAGAAAAACAAGATAGGTTTTCAGGTGCAGCTGTTGAGAGGAACAAGTCAGATGTGAACTGGCTTTGTGCTGCTCACAGTTTCTTAGCACCTCCCTTTGTCTGTCTTTTTCCCTTTCCTTCACCCATGGCAATCTCCTATGGCAAAACTATTTACTCTTCCTGGGAGGCAATGAGTAAAGCTTTAGTGAAAACTCCTTCAGAAAAGCTTAGTGTGAAGAAGAAATGCAGAAGGATGGGTTGCCTGAGAATATTTTTATAGGAATAGAGGAATATATCTCTGGTGTTTTCCACTGACCTGTGGTAGTGCCATCACTTCACTAAAGAGGTGCTCTGTATGCTATTTCTATGAAGTGAAATTATACCCTCATCAGCCCCCAAGGATTAATTTTTCTACTTGGATTTTACTTTGGAACAGATGATTTCCATTGCCCTGACCCTGAAAGTCATAGCAAGATCAATGTTTGGCCAAAAGCTACTGTTTGGGCCAGTGAAACCAATAAGAATTCTTCTAAAATTAACATTGGTCGTTCCAGCAGTGAAGCACGTTTTTCCCTCCTATGTGTCTCCAAATTTATCTTCAGTTAGAACATATATAGATGAGGTATGAGTGGTAAAAATATAGATGAACTGAGAAGCCAATTGAAATTTTGCCTGTGAAGCTTGTTTCATCCTTTTCACTTTGCATTTACACCGGGAAGTTGAATAACAAACCACTAGAAAGCAGAAGAAAAAACTTCTGATTTGAAAAGAGAAATGGCACAAAATTTTAGCAAGTTCACAGTGGACTTTTAATTAGAAAGGATGATGTTTCTAGTTAAGTAAAGAAGAAAAGAATTAATTAATGTTGAGGATGAAATTATGTCTAAAATCAGTGGATGATTCTCTCATATTTCACACAGGCTAGGACAGGATATCTGCATTTTGCAACTTATATAATAAGCCACTGGAAGCATGTTAAGTGCCAGAAAACATTCCCTGACTGTGAAAGTGATTGCCAAGAACGATAAAGGCACATGATGGAACCAGACTAATTCCAACCCTGGTAGCACACCTCCAGCAATACGTGTGGATAACACAACAGCTGTTTCAATAGCTAACACTCCCTAGAATGATGGCATGAAGACGTCAATCATTTCTCCTGGTGCTATAACATTCTTCCTGATGCTAGATCTTAAGCACACAAGAAATAACCTCACTTATGCTCCCCTATCAGGTACAGGAAACCAAAATGCTGGTGGTGCAATCCAAGCTCGGCAGAGACCCACTGGCAGTACTGCAGCCAGCAGCAGGTTGTGAGACTGAAGTGTTCTTCAAAGGCTCATTCATTCAATGTGTGAAATGACAGCATTGCATCCATATGTTCTCATTGCATACATTTTAAAGGGACAGTTAAGCAATTTAAATCCAGGACAGTACTGATCACATAATTATGCCTAAATATTTTCTGAATATGTGCAGTGAAAATGTGATTTCTGTCTAGGAGAGTGGTTGGCTTAACACTTCTTTCATCAAACTTGTTTAAATCCAAAGCAGACTGAATTTCTTTGAAACTGCCATGCTTCAATATGCTGTTATTCAGTTTAAGTAAAATACATCAAAAACCTCATTCCAGCATGTTTCAAAACTACCATCACAACTAGGACATGTGCATGCACTTTTTGCCATTGTTAAGAAGGATAAAAAAGATCTCCCATCCTTCCCATGATATAAAGGTCAAGCAGATTATGTTCCTCAACTTTAGCTGTGCAAAGGCTACACTTCTCCATTAGTTGTGGTGTGTACGGGCAATGGACAACCAAAGACAAATGTCTCTGAAAGTTTCTGTCTCTCTTTATCAGCTATTGGAGAAACCAGTGGACAGCCTTGGCCCAGATACCAATTTTGTTTTTCTGAAGTTTGGAGGAATTAAATCTATCCAGGGCCATCATAATGAGTGTCACAGTAATCTTTAACTATTACAATAAATCCTTCGGCACAGGAAAGATCACAGTGTGTCAGTTTTGCTGCATTTGAACCATTGGTCAATGGTTCTTTCTTCAGTATTGTGCCATACCTAGAGCACTGAGTAGTCTCTAGAAATACAAATCAATGTAAAACTTCAAATGCACCTCTATATGAAAAGAAATTCCAGTACTGAAAATTCCTTAAACCTTATATGAGATATAATATCCCTTTGAGAAACAAACTGCTCCTGCAAGGGCACCACTCTGATTCAAATAGAAATGTCCAGGAAAAAAAAGTGGCATTAGGTAACTAGAAAGGTTAAATAGAAAGTTGGACTTAAAATACTCATGATACTAATCTAATAGCAACTAGTAACATCAAGTTCTTCATCCAGAAGCAAGCTCAATTTACGAATATCTTTCACTGAACATCATTCATAGTAATGTAATGGCAAAGTAATTCTCACCTTAAGATAGGAAGGTAACGATCCCTAAGGGCATTAGGGCTGTTTCATCTGTGTGTCTTCTGTGTGTTTTTAATTTGATTTAAAAATTATTGACTCTTCCTATCAGAATAAGGAAAGCAGGAAGGGTCTATGTCTTCTGTAATAAATGCTTGCTCCTGATAAAATACTGTGGTATAGATCAACAAACTGGAAGAACAGCAGTGTTGTCTCTTCTAAATATTGGTGTTGGGTCCATTAGATTCTTTGGAAGAATTATGGTGTAGAAACCTGTAGATTTGCCATAGAACAGTCTAGCTATCAGCTGCATCCTTTTTGCAAGTCCTCATGCATTTATTGTTGTCAAATAGCCAGAGGTCAGGAAGGATAACATGAGTTTCTCTGTCTACTGCCAGAAAACAGTGAGATGTTGGAGGCTGAATCTTATTTCCTTTATACATATTGATCCTGAACCAACAATGTACTTCAGCAAATTCTCAGCTTTAAGCACTTAAAATCTGCCCTAGGGTAGATGCATCTCCAAACTGGGTCCTGAGATAAATGTTCTGTCATAACTGCATTGAAGTACATGATCTTACTGCGTCACCTAGTTTCCTTAGGAGGCAGAGAACTGCTCCACACTCTGTAACTTAGGTGATCAGAGGGCTTACACAGTGGAACACACTGACAGTATTTGTCACACAGGATAGAGACACCCAGTTTGAGCTGTAAATGGGGCTTAGTGTTAGACCTAAGCTAAAAAAACTTGCAAAAATGTGGCCACTTGATCCTGTCCCTCACAAAACCCATCCAGTTCTGAGGGATTATACTTAAGAAAAATCTTATGAGACTCCTGCTTTTTACATGTAATAGAGCTTAATATAAATGGAAGAGATTCTAAAGGAACTATCCTACTTCCCACTCGCTCCAGCAGAATCGGTCCACGTGTATCAATAGCAAGAAAAAGTCTTTAAAAAGGCAAGTACCTAGAGGTAAATGCTGCTACTGAGACTTCATCCCCATTTACAGGATTTATTAAAATGATATAAAAAGGAATTAATAAGACCATCATTTTAGCAAGGTGACCTTTCAGCAAGGACATTTGAAAAAAAAAACTGCAGTTCTTTACACACAAAAAGCAATGTGTACAGTCTACAACCATGTAACTGCACAGAGTGCACTTAGAGCTTTCAGTGTGTTGGTGAAAGGAGTGGGAATGTTAATTGCATAATTGAAGCTTTATATAATAGTATTTATGTTAGATGAATTTATAATTTACTATTACAATATGTTGTAACAGATTAATATCCACTTATCAGTCCATGAACAGCCCTGTATCCATTACTCTGAAACTCACTTAAAGGTAGAATAATCACACTAATAGAATAAATGTACTGTTCACATGGCAGTCCTTTCATTTAAGAGAACATGTGACACATCAGCAAGGACAGAAAGTCCTTGAAAGGGGCATCTGCCCAGTATTAGCCTACAAGATATATCTGAAGAAGTTCTAGGTTTCTGTTGAAAGTCAAATTTAGAATAGTCTGCATCAATAAGGAAAAAAACATCTTAAATAACAAAAAGGTCCTTCCCATTTCTGAACATATTAAATAGATAAGGATTTGGAACATCAGTACATTTATACCAATGAAATGTAACGTAATTAACTCTTGCATAGCCCTGTTCATGGCAACACGCTGTCGTTTGGGCCACCACTCTGAACCGAGTGAACGTTATGCAGAGATTTGCATCTCACAGACACTCTTGCTATGCCAGCTCCTCTTCCAAGGTGTTTGACACAAGGATGATCCCAGGGATGGAGCTATGAGGAGCCAGGCTGAGAGAGTTGGAGGTGTTCAGCCTGGAGAAGAGAAGGCTGCAATGGGGAGACCGTAGAGCACCTTCCAGTGCCTGAAGGGGATCCAGGAATGCTGGGAAGGGACTTTGGACAAGGGCCTGGAGGGATGGGATGATGGGGAAGGGTTTCCAGCTGCAAGAGGGGAGATGGAGAGAAGATGGGAGAGAAAAATTCTTTGGAGTGAGCGTGCTGAGCCTCTGGCCCAGGTTGCCCAAGAAAGCTGTGGCTGTCCCATCCCTGGCAGTGTTGAAGGTTGGATGGGGCCTGGAACAACCTGAGCTGCTGGGAGGTGTCCCTGCCCACGCAGGGGGCTTGGAACTAGATGGTTGAGGTCCCTTCCAACTCAAACCATTCTATGGAGCTTCCAGGACACTCACCACACTGCCTTTGTTTGACCTTAGTCGGTCAAAACACTAAGCTCTGCTGAACCTCTGAGGGGACTGTCTGGCACTGAGTGCTGGTCTCAGCCCACAGACACTGCTCACCTGCCGAACAGGCACAGCTGCTCTTCCTCCCCTCGCGCTCACCCAAACACCCCGCACACTCCTCTCCTCTGCCAAGGCTTGGCCACATTTAAAGTTCCCTATTTCCAGATCTTTTCGGGTCTCTCTGGTCTCCGTTGGGTTTCCCTGGCTCCACTAATTCCCTGTCTGTTTCAGTCTAGTGCAATTTTAAAAGCAAGGACTGCACTTGCACTTGCACTTGCACTTGTACGTTCTGGTGCCGGTGCCTCGCTCCTCACAGTGCAAGTGAAGCCTTCGCTATCACAGAGTTTAAATTTCCTGCCATTGGCCCAACACACCCCACATGGCAGCCTCTAGGCTCTCTCGTGATAGCTGCTGATTCCAGACCCCGTTCAGGTCTCCTTCCCGTGGGCTTCCTTGTCTGTCTTGATCCAGTGGAGTTTTAAAGGCACAGCATTTACCAGTACCACTGCCTCGCTTGTCACAGACCAAGTAAGGACCATGAAGGAAGGGGTAGGGGAAGATGTAAAGCCTTCGTTTTTCCTCTTGCCAACAAGCAATAAAAGCATTACATTACATTTTAGGGTGCACATGAGTATTTGGCTAGCAAATAACAGGTAAATACTTAGCAGAGCTCACATGAGTCCTAGAGGGAGTGTAGCACAGACAGGGTTATGCCTAAACCTTCATATTGTGCAGAAATCTGTAGTGTGCACCAGTCCTCACCTTGCAAATCAGAAACCCAACCAAACAATTTTAATGTTTTCTTCAAGTTTGGGGTTACAATGCAAGACCTCCGAGAACAGTTAGGCAAATAAACTTAGAAAAGAGGACACATTTAATGGGTTCACTCGGCATTTAGCTCTGTAGATCGAGGAGAAAAATATAAGTGGGAATAGTGTGAAGAACATATTGTTTCTTTCAGATAAGGAATGTTTTATCACTTCCTATGAAGTGTAGGAAAATGCATAATGAAAAATTATGCCATCAACAATGCAAAATGGAAGGAGAGAAATGGAATAATTTGGGCCTGCAGCATTTTATTTATTTAAAAGAGCTCTTCCATAACCTTGTCCTGATAAACAAAGAAAGGTTTAAAACTTTTTTTTAAAATAAATCTTTACAGTTTTACTCTAGCAGTGAAATAAAACAGGAAAAATTAATAAAAGATACTGAGTACAGCATCATGACTTTAAAATTACAGGATATGAAAGGTTTACTTTGAAACTATTTAAGGTACAGAAAGCTGAAAAAAACCCACAATTTATTGCTCATTGTATTATAATGCTTCCTGTTGGTAGAAACACAGTGGGAGACATTTACCCTAACTTATTTCAGGAGGTAATGTTGTTTGCACAGGTGACAGAACAATTTTTATGCTCAAAGGCACACTCATCAGTGATACAAATAATTGTCTTAGTACTATGTATGAACCTGCCTGTAAAAATTGCACTCCATAAATGTACAGAAAAAAAGAAAGGGATAAAGTAAATATACAACATGGTAGACTTTTCCAGAGTGAATATATTCTGTTTTAGTTATTAGGACAGTAACCCAAAGCCAAGTTTTGCCAGGGCATGCCACATTCACCATGAGATGGTTGGCAGTCCCCATGTGTCAGAGCTGTGTCCCCTTTAAAGTGGGACCAGTTGAAAGGAAGGACTAACTTGATATGATGTCATCAGCACAGAAGGGATGAACAGAGCTTCGCCAGTTTGTCATAGCAGAGGATCAAGTTAGAGGCAACTCCAATTATCTACCATGGATCCATATGTGCAGTGTCAAGCTACAATAAAATTAGGATAAAGATAAACAAGCAGAAATGTTCAGAGGAGACAAGATATTTTACAAGGTAAAAAAGTGCTGGTCTTTAAAATTTTTTAGGACTCCCCCATTTTAAGAGGACTATGTGCTAAAGTATGAAATGAAGTTAATAATAATATAATATACCTGCTGGTAAACGCAGGATCTGACAGCAAAGACTGTTTCTTTCTTGACTTTTCTTCAAGTTAAGAGTCAAGAAAATGTCAATAGTTCAGATCTCTTTTGTTATGTATATATTACACTTCGGATGCTACTTTCTGTCTGCAGGAGCAGGGTGTGAGGCAGCCTGTGCTGTAGATTGGCCTCTAGACTTCTGTGGCTGGGGCCACAGAAGTGTGTAAAAAGTGTTTTGTTCCTGTTCTTTTCCTTTTTTTTTTTTTTTTTTTTTTTTTTTTTTTTTTTTTTTTTTTTTTTTTTTTTTTTTTTTTTTTTTNACCAGGACCCCCAGGTCTCTTTCACCTACACTGCTCTCCAGCAGGTCAGCCCCCAACCTATACTGGGACATCGTGTTGTTCTTCCCCAAATGCAAAACTCTACACTTCGCCTTGTTAAATTTCATCAAGTTTCTGCCTGCCCAACTCTCCAGCCTGTCCAAGTCCCTCTGAATGGCAGCACAGCCCTCCGGTGTGTCAGCCACTCCTCCCAGCTTAGTGTCATCAGCAAACTTGCTGAGGGTACATTCTATACCCTCATCCAAGTCGTTGATGAAGATGTTGAACAACACCGGTCCCAGTACCGACCCCTGAGGGACTCCACTAGTCACACATCTCCAACCAGATTCTGCCCCATTGACTACAACTCTCTGACTCCTTCCTTTCAACCAGTTCCTGATCCACCTCACTACCTGATCACCAAACCCATACTTGATCAACTTATCTACAAGGATGCTGTGAGAAATCAGGGGTAACTCCTTGCAGTTTCACAGTCCATCTGAATAATAAATAGTATGAATGATAAATTAAATAGATAAGGATTTGGAACATCAGTACATTTATACCAATGAAATGTAACGTAATTAACTCTTGCATAGCCCTGTTCATGGCAGCACGCCGTCGTTTGGGCCACCACTCTGAACCGAGTGAACTTTATGCAGAGATTTGCATCTCACAGACACTCTTGCTATGCCAGCTCCTCTTCAAAGGTGTTTGACACAAGGATGATCCCAGGGATGGAGCTATGAGGAGCCAGGCTGAGAGTTGGAGGTGTTCAGCCTGGAGAAGAGAAGGCTGCAATGGGGACAGCGTAGAGCACCTTCCAGTGCCTGAAGGGGATCCAGGAAAGCTGGGAAGGGACTTTGGACAAGGGCCTGGAGGGATGGGATGATGGGGAAGGGTTTCCAGCTGCAAGAGGGGAGATGGAGAGAAGATGGGAGAGAAAAATTCTTTGGAGTGAGCGTGCTGAGCCTCTGGCCCAGGTTGCCCAAGAAAGCTGTGGCTGTCCCATCCCTGGCAGTGTTGAAGGTTGGATGGGGCCTGGAGCAACCTGAGCTGGTGGAAGGTGTCCCTGCCCACGCAGGGGGCTTGGAACTAGATGGTTGAGGNGACACCAAGCTGGGAGGAACTGTGGACCAGCTGGAAGGCAGGACGGCTCTGCAGAGGGACTTGGACAGACTGGAGAGTTGGGCTGATTCCAACGGGATGAGGTTCAACAAGGCCAAGTGCTGGGTTCTGCACTTTGGCCACAACAACCCCATGCAGCGCTACAGGCTGGGGACAGAGTGGCTGGAGAGCAGCCAGGCAGAGAGGGACCTGGGAGTCTGGGTTGACAAGAAGATGAACATGAGCCAGCAGTGTGCCCAGGTGGCCAAGAAGGCCAATGGCATCCTGGCCTGTATCAGGAACAGCGTGGCCAGCAGGTCCAAAGAAGTGATTCTGCCACTGTACTCAGCGCTGGTGTGGCCACACCTCGAGTACTGTGTCCAGTTCTGGGCCTCTCAGTTCAGGAAGGATATCGAGGTCCTGGAGCAGGTCCAAAGGAGGGCAACCAGGCTGGTGAAGGGTCTCAAGCACAGATCCTATGAGGAGAGGCTGAGGGAGCTGGGGCTGTTCAGCCTGAAGAAGAGGAGGCTCAGGGGAGACCTCATCACTCTCTACAACTACCTGAAAGGAGGCTGTAGCCAGGTGGGGGTTGGTTTCTTTTCCCAGATGACTTTCAACAAGACAAGAGGACACAGTCTTAAGTTGTGCCAGGGGAGATTTAGGTTAGATATTAGAAAGACTTTCTTTACGGAGAGGATGATCAGGCAATGGAATGGGCTGCCCGGTGAGGTGGTAGATTCTCCGTCCCTGGAGACATTTAAAAAGAGACTGGATGTGGCACTCAGTGCCATGGTCTAGCAACCGCAGCGGTGGGTCAAGGGTTGGACTTGATGATCTCTGAGGTCCCTTCCAACCTGGCAAATTCTATGCTTCTATGATTCTATGAAATTTTACCAATCATCATCTAATGTTACTGTCATGAGAAAGAAACAATTTATAAGCTATGAATCATCTGATCTGCTTTAGCAAATGCTCAGTCTCACTTACCTTCCTTTAAGTATATATACCAGATCTTCAGTGACCATAAGGGGATCTGGTGTAATCAGTTTAGCTACAGCCCACCCCAGCTTGAAATGAAGCCAGTGCTCTGCAGCCGCTCTTCTGTGCTGTAAGGCATATTAAAATGCATTCAAAAAGATCATATTTTCCAACCAAATAAATGAGATACTTAAGAAAGTATGAAGGTAATGGCCACTGAAGCAAGAAGCAAAGATGTCAAATAATTAAGCACTTTAAGAATGTCACTCCCTTTTGCATTCAGGCAGAAATCTGAAATACTGGCAGTTATGGGCTGGAGTTTAAGACATATTCTCTTCTTAATTGTTTTAATCTGCTTGTCTTCCTGCTCAGCAGGAAAGACATCAGTGAAAAAATTGTCAGATGCGGTCTCACTGGAGAATTAGTCAAATTAATTTATACAAAGATCCAATAATTGTGAGGGAGTAACAATGGCAAATCCACTATTGGAATAAAATTCTCTTTGCTAGGCTGTGTAAATTTTCAGAGTGATCTTTATTTCTGACACAGAGATTCCAAAACTTTGATTTTGTCTTACATTTTATTTCTTTGAATTTTCTGTTAGGCTGATTTTGCTTTAAGTCTGATTTTATGAGGAATCAAAGACTGCTTAATTCTGTTGAAAGTCTGTCTGCTTTTTACTTCCATATTTTTTACTCCGCTGTGACAGAATATAACAAAAAATTGGTGAAGCAAAGCTCCTAAAGTCTCTGAAATCTGGGAGAGAAGAGAGAGACCTTCAGTGTTTAAAGACTGTAGTAAGAATGCAATTTTTAACAGACGCTAAAGAATTTATGCAAGAAATCAAGTATGACAAAGTGTCATGTCTCTTTTTTGAGTTAACACGCATAGGTTTTTTAAGTATTTTGTTGAATATATTACTAATACATTTATCGAAACTAGTATGAAATGTTTGCGGATTTTCTGTCACAAAAGTAAAATTTAAAAAAAAAAATCATAAAAATACTTGATGTCATGGGTATTTTCCATATTGTAAAAAGATACCTAGCTTCTGTTTGGAACATTTTACTAGAACACATGCATGCAAAGGCAGTCTAAGATACCAGTCATAATGACAGGAATGATGAGTTGACAGCACTTATCCCACTTCCTTGGAAAATAAATTATGCACATATGTGCATAAAACAAATAAATGTTCTGCCCATTCTAATAAGACTAATATATATTTTATTGTTGATCTCCAAAATCTGAAAGTAGTACTAAAGAAAACATAGAGAAAAATTAGACAACTGAGAATTCCATAAATTCTTCCACAGTAAATTTTTTTTTTTTTTGCTTGGTTGGTTTGGTGGGTTTTTTGGTATTTGTTTGATTGTTTTTGTTTTAGTTTTTTTCTTTCAAATGGTGCTGAATTTATGCCAAGATTACATTTTTCTGGATTTGCAAAAATCTTTTCTAGCTCTTTGGATGTACTTCAATGTCTTTTGTCAGATTAAAAATCTTACGTTCCCAAACCATGGAAACCATGAAATAAAACTGAGTGGTTCTGTCACCCTGAGGACTTACCACAGTCAGTAACACCAGTCTTGATCTGACAAAAACTCAGACAAGCAAGGACACTGAAATATTCCCAGATGTTAAGTTTTAGTCACTAAAAAAGGGTTTCATTTTTTGTAAGTGTAACATGGCAAAGCATAACATCCAGAAACATGAAAGAGGCCTCTTGAATTCTAATATATATTTTAAGTAGGGAGACACTGAAACCAGCTCAACAAGAAGTACTTTCCCAGACTGCAGTACATCCATTCACGTCTCCCGGTGCCTTGTGGCATGCACAGGACTGTATCAGTGGACAGTGTCATCAGTACAACTCAAGTATCTGAACCTACCTTAACTACATCCCCATTCCCTAAAGAAGAAGGATTTGTATGGATTGAGATGCAGAAACAGAACTCCAAGATTTTATGAAAATTTTCCAGGCTAATAGAAATTTTCCATTGCAGGTGTGTTCATAGTGTACCTGCAGGGTAACAAACTCTTAAGATACCATCATAAGGTCACTCTATGGTTGTGATCTATTGAAATCTTTAGTGAAAGGATTTTAAAATAGAAATAATTTGTTTATTTGTGTATCTTCTTTTTCCAGGTGAGGACAGCAACCAAAAAATGTAATCAGTAGTTCAGTAACAATTAGTGAAATTCCTCCAATAACTTCATGGCAGATAGAGCAACTTCTAGCAACTGAAGATGTGAAATTACGTCAGATGACATAAGGAGAGTAATAGGGCAGTTGAAGGCAACTGAGTCTGACCCAAGCACTGTCATTTCAGAAGAATTTTTGTCATTTAGCCTCTATACTTTGTTCAGACCAACTTCCACCACGTTCCTGAGCATTTGAATTTGTGCCAGTCCAGGTTTACATGCTTGCTTAGCTTTTAGCTTGCCTCCTGCTTTAGTATTTTACATTTCAGCCAAAGTGCCTGCAGGATTGATACCTTTTTCTGTGGTAAATGTAAAATTCATGCTAAGGACAAAATCAAAGAGGTCATTGCAACTGACAGAAAGACAAAACCACAAGCTGTATAAAAGTGACTGGTAGGGTATTTCTGGTGTTGACACATCACAAAAAGGCTTGTAAAGCTTTCAGGCTTTCACAGTGAGCACCATCATCTGATGCTAGCTAGATTCCTGCAACTGGTCTTCCTTTTTCGGGTGTAATTTAGACACAAGTTAGGCATTGCTCAAAAGACTCCACTTTTCTCTCTTATTAATTGCCTTTCTCTAGTCAACTTCAATTCATTGAAGGGCCGCTTAACAATGTTGCATATTTTATCCTCTCAGATTGTTTAACAAATCCCTTATTCTGTCCTAAATTTTTCATTTCCCCCCCTGACATTTCACGAACTATATTATGGGTATCATCTGAGGATTTAAATCCAAAAGCTGTTACTGTGGCTCCAAAGCTTCAAATCAAAATTGAAAGATGTAATTCAGCTGTTCTTCTATAAATATGCAACAATTATAAAGAAATAAGGGTCAATATGGAATCTCGGAGGGCTTTGCAATAACCTGTGCTCACTATATTTAACTGGAGACATGAAAGCTACTTATTTTCAAGAAAGCATTTAAGAATTACAAATGATGAATTTACAAATTCATGAATTATTGATGAAATAGAAACCTCTCTGGAATCTGAGCAACTTTGATTTGAACATATTTCCTATATTTATGTACAGGCATCTTAACAGCATTTTTCAATTTGAGTTTTGGATTTTGAATTCACGGCATAAGTCTTTCATTTTGTAGGCATTTGCTGAATTTGCATTACAAGTATGGTTTGCACCAAGGCTTCAGCTTATTGTCACCACAGTCTAAAATCCTCCATCTCACAGCCACATCCAGTTTTCCTCTACCTTTCCTGCTCTGCTCAGGAGGGTGGCATTTGGTGCACTGAGGAGTCCCAGGGGTGTGCCAGTATGGGGCTCAGGCAGGTGGGACAAGCATCATTTGAGAATATGTGGCTTATTGTCAGTTTGATTCACAGCCCTTTCTGTAACTCCAGAAAATACTTCTGTTACAATTCCCATTTACAGGGCTCAGACCGAAGCAATTAATGCACTTCAGAAATTGCTGGTGCAATTGACAAAGCAGCAGCCCTAATTAGCAAATATCAGCAACCACTGAGAACTTTACATGAAAATTAGCCACTTTCCAGCACCTATTGAAGTACATTGTGTACTCAGTTCTTAAAAAAAAAAAAAAAAAAAAAAAAAAAAAAAAAAAAAAAAAAAAGCAACCCTTATTCAATTATGAAAAAAACCTGGATTTAGTATTCTCCTGTGGGAAAATATGAAGATTCCAGTGTAGAATATTCAGAGAGGTTGGAGGACAAGATTTTTTCTGGAATTACTTCTTCATGTAGATGCAATTTCATGCAGGTACATGGTAAAGTAGGCATCAGAAACATTTTTGCAGCTCAGTGAGAGGGCCATGAAAACTTGACTAAAAGAAGGGCCTATGAGGAAATTGTGGATCCTATAAACCAGTCATGTTCAGGACCAACACACAGTGTTTTGTGCTTGGTACCCTGTCACCCTTCCTTGCTGAATTTGTAAAAGATTTTTTTGGAGAACATACTAACCCTTCCTTCTTCTGATGGGGAAAGATACTAGTGAAGAAAAATGTGTGAAAGCAACTATGTTCAAGTCCTTGTTTGGACACAAGGAAATGTATCTTTGATGGGCAAAAATAAAATATCATGGAAGTGGGAAAACCTTTCTTTTTCTTCTGTTGTCCAGAAATTTTCTCTGAAAATTACAAAAATCTATGAGCTGCCCATTAGCTTTATTACTGTTCCCATCACAAGAATCCTATAAGGACAATGTGCAGACAAACACAAAATTCTCTAGTCAGGTATAGTTCTTGCTTTCCCAATTTGGATTTGGATCTCTAGTCTTTAAAATGGAAGACTTATACTGTTCTTAACAATTAACATGTGTCACTGCATTCTTTCGCTCATGACTGATATTTCTTTCTAGAAACTTCTTTCTAATCACTGCTGACTTTCCAGGCTGGGTTCCTTCCCCAAAAGAGAAAAAATCTGAGACAATGAAATCCAGGCCTACCAGCCCAGACAATACTGGTATGACACCCTTTCACCCTTATAAACATAATTATTTTATAATAATAAATGCCAAACAGAAGGAACTTTACTGCCCAAAGTTGTAAGGACTCCCAAGGGTGCAGATGAGTTGTGCACACCAATGGGTGAAATCACTCCTTCCATCCCAGTGCTGGTGACATTAAGAAATTAGTTTACTAAGAGCAGGTGCTCTGCTAGGCTGTAAAATCCAGTCCTAACATGGTTATCCAGCACAAAAAAATGTCTACTCACATGTCCTGCCTGTTGTTTGTGGTCCTTTTCACTCCCCATAATGAAACTCTTCTGAAATGGGGGATGAGGAGAAAGTTTTTCATGTACAGAGAAATGCTTTAATGATACAACCTGAATGACTATGCCAAGGGGCTTGTGTTGTAACACAAAGAAAAAAGAGAAGAAGTCAGTTTTGTGGTTGGTTTCAGTTTTAACTTGAGACTAATTAGGAGATCCTATGAATTCTTGCTGTAAAGTGTGGACAACTTTTGTATTAAATCCGAAAGAACTTTTTCTCTTGGGTCTTTTCATCCTCACTGGTGAATGACTTGGTAAAATTTCACATTTTTCTCTTGTATTGCATGTTGCAGCTACCATGTGATATATTTCTGTCTTTCAGGGGCAGCCTGAGAATTTGATGGCTTCTTAAGCCATTAAGGAAGACCAAGGTTTCTCACCATTGCTTCTGTGGCCCCTCAGTCTGTCTTTCCAGCCACTGGTAGCAAAAATGATGCTGTTCTTTTGGTGAGTGGATTAATATATAGATCATAAAGGATGGGGAAAAAAACCAACAGGACTCCTTTTAGAGTACAGTTGCTGTTATAGGGCAGGATGAAGAAAACAGATGAAAGAGAAGGTCACTGCTGCAAGGAGAAGAGCAAAACATTAATTTCATTTCTCATTTCTGTGGTCCAAGAACTAGAACACCTGTTTACCTTTTTCCATCCCATGACTACCTGAACCAACTACAAACCTCAGTGGTTTTAGGGCTCACTCAAACTATTTTTGAGCCATGCCAGCCATTCTGTAAGGCTGACTGAGAGCTGTATAGCATATGTAGGACAGCGGTGGCAGGCACAGTTGCCAGAAGAATACATAAAAAGTGAGTCCCTTCAAATGTGCCTGTTCCATTCCATGGTTTTGGATTATTTACTGTCACGGTTTAATGCTGGCCTGGCAATTAACTGAATGACGGATGCTCTCTATTAATCCCTCTCCCCTCCCTGATAAAGCAAGAAGAGAGAATAAGGGAGAGATACTTATGGATTGGAAACTAAACTACACGGCTTTAATGAAACAGTAACGATAAAAATGAAAAATTTCTGAATATATACAAATATACAGGAAAATGATACCACGTTCCTACCTCCTTCCCCCCAGTAACTCTCACGTCACCACCGAGACTGCAGGGCAGACCTGGAAAAGTCCAAGCTGGACTCCTGGAGGCAGCTGCAGTCGGGAGCTGGAGGCAGGAACACACAGATTCAGGCTGGCACAAATCAGGACCACAGGCAGAAAAACATGTGGAATCCTCCCAGGATGCCAAAGCAAACAGGAACAGACAAAGGCAAAAGGCCGAAGGAAGGGGGCAGAAGAAGGGCTTTGACACTCGTGGTCCCTCAGATTTATACCAAGTATGACGTGTATGGGATGGAATACTCTGGTCAATTTTGGTCATTTCTCTTGTCCACTCCTCCCCAAAGGAGGGCTGCAGGTGTGACCTCTTTACTCTTTTTTTCTTTCCAGAGCACAAGATGTTTCTCAGAACTGAGCAGTGTCCTTCGTTCTGCACACCAGTCTCTGGCAGTAACTATAAACATTGAGCATTATCAGTCCTAGAAGCAGACACTGACTGAGAAACCTTCTGTTAACTTCAATAAGTACAGCTACTTACAAGAGACATAGATAAAAGCAAAATTACAAGACAGAAATATTAGCTCTATCCTGTCCCAAACCAGAACATTTACTCTTCTTTTAACATCATAGGTACTAACCCTGATAGGTCAATGACCTTTTCTTCAAGTAGGTGTGAATCAATGAAGGAAGAAAATGGAGGAAGGAAACAACATGTGTAACAGAGGTTATTTCCTAAGCAAAAAATGTGATGACTACTGTCTCCCACCCATTCTTTGGTCTAACACTCTCTAATTTATCTTTTTGTCCTTCATCCATTTACCAGTTGATTCCCATGCTGTATTTCTGGAGGGAAACAAAATTACATGTCAGCACTCAGTCTAGAATGACAAATTTCCAGGCATTCAACTTTAAGACCCTTCTTATTAAATGAAAATTTTGCACTGAGAAACTACTATTTATTCCATAATGTTTGCTTAATTTCTGGTTTTATCATATGAAAAGGAATTCTGTATTTCTGTTTATGGTATCAAATGCTCTGATTTTTTGTAATTAAGAGCTTTGTTTGTCAAATTGTTGATGTTTGCACATCACAGCAACGGAGAGAACAGTGCTGTGTACACATGGAGGATATTCACAGAGAATGCAACTGCAGTCTGTTGATGCTTGTACAAGCTTCAACAAAATCTGGAATCATGTACTGGGACATCATTGTATAATATACTCATCCTAAACTTTCTCCTTGCATTAGGGAAATCTTTCATTTGAACAACCTCAGACCTATAAACTCATTTCCTGCTTGACTTAACACTGTGGTTTTGTTAATCTGGTCTCTAGGATTATCCAATTTGCATGTGAAGCAGGAATATTTTCTTCCTGGGACCTGGATGAACAGTTTTGCCCGTGAAGTAAAAATGACCTTTCCAAAAAAAAAACAACAAAAAAAACAAAAAAACAAAACAAAAACAGAGAAAAATGTTTTTAGTCTTCTACAACTCTACAATCAGGAGACCAGTTTCCTAAAAGAAAAGATTCGCATATGGGAAGGGTGGTTCATGCCTTTCTACTCTGTGATGTTAGAGGGAGAAAGTGCTCACCATGAAGTGTTTGTTTCAGGCTTCTGAAATTAACTCCATTCTCCTACTGCTTCTTGTACATACAGAGCTGTGTCTGTATATATATGTGTGTATATATACACATACAGACAGAGAACAACACATGGTTTTCTTGAACTATGGAAAAAGTCTGCTTAAAACTTCGCCTAATTAATGGAAATTAGTGTTCCCTCCTTTTACTACAGAAGACATGTACTGAAAAGTGGTTGATGACAGGCTCCCACGCATGTGTGGCTGTCTTCAGAACTGTCCATAACAAAATTCTGACTTTTTGTGACTTTTTTGATGCCTCATCTCTTCTAGATTCTGTTCTGACAGCCACCCTTTGCAAAATTAAACAGCTTTGATCATTTGCTTTATTCTCTGACGTCTTTGTGATTCTTGCCACTGCTTATTGTGAAGATGGTATTCTGAATATTGAAGTCAAAGCTGAACAATCTCATCCACCCCATATTTTCCATGCTAAAAAAAAGGTTTGGTTTGGGTTTTTTTTTTTCCCTGCATATTTTTTAATGTGTTATTGAAATGGATCGGTGCACAGAGCTTTGATTTCTCATAGGAGACACCTCTGTGGTCTAATAGGCCTCATTATTACGCATTTCTTTAATAGCTAAAATTTACTTAATTTCTGTTTTTATAGTTATGACTCACTGAACAAGCCTTAAAGTTCCTTATCCTTCACTGTAGTATTAAAATTCTGATCATGTACTTTGTCTGATGTGAACCTTATGCAGTATAAATTGAATTTCCTCTTATAAAAATAATAAGACTGTAGGTAGAATGAAGTAAGCCTATTGTCTTATAAAGTATTCCTGTGAGTAAGCTGTCCTTTTTTTGTTTTGTGTGTAGTTTCTTACACTAGGAAATGTTTGTGTTTCAGAGTGTTAATACATAGTGCTATTCAGTTTTACAGCTGGGGACTGAGAGGTCCACATGAGAGAGAAACATTAACTGTCCCAGAGGTGATACACAAAGGCTTTGCAGAAAAGGAAATCAAAACTGTCTTTGTATATTCCAGGTTAGTATTAGAAATATTGCAGTGTTTTAGGTGAGCATATAAATTCAGATCACAGTTCTGAAATAGAGATTTTTCATTTAAAATAATTATCTGCAGTAACGGGTGGTAGTTTGTAAGTGATTTTGCCAGCAGTGCCTTTCTTTGTCCAGATGTTTATCCACAGGAAATTGTGGGAGACATTCTAATAGGCGTCTGACACCCAGCCTCGTGACACCCTGTCCCTTGAGCAGTATCATCAGTACAGACTGACAGCACCCTGATACAGGCTGTACAGACTGTACACCCTGTACAGACTGACATCTACATACGTATGTATGACATGATTCTTTCAAATCACACTACCACCGGTGGAGCCAAGGGGTATCACAACTCTTACCTGCATTCAGAAGGCATTTGCACTAACAGAAGCTGCTGCCTGGTGACCCAGACACCAAGTGTCCCGGGATCCACTAGAGCCATGGTATGGCTTATGATCCCATATTTGCTATCAGTGAGTGAGTGAGCCCATATGGGCACATTATTTTCATTTGTTCTACTGCCTCAATAAAGTTTTGGTTTATAACATGTAGTCAGACTCCATTACTCTTCCGACAACAGCGTATCAGTTGGAATAACCAAAATGAGTATATGGTGCCTTTGCATGGAACATGTTCCCTGGACTGAACAGTTCCCATGCCGCAGTGAGAAGCTGTTGTGTCCCTGAGTGACTACACCAAATGCTCACCCACTGCTATATATACAAGAATATGATTTAGAATAGATATCATAGCATAAAATTAAATCAACAGCAAAGTTCTAGAGACAAGGTTGTTTGGGAAAATCGCATAACTAGACTTTTCTTTTAAATGAAGTTTTGGATCAGTGTCAGTCTGAGATTTAAGAACAACTAGCAAATACAGGATTTTAAAATGTACTTTCTCCACTCTGGAAGAACTTGTTGAGTTAGTTTTAGTAATTCTTGATTTAGGTCTTAGGTTTGTAACAGGGAATTACCTTCTTTTTAGCAGTAAAACATCAAAACAACCTTTCTTCAATTGGTAGTAGCTAATCTGTCGAGCATGTTAGTTTTTGGTGTCAGATTGAGTCAAACAGACATGAAAAATATGTGTCCCAGTTCTTGGAAAGATTTTGATTACAGTAATGTCTATTGTGATGTTTCCTGAAAACGTATGTGCTCTGTCATATTTTTACACTAAACGTCCTTCAGCTTGAGCTAAGTCATAGCAGTAAAGATGTCAGCTGGGGTATGGTTCATTCTCACATTCTATTTTCTCCTCTAACTCAATCATTTTATGCAACTCTTCTTCAATAACTAACTCAGAGTTTGGCTTGTTAACATGAATTTTGGAGTCTTTGAGTTAGCCTAATAACTACTTTTCTTGTCATTTTAATATTTCTTAAGAACTTCCAGCAAATATGTTTATTATGCTAAACTACTAGAGAAGTTTGTTTCTTGGAGGTGTAATTCTGAACTGACAGTATGTGTAGGTGGGACAGCAGATATGTTACAGTAAAGATTTTCTGATAAAATTATCCTGCTATTTTATTCATGCTATCATTTTCTATCAAAATACATTCTCAAAACTCAAAAAATCACCTTCTCTCATTCCCTTTTTCTTATTTTACATTCTTCATTCTATTTTTAATCTGTGAAAATGGGATAAATTTTATAATCAAATGTTGAATCAATTCTATAATTGTAATATCGATATAAAGTTGTTTTACTTTGGACAATTATAAAATGCATATTTATGTATTAAAAAGGTCATAGCTGCCCTGGAAAACACTTTGACTTTTTTTTTTTTACTGTAATTCCTCTCTGTCTCTGTTTCTGTTTCTGGAATCAGCTGTTAGAACAATACTTTAAAGAGTTGTTTTTATCTTTGATGATCCATAAAGCATCAAACTTCAGAAAATTATTGTTTAACAAGCTTGTCACACGGACCTAAGTGCCAGGAAGTTTCGTTAGTCATTATATAATGGATTGATATCCACTGGTGCAGAAATCACAGTTCAGAATTTTACCTTCATATATCAGAATTTAGGGTTTTGAAAAATATGATACAGTGCTGTTCTGCTTGAAGTGGGAAAGACAATTTTTATAAGAAACTTTTTCTTAGATTTCTTTTCTTGATAAACTAATTCTTTACTTCATCACTGTTTTCTCATTATTTGTTGCACAATTTAGTACTTGACTGAAACCTGAGTTATTTGAGCCATTTCGAAAGTGGATGTCACAGTTGTCCTACTTTGTTCATCATGAGTTATCAAAGACAATAACAGAGAACAGGTTGTACAGTCTCAGGGGAGGATTTTGCTTAGTGAATGCTCGTTCTCTGGGTGTATTATAATAACTGCTGCCTTTTGCATTCCTGTGTAAAGTGAACCCTAATTAATTCAGCACTGAAAGACGTGCTTCATCTTCTGAAACTTGCTTTCATTCCGAAAGGTTTAAACAACTCTGTCCAATATTCTAACTTCTGCTCTAATGATGCTTGTTATCTGATTTACTTAGGGGTTTTTTATTTTTTATAATAAATACGTATTTTCTATTTTTTCCATATTTTCGTATATTTCCTTTTTTAAAAAAATATCTTTATTCCCTTGTCATATTTAGTATTCAGATAAGTTTTTCAAAATAATATATGTTAAATTAAATGGCCATTTTAGTATTTTTTCTCAATTGTCATCTGTGCAGGGCTCTCCAAAATGAGTACTTTCCTACTGGCCCAGCATTGTCCTCTCATGGGCATGCAGTGTGGCAAGGAGCTGGCAGCTCCCAGGGGCAGGAACCAACAGCCTCAGAGAAAATTCAGAGAGCAATTTTTTATTTTGTTTTTAGACATCCTTATATTCAGGCAGCTTTCTAATAGGAACCATATCTAGGAATGAACTATAATGGGATCAGTAGTAACTTATCCTTGATGCTTCCAAACTCCCTGAGAACACAGAAGACATGTACACAGACTTAAAATCATTAGGAAGTGGAGATTTTTTATCCTTTTTTCCTGTAAAAACACTGAGAACACAAGTTATTTACCAGTGCAAGTCAGGGTACTCCATCTTTTGATATACATTTGCTGGATCTCTTTTCCACCCTGCAAAATAAAACTATCCTGCTGCCCAGCTACATAGAAAAAAAATCATTAATAGAAGCCTTGGGACATGTACAAGCTCTTTTTTCAGAGGAAAACAGTCCATCCTCTGGGTCTTTCATTCGTTTCATGGCTACTCGTGGGTGAGAAACAAAAAATAAGGGAAAGGAAAAGGACACTGGAGAAAAGAAAACACAGGTGGGAGAAGGGAAGAGGAAGCACAGGTGAAATCAGTCCCTGCCTCTAGCATCAGCGCTTGCCAGGGCTTTCCACTCAAGCCTGGACACTTCTTTCTTCTGCCCTTTAGAATCACATCAGCTTTCATCTTGTTTCTCCTTCTTTCGCCTCTTCTGTAGCTTCCAGATCCCTAGAATATGAAGGAGCTCAGTTCATAGTGTTGCCAGTTAGATGCTGTATGTAGATCATTTTGATGTCTGTTGAGCCAAATCTCATTAGAGAAGCATGTTTTGTGTAAGTAGAGATGAGGTTATTTGCAAGTAATTCAGTGCCACTGAGAGACAAATCAACTGTAGGAATATTAAATTTTTGTTAAACATGTTAAATGTAACCTGACAGTCAAATGGTCTCCATTCATCTGGATTTTATTGAAGTATTACTTGAAGTAACTGAGGAAAGTGGGATTGGGTGGCAAAGAATACTTAGCATGGCTTAAGACAAAAGATAAAAGTGGGGTACTTTTCCATTATTATTCACTCTGCAGGGATCCTCAATTACTTACAGGGCCATCTGTACTGGAGATACTGTGAGTTTGAAGTGAGTCGTACGTGCAAGACAAGAGCAGATTGGAGCTGTCTGGGCCAAGAAAAATCAGACACACTTGCTTTTGTGGGATATGACATATTTTGTAGCTCCTGTAGCCCTGAGAACATCACATGCCACAACTTCTTGCACTCTGTTCTTCCTAACCTGACAAGGATTTTCTCACCTTTCTTTGATGATTTTGACATGATCTCCATGTCTTCTGGTCCCATGACATTAAAACCATCCTGCTTTTAACACAAATATTTCTAGGTGCTCTCCTTCCCAACCTTATTCTCATCTTCACACCAGTGTTCTACCACCCCATACCTGTTATCTATGATTCTAGCTCACTGCTAACACACCCAGTCAACCAGTTCATGGTCCATGCTTCCTTCATAGCCCTTACAGTCCTGAGTCCTGTGAGAATGCCAATCTTGGCCCTCAATTTACTGCACCCATGACCCGTAGGCCACCCTGCAAGTCCCCTGTGTCCCAGCTTGCTCTTGTCCCAGACACTTCATCCCTCCCATGTAAGTACCCTTTCCTACCCCTTCCTGCTTCTACTCCTGACTCACACTTGTGCCTGCACCCAGGAAATTGCTCCAGTCACTCTGTGACTCCTCTAGTCCCTTCCCTCCTTGTTCTTAGTCACCAGCTTAGGTAAGTCTTTTATTTTTAACAGAGAACAAGCTGGAGACAATGTCTTGCTGCTGGTGGTTGTACATCCCTTGGCTATAGCACAGGGTGGTAAAACTTCTTCCCACCCTTCAGCATGAGTTGTGACTGTCTTCCAAACAGCTTTTCAGGTAGACCACCACCATCACTAAGCTTGTGCTGATGATGTTTATGACATAGCCAGAAACTCGGAGCTGGACTTCCAGTTTTAGCTTGTCACAACAGCATGGCATGATCCTGTTAATTTGAGTGTAAGGTTTCATTCAGCTCTTGCCTGTGATGCTTCATTCCTGTATATCAAAACAAACTGACTGCTTTTCAGAAGGGGGTGTATATATGTGACACATCCTTCTCCGTTTCCTCTGATAAGTCAGTGTGTAGCAGTCAATCAGGTGCAATTATGAGAAGAATCTGAATTTTATTTTACAGTTGCTGCCTGTGTCTTTTGTTCTAATACTAATGCCTAAGTACAGAAAATCATGATGTAGAAGTACAGAAAATCTGATTAGATGTACTACTGCTCTTTCTGCCATCACAGATAACTACTGAAGTGCAGATAAACCATATGATAGTATCGCAGTTTTTATGTGGTTCCAGCCCTTGGAAAACATCAGCAACTGCTCTTCAGAACAAGCTGCTGAAGTTTGCTCTTAAATTCTACAGAAGACAAAGGAAATGCACAAATCCTGCTCTTAGCAGCTTGACAGATACTTCTGCCTGGTTAGTTGCTAGTAAAATATTTGATCTTGACCTTATTTCACCAAAATTAAACAGGAATCGCTACTGTCTTGCAAAAAAAGATCTCTGCTGTCTTATATAAGACTGGGATATGGTAAATAAACTTTGATCCAGAAGTCTGTCTTTTTAACATCACTATCTCTTTAAAATAAAGATGGCAAAATGACAAAATGTTAAATTCACATGTAAAATCTCTTTAATTAAATTGAAAATATAGAAAGTGAATTTCAAATGCAACAACAATGTAATACAATCTACTATCCAATCATATGTACCATCCAAGGTTTCATCTTCAAAAAGCTGAAAGCTGCTGAAAACCACTGAAACCAGTTTTCAAAAAACGGTATCTTGCACTCTTATGCAATATAATAACTCTTGCACTTCTATGAAAGTAAAACCTTCTGTTTGCATACGAAAAACAGAGAGATGAACTACCAATTGATATATTATCAAGTCAAATGGTCTGAAGAATTCAACCCAGACTGTTGTCCTTATGAAGTTATTTTACATGTATCTACCAAGCTGCTTTTTTTTGAGAAATTCAGTCCTTTTGCATGCTACACATTTTTCCCTCTGTTTCTAAGAAGTAACTGCTTCTATTGAGTGGCAAACCATCGCATTTTAGAGGATCACTAAGAGGAGTCTGCAAGCAGCTGAGCTCAGTGCCACATATTGCCCTGCAAACTTCCTGCTCAGTGACCATGGGGAAGATGGTGAACTTAAGTCATTTGTCTACTAAATACACTTTCAAGTGACCAACTGAATGACACCATTAATATACTATTGCTAGTAATAATTGCTTTTACACACTGAAAATAAGGATTTTATGCATACACTGGTTTGAAAAGAATTTTCAGTTCAAGAACATGCTACTTTGGCTCCTTCCATCCTGTTTTAATGCTGACATCCCTGGAGAGTTTCTAAATAGTTACAGGATTGTCAGTTTGGGAAAGCAGCATAATTTCTGGCACCCTAGAGGCAATGAGGATGTCACAGCAGGTTTGATCATTTCTGCTTCATAAAATGTTACAAACTTTTGATGGAAGACATCTCAGAGCATGGGGTCATGTTGCTTACTTAATTTGCTTTTAAGGACAAATAGCGGTGGGATTGGTTTTTGTCTTTTTCTGTTATTGTTTAAGAAATATACTTTGGTCACATGTGCTAGCTTTCAGCATATTCATCTGCATTGGTTAAGTGATGTACAGATAAAAGACAGTTTCTGGTTTGTATCCAGGAAAATGATTTAGTACATGGAGTCCCCAGCAGAAAAGTCCATCTCATGAGAGAGGAGAGGACTACCCAGCAGTTCCCTTCAATGCCCTCCAAGGTATCACTTTAGCTGCTACAACTTAATCTCATAGATTAGTTTAATATAAATCAAGGCTACTTGTTTCTGTATGAATAGAGAATACAAAGAACAGAAAGGTGCATTGCATCCATCTTCTGATAACAGTACATGTATGTTAGTAGTCAAATCTTCTAAATATTTTCTTTCTCTATATACTTGAAAAGCTTTTACAGAAGTCCTAATTTAGAAATTATTTTCCAGCATTTCTATGGGCAATGAGTGAAAACTTATTGGAAGTTATCAGAATCTGGCCTATTGTGAACAATTTGATACTCTAGTTTAAAATAAACATGTAAGCATTGTTTATTTTAGAATGAGAGAACTTATTTTGATAATGACAATGTTGGTATTTTTATGCAAAGCTTAGGCAGGCATGAAGAGAGGTATACTAGGCCATTTGCTACGTCAGTCAAAATAACTGCATTAGAGAAGGCTGAGGCAAACAGAACAGCTGGAAAAAATAAGTCTCTGTGTTAGTATGACAGTGAATAAAATTAAAGTAATGTTATTGAGGTTTATTTATAATTTGAGTATATCCTAAGCCATAAAATCATAAACTGTACCCAGATCTTTTGAACCAAGGCTATTGTCAATAGCTTTCTCTTAAATGAAATTGAAACGTGATTTAATTTGCTGCTTGCTAATTACTAAACCATTTCAAAATTCAGAGTGAAAAATATTTTTTAAATAATATGTGTGGCATATTTTCTATATACCTTTAGTTTAAATTTACCACATAATGCTTACATCAAAGCCACCATATGAAAATACATAGTTGCAGGAGCACGAGGCCAAACCTTTATATTGAAGAGCATTCTCACAGGAAATAAATTATTACCCCCAGACTCTTATTTACACAGGGAAGCTGAAGATGTTTAGCAGTTTACATGCTGTGAAGCCTGTTGTGGGATGCTACTCCAAACTTAAACTGTGCAGACACAGGGAAGACCCATTGTAACATTGCCACTAGGTAACTCATGCTAGCAGGATTTGGATTTAGTCTATGATTTTGTATTTCCCTGCCTTATGGATTTATAATTCATCCTTACCATATGTTTCAGTTGGATTCATTGTGAACACAGTTTAATTTATATACTAAATTGCTATCAATTCCTATGGAAAAAAATTAAATGAAGATTCAGAGAGATGGTTTTTACTTAAGAGTTTGGAAGTTCTTAAAATGGCTATTTTAAAAAGCTGATATCCTAAGCTTAAAAATTCAAGGAGAAGTTAAATTTGAGACTTGCTCTCTTATGGGGAAATAGGCAAGCTTTGTTCTGTCCCTTATTATTTCAAGTTGCATCAGGGGAGATTTAGATTGGCTATCAGGAGAAACTTCTTTACAGAAAGGGTTCTTAAGCACTGGAACAAGCTCCCCAGGGAGGTGGTTGAGTGTCCACCTCTGAATGTGTTTAAAAATTGTCTAGATGTGGTGCATGGGGACATAGTTTTGTGGTGGGTCATCAGGAGTAGGGTAATAGGGATAGGACAAGGCTGGACAGGGTGATCTTGAAGGTCTTTTCCAGCCTTAGCAATTCTATGATTGTTTGATTGATTGATTGCATGTAATTATGAATGTATTTAGCATCTCAGATCTTACATTAGCAACATTTTATATTTTATGGTACATGTTTATGCTAATTTTTGTATGTGAAACACCAAATGGTTTGGGATCTAAGCTCCAGTGTTCCAGAAATGCCCTTGTAACATTTGAAGATTTATGAACTGGAATACTGCTCGTGAGAAGGATGGAGAGTAGAATAAAGAGTAACATCACTCTTGGGAGGGTCTCCTGGTTCCACTTACTTTCCTTCCATTATGTCATTCTTCTTACATTTCAAAACCGATTTTTCCTTCGAAGACACCTGAGAAGGAGGTTGACTTGACTGAATGGGGTGAGAACCCAACAGGGTACTTTTATGATTGTTGTTACTCTAAACCCAGTAGGTCTGGGATGCAGACCCATCTCATTCGCTGCCCAGGAAGCTGCCTTTACTCTTTGCTCTGACCTGTCCTACTGAAACCAGGGTGCTGTGGGAAACTCAGGGAGGACCCTTAAGAAGAAGAGAAATCCTCATCCCAGCAGTTAAGGCAGTGCTGAGAGAGCTCTCTGTTCCATTTTCAGTTTCTAGTACTATTTACTCTCTGCTAAAAACATCTGTCCATAAGGGAGATCGTGTACCTCAGTCTTTGAAGGCTGTGTATCTCATGTCTTCTGGTGAAGACTCTATCTAGTAGGTCTATATTTTTGTCTTCCAGGTATATTTTCAAAAGCAGTTACGATGATATTGGATTCCGCTTGTTTGTGCCAGACTGAGTCTGAAAGCATGTAGGCCTCCACACAAAAAAATCTGCAGTTGGAGGCCCAAAACTGAACAGCGTTTGAGGTGCAGCCTCACCAGAGCTGAGTACAGGGGAACAATCACTTCCCTTCTCCTCCTGGCCACACTCTATCTGATACAAAATAGCAGACCAGAGCAGAAACTGAATAGCCAGAAAGTAACTTTAGAGGAGTGAGAAGCCATCAGAAGCTGAAACAACTGTTTGGTTGTTTTGTTTTGTTTTGTTTTGTTTTGTTTTCCCTTAATTCCACTACATTAAAGTGTAACTACTGGCAATTTCTGTTTACCTTATTTCTCCATCCTTTTTCTTCACACTGGACAGAACTGGTCTGACATTACAGACTGGCTTCAATACATAAAATCTTTCTAATAAAGTTCAGTCTTGTTTCAGATGTTGCCAGAGTGCTGGAACTGTTCTTGTGAGGGTTTGTAAAGAGGGTCTGTTGCTTCAAGCTAACTGAGAAGCTCCTTCTTTCATTGTCTAGATTTATCAGCACCCTTTGATGCTGTTGAGCATGGGGTCCCATTACATTGCCTTCAGCACCTCTTGGGTTGAAAAGGCTCCACACTGGCCTGTTTCACATCTTACTTAATGGAGCACTCTCTCTCTGGTTATACACTGCAGTTCTCTCCTCATTCCGATGCTTAAAGCTGTATCGTGAAATTGGATTTTCATGCTGCAATTTGCCATGACAGCACTGCAGCATAGTAAAATTCTCACTTCTGTTTGTTAATTTTTTATATATAACATTCACACCAGGTGTACAGGGATGATAATTGTGTGAGAAATTATGCAGCTGTTTGTTTACGGATCTGTATGGTAATGTGATCTCTAACAATTCTTGACACTTGTATGTAACTGATTTAAGTTCTAAGACCATATGGTGTTAAACTTGCAGATTTTGCATAGAGAAAAAAGCTATTTTAAAACAATTTTAAAAGGTGGATTATATTACCACCTGCATTCTTTCCTTCTCATTAACATGCAGTGAAAGAAAGGTGCTCTTCCTCTTAACAAACAGTGACTGTTATGTACAGCCTTTTCACTATTTCCATCATTCATTAATATTAATGTGGAGACAGTAGCTTGGCAGATGAGCTTGGACATCAGAAAGGTAAATGTGGAAAACATCACAGATTAAAGTTTGTTCTCCATTTCTGCTTCTTACATCAGTAGGCCAGACACCTCTCTTTCTACCCTGGATCTCCTGCCATTCATCAAATTCATGGTATCCTGTGCAGCAGGCTTTAGCAGATGAGGTGTCAGCATCCCTCCAGGCACAACTGAAACTATCACCCTGCCTGTGTGTGTGTGCACATGGGATCTCCTTTAAAACTATCTGAAATGTGTGAATCAAGTTTGATGTATTTGCTGGGAAACCGTCTGAGCATCATTACCAAGAAAGAGCACTGACTGGTTTTACTATTTCATATCTCATGAGCTTCTGAGATCAGTATTCCCCATGCTGGTTATTCTAGAGCTTTATACAGCTGGGTATGTGAATCTGAGATTTGTATCCAGTCATTCAAAATTAAGTCAGTCTGTACTAAGTTGACTGGTACTTACACCAAAAAGTAGTAATGAGCTTAAGAGGGCTTTGGTAGTTTGCTTTTTTGGGTTTTTTTTTTTTGTTTGTTTGTTTTTGGGCGGGGGGAGGGTGGGGTTGGTTGGTTTTTTTGTGTGGTTTTTTTTCGTTGTTGTTGTTGTTGTGTTGTTGTTGTTGTTGTTGTTGTTTGCTTGTTTGTTAGAATGAAGCAAATTAAAATATTTCCAATGAGAAATTTATAGACCATTGCTCACTTCCATCTTAAGACCTTTGATATGCAGAACACTTTGTAGTAGAACCAGGAAAGTTAAGTTTAATCCATGTAACCCCTTGCATTGCCAAGTTGTTTTTCTTTATTTATTTTCCTCTTTCCAGTTTATCATTTCTCTCATGGACAGCCATGCCAGGTACAATGATGTATGAAAGGTGGTTGTTTTCCACCCTTGATTTTGCAGCCACACCCCCAAGAATTTTACCATGCTTTTGCCCACTAACCCTCCATCATTCTTATAATTAAGATTGTGGTAAGAACCTATAACATTGTATACATTTATGCTGTATTCAAATTCATGGACATGATATCTTGTGATTAAAATGCTGCTTCCCCAACCCATGCTGAATATCTGGGCTAGTTCCCACCTTCTTCCTGTGTGAATCTGTTCATTACACCAAAATGCATATGAAATACTTCTCGTGCTTAATATAGAAGTTTCTTCAGAGTGCGAAGATTCAATTTCATTTATAATGCCAGTGTCAGACCTTCTTTACACTTTGTTCTTTTTTCATATAAACTGTAGTCTCTAACCCAATATTATGCCCAATAAACAGGACGCTTGCCTGTAACAGTATGATAAAATTTCCTTTTGCACATTTTCTGATGGATTTCTGCATTTCTTCTTCACTAGTTTAAGAGCCTGTGCTCATGGCTGTGGAAGGCTGCTTTCAGGACTGATAAACAAAACCCTGAGCTCTGAGTCCCAGACCACTTATTGCTTAAGTGTTGAGAATTAGCATTTCTGAGTTTGGTCCTCCAGTTCCAGGCAGCCAAGGAGGACAGTGTGCACAAAGGACAGTGGGCAGTGAAGGGACAGACCCAGGGGCAGGTGCTATGGAGTGCAGACTCAACCAGCCAGTCCTAGCTGGTGTCAAGGCCAGCAAATGTTTATTGCTTCTGTTTTACTCATTTTAAACACAGCTAATGAGGTCTGCATCTTATGGGGAAAAAAGCCCCGTGGTGAGAGCTAGTAGATATTAACAAAGAAAGCCAAGGTAATTTGGGGTTAAAATGAGAAACTTGCTGGATCACAGCCATGGCCCCATTTAAAAATCACCAGACGTATCAGTGTGTATTTCTGTACCACTGGCAACTTTGGTTTTCTCTGAACTGACAGCAAAAGGGAAAAATATGTAAATAAATGACACCTACCAGTCTTCCCTGTAATGACTCTCACATTCGTGTAAGCAGAGTTTCCACATTAGATCCTCACCTTCAGCTGAGCTAACCCAGCAACTGTGATGTTAACTCAGCACAAATTAGATGAGATTTCTGGTTTTGTGCAATCCTTTTGGTAGCAGCCTGACCTTGAGCATGCTAGGACATTATCTGCATCGTGGTTTTTTCCATCTTAGAGATGGGATTACAGGATAAAATTCAGTGAGATTTGTTAAGGTATTTAGCTCCAGTGTTTTGGTTCAGCCTCATTTCTGCTGCATTATACTTCACAACCTCCACTAGATGAAGTGTAATTTTAAAATGTGGGAAGAAGCCCCCTTTAGAAAGTACTTGCTATCATCTTTGCGCGGCCCTCACTTCCAAATGTAGCAAAAAAAAAGCAATGTGGAATCCATTCATTATATGACACATTAAGCAGACAGTGCCTTTTTTTCTATATTGCCTACAATAAAATATATTCAAAGCACTTCATATTTCATTAAAATTATCAGTGAAATGATTTTCATCTAATGTTATTTCTGCTTTTAATAAAAAGGCCCTGCAAAATGAATAACTGAACATTTTTCCTTCCTTTCTTTTTCTTTTCACAATCATGATACTGAAAATATCCCACAAGTGAGGGAATGACCCATAAATTAAGTTATGAAGGTCATATTCTATGAAGAGAACAAGATATTTTCCATATATATTTTAAAGGCAGAATCAGCCCTATTGGGTATAAGTTATTCTAATTCACAGTGAATTTTAAACTATGCTCTGAGCATGATATAAGACTGTTTACAGTAATCCATACTGACTCTGAAGTGCATGTTTCCAATACCTGTATGTACACAATCATTTTCCTTTTTGTAGGCACTATGGCCATATTAACACTTTAACAATAGGTTTTATCTAAATTATCAACTTTAAAGCAGTTTTGAAAGCAATTTTTGAAAATCAGAACTGTGACAATTAGATTATTTCACTATGATGTTGCTCATTGTTTACTGATTAGGGAGAGACTGAGATCAGAGAAATTATTAAATCTGAAATGGTCATTTTGAAAAAAAAGAAGACTTTGTAGACAGAATAATTATGTTTCTTCTGATCTTGAGCTTATTGTGAATGTAGATAAATATAAGCTTTGCTGCAGGTATCTCAGATGGGTGCCAGATACCCTGGAAAGCTCAAACATAGGAGTATAGCTCACCCAGAAGTTACAAAGAAGAATAATTCTAAGGGGTTCATCAATTTAATCCATATTTATAGAAATAAAGATGATTCATAGAACTGTGTCTAAATAATTATACAATTGATAAAAAAATTGGTTTCCATTTAAACATTTAAGAGATATTTATAGTATTACAAAAGAGATACAGTGGAAGTTCTGTAGCTTTCAGTAAGGTAGGTAGTCTGAATTCTCTCTTAATTTTTGGTAATAGGAACAGGTCATATCACAGAAAGGAAGTTATGAGAAAGTGTTTGTCCTAAAACAGACTAATGGGGATTAATATGAAGTCTGTAGGTTTAACACATTATAATGTGCTCTTTTTTAACTGCTTTAACATGAGCTGTATTACAGATATCCTGTCTGCAGAATTAGGAAAGAATATTGTGACAAAGAGGGAAAAAAATTAAATTTGGGTCAAGAAATTAAAAAAGAAAAAACAAAGAACAGGTAATTATTTCTTGGCACTACAATTTGGAAGGTCACAGTCATATTCCATTCTAGTGCCCTGTGAAGACACACAGGGCACAGTACAAAGCTGCAGTAGCACAGATGAATTCATGCACTGGAGGAAATAATACAATCAGAAAAATTTTTTGGTGGCTACTTCTTTTAATGACCAGAAACTAAATGTTATCTCTTGAATGGTCTCCCCAAGCTAAAAGGTGATTATCTCCACGTGTCAGGGTTTAGAACAGCAGAGCTTCAGGAACTGTAAGTCTGTTGAGCCCCACACTTTAGGTACCCAGTCAGGCCTGTTTGAATGCTGTTTACCAGATTTTTTTACCGACCACCTTAATTCCTTTCTCTTAGATCAGCCTGCTAAGCTTCTGCACCTCAGAGGCTGCAGGTGTCCCCTTAGAGATACCAAGTCTCTGGCCTCATCAGTACCATGCCGAGACCCTTATCAGTTGCAGACAGAGAGTTTTCTGATTGGATTAAAGACTGATTATACACTAATCACACCATCTAGACAGGCAGACAGGCAGCTTGTGGTCAATGGGATCTTGTAATCAGTGCTGGGATAATAACATGCATGCAGCTGGGATTGTTGAACAGCAGGTTTCAATGCACAACCTCCATACTTTAAAAAAGACCATTTACATCTTAGACATCTTTGAGAAGAAATGGATAGTCAATTTGCCAGCAGGAGCATTAGTTGAAAGTATTTCCCAAAGCATTAAGACTGCTATTCTAATGCCAGTAAGAGCTTTCGTTTCCAAAATGATATCTGCAAAGGTCTTCACAAAAGGTCAACAAAAATAGCTGCAGCCTACTGACTGCATGTTTTTAACAGCCTCAGAGATATTAAAAATTTGTCAGTTTCTAACTGTATCAGCCAAGCACTACAATAAAGTTTTATTTACTTTGGATCAGCCCAGTCTTCACTGTTGAAAGCAGGAAGTCTCCTTGAGGTGAATTTGCCCCTGATGCCTCAGCTCATTGTGGAATGAAGCCCTTGCATAAGTGTATAGGTGAGATAAACAGAATGCAGAATATATCATCTCTGTGTTGATTAAAGTAGACGTATGTTCGTATGCCTCTGAAAAAAAAAATTGCCACACACACAAACACATCCCTCCAGAAAATAGATGGCTCTGCAGCTGAGGAGTATTTTAGCAGCTTACTGTATTAAAACGTTTCTGTTGGGAACAATGATGGATCTGTAGCCCTTGGAACTGTCACTTCTCAGCATTAAAATTCAAGGTCTAAATGTGTTTTGACATTACTGATTCTTACTTACACTGTTTTTCTGTTTTGGAGGATCTAAACTTCCTTACTTTTGGGGGGACTAGGGAAGGGAAGGGAAGGGAAAAAATCATTGTCATTTTTTCTCTGTTTCTGTCTGGGTTTTTCACAGGACAAGTATTCAACAAGTATGAAAAGAAGACTGCCCTTCCCATACATTATTTTGTAATATATTGGTAAAAAACTCTCTTGTGGATGGAAGATCAGAAAAAATTGCCCAATCAATGCTTAGGCACAAACATATCAGGGTTTTTAGGTTTTTAGATCTGTAAACTGTAACATGGAACACGGAGAACTGATTTGAATCCTAGAGATTCCTTTTTTCTTTCAACTACTGTGTGTTAAACAGAACCATGCACTGAAGGAATTGCACAGGAATAAGTTTGGATAGGAGACTGTGCAGCAACAGCAAATATCACTATAATGTAGTGGAATAATCTGTGAGAACAGTCACAGTTTCAACACAGAGCAAAAAATATTTCATCATTTCTTTTAACTTGTAAACCTATGTAGATAGTTACTGTCATGTGCTCTCAGTTTGCAAGCTGTAGTTACAATACTTGCAGAAAGGCAACAGTGACTAGAATCCTAACCATGGAGGGTAGCTGCTACCTAGCTGAGAGTTATGCAATATTTATTTTATTTTTAAAATTGAGTGTTTCCTTAAAAACTTAAAATATGATTAAAATTCACAGATAAGGGATACTCTGTTTTCAGTTTCTCATCATGGAATAGAAAGCTCTTTGTTGCAAAATTTGTTGCAAAGCTTTAACATTTCAGCAAGTTCATTTAATTTTCTTGATTTTCTTTTTTTTTTCCAACCAGTAAATTTTGATTATTATTTGATTATTTCACTAAAGGGAAAACAAAACAAACCAAACAAAAGAAACAAACAAAAACAGACTAAAAAAACAAACAAACAAACAAACAAAAAAAACCCCAACAAACAAAATCCAAACTAAAAACCAACCAAACAAAAACCAAACTAACCAAACAAAAAACCACCACAAGCCCTACACGAAAACCACCTGCTGCATTAAGTGATTCTTTTGATCAAAAATTGTGGATCTCAGGCAAATCTAATTAAAATAAGGTTGTTACATCAGCTGTTCCTGAGAGCAGGCTGTGACTTAGTGTTATCAAATGCAAGTTGATGAACTGTTGATTGAATCACATAATTAGTGTGACTGTAACCTGTGGTAGTTCTATATATATGCTGAGACTGTGAGAAGACTGTAGATTTTATAATTTCTGTCATTTGGGAGTGCAAGCTTTAGATCACTTAGTTTCCTTCTGAAATGCAAGGGGAGATTCCCCCCTGTGAAATGCAAAATTAGTTTTGCCCAGCTCTCTGCGAGGAACATACAGGGACTCTGCAAGGGAGAATACAATGTGGGCTGGGGCTAAAGGCAGGACAAGTGACATCTCCTCTCCTCCCACATGGTCTCACAAGTCAATCTTCAAGGGGCATCCCCATGACTGGGGCTTCCCTCCACAGGACCGCAGAGATAGAAGGCAGAAAGCAACGTTAGGAGACACCAGAGAACCAGGAGGCTACCTGAAGAAGATAGAAAACAAAAAACAGAAGTTGAGCACATGCTCCTCTTCCAGCAATGATGGCATGACAGAGGAATACTGGGAATTATAAGGGATGTTAATCTGTGCTAAGTATTTAATATCACGCTGATTATAATAAGAGAGAGAATGCATCTAAGAACATACGGAAATGTAAAAGATTGTTATTTCATTCAGTATTTTTAATTTTTACTTTGGAAAGAAAGAATTCCTCGACAGTGCTTTCACATCTTGAAGTAATCTCCAAAGCAGAAAGAGGCATGGGCTTTTAAAATGAAAATAAAACAATTCATTTTTCCTATGGTTCCTTGAAAAGCCTGCATATATTTGTATGCATTCTGATTACCTGTTTTATCAGCCTCCATCTCCCTTATGCGAACTTTACGCTTTTTATTTTGTCCCAGTCGCTTGAAATGAAGGTGCAAACACTTATTCTCCCCATGATTCAAATACTTTAAGTACAATTATTGCAAACTTTATCAAAACCAGTGAAAATCAAACCAGTGGTCCACCTAACCTTCTACCTGAAGGCCACAAATACACACTTCCTTCCAAACACCTCTCAATAGGGACAGTTTCACTCTAGGTAACAGGGAAACCATGTTTGAGTCCTGGAGTCATCCTCTCTGTAGATTTTAGTACATACAAGATCTGACACACCAGTCCTAGTGAGTGTCTAATTTTGTACTAAGTAGTGTTTGTGATTGATAGCATTTGCAAAAGGAATTTATTTGTTTAAAAATTAAGTATAGCTGAATAGTGTCAATAAGAATCTGGAGGTGGAGATCATCTATTCAGTGCAACAGGTTTAGCAATGACTGAGGCAGAGGAAAAAACTTAGTAACTAGTTATGTTGGAATAGCAATCATAGGTCAGCATAGTTTTCTGTAGATAAAACAGAGAAGGAAGAAAAACACACATCACTTATGCTAATAATTATTTTTTTTAATCATGAAAATTTCCAGAAGGAAAAAATTCCAGGTATTTACATATACATGCTTATGTCACACTTAACAATACTAAGTTTTAATCAATTCCTTCGAGATATTAAAAAATATTTAACTATGATGTATATAGAGAGAGTATTTCCATTAAAATATCTCTTGAACAGAGATTTGGAAATCTACATGAAATTCCTTTACGTGAACAAGGTATTGAATTAAAACATGAACAGTTTATTTACCTCCATTTACTTACAGATTGCCATGAAGTAATTCGTATTTAGCACTTTAACTCAAGTTAAAAGGAAAAGGAAAAGTTGGAAGTCAGCATAAGATATGAATAGATGAGATAAAAATTCTGCAACAATGATCATTGCCTTCTAATAGAGTCATTGAAGGTTAGGGTAAAGGTTGTCAAAAAGAGAGAAGTTCCCAATCATTTAATTTTCTGCTAGTGAAATGACAAAGTAATAATTTCACTTGCGATTGTGAACTTGGTACAATGTAGAAGAAAGACATTATATGGAAGATGTTGAAAAGAATAAAATATCCATTTCACTTGTAAAGATGGAAGAGCAGAGACTTTCAACTGGATGGGTACTGGGACTGAGGTAGCCTCTAAGTGTGAACCCAGCAAGGAATAAAAGTTGAAACCAACAAGGCTGCTTATTAACAGCTACTGAGAAATCATGAAAAATATTTGAAGTGATACTGCGAGCTGGGAAGGACGAATGAGTTAACAAAGAGCTCCATCAAATTTAAATAGGAAAAGACTGGGTAAAGAAAGGCAATATTTGCAAAAGTTAAAAAAAAACAAAAACAAACAAACAAAAAACCCAAACAAACAAAAAAACCAAACAAACAAAAAAACAAAAACAAAAACAAAAACAAAAAACAAACAAACAAAAAAAAAAACAGGTTTTGAGAGTAAAATGAAGTTTGCCTCTCCAGTGATATCCTAGAAAGCAAAGCCTTACTATCAGCAGATTTGAATTTGAAGTGAACTGAATAAAACCCTGAATTCACTTCTATTTAAAATGTAGATCATACTCTGCCCTCAGATTAATATCTCTATATAGCACCGTATGCTTAGTAAAATTAAAAATCCTAAGTAAATACAAAGGTAAATATTTTACAGTTTCATTTGCTTCTTTTATACCTGAACACAGTTTCCCTAAGCAAATCACCCATGGACATGGCTTGTTTAATCAAAGAACCTACTAGCTTGTACATCTTGTGAGGAGTTTATAAATGTTTTTGTTCCCTGGGGAAAGAAACAGGAAAGTCCAGTTGCACAACTACTTTACATCTAATTTCAGTCAGTTAATGTTGTTTGGTTCATCCACACAGACCTGGCAGCAGAGTAGTGTTTGCTCCAAGGGAGGCCTAGCCCAACTGGGAGAAGGTCTCATATTACTGTTAAGGAGAAATTTCACTGGAAACAGAGTGCTTGTGGAAGCCAGTAGAGAAAAAAAATAGCACGATGTTGTTTTAGAACAAAATCAAAATGTAATGTAAAGAAAAGAAATCGTAATACCATAGGGATTTTTTTGCTCACTGGGGGTGTTGCAGACAAGAGGATCTAGTATATGGATTTGCTTCTTAGCATATTTGTTTGCTGGTTTATTTTAAGCTGAAAAAAATCTCTTTACATCTCTTAAGTCTTCCAAGAAAATCTTTCTTCCACAATAGTTTTAGAGGTTGTCAGAAACAGAGCAATATATCATAGTACAAGGATTACAGAAGTCAAATAAATTTATTTCCAGTCTCTAAAAATAAATTACATTAACTTTCTGTGCTCCCATTCTTGATTTTATTACATGTAGATCTGTGTTTCATATAGTAATCGGAGCTGTGGTGTAGTGAAGGCATCTGAGGTACTAGCTCTCTAGCGAGTATGGTCTTGGTGGTGAGGAGCTGTTAAGATTATGAGATTTCTCTTGACTGTAACACCAAACAGAACAGATTCTTGTTAGATAAACTCCATTCCTGCACTAGATAAAAAACTGAGGAAAGGGGATTTTATTTTATAGTTTACTGATAAAATGGAGATGAGTTTACTTTTTTTACCTAAAGGAAAGACTGTTTACTTCTGAAGTGTTCAGTATTACAATTTTCAGTATTATCATATTGCATTTGGAAATGGGAATAGGAGTTCAGTTAGATAATGAGTTTTTGTTTAAAGAGTGGGGTAGCTGACTAATTAATCTAGACCTTTTCTTTCCTTCCCTCCTTTTTCTTCCTCCCTCCTTTTTTTTCCTCCCTCCCTCTCTTCCTTCCTTCCTTCCTTCCTTCCTTCCTTCCTTCCTCCCTTCCTTCCTTCCTCCCTTCCTCCCTTCCTCCCTCCTCCCTTCCTCCCTTCCTCCCTTCCTCCCTTCCTCCCTTCCTTCCTAGAAGCTATGACAATTATACGCTCTTTTCTCTCTTCACTACCATCACAAATATTGCTACTTATGCTACAGGATAGCATGCTGTGCATCGCTAAGCAATTTCTTGACATTAATGGAAAGAATCCAAATAAATATAGAGGTTGCATGGAAATACATGAATATGTAATCATGCAGCCAGTGACAGTCCTTCTTATCAACAGCATCATGACATCATTGCTCTGTTCCAGTGCAAGAGCCAACTTTTGCTAATTTGACAACCCATTCTGCTGTTACTCCCATTTACTCCCATGATATTTCTTTGGCAAGGGAACCTCACTTAAGTCAGAAAGTTTTCTTAGAGCAAACATGTTAGGACAAGAGGAAATGGGGTAAAGCTACACCAAGGTAGGTTCAAGTTAGGTATTTAGGAAAAACACCTTCACAGAAAGAGTCGTGAGGCATTGGAACAGGCTGCCCAGGGAGGTAGTAGGAGCACCATCCCTGCAGATGTTCAAAAGAGAGGTAGATTGAAAGCTACAATGATGGTTTAGTGGTTACGGGGTGTAGGATGGATGGTTGGATTAAATCTTATCACCTTATAAATGTGGATTCTGAAGAGCAGGTGGCAAGATGATGGTAAAGGAGCGCAGGGGAACAGCAGTGAAGCGAGGAACAGGCGAGAGAGAGAGCGGGGCTGCTGGGCTGCCTGAGTTTTATAGTCATCCTTCAGATGTTTCTGTGGAAAATCAGGCTTTGTAATATAAGAAAAAGGCTTTCTGCAAAAGAGTCTGCTTGTGTGGGTAGTGTCAGATTTTTTGCATAAAAAAATTCAATGTACTGAGCCTCTCACCTTACTCCTTCTCCAAGACAGATCTGTACTGCAGACGTATTAACTGGTAGAAAAGATTCATTGCCTACTTTTCTATCAGTCTGTTCCTTCAATCAAAGTTTTGCCTGATGATGAGGATCTAGACCTGATGTTAGATGCTTTGTAATTTCTTCTCTATATTAAATCACTGCTAATTCTTCCATTCTTTCTATATCAGAAAACATTTTTTTTAAATAGAACTACATAATGTGATAATCACCTCTCTAAGCAGTGAGCTGACTACAGAAGTCTTAAAACCACTTATTAAGAATCCTTCACAGTTGTGCAACCCTGAAAACCACAGAAGACTCATAGGGCACTCTCAGTAGATTTAAAAAAGAAAGTGATTCCCTAGGCTGTGATATCCTGAGACCACTGTATGAATTCATCCTTTTCGATTGGGTGAATTTTCTCTCTAGTGGAAAATTGCGTAGCCTGGAAATATGAAAGATTTCTACTGAAAAGCTGGACATCTCTATGTATGAACAAACACAAACCAATCTGTAATCTTGGAGACTGGCAAGGTCAGTTAAATGTACTTAATTTGATTTAGCTATCTCAGAGTCCAGTGAGCTTTTTCTCTAATAGGAATAGATTTTATAAAAACCCAAGACATAGAGTCTATAATGCTACCTTAAAAAGCAAGATAATCTGAAACAGGCCTTTCTTTAGACAAACTTGAATGTGTTTCTTTAAAATCAGAATCCGGTCTTTATCTTTCATGTCATACTGTATTTTGTTCCTACTTAAAATGGGATGGAGGTGGAAAAACATGCATAAAAATAATCTATATTGGATTGGGCACTTTAATTAAAACAAATTTTGAAAACAGGAACTAAATATTATAATTTCCAGTTAATATATGAATAGGCATTTAACAAGATAATCAGATTAAAGATTAAAATTAGTTTTATAATACAAGTCATCTAACTATTCCTTCTCATTGATAATTATAAATGAAGAATCCATAATAGACACCAATAAACACCTGGAAAAATGAAATGCAATGGTGGAATTTTAATATAGGTTCTTCCTGGGTGACACACATAATCCCTATTGGTTTTGAACTATTGTGCAAACACATCAAACAAAGCAAAAATGTGATTTCCAGTGGGTCTGTGACTCATGGTATACTCTCCTGTGTAACAAAGGCCTCATACTGCTGCCTTTCCCTTGTGAGCACAGTAATAAGGTCTTTCATCTATAGTCGTCACATGTTTCCATAGAGCACGCAGGTATAGAATATCTTTGAAATTTCTGCCCATTAGCTTTAGCTGAAATTGACCAAAGAATCCCAGAAGCTGTAAAGGTGACAGTTAAAGGAGTAAATACGTACATAACTCTTAGAAAACTGGCTGGAAGAAATGACTGCCCAAAATAGACTGGATCATACAAGAACAAGATGAAGCTTGTGCCAGTGTCAATTACTACATAAATTTAGTGATATGATTCACACTGACACATTTTATATTTGTACTGGTGATTTTCACTGACATTTAAATCAAATTTGTAGCGCCAGAGTGGCAAAGAAAACTTGTGTGTCAAGAATGGTGAAATCCAGATTATTTTTTAATACTGGGTGGTAAGGCTGAACTACTTATTTTACTGTTAAGGATTTGGCACGGTCATATTCTATGTGATAAATATATCTCTCAGAAAAAAAAAAAGTCTATCACTACGCCAAATTACTCTTTGCTTTGAATTTAGGGCTTTATTTATGGCTATAATTTGATCAATGATTTGAATAGAAGACTTTATACTATACATCTGTAAGGCCAAAAATATAGAAAATTATTTTCACTGTATGATGCTTGTGAGGAGCTAACATCAAATACTCTCATCTATTACACAAAATACAACTCTGCTCACTGAAATGCCTATGTGTAAATTTACTGTGTATTTTCATTTTACGTCTGATTTATACTGCTGCTAAAAGGGACTGCTCCACTCTCTGTTACTCACACAGTCTTCTTGTCCTTGCATTGCATGCAGTAATTAGGGGACTGCAGGGTAGGACTGAAATTTATTTGTCATGGGTTACTTTTCTCTCACATTAGCCCGTAAGCTGGTCCTACATTGTACAGAATGTTGCTTTCTGGCAACAATCCTTAATACTTATATGAAAGCAACATGGAATGGAAGATATTAAGAATTAATGCTCTCTGTTCTTGCTTTCTCTCTGTTCTTGCTTTGGGAAGACAAAGGAAAGGGGAGGATGCAGTAGGATACACGTCTTAAACTACTCAAACATAAGACCATTATGTTTCCTATAACTGAACTGTAAGGTGTTTTCAACTTTGTCCTATCAGATCTTTACGGCTTTGTAGAATGCATCTATCTTGGTGTGGCTCTGTCCAGCTGGGAAAATACTACCACATCAGGTCTGGTGATGTGGTTGGCTCTACACACAGACAAAGCAGCAACTGTTGGGACAAAGTGATAAACTGCAGCTTCAGAGAATTTCTCAGAGATCTTTGTCTCCATCCAAGACTCAGGCTGGTGGGAGCAGGGTTGAGAAGGCACTGTTGTCTATCTACCTGGTTCTGATTTCTTCTTCTAAGTCTCTTTACTGAAGAATTCATAGAAAGAGTTGGGAATAATACATACTGAATAACAAAGACCCCTTTAAAAGAGGATGGGGCTCAGAACAAAGAGTTAAGACAAATATGCATGACAACAACAAAAAGACAAAAGGGAGGTTCAGAAAAAGGATCCAGCAGGGACACTGAGCTGAGTATCTCTGACTACACAGCACTCCCTGAGAGCATCTGAGGATCCTGTGGGTGCCACCCAAGGGAGCTGTGCAATGAGGTATGATATTGTTGAGGACCAGAATTAGACTAAAACCTCCCCATTAAGTTCCCTCCTCATGGCTACAGTCAGAAGGAGATAAAAGAGAGGTGTCCTTTGATGAGATGGGAGAATCTGTAAGCAGAAAGATGCAGGAAAAAAAGCGGAGATAGAATAGCAGGATATCCAGAGGAGATGGAAGAGGGCTGCAGTTTGGTGCAGAGAACCAGGAAATTTAAATTTAAGAAATTTTTTTCTTTTGCTACAAAATTAATCAAAAAAGTTTAATGAATTTCCACTGACCCACGGGAAATGTTTCTAATGAAAGAGTGTACACTTAAAGTGGAATAAAATGCATTTTATGGATGATTTCTTGAGCCTTTTCGGTGATAAGATATCTTGCTTTTAGGTGTTAGGTAAGTCACAAAGCTATGGAAATCAAGGGTGTTTATGATTTGTTAAAAAATGCAGTCTGTAGGTACCTGGCTAGGGAGTATTTGCCTTTCTCCACTAATTGCTGGTGTTACTTTATGGGATCACTTGAGAGTGATCTCTGTTAGGCCAGGAGCCAGAAGCAAATGAAGGCTTCTCTTCCTCATAAGAGAATCACCTGCCAGTCATTGTCAGAAACAGGACTTAGAGATGTATTTTGGAGGTGACATACTATGACAGATGCTGTGTTAAGCAGAGGAAAGCCTCAGAATGTATCTGACTTCTTGCCTCCTGGGCTACTCATATCAGCACAAATCATGAGAGCATCCAAAGTGAGATACGGCATTCTAAATGCAGGTTAAGTAAAACATTCTTTGTGTTGCTATACCTCCTACTAAAAGCAAGCCTTGGGTTAAAACTTTTGTTCCTGGCAAGTTCTCAGTTTCTGACATTTGACAGGAGGTGCAGTAGGTGATGATGCTTGTGTCTTTCTTTAAGACAACTCTGTTACTGAGGCTTGAGCAGTTGAAGCTGTAAATCCCTAAAGAAATAAATCTTGGGAATGCCAAGTGAGCAGAGGCAAAGCCACATGTGCAGGCTGCCATTACTTCAGGCTTTACTTACCTGTGAAGCTTCTCAGAAGTCAAAGTAACCAGTCTGCAGACATGGAAGTGTTTAATTTAACAATACAGTACAAGCAGACCAATCAGTAAAAACACAGAACTTCATTCTTGTTGACATTATCTGAATGCCACAAACAATTTATTTAATTTCAAATGAACCTCTGTAAAGAGACTGATGATAAAAAACCTATCATTGCTGTGTGTGTCTGTGATCTCACTGATTTGAAATTGTCTCAAAAGAACAATTTTAAAGTGAATAGCCCTGGCTAGGGAGGAGGACCTGAACTGGACGGAACTGCACAGGGACACCCAGAAAGAGATAAGAACTAAGAACTAACGGCTGGGTGTAGACTACTCCCCTTTTCTGAGGTCCTGCAATGCTGGGACCTCCTTCCAGGCATGATTACTCCAGCCAGGGGGGAGGAAGCCACCTTGATTGTACTTATGCTGATGTACCTTGCCAAGGTGGCTGGAACTGAACGGGGAGTGGCACCTGGAAAGAGATAAGACCTGTGTATTGGAAGCCCCCACCCCCCCTCCAGGTGAGCCTGTCTGCAATGGTCCTGATGCTAATGACCCTGGCCTGGCCAAAGCAGAACAGGGGTCATGCCTGGAAGGAGATAAGAAGTGATGGCTACGTGGGGGACTACACCCTTCTACAGAAGCTCTCCTCCAGGCGAGCCTGTCTGCAATGGCTCTGATGCTAATGACCCTGGCTTCTGTGGCAGCTGACTAACAGCCACCCCTTTGGAACAAATGGAACTCAGGGGTACATATAGCTGTCCATGCTGTGGCTGGTTTTGGTCATCTCTTGACCCACTACTCTGTGTATGTGCACACATTGCTAAGTGTGTCTTGTGAAAAGAGCCCTCAGCAGTGCACCAGTTTTCTAGGTCTTGTCAGCTGTGTGATGCACCATCACATGTGGGGAAAAACAGTTGTATAATTTTGTTCAGTAAAAGTCTACAGGGACATTTCACATAAAGGAATTTTATTCACTGACTATGATAGGAGTAAAAATCTCTTGGACTTGTTACCATGGCTATTCTTGGCTGCTACTGCTGGTATTTTCTATACATATAAAATGTACTTTCCTTCAGAATTCGGGGATGAATTCTTGTAAAAAGCTTCAATAAATGATAGAAATACATTTCCTGCCTTTACATATAATTATGTAAAATAAGGATCTTCAATTTTAAACTAATCATTCTCTTCATTTTAGCACAGGAAATACACTTAAGAAAGGGTAGATGATATCATCTTGTTGGAGTACTGCTGTATAACTAAGGATAAAAATTGGGGTTTCAGAAGATACCTATCATTTATTGAAAAAGCAAGGATGTAAAGAAACTTAGTCTATTAAAATTTTCTGTAGATACTGTTATATTACAGTTGTAGTGAACTCAAGTTTTTGCTGCCACTCCCACCTCCATAAACTGCAAGCAAGCAGGGATGTGGGCAGATTCACTGATAGGCTGGTAAAAGGAGGTGGCACTGAATAGTTTGCAGCTTCCCCGGTGGTTTGCAGCAGAAGCTGTTCTATCAACTATTGCTTATCAAGGGCTTAAAATGAGTAGATAGCAAGATAAAATACCCACAGGGCGAACAGGAGAAAAACCTTGGGCAGCAAAAGGAGAGTTTGAGTTTACTTTGTGCAAGAGTGAAAGTGGGTTAGGAAAGCATGTATGCTATAGCAAATGCAAGAATCCATTAAGTCAGTTAATACTGTCCCTAAGATTCCCAATGCAGATTCCACTTGAAAGGTTATGTTGCTTATTGTTAACAAATCTCTGAAGGAACTTCCCCAGGTACTTAGGATAAGCAAACATTAGTGCAAATGTATGGTTTTGAATGAGTGCTAATGTCTCTCTACTGATCTCTGCCAATGTCTTCACTGAAATCATCCATTATGTAAATGAGATAGAAACTAGGAAAGAAGATTTGTTTTTCATTTAATGTTGTCGAAACATTTCCTATAGCTTAAAGCATAGCACTTCTCACTCTTTAAATAGAAAATGTGGAGATGAAACAGGAAAAAATCCTTTATGGAAGGAAAGTGTGCTGGTGCGGTTGTTAAGAGGAGAGAAGTAGCATGTGTTTTGGGAAGCTTCAGGAAAAGCTGAAATTGCATGGGTAGAGGAGAAATTTTGTCTTTGGTGAAGCTTCCTCTTTGACTGTTCTACCCACTTAACAGAAATCTATCCATGGCATGAGCCTCTGGCTGCTGCCACTTTTGTAACTCCGCCAGGTGCACTGCTTTCTGCACTGTTTTGAGCATTAAAGTGAGTTCTCCACCACTGACCTCATTCCTCTGACTGTTTCCCTGCATCCCTGACCTGTCCAACAATTTTCTTAGCCCTCTGGCCAATTTCAGCCAACTTGGAGATAGTGGTTGGAGAAAATTAAGTTCCTACAGGTACTGTGAAAAGCAGTGATAATACGACAGTTTTATGAAATTGCTGTCACACACTTCTGAGAATATCCTGCTTTCTAGGAAGCTTTATCTGATTTCATACTGGACAAAATAATGGGGGAAAAAAAAATTAATTTCAGACTCAGATTTGTAAACTGCTGAAGAGGATATCTCTACACATCTCCAAGATGCTGGGCTGTCTGCTCCTCATATGCTCATGTTAGAGACTGTAATCTCCTTGGAGCAATGCTCTTAACACAAACATAACTGAGACCCCAATTTGTTTTGATACAGAAGGAAAAACTCCATTACATGAGTGTGGGAAGTGACTCTGAGGAAGCAGCACAAAAACAACAGCTTATATACATCCAGTTTAAATAACTGTTTAAAAAAAATAATGATAAGCAACCAGCAGTCTACTCAGTAATGTGACCATTTATTTCCAACTTCATAAAGCAAAAGAAAGCTCGTTAATATCATCAGCTAATTAAAGTGCCTCCTTCTCTCTCTAAGATGCATGAAAGATGCTGTGAAGTGAAGAAGGGAGAGACTGCAGCAGTGGCAGACTGAAGCTCTTCTTGTTAAATTAAATCTGGCTGAAGATGGACTGTGTTAGAGTGGACAGCAGTGATAATGGGCACTGCTTCTTTAGCGCATTTGTGTATAAATTAACTACCTTTAAGTGCTATTTCGACAATAAAGCTTCAGCAGTTTCGGTTGTGGTTCCACATATGCTGCAATAATTACAGGCATAACTTTATTTACTTCTGGCAGTAAAAGTACTAATAAATGATGCCTTGTTGCAGTGGTCATGTTCTCCCTTCGGCCTTTTCTCTCATTCTGCTCTACGTTGAATCACATCCTGTGCTTTGGTGCAGCTATGAAACACCAAGTTGGCAGATGTCTTGCTGTGTGACATATTTCTTTTGCACTCAGGACTTCAAACATTCCACCTACCTATTTTCTGGAAGAAATGTGAGCTGTGACAGAACAATAGAATGCCTGTAGTGCTTATGCAATGCAGTGGTGCTGTGTCATGGCCTAGGTTATTTCCAGACAATTTAAAACATTGCTGACTATTACCTCTTTCTTAATTTATCAGGTTTCCCTTTCAAATCATAGTAACTTGCCATCAGTACTGAAACTAATTTGGCTGTGACCCTTATGCTTTGTGGCTAAATTGATTTTTCTCTTCTTAATTCTTATTTTACCTTCCATTTCAAAGTATCGCCAGGATTCCCACATGGCTAAAGCATCAAAGTTTGTAAGACAACTGTGTAAAAATTCCTATATTCTCATGACTTGCAAAAAGTTGTCTAAAAATAACAATATCAAACAGAAGAAAAAACAGTATAGGACTACAATGTAAATAGACTGTGTCTTGCTAATTTTGCATAGGAAATTCGGAGAGCCTGTTCGTTTTCTGTTTTATTCCTGTTATGCCTACAGTTATGTGCAGAGGCAATCAGGTAAAGACTATCAGGTGTTGCCAGTTAGGAGGAGGAAGATGTGACCTCCTGCTAAGCCCACCTGTGCCCAATTAGGTTTGGCCCCAACTGTGCATGAGCAGAACTGGGGGACCAATAGAAGGTGAGCTTCCTAACCCATGGGGAGCTCACTCCAGAGCTGCCAGAGAAGAGGTTAGTCGAGTCCGGAGTGTTAGCATCAAGATAGACTAACTGAATCTAAGGCAGCTCTTGGAGTACTGTTCTTACACATTGGCAAGAACACCTACTGGACCTCAAAACACTGTAGTCCAGGAAAGGATTGTCTGCAACAGTTATATTTATAGTTTTTTTATAAGATTCTCACTGTTTATGAAGCATGTTAGGCCAGTATTTGAAAATTAATGAATTTTTATTTGTATAGATACAATATAAGACAAAAAGATACTGTAGTGCCAGTAAAGCTGTATAGCTATCTTTATCTGGAATATTCAGGTGATATAAAAAGCAGTTAAAGGTATTCCATTTACCGGCAGAGGTTTGGGGTGTGTGTGTGTGCATTCACTGCTTTTAAATAAGATTTCCTAAACTCAAGGTTTAAAGAAAGGCACTGATATACTTTGACAGCAGCAAAGGCTTGATTATTCAGCTACCCTTCATGTGCACAGCTTTCAGGAAATTTGTTTTTCTGTAAAAATCAAATTAAGATTCCTAAACATGAGGTCTTTTTCCCAATTTTAGATGTCTAAGCAGTAGTTAATTTGAGTTTAGGGTTGTATTTACATTAAATTTCATTGTATAGTGTTGTTTGTTCCTCTTCTCCCTGTAAACAAATGTTTAAGGGCACAAATTCCTGAACAACACCCCATCTCTTGTGTTAAAACACTCTTTGGCCCAGTGTTACACATTTATGAGAAGACTGCATTTTACAGTGCTTAAAAAACACCTTTATGTATAGAAACACAGTACATGAGCAGTGGGGTGGCCACTGCAGAGTGCGCTGGCACCTACAGGAAGTGTGTGGAGAGGAAGATGCTTGCTTTGCCCTGGTTTCTGATCTCCATTGAGCCATGCTTCAATAGCACAGCTCGTTGTAGAGAACTGCCTCTTCAAACAATGAGGCCTCTAAAGGTAGCCTTGCAGAGCTTGTCTTGTACAGGTCATTGATGACTATGTGGAACAAGACTGGAACCAGCACTGACCCTTGGGGAACACTACTAGCTACAGGCCTCCAACTAGACTCTGTGCCACTGGTCACAACCCTCTGAGCTCTGCCATTCAGCCATATCTTAATCCACTATTCTGCCCACTCACCTAATCAATACTTCCCAAGTTTACCTATGACAATGTTATGTGATAGTGTCAAAAGCCTTGCTGAAGTCAAAGCAGACAACATCCACAGCTATCCACTTATCTATTCAGCCAGTCATGCCGTGATAGAAGGATATCAGATTGGTCAAGAATGATTTCAGTTTGGTTCATGTTAAATGCTTAAATGTGGATCAGATTGATTTCTAACTGGTGATATTTGTAACTTCTTATTCTCATGTTTTGTAAAGATTGTTACATTTAGAAAAGTTTGCAAAAGTGAGGCATTTGGGATTTATTTCAAGCAAAGATTTGTCAGAGAAAATCTATTTTTTAAATAAAAGCAAAATCTTTCTTTTCTCTCTCCTCTGGAAGACTTCATATGGAGATAGATTTTATCTTATAAGACAGCAACTCAATCCACAAAGCCTTAGGTTCTGTCTCAGTGCTTCGGATTGCTGGACCTCGTTACAGAAAGCAGATTTGGCCCCTTCCCTGTGGTGCTTCAGTGGGGTGGGAGATCTTCTCCATACAGGGAGGTCTGTTAAGCCATCAAGGGATAAATATGATGTCCTTGATTTTAACCTCCAAGCTGGAAGTTCTCCCAGCTGCACTGTGCATGTTGCATGAGGGCAGCAGAGTGCTGCAAACCTTTGCTTCCCTGCTGGAAACACATGGCTGGCAGGCCCATGACTACTGCCTGGGCCATGGCTGAGGTCAGAGGGACCCAGAGGAACCCAGACCTGTTGGAGGAACAGGTCAACATGACTTCACCTTGTGTGCACATATACTTGCAAATTCTCAACTGGTGCCCACCTGCCTCACACTCTTTCCTCTATAACTGTTATGGATCAGGTGCCTACAAATTTTATAGTTGACATCTGTGAAGTAAGGCTTGCTGTGTGACTTCAGGGTTCAGAGACCTTCCTCATTCCTGGGGAGGCTGAGGATGCCACAGATCAGAATACTTTATTCTTCCCTTGCCATTTTTCCTAGCTGTGATCCTGAGTGGAGATAACGCTTAAGTATTTTTGTTCTAATGGAAGAACAGGCTGTAGATAGTGACTGTGATGAATATGTTTTGCTATGAATCAGGGTGCACCAGCCTAAAGATCGCTTAGACAAAGAAGAGAATATCCTGTCAACCAACACAAAGCATCAGAAAGAAGGGGAAGCTTGTAATTTTCTCAGGGGGTAAAGGTGCTCCTCTTCCATCCTGGCACAGAGTAACATCACATCAGTGACACTGAGAGATATTTGGGCCTAAACCCCATTGTATCTTAATTTCTTCCTAGTCAAAATAAGTTTACTGACAGCTCATAGCACATTCTGTGATTGTTTTGATGAAAGATATTCCACTAGCACAAATTATTATTTTATTGAATTTGGCGGACAGCATGTTTAGTGAGTCATTTGAAATGTATGCTTTCTCAAAACCTCCTAAGTTCACTGGGAATCTTTATGAAGAATCTTAATTTGTCCCTTTTTACTTGTTATTTTTTGAATCTTTTTTTTGAACCACTCACTGAGCAATTTTCAGTCTGAAAAGAGGATCTGAGGAACAATATGCAATTGTCACAAGCATCAGACTTTTAAAAACTTGAGTTTATGCCTTTGATGTAGTTTAGACAAATGAATGTATTTCAGAAACATTGCACTTCTAAAGCTACTGACTGACTGATGAAAGTGCTGCCCAATTTTTAAATAATTAGCACTTCTAGTTTTTGAGATATGAACATCTGCAAACGAGAATTTTACAGGGCAAGTGAAATCAGCTTCCACATATACCTTCAAAACAGGAGAGCAGACGTTGCTCACCATCCCCAGTTCTGCAATTTGGAACTCAGCTGAGCACTGCACTCCCTCTCCATTCACTAGTAAAGGTGGGCAGACCACAGGGAATGGGATATGAAATACTATGTGAACAGGGTTCTTGATATAAAACTCTCTTAACAACATTAATGTGTTTATAATATATATATTTAAGTACAAGTGCATTTTATATTGCACTGATATTTTGGCAGGGATTACTTTTTATCCTTCCCTGTGTCATAAGGCTAACAAAACAGTCAATTAAATTAATCCTCTGCAAATTAAAGTGGATGAGAAATAAGCTGTGGAATTCACAGCCAGAAGATATTGACAGGGAAGTGCTGTTTGATAAAGAATTAGACACTTAGCACAAACTGTAGATGCTTAGTGCATAAGGCTTACATAGAGTCAAGGAGGAAAGTCTTGCCAATGGTTGCAATTCTTTACAAATCTTTATTTACATGCAAAATCTCTTGTTTATCTTACTATTGATTGTTCTTCTACAGAAATGTCTTTTTCCTTAAATTAAAACTGTTTCTTCCTAGACTGGAAAAAAATAAGATTCTTCATGACTCTTAATGTGCATGCCTTTCATTGACAGGTTTTGTGATTCTAAAACTGTCTTTACCTCTACGTTGTAGCTCCTTTTAGGAAGAAAATTTTTCACTTGAACAAGGATAAACATATGGAATTGCCATGACAAATCTCATTAATCCCCTAACAGAGCAACCTTCATGACTGGATTTTGAAATAGGAAATGCAATGTTGCCTCCTTTATTAATTAGTTGGTGGAATCAATTAACTACTAACTACTAACTAAATAGCCAATTCTGCAGACACTTGAGCATCTGCATATCTTTAGGCATAGAGTAAACTTGCTGACACTGATGGGGGAACTCTATATTTAAAATAAAACCAGATTGTAGGTATAAGCAAAATAGAAGTCTTAATTACAATATTTCTCTCTTCAGATCCTATGTTGCCTTCTAACTTGAATAGCAGTGGGTTTTGTATTTATCTGTAAGTGTACTTACCTGTCTTCAGCTGAAGAAAGCCCTATTCAAAAAAAGATTTTACATGAATCAAGATTGAAAAGCACAAGCAATTTCTGTACTGTTTTTTTTCTCAGTAGCCTAAGAATACTGAAATAATGTCTCTCTTGATATTATAATATTCACATTTTAAAAATATAAACTAATTCCCAAAATCTAACACAGAATAATTCTGTAATTTGAAAGTATTTTAACTTACGCATCAGTAACTACCACTCAGGTTTTAAAAGTTCGTGCTTTCTTTTATGCTCTCTCTTCAGTTTCAGTTCTGACATCTGTCAACAGCTTTCTATAAGTGCCATTGCTCTGCCTCAGGATGTTCATCATCACCATTGTAGATCCATCACCTGAGCACACTGTAATTTATTGATGTGATGATCACTACCAACAAGATAGTTAAGATCGCCTCACAGAATATATTTACTTTGCAAATTTAGATTTCTGTTGCTACTCCACACATGCCACGGTGAGTATTTGAGGCTCTGTAGAAAGAAAAAACAGCAAGCATCCATCTATACCTGTCTTCCTCATATTATGGAGCAAATATAAAAATAGCAACTGTACCGTGCAACCTCCATATAGGAAAGAGTTACATGGGTTTTATGTAGAAAAAAAGAATGCAAACTGTAGAAAAGCATCTTTTTCTTACTTTTCTGATGATTTCTAGAGGAGAAATCAGTGTACTCTCTGCTGCATACTTTAAGCCACAGCATCTGGGCTGCTGTGTGGCATTCACTATGCACAGCTTCTAGATGCTCCTAAGATGACCTTGGTATTTTTAATACCATGTTCCAAGTTTTCTGTAAAAAGCTTCAGATTCTAAAGTTTTCTTATTTAATCAGTTGAATGATATCATTTTGCATCAACAAAAAATGTACAAGACATGTAAAGGTAGTAAGTTTGTTTTGTGCTTAATATATCTTGTTTAAGATGTTAATTGGATGAAGAACATTTGGTCTGAAAAGGCAAATGAGCAGATACTGCCAAAATATCATTGCTCTGAAGCAGTTGTTCAGTCTTTGATGACAGATTTACTGAAGACATTTCACGTAAATAATTTTTACATTATTTACAAAGACAGGAGGTGTGATGACATAACACACTCCTTATATCCTTCAGTGAACTGCAAATGTCACATCCTAGAAGACTGTAGCTCAACTGTGTCATCCATGTTTTATTTGTAAAATATGATCTCCTATTACATGTCTGGTTATGCATGATTTGATTTATTTTACTCATGCTTTACCTTAACCCTACAAAAGATTACTCCTTGTAACAGAAGCAACTGTGTGGTAGCTAAATAGGAAGAGAGAGAATTAACCACGATCTGTCACCAAGATTTTGCTCATCCTTTTTTTTTTTTTTAATCTATCACAAGTGATTGTGAACTAGAATATGTAGTACATAACAAACGACACTGAAATAGCCTACAAACTGCATTTTGCAACTTTGAAATTAATATTCCTTTAATGCCCAAACAATGCTATTTCTTAGGAACAAGATAAAAGACATAACAGTGTTTCAAATTCCTGCAAAATGATTCTCCTGCTTTGCATGGTATAACATCACCTATTGAGGAATGCATTTGTTTAAGATGCTGCTACATCTGATTATAAGATTATATTTAAGAAGATAATATATACTTTACCAATTATTTAGTCCTGAAGTATAATCCTGTTCTATGTAAACGGATAGAATACAAAACAGATCAACCCTGACTTAATGGAGGATATTTTTTCCCTTCAGTTTATGTGCTTCTACAGATACAGGCTTTTATGCTTTTTTGCTTTTTTGCTTTTTTTTTTTTTTTTTAAGTGTTCTTCCTTTTCACACCCTGGAGGGGCAAAAAGCAGATTAAGATTTTGGGACTTTGTTGTTTGTTTGGAAAAGAAGTTTTTCATGAATACCAAAATGAAAACTGTAGCATGAAGAATAACTTAAATGGCTTTCTAGCATTGTACAAACAAACCATGAAAACCTGAAATAAATGGAAAATATTGAACTATGGAATTGAAACTCTGGGTGAAATTAGGTGCAGTGTGAATTTAATATCCAGGACACATCTTTTATGTGGGATTACAAAGGTCACGTATTAAAAAGTCCACACTTACCAATAGTTGCATCCTGCTCTGTTCATGTGTTTATGTCTATATTTTACATGTTAAAGAGTTTTAAATGCTGGAAATCATTAATTTTTCTATGGAAAATAATTTGCTTTTTGCACTGTGTTTATTGACTCAACAAATCATTAAATTTGGCTATTTGAGCACTGAAAACTCAGATTCTGGGTTTAAAATGCATATCTTAATGAAGGAGTTACTGCAGTTAGCAGTGTGGGATTGAAAGAAACATTATGCTGGCTCAGCAATATTTTTTTGCTTCCATCTCTATATGAATGAGACATATATATATATATGTGTGTATATATATATATAGCCTGACACTCCTTCAGCCCTAATTTTCCTTTCCACAGATTGTGCCTCCTCAAGGAAATAATACTCTTACAGCTACAGTGTCCTAAAGCCATATAGCTGTTCCCTAACAGGCAGTTTGCTGATGTCAAAAGTCAGTTACATCTAGGAGGTATAAAGTAACAGAGAGTACTTAGAAAAGATGCTATATATATCGACCCTGCCTCACTCCTTTCACCAGCCAAGCTTTCCAAAAGCATTCCTTTCTCCTGGAGAAGATGTCTGCTGGCATGTGACAGCTGGGAAACCCAGAAGAATTTGTCCAGGATGAAGTGGTGGTGGGACGCTTTGCACCTGGGACTGGAGGAGCATTATGGATGAATCTGTGACAAGTCATGCAGGCAGATCATATCCTCCTCCTCCTTGGCAGAAGGCTCTTCTGGAAGCTCTGAGCCGTACAACAGATCTGAATCTGCCCTGAGCTCTCTGCTATCACATGTGCAAAGTCAGTACTTGAACTCAATTGAGGCTAGTATTGTCTAACACAAGTTGCCAAAGTCAAATGCTAACTGTGTTACACTTCAAAGTCCAATGGCTGTAAACTTCTGCAGTATGTCTTCCCTACCTCCAGTTTCCTTGTGCTCAATCCACAGTTTCATCCACTTTTGCTATTTTTTCCAGTGGCCTCACCTTTCCCAGTTACGATGTATCTGACAAGGCCCATTCCATTGTCAAGTACTAGCTGCTAACAGACACAGATCAATTTATCCCTATACTGGGACACAGTGGTGAAACAAGGTCCTGGTTGGGCATTTGTCCCTTTCAGGATCAACTCAAGAACCACATGGATTGATTAACTTCTTGGTGCTTCGCATTTTTGTGAGAGTCATAACCTTAGATGCATTTCCACTTCCTTGCCTGAATGACTGATTTCACCAGCACTTTTATCAGCCATCCATTTGTGCAGGATAGTGCTGAGGAATGTACTGCTGGCAAGGAAAGGAAGTTTTTATTTATTTAATGTAGGAACATCAGCTTTGCAGTTTGTCCCTGTGTATAATAAATTTAGACTTCTGAGCGCTGACTGATGCTTGTAATACCAAGAAGTAGAATTTGTCCAAGTCCTCATGTTCTTGAAGTTGGGATCTGTTGTGAAATAAGAATGGAAACAGAGGGCAAAGAGAAAAGCTTGTCTGACTTACCAGCATTCAAGACTTCTTCCAATAAGACACTGTTTAAAGGACTAACAAGTAACTCTGGTTCCTTCTGGTAACAGAATTACATTTGAATTTAGACTTGTTAATAATACTATATTTCTTTTATCACTACAATGTCTTTTCAGATCTTTTTTCTCTTACCAACTTTTTCCAATAAACTTACATGCTAAAGAATGCAATGAGACCTACTGGTTGAAAAATTACTATTTTTTCTGTAGAAAATGTTTTAAACTTTTAGGACTAAGAAGTGAAAAGCCTTACTAGAGCATACAGCTACTGGTAGCAGACTGTCCAAACTCCTGTGCTGACTGGGCCTTACTTATAAAGGCCAGTTATAAGGAGGGATGAGAAATGGATGTAGAATCCTCAGATTTTCAGATATTTTATTTATATTTGGGATAAGTAAGACTGAGAGTTAATATTTTCTTTCTCAGTTGTCAGCTTGCCTTTTCTGTTCCCCACTACTGGCCCTAAGGACTAGTTCAGATTGATTAATGAGCTCTACATTCTCATAGCTGCAGTTTTTAACATATTGGAGCTGCAGGGGTTTTCCCCATCTGCAATAGGTGCAGGTGAAAAATTATATGTGACTCATTATAGATTTTGCAGACAATTTTTTCCTCTTACCATAATTCCCTCCATCGTGTAGCAGTTTTGTGTTAACTAGTTTTTCTTCATACCAATGCTACATATGGAAATAATGAATTCTTCCATGGAAGCTATGCTGTACCATGCCAACTCTTCTCTTAAATTCACAGAGTATGTGTGATCTGAATTATGTTTGAATTATGAGCTGATAGTTCTGTCTGTATAAACGCAGTATATGAATACAGTTCAGAGGCAGGGAATCGAATCATAGAATCTTTCAGGTTGGAAAAGACTCTTGGGATCATGGAGTCCAACCATCATCCCTACTCTACAAAGTTCTCCCCTAAACCATATCCCCCAACACCACATCTAAACGACCCTTAAAGAAGAAGGAAGAAACTAAAAAAAAACCCCAAAACCAAACTAGATCATTTACTTAACCTTTGCTTCATCCTGAAAGTCCCTTCCAGGTATTCTGTTATCATTATTATTGCAAACAAGGGTCCCATTTCTCTACATTTTTATAGTAGCCCATTAAGGCTTTCTGGAAAGATAAAATATTACCTTTAGATAATTCATTCTTTTTTTTTTTTTTTCATAAATAGTCTTGACTATTTTGGAAATAGAGAGTTCTCTCTGGCCTCAGTAGCACAAATTGTAACTTTGTGTTTCAAGTTCTGTTGTGTTACTGAAATAGAAGGAAAAATAAAACTAAACCCTGCTAAACTACTCTCTTTATCCTACAAGAGAACTAAACCTTACCTACACAGAACTGTGTGTTCCTAGCTGGGTCACAATCACTTGCAGTGTATTCTTTTTAGTTATGGCACACATCTAGGAAAAAGTAACAAGAAAGAATAAACTTTAAATGGCCCCAGAACTGTTCCCTTCTATTATTACAATAATGTAGTAGAATTCTGTTTTCAAATGTTTTATAGATCCAAAGTATTTTTAAATTTAATTAATGTTTCAGTTCAATAAAATAATGCAAAAAATCATTTTTTTACATTAATGGAGTCTATTTTTTAGCAGAATCTGAATAGGCAGCACTATAAAAGCACTAAAATACATTAACATTAGGTCATCTGTTTTGCATTTATAACAATAAGCTCACATTTTCAGAGAGGATAATCTTAAACAACATTTTTTTCAGTACAAACTGTACATCTTTATCTTAAAATTCCAAATGCTTCAACAATAGGAGACGATTAAGAACTAGACAGTTATTCTTCATCCTTCAATGATTTATGACACACAGAAAAACCTTGTCTTGAGAGTTTGAGGTGCAAAAGAGGAGGAGTATGTTTAAGTTGGCAGCTCCCTGCCTTCCCCCTTATTTATAAGACACAGAACTTACTTCACTGTAGCTATCACAATAGAAAATGAGCCTTTCAACTTTATTGCATGTTTGGCCCTAGGTGTGGACATATATATCTGTATGATTGGGTTCTCCAGAATTTATATAAACACATTCAGAAAATAAAAATAAAGCACACAGTCTTTGAGCAGCTGAAATAAAAAGGTGAAATGCAGTGGCAGGACGCATCTTCCCATAATGGGCTTTAGTATTTATATGCAATAACCTGCACAATGTGTTATACAATGTCCAGGCACTGAAATATGCACTTTGCTTGTGCCAGGGAGCTCATTATTTAATCATGGAAAAATGAATAGTTAAGAATAAGAAGAAAAACAGTAAATATTTGAGAATGGTAGCAGAACCCTTTGTTCTTTTTTTCATGTATATATTATTTAAAGTGTATTGTTCTTTAACTGCCGAGCATATTTGAAATAAGCTGTACCACCACTGAGTTCAGGATTTTCCTGAAGTTGTGGTCAGTAGTAATAAAAGGTATAACTATTTCTGTGTGTTACTATTTCTGTTTCTGTTGATACTGCTATCAGTGATAGTTTATCACTTAACATAAGAAGGGCTAACATATCATTTCAAAATTCTAACTGAATGGGAAAAAAATCAAATAAGAAATAAATTAAAAAATCTTATAAGCTTAAATAATCCACTCACCCTCTGAAATAACTACTAGCAAGCTCAGAGTATTTTTAAAAATACCACTAATATTCTATGTCCTTTCTCCATCTACTTTGTTTCCTCTTCTTCTTTGTTTCACTTTTCAGTTCCAACTGAATATTCTTCCATAGCACTTGTTCTTTGGAGGAAAGTGTTTAACAGCAACTAAAATCATGCTTATAGCTCTGAAATCCCCTGTTAATAAGTTGGTATATGAGCTGGGTACAACACATTAGACCAGAACCTTAAGATTTTCATCACTTTGAATTTTACAAGACAACTCTGTAGCATTCATATGTGCATTGGCTAAACAAAGGCATGGAAGAGTTGCATCCAAATTTACTCTGATTCTGCTGCACTACCTATCACTGGTGAATGGGAAGGCTGGTGCAGAAAACACACACAAACACTGGCCTTTAAAATTCTCATTTTATTTAACCCAGTTATCTGGTAAAGGATGATAGTTTACATGTAATTGCTGAGTGGCAAATCAAAAAACAGTGAAGGGAATCCTACTGTCCATTGTCTGTGGGGTTTACCAGGGGAGGCAGTGTTGGAGTAAACCCTCCCATTGTTCCTCTTTTAATTCCATCCTTAAGGAAGTTGTTACTGTCTTTTGTATGATTCTGTTAGATCCTTTACCTACTTATCATAAGTGTGATGGGTTTTTTGGATGTTCTTTGTTTTCTCTCCTATGTCCTAAGCCCACACCTACCCAGCTTCTGCACTGATCAAGAACTAACCACTTGTTTTAACACCCCTTAGGACCCTTACGATCATCCTGGGCTTTACACTCAAGCCCTCTGTCCTCATTCCTCTTGAGGAATGACCACACTTTTTTCCTTCTGGATGAGCCAGTATCACATAATTTTCTATACACAAGGAACATTATCTTGTGCAGAATTCCCCTGAAGAGTTGCTGATGATATAGAAAAGGCTTGGCCTATTATTTTTAAATTAATGAGACTCTTTCATCTGATTGGAATTTGATGAAAGAGCTCTGCATTCCAGATCTTCTTGTTGCTAATATTCTCTGTTGGAAATAGTAATTTCATGCATTTCATCTAGCACATTTGGCATGTTGGAATTTTTTTTTTTATTGTTTTCTTCTCATCTCAGAGGCATGACACAGTTTTTTGGGTCCACTTCCAGCATTCTCTGCAGATTCACCTTCTTTTTGGGAAGAACTGTGCTAACTGTTTTTGGGTTTTTTTCCTTTTATTTAGATTCTGAGTTTATTTAAAAGAGCCTGATGTGGCACTCCTAGTGGCACTAGAGGGGTGTGCCACTCCAGACAACTTCTTTGGCCTTCACAACAAAACCAGTGTACCAGTAGAGCTGAAAGAGCTGATAGAAGTTAGCTGATGTCCAGTTCTGCTGTATTTTTGTCAGCAGAAAAAGTACTATTTTGTGTTGTTCGGGAACCTGCAGCTTTATAAGATTTTACAGAGAACTTCCCCAGTCTGTATGAAGGTTGTCACACAGATCTCCTAGGTGAATCACTAAAATGGATTGTTATAGAGATGTATTCCCAGTTGATTTGTAATCAGTATGTGCCTTTTATAGATATCTGACATCAAGGATAGAAGTACAAAAAAGAATATAATTCTTAAATTGCATTACATGAACTAAGAGTCATCATTATTATTATTACCAAAAAAATTTTTGACTTCTATTTTTAAACCCTGTGTAATTCTGTGATGCTTCTCCATTTAATGAATGTGCCTGTACAATAAAATAACACACAAAATCATTATTTTGCGACATTAATGAAGTCTACTTTTTGAGCACAATTTGAATAGGCAATTGAACAACAGTGCACTAAAACACATTAAAACCAGGTCATCTGCTTTGCATTTCTAACAATAAGCCCACATTTCCATGAAGGGTAATCTTAAACCACATTTTTTTTCAGAGCAGCCAGTACATCTTTATCTTAAAATTCCAAATGTTTCAACAATAGAAGATTGTTAAGAACTAGACAATTATTTTTCAGTACCCATTGATTAATGACTTAGTCTATGACACACAGAGAAAGTGTAGAACAAAGGAGTGCATTATAATAATGCACAGGCATTAAACCATCTTCATTAATAGGGCCTTTTTGGATTCGGCTTAGCATGAAACAAAATATGCCATAAAGAACGTGAAGTATTAGCTTTAAATATCTCTTTAAACTTGCTTGATAAAAATAAAGCCTACATTGTGCCCTTAATCTTAAAAATATTTTGTTTTCTGGGATTCACACATCCTCCAAAGTAGGTGAACTGAAGCAGAAATTCTGAGCTATGATTTTAGCTCAGTCCTATAGGGCTCATTCTTCATATTACATATTCTAAGTTAGGGCTTTGCCTTAAAATTTGATTGTGTCATCCTTTTTCCTATTGTCTGCAGCATCAGAGTTTTAGGTACTGCTCAGCATTACCAGGAGTAACAAAATTTGAATATTTTACTTTAGTTAACCTGTTGAGATGTAGCAACACAAATATGTTAAATGTTCCCATGAACATACGAAAAAAGAAAGAAGATAGTGAAAGTACAGCTTTAACTATGAAAATACAGCTTTGATTATAAAAGATTCAGATTTCTTAATGCTCTGTTTTAAACTGTCATAAACTTATAAGTGCTTTAATGTTTTAATCCATGAGCTCTTTTGGGTCCTCCTTTTATAAATGTATTTTTAACTTTACACTATGCCTCATCCCATTTATCTTGTCAAGGTTGCTACTTGTAAAGTGTATGCTCACATCTTTGTAAGACCAGGACCCTAGATATATTCAATGTGCTCTCTTACTTTTTTTATAGACGTTTGTATTTGTGGCTGGTTTGTGTGCTTTACAGCTATTAAGTTAATTTAAAATAGAATAATCATTTTTTGCTGTGCTATCGTGAGTCTGTGCACCGTGGCTGTAGCCTACATCATATGTAACTGAAAGAATGAGGCTAAAATATGAGCCAGGTATAGACCATGTTCACAGACCTTGGGATGGACAGAAGAAGATGGATTACACAGAGGTTGTTGGAGCTAAGTGAATAATTCACAGTGAATAATTAATTTGACAAACTTAGCCCCTTTGTGCATACAGACCAGATAGCAGTCTCTTCTCCTTCATTCATTATTCAGATTTATTCTGTAAGTATCTTTTGAATCGGCCACAGCACAGACCAGCTAAGGTATCTCATCGTGTCTCTGAAAGTATGAATTAAAATCTCTTTCTGGATTAGTATTTCGTTTAACTGCTCTGCAAATTGTGACCTCCTCATTTGGGCCAAGCAGACAGCTGGAAGAATTGCCATGGTGTGGGCCAAAAGCCCATCCAGCCCAGAGCAACTCTTAAAAAATCTCTGTCTCCAAGAACCTGAGGTGAGGATAGTGGAAGCAAAAAGGCTTTCCTGCTTCCCACCTTGGTGAAAGAATTGCTGTACAGGATGAGCCTGGCCTTGGTGGAGGATCAGCATTCACCCTGCCTATTTTACAGAGCAGCAGGCTAACAGGAGGACGTGGGTTTATTGCCAGTGCATCATTAGAGTAAAGTGAAAGATGCATTTTGCTTTTCAATTTGTAATGGACTGACAGGCCTGAATAATGAAGTCCCCTTCGTGTTCAGAGTGTGCACTGCCCCAGACATGTTTTGCTGTGAAGGTTTTCTGCACACAGCTGAAATATGCAAGACTGGCTAACTGGGATGCTGCTTGGGAGGAATATTTTCTCTTGGATTGAGACTCCTGACATTTGATGGGAAGATGGAAATATTGGGAATCACCAGCTGAGGTACCCAAATTTGGTGGTAGACAATATAATTGTCACTGACTCTAAGTTTATCAGTTGAATTCAAGGTCCCAAAGACCCAGAATAAAATTTTTCAGCCTCAAAGAGAAGACAGATAAGAAAAAGAAGTCTAGGAAGAAAATTGAAAGTTATAAAACCAGCATGTAGCAGGAATTGTACCAGACTGACTTTAATTATGACTCTTTTATTCTTATTCACTTGCATAAGAAACCTGCACACAGAAATTTTTTTCTGATTTGAATTCCATTTGGTGTCTTGTTGTCTGCTGTAAGCTATATCTAATAATGGTAATCACTGTTGATTTTGTTTTCTGCCTAGATGTAACAATGCTTTGATGAACTGTTTTTCACTTTAATTGCATTAATTCAACTATGTGTATCTGATAAAATATTTACTGATAGCTTACCTGGCAAGGACACACATGGTTCAATAAACATGAATCACACTGTAGTTTGTACATATTTTATAACTTGAATTTGTTGGTCAATGTTTAACAGCTTAACGCTAGAGCCATTTTATCATACATTCTGTTAGTTTATCAATAAAGACCCATGTTGCATCTTCTAAATGGTAAGCTGTTAAAAAATAAGAAAAATAATAAACTTCATCTATATTAGCATGTGACTGATGAAAAATAGAATTGAGGTTAATTAAAATGCATTATGTCACAAGGTAATTATAATTTTTACTCTTGCATAGGAATGTATAAAAAGGTTACGCTTTTATATTATCAGATATTTTACAATTAAGTCCATTTCAGAAGCCCAGTGTCACAGATATTTTTTTTTTCATCAATAATTTTGATGAGAAAAAAAAGATAAAAGCAATAATATTTTTTTTTCTGGCTTCTAGGCTTCACTTTGCCATCTTTATGTTATGTCACGCCAATGACAATCACTTAAACACGGACATAACTTTGCTTTTCCATGTGTCCCCATCATATGCCAGCTGGTCACTTACTGACGCAAAACTACCAATAGCATCGGCTCCCCATGGGCAGACCCCTACCATGATCAGATAACAGAATAAAGACACAGATATTTCTCTTAGCTCTCAAAACTGCCCACAGCAAAATAGAGCTGGGTGATTTTCAGGATTGCAGGCAGCCACTTTAGACAGTCCCTTTCAGCCATCAATATGTTTGGCGTTCTTCTCTCCAACATCTCTGTACAATGACTGTCCTCTAAACTTTGTTTCCTCATTGCTGTTGCATAAAATCTTAACTGAGTCTTCAGAATCAAGGGACTGAAGAACATTTTGCTGGATGCTGGGTGCAGGCTGGTGTGTTTCTGCTCCTTTGCAGGGTACCCTGAGCGTTGCAACAAAAGGGAGCCTGCCTGCAGCACAGTGTTGTGACCATTCCAGCAGCCCCAGCAGAACCACCCAAGGTTCACAAGTAACTTCAGCACCTCATTTCTGGCCTTCTCACTGCTTTTACACAATCTAGTTCTCTAAGAGTATTCTTTCATATGTTTCTTCCTGAATCATACAACTTGAACATATTTCTCCAGTGACAGTTAGAGGGAGCTTAGCAAGAATATTTTCCTACATGTAACACAAGATGGCATTAGGAGTTGACCAACATTATTTAGCGTAGCTACCATCACTGCTGTTTTATCCTGAAACTTAACATTTGGCAGCTAATTGCAACATTACTGTTTATACAAGAAGGATGATCAAATAATAAGAGGTATCCTGACACCTTAAACTGTAATTTAAAGGCATGTGAATTTCATGAAAAATCATTCTATTTTAAGATTAGGGTTTGTGGTAGATTTTCTTTGCCCTTCGTAAAGGAAATTAAAGCAATAGTTCATTATAATTCTGGTCTGTTCTTGCACACTTCTGTCCTGTTTCTTGTCCAGCAGATTCTTCCCTTACTTGAAGTAGTTGCAGAGGACCACATGCCACAGCACCGGTTTTATGAAGAAAGAAAATATACACTGTTCACTTGGTCCTCAGCCCAGCCAGACCCTATATCTGTGTGATTTCATTTGTGGATTATATGTTTGTATATATATTTGTAGAGATTATATGATTTTTTTTACTGTGTGCTCTTTTTCAGAAGGCAACTGCAGTGCCCAGAAAAAGTGGGTCCTGCTTTGTAATAGACTCTGTGGCAACATTACTAGTTCCTCACTCTCAACTTGCCACATGAATTTATTCATTACAGATGCATACACATTCACAGCAGGAAAAGCAATGATGATCTGCTCTGACTAAATTTCTGACATCAGCTCAGTTCTTAATACTTTCTAATTTCCTCACTGGAGTCTCTTCTTATCCTGAATAGCACTCAAATTTAAAAAAACAGTTCTGTATCAGTTCTTAAGTCCATTTCTAATTTAGACTATAGCTCCATTGCATGTCTTCCAATGTAAAAAAAACATCCAGTGTTTCTAGGCACTCTCTTCATCTCTTTTCATTTTAATATCATTACTGGGGACATTTTCCCCCTTGGTCTACATTTTTTTTCTGAACATACAGTGCACAAAATCACACGCACAACCTGAAGACTTAGCACTGCTAAGTAGGTCAGAAAGAGTGTTTTCTGAGCCCAGTAGATGTTACTCCTGTTTAGGTAGTTCAATGCAATATTTGCTAGTTTTGCAGCAAAGTGACATTGCTAATAAACAGGCTGATTGAGTCAAAGTGATCCTAGAGTAGGCAAAAGAGATGACCAAGATAAGCTCAATGGTATTCTTCATATTTTTCTTCTGTATTACAAATATATGAATATATGAGTATTGATATTCATGTATATGAACTATAACTATAGTCTATATTATGACTAATGATGTTCTTATTGAAGTTTTGCAATAAGCCCTTATTGACTCTAACATCAATGGGAATGGCTTGATAATTTCTTTTGATTATATAGAGGCATCTAGTTATCCTTTTCTTTTTGTAACGTATTTGAAGGGAACCATAGATGCATCCACATAAGATGATAAGAAGGTATCACACTCAGTACTTTCGAAGCCAAAAAATATAAGTTGATGATTTTTAAACAAAGTAGAATGCTCTTAATAAAAATTACCAGTGTAAAGAAGACCATGCACCACAGGAAGATGCAGTCATGGGCTTCACAGTCAGATATCTTGGAATACTTTTTAATTTAAATAGCTTTAAAAATTAAGCAAAAGAAATCAAAATGCCAATGAATCTGGAAATCTTATTTCATTATTGTACATGTGCTCCAGAAGGATAAGAAAGCTTTTCCCTTTCTATTTGAACTTTCACCTCTGCTTTCCACCAAGCTGGATAGAGCTTCAATACAATCTGAATCTTTGAGATTAAAAGGCTGATTTATCATTTTCTAAAACAATAAGAATCATTCTGTCATAGGAAAACAGTCTGACTTGGAATACCTGTAAAACACAAAGGAAATCACTGGAAACAAAATAAGTGGGAAAACTGCAAGCCTCTTTACAAATTCCTTAACATTGTGTCTGTAACACAACAACAATTTTTGACCTTAGTATCTTTACCCAGCTCAGGCAAACAAGCTTTGAATTATTGCTCTGTTGCAACGTAACAATTCCATTGCTCTGACCCTTGGTGTCTTGCAAAATACAGTAGAACAATAATTGTCAATCCTTCCTATACAATGTGTTATATTTGACAGAGGTCAGCATTAGCTTCAAGACCTTTGGCTGGTGCTCAAAGAGGCAATATCTCTTTTCTAGTTCAGTTGATAAAATGTTAAATAGAATCAATGTTGGCCATGCTTTTGCAGAGACAGAAATAAAACCAGTTTTTACTCTTTAACATGTTTTTTAGTAGACAGAAACTAGATGACAATATTACTCAAAGTGCTTTGGTAAATAGACTATTTAAATGTCAAAAGTTTTAATTTTTCTAATGAGAAATGGCAACATTCTTCCTTCTAATTTGCAGTGTGATTAATTTAGAAAGGTTTGCCACATACAGAAAATAGAGGATTTTGTTGGTTGAAGATCTTACATGAGTAATATATAAAGGAAAAAGACTGACTCATAGACATTTTGTGACAGCATGTGATTTGTATAAAATGAGTACACAATCTGACATGGAAATAAAATGCATCAGCATGGTAAATGCTACTCTTTGGCACTATGGAGGAGCTAGTGGCAAGGTCAGCAGTTCCAGCTTCAAAGATCCTCACATTGTAAGAAGCTAGTAGTTAGCATTTAGCTTTGGTCCTAGAGCATGAGTCTTCTGTCTGTCATCTCTGAACATTTTGATTGAAAATGTATGAGAGAAAGAGACAGGTATGGCATGAGGCAGTTTTCTGTATCTAAGGGAGAAATCAGACTTTTAGACCAGAAAGAACTGGCATGAGACGAAGGCACATTTTTTGTAATTCCATTTGTTAAAATTATTCCTTTTGCTGTATTTCTAGGCTGTACATATAAAAATGTATGACTCTGTAATAAACAGCAACAAAAAGAGACTGCTTGTGATTTCTTGAAGTGTATTCTCTAGTCTGTACTGATACAAACGAAATCATGAACCACACTTCCCACTGCTGCTGCCTGTTACTGAATATACTATTTTGAATATGCTGTCAGCTCAGGTTAATGAAGACTGGGACAAAGAAGAGCCATTTTTCAGGCAAGAAGCTGTCTGTGAGAAAACAGCTATTTCACAAGACAATAATTTCACATTGAGCTTGAGCATCCATTGTGATCTTCATGAAAAAGATAATACCAAGATGTGCTTGAATCCCAGGAATCTAAACCTTTAGCAGATATTCCTGTTTGGGGGAATTTCCTCTGTGCTGGGACACTGAAGGTCCCAAGCAGTTTATCATTACATGAAGAAGACATGTACATCTTCAGGGCAGCATGTAATAAGAACAAGACAAACCAAGTGGAAAAACAACCACTTGGAAGATCTTTCAGGTTTTAAGAAGCATTTGTATTATGCTTACTCACACAGAAAATGCACTTCAGTTGGCAAGTTGCTTTACTGGTTGCACTGCTGATGTTTGTGGAGTTTTAAATCACTATTTGTACTCAGCGTGGGTGGCAAGATTTAGGCATTGCTTCAGCTCTTTGCTTCTCCCATCTTACCCCACCCTGGTCCCTGCCTGTATCCCTGTCCCCATCCGTGTACCTGTCCCCGCTTCTTTAATCTGCACTTTCTGTACATCTGCCAGTGACTGAGGCTGATTCAAAAGTCTGGTTATACAGCAAGATAGCAAAGGAGATAATTACCAAACCGAAAAATGTGATGGAGACAAAAAGACTGCATGCAATGTTTACTGAAAATTACTTGCTAGAGTTCAGCTGTCTGCTTCCCTCACTCCCACATCTCCTCCTCTTGCCCAAAGGCTGAAATCACCCTGTTTTTACCTTGCAACAAACCACCCATGTCTTTCGTATGCTGTCAGTGACGTATTTGGTTTTTGTCGGTTTTTTTTTTCAGATAGGATAGCTAAAACACTTTAACCATGAGGTTTCCCACTTCCCAGTGTTGGTCAGTTGGTCCCTGACTGAATTTTAAAGGAGGATTTTGGAACTTCTGTAGCAGACTGATTTTTGAAAAGTAAGCATTTGCCTCAGAAGGCAGGAGGCCTCAGAATGCTGACCTCTGACTCATGGAATAGAAGTATTAAACTGGCCTATATCTCTGTCCTAAGGAAAGGCTTCGTGTTTCAGAGGTTCATGCTTCAAATAGGAACTATCACCACTAAATGTCTCACAAACAAGCTGGGTTGCAAATACAGGTATGCCTAAAGAATTCAATTTAATTTTAGAAACAAGACGAGAAACAAGGTATCCTTCAGCACAGACACATTAGAAACAGCTAGGAAAAGTAACTGAGGAAGCAGACAGAAAGGCAAGGAAGGGAAAAACTCACTGAAAATAACAGTGAGCACAAGCATTTATTTTCAGACAGTATGGGAGAGAGGTTTAAGAAGCAAAGCAATCTGTAACCAGTCCTTTTTTTAATCCTTCCCACTTTACAAAAGATTAGCCTAGTGCCAAGCCAGCTATCTATCCTTCTGCCTCTAAAACAGACACCTGGCAATTACAGCTCTGCAAAGGTGCTGTGTCCCCTTTGTGGCTGTAAGTGAAAGAAAAAAAGCACCTGCTTTAGTCTTTGTATCTGAGTGCATTTGTACAACACACAGCCGTGGGATTTTTCTACAAAGACAGGAAGGCAAGGTCTGTTTTTTCATCATACATTTAAAAGTGAACTCTCACTGCAGGCACAGGGCTTTGTAAGCATGTGAGCAGCTTGCTTTTGGCTTCACACATTTATTTCTGAAGAATTCAAGTGCACTGAGCAAATATGCACATCTTAGTACTAGTACTACTAGAGTGTGTATGCTCATGATTGTACAAATATTTGTGCCTTTACCAAAAGTGTTGCTGGGAGGTAGGGAGATGAAACATTGGAGCAAAAAAATTCTATCACCAGGAAAGGTAAAAACTTAGTGACACAATTTAGTAAACTGTATGAAGCATGGCATTCAGTGCTCAGGAAAACACCCAGATATTCAGCTCCTTATCTAAAGCATGTCCAAACTATCTACACTTCTTGAGTCTGCAAAGCTGAACTGGAAATTGGACAAGACAGGCTTTTCTGGTACTGCCTGTTTCTGGCCGAGACAGATAGGGGATGATAGCATCTTTCTTTACACGCTTTTGCAGCACAGTTAGCTGTCCTGGGCTAACTGGGAAGCACAGTGATGTGAAGGAGAGATATAAAGCCCAAGATTAACTTTGTAAGGCCCTTGATTTTGTTCCCAGTGGATGGGCAGTCCCATGTGCCCTTTTGGGTGAGGAGTGCAGTCGGTCTGCACTCCTGATGTGTCTCCTGCCCATCCAAGGTGAGGTACTGCAGGGTTGGCAGAAGGCTTTGCAGACATCTGCGTGGTCTTTCTCAGCACTCTGATCTGCCTCTGCAGAAACTGTGTAACCCACAGATTTCTTTTCTCAATGACTTCCCCCATATAAGCAAGGTGACAGCAGAAAAAGAAAAGCAGTGGATTCTGCAGATACCAGCTCTATCATCAGTTGTAGGCTTGATTTCTGGAGCACCTTCTTCTGTTGGAAAAAGTGGGTGTGTGCTAAAACCAAGTTTTTGTAACATTTTCCTTAATATTGGAGGGTGAAAGCCCTGCTGGGGACTCCTTAGAGCATGAGAAGTGCACCTACCCTGATTTAGCTGAAATCTGTCTGACCTAAAAAAAACTACAAGAAAAAAGGCAGGGTTTATTTGCTGTACTGGAAAGAAAACAAATAAAATTTTTAAAAATCAGGAGCCTGAATTTGTTTGACTTGAAGTCATTTTCATTTTTAGGTATATGCATTTGCAAGAAATAAATTTGTTCTCTAAAACACTGAAAGCAAGAAGACACATTAAATTATTGAAAATAAAGTTACAGAATTATTACTGATTTTACTTTAGCGTGAAATTAATCAGGACATTCTTAGGGTTACGGTGAAGAAAACCATAAATAAAACTGCTTGGTATTATGAAGAGGGGAGAAGAGAGGGATGGAGTGATCATAAATAGAAGAAAGTATTGATCAGTGATGGTGAAATATCAGTGAACTCTGCAGAGCACTTTGAGTTATCTCCTTGGCTTTGATTAGGTTCAAATGTTAAACTTAATCTGTAAATCTCTAAAATTTTTAAAAATCAGGAGCCTGAATTTGTTTGACTTGAAGTCATTTTCATTTTTAGGTATATGCATTTGCAAGAAATAAATTTGTTCTCTAAAACACTGAAAGCAAGAAGACACATTAAATTATTGAAAATAAAGTTACAGAATTATTACTGATTAATGTTTAGAGTGAACATTTTTGTTAGCCATTCTTTCTCTCCTTGAACACTAATGAGTGGATAAGAAGAAGAGTAGCATTTGGAGAATTTGCTAAACTAAAACCGTATGTAGCCAGAAACTTGTGTTCCAAATTTTTCTTTTAATAGTTCATATATTAAATATTTCTCTACGCCTAAAATAAACCCTAAAATTGCAGGGCTTTGTACTTCTTATGTATAATTTTTTGCTTTCTGATAGCAAAGGCTTTAGACTGCTGTGTTTCCTTGGGGGGGACACAGCGTGTTAAAAAAAAAAATATCGAGATTGCACCCTGTTTCTTACAGGACCACCTCAGCTACTCAGTGCGGTTTCAAGGACAGATCTGTTTTAATGACAGCCTTCTTAATTCTTAAGTAAATGGAGTTTTCACTGGTTTCTTGGTCCACTTGGGAGGTGGGCACTGACATTCCGGATCAGCTGCTGGTGGCGAGGGCTGCATTGTAATGCAGAACAAATGAGGGTTGGATACATGCCCTCATCGCATTCAGCCGCCACTGCTGCCACTTACAATTACAAAGGACAAGAGCAGGAGACACTTCAGCAGCAGGGAAGCATGACCTGCGAGCCGCAGCTCATTTTGCACTGCACTTATTCAATACAGCACTGCCCTATAATTTCCTATAGCATTGTTATCTGTTAGCCGTTTACACAGTCACACCTTCATTATGTCCCCGGTTGCCAGCGCCGGCGGCTTGTCACTTCTATTGATTGCACTCGGGCTGCAATTTGCATGGATCGCCCGCGACCGTCCTCAGACAGCCTGATACCCCTCCTAAGCACTGACAGCCCTCCTAGGGACCAACACCCTTTATAGGGACTGACGTTCCCTGTAGAGACTGACACCCCTCACGGGCACTGATGCTCTTGCCAGTGACTAATCCCCCCGCTGGGGACTGATACCCCTTAGAGGGGCTGATACACCTTAGAGGGGCTGTTACTCCTCTCAGGGCCTGAATACACCCCTTGAAGGCTGATACCCCTTGTAGGGACTGATAAGCCTACTGGGTAACGATGGCCCTCATAGGGATTGATGCCCCGTATAGGGACTGGTGCTCTTTATTGGGACCAAAACCTCTTGGAGGAACTGACACCCTTTGCTCTTCCAGGACTGATATACCTGCCAGGGAACAATCTCTCTTTCAAGGGGGCAGCAGTCAGCTGGACCTCACTGAGGGTTCCCCAGCAGTTGACATCCCCAGGCAAGGAGCCCAGCAACCCCATGGGAAAACCCATATATGAGGATCTCAGAAAGACTGTCCCTGCGGTGGAGCAGAAATAATGCATAGTAAATATGAGTCACTGTGATTCCTTCTAAATAGCCACAAGGAACTCTATACCTGAATCCCTCTGTTGACTACTTGGCATTAATCTCTACACTTATTTGGTGTTTGCTTTAGTGCAGAGGCCTGAGAAAAGTCTGAGATACAGGGAAGAAGAGGAAAAATGTATTAGATGGATGTCAGTATTGTCTGTATCGCACTAGGTTTTCTATTTTCCTGCCATAATGATAGAGAAACTATCAAAGACTGCAAGAGTGTCTGTGAATCTGAGGGTGTCTCTCAGAAATGCAAGCTGTTATGTCAGCAATCACTGCTGGTGCATTCAAGGAAGATAACATCCCATAGTTATGGAGTTATGTGTGATGAACTTGGGATGCTGGGCTCTGAACCTGTGTGTGTGTACATAAGGAAATCTGACTGAAATGCCAGCATTTTGCTGAAACCCAAGAGATGCAATACTTAATTCCATCTGTGTTTAAGTCAGCAGTTCAGGTCTGTTGTATTTGGATGGAAGCAGGACTGAATCCAATATCAGAAGTAGTTAAGATCTCTGTCTAAAAACAGTTTAAGTGGGTGAACAAGCAGGGGACAACAGGTGATCAGATGAGGCTGAGAGAAGTGCTAATTGTGTTCCAGGAGGAATATAAATAGCCTCTGGAAAGATTTGGTGATTCATTTGCCCTTTCTCTCCTGTACCTTTGTGTTTCAGGGGGAGGTTTTGTGAGAGTTTGGCTGCAGAAGGAAGGAATCCAAGCTATCTGAACCAATGATGGTAGCTCAGCTGGATAACAAAATCCTCACATTACTGCAGAGCAGGCAACTACGAAAACCTTTTAAAATCCTCTCCACAAGTACACTGCTGATAAAAGCAGGCAGCAAAATGTTTCTGAAATTATCTGTGATGGAGTAAAATCATGCATCATTTCATGGGGGATGCTAAATCAATGCTTATTACTAACAAGTAAGGTGTTTAAATCTTTCAAGGAGTATGAGAAGAAAAGAAGTGTCTCAGATGAGCACAGTGAACTGGAACATGCATTTAAAATAAATCCATCCTAATTATTATTATTTTAAATTGTAACAAATATATTCATGATCATTCTCTATCTCTTCCCTTATATTCATGACATTGGTAAATGTACTGATCGATTCACTTCATTTGTGTTTTGTTTTGTTTTCTTTTCTCTTGCTGTCACACACAACGTTTTAAAGTGACACCACTGCATATGAAAGCCACAGTCTTGTAGAAAAACAATGTAACCCCAGTAAAGTGTTGTTAATTGAAAATTTTACCCTTATTTTCAGGGAGAAAACAGCCAGATAGCCAAACTTAAAAACAAGAAGCAGCATAGCTAGTTTTGGTAATTAATTCTGAAAAAAAAAGCCAAGCATACCACAGTTTGGCATTAGTAATTTCACAGTTTCAACATTAGCTAATATGTAATGATTCTCATTTCAGAACTTTTATGTATCTACATTAAAGTAAAGAAGCATTTTATATTTTTTTTACTACTGAATTAAAGCATATGATATTATACTACCACTTTCCTGCACACAGCTAAGTCTGGAGTTGTTGCTTTGGTTGGATTTTTTTTTTTTTTGTGAAGTACTGCACTTCCATTCCCAGTTAGAAGGTTGTGGAAGTCATCAAACAACCCAGACACTTACCTTTCACTGTACCTGCAGTACAGAACAATGAAATCTTGCTTTAAAAGTTTAAGTTAAGATCAAGGCCAAAGGAATCCAGTAAACCCACCCCAGCAGTGGAGCACAGGGGCTGGTGAAGAGGGGCAGCCATACATCAGTGGTACTGTCCAGTGTGGGTGATGGAGGCAGGGTGAGTTGCTCACCCCTGTTTGAGCCTCGTGCAGACAGTATTACACATGGTTACCTGAATTTTAATAGCCACTGAGATTTTTATTTTTGAAAGGCATCTGGAAAATAGATAACCCAATAGCTAACACAATTCACAAGTGTGCTGTACTGTGTGATGGCTTCTCAGATATCAGTAGAGCTCATCCTGATCCAAATCAGGCCAAAATTTCAATCTCTCTGCATGGGCAGAGTCACTCAGACAGATGAAGAAGGAGAGAAGAAGAATCCTGCTAAACTTCCTAAAGTCCTAAGGAGCTCTGGATTGGTCTATCAGCACGAAACATGTTTTCTAAATTGGCCTCTGAGCTTAAGGAAACGATACTCTCATCCTTCTATCTCAGTATGATTAAGGAGGCATTGTGTAGAATAAACACAATTCAAACTTAGGATTTTTTCAATACTTATAGTTTTATCCAGAAGTTTCTATGTGAGTTGTTTAGATCCAAGAACAATGGTGAAAACAAAAGAGCAAGAAAGATCTTTTGTGCTATTTCAGTATTTTCTGAAAGTAATAATTCAGTGTCACATGTGATGACGTAGTGAGTCAGCAAACATGAAATATCTCTAGGGAGCTTTTTGTTCTGCTATTTTTTTCCCACCCAGTACTTCTGGTTGTCAACAGAAAAATAGAAAATAAATTTTCAGATTCTAAATAAAGCATCTTACATGTGATTCTAATACTTCTTTCTGGGGAAAAAAAAAAGAAGAAAAAATCATTGATATAGAATTATCTTTAACTCTTTTCTATGTGTTCTCCTTTGATAAAGATGTAGCAGGAATACTGAGCATTTGAAGAGGATGTTTGTTAAACTGATTCAATAAATGGAAATGTATATTTTATAAACCAGAATTCATGAGAATAATTTGTGTTTTACACAGATGTCACTTCAACCTTCCTCTTCTTTGTACTACTTTCATTTTTATTCTGGATTAGATTTTTATAAATGCTATAGAGAAACAAGTCACAGCCATCAAACCTTGCCTGTTTTTAACCAATTTTGGCTAGTTTTAGGATTCAAAGAAATGCTGAGAAATTCCATGTTACCTGAGATTCACTCAATACTAAATTCACTTGGGGAAAAAAGAGAATTATGTTTCCAAACTAAACTTGGTGCTTCCATGTGGAGGCCTGTCTTTCTTCAGCTGTGTGCAAGGAGCACAGGGTGACAAGTGTCTTCAGTCAGGTTTCCACATGAGTCAAGTGTCAAAATTAGATAGGATGAATCCAGATCTAGGCCTCCAGCCTTATGATTAAATAATGGATTTAGAGCTGTATTTCCACTGAATCTTTCCTATCATTAAGCTTGGCAGAGTCCATATCTGCCATTTTTATCCAGAAACTCTCCAGCACTAAAGAGAAGTTCATTATTATAAAATAACTCATGTTAGTTTGGCTAAGGTTTTATTTGATACTTGTGTTTTAAGTCTTCAATGGCTACTTGTCATTGTCATCCTGATGTAAAACTGATTTTATGACACATAGAAATTAATGCCTGAACAGAAAAACTAAGGGAAGAAGGTTTGTAACAGAAGGCAAAGGTAAACACTTTAAATTGAAGGGCTCCATAGCTACTACTGATTAACGAAGTCACTGGCAGAGCCACCATGTGGCTAGGGAATTGTTATATTAGATAAGGGGGGGGTTCAGTATTCAACACTGTCATGGTCATGTTTGGATTCAACAGATTTGCCTGGACTTTAACATTTTCAGCTTCCATCTGTTGTTGAATTTGGACTGAAATTCTGGTCTCTGAACCATGCAGAGATATCAGGTTGTTCTTTGGGATTTCTGGAGTAAGGAAGACACATAGAATAATTACTGATGTCTCTTGGTGCCTCTACTTCTATTGATGTGTATTTTGCATCTGTTGTTTCTTTTTGATGCTGCTTGAGTTTCCCTGACTTTTCTGTGGGCCCTCGGTGGGTAGATGTTATTTTCATTCAATGGCTAAGTAATAGTAGTAGAAGGCCTACATGAGAGCACCCCTTAGTATCTCTTTTTTCAGATGCTTCAGACAGATGCTTCAGGACCTCTGATTACCTGATGGCAATCTGAGATCACATTGGAGGATTTTGATGAGAGAAAATTAGTTGTAGTGCAGGAGAAATGAAATTAGGGGAAAATTTATGTGGGAGGTAGAGGATAAACCTATAATAGTATTGACTGTATTAGATTATACCTTTCCCTTACTCAGGATAATTCAAGGAGCTTATGTTTTGATTCAGGAGCTGCTACTGTTTTCTCAGTGGTGCAGGTGGATATTTACTTAGGTCTATGATTGCAGTCACAGTGCCCTGAAATTTTCTTATTCACATTATAATATTATCTAGACATCTCAAAAAAAAATTGGGGTCCATATTTGTAGGAAGTACACCTGGACACAATAAAAAGATAGTGTTCATCTCAATCACTGACCAAAAAACAATGAAAAACAAATGGCAAAGAGCAATATGTCTTTCTGTCCTTTAAAATTACATAGATATTTAGGTGATTTACCTGAGGTCATGCACTTCAGCTCCTGATAAGTCCTGTTTTCTGACCAAAGATGTTCAAACCCTGCACTACTTCCATTAAGACAGTCTAGTACAGTAGGGGTGTCTACAGGAGGAGTCTTCAACCAAGTGATTACCTTCTACATTTAGCAATATAAAATAATTTCAAACCATCCTGGTATGAAATGAAAAGGGATCCACCAGCTGCTGAGTACAGCATACAAGTGAAACACTAGCTAGAACTTCAGGCTGGATTTAAACTGGTCTACTTCCATTATCTATCATACAGGAAAAAGAATCATAGAATAACTTGGGTTTGAAGGGACCTTTAATGGTCATCTAGTCCAACCCTGCTGTAATAAGCAGGGACACCCTCAACTAGATCAGGTTGCTCAGAACCATGCCAAGCCTCACCCTGAATATCTCCAGGCCTCAACTACCTCCCTGGGCAACCTGTTCCGTTTTTCCACTAGCCTCATGATAAAGAACTTGTTCCTAACATCCAGTCCCAATCTACTCTTCTCTAATTTAAAACCATCTTCCCTCATCCTATCACTACAGGCCCCTGCAAACAGCCCATCTTTAGCCTTCCTGCAGGACCCTTTAGGTACTGGAAGGTCACTATTAGGTCTCCTCAAAACCTTTATTCTCCAGGGTGAACAACCCCAACTCCCTCAGCCTGTCTTCATAGGAGAGGTATTCCAGTCCCCTGATTATTTTCATGGCCATCTGGACATGGACATCATCAGGTCCATGTAAATTTTTAAGATTTTTTGAACACTCATTGGCCGAATTACTCTTACTTTTAAGATTATTCCTGATTTCTCTTTCTCTGTCATGGCCACTAACAGGCATGTGCATCTTGTTTGTTTACTCCCACTCTGTGCTCTAGGTAGAGCCTGATTCATATATTAGTTGGTGCTACCAGCTATTAAGGTCAGATAATCCAAGGCCATAATAAAATTAAAGTTATGGGGAAGTTTAGAAACTTCCAGAATTTCTTTCCTTCTGCACAGGATCACTGTAAGCCAGAGAATACATCATATTATTTACATGTACTGACAATATGTATCCTCTCTGTTTCTTACTTTTGAATGGCCATAATGTGAAACTTAGACAACCTTCCCCAGATGAACCATGTATCAAATGGTTTATTAGAAGCCTGGATGGGGGCAAATAATTTTATTAATGTTCTTCACTATAGAGTTTATAGGTTTGTTCATTCAGAAAATAATTTTTTTTTTCCTCAATTACCTCATTCTGACTCCCTGTTGTGGGGTGCTCAATATGGGCTGCAGGGCTTTACATATTTTAAATAGGTGTGGATGATTGTTACTACTGGCCAAGTGTTAGGCAGCATATGTAAACACAGAGGTGCTCCTTTATTTTCATGCACTTTTCTGCATTTACATCCTGTACTGCTGCTTTTGGCTTTGCAGGGATTATATATCATCTAAATCAGCATATCTTTTGAAAAATACGTTTTAAAATAAGGTGACAGAAAATTGCAGAGAAACACCTTTTGTAACGTAATAGGATATCACTGAAACCTGATGACTCTGCTAGGGAATCTAACAGAGGTTAATGAAATTTAATACACTTCTCTTACACTGACTATTATTATACCTTAGCCTCGCCACTGTCACTAACAAGGTCAGTGACTGGTGCTGGAGGTCTAAAGGAGAAGGTTGTGATACTAAATATACATATCTTTCCAAAAGTAAACTTTAGTCAAACTACAGTTCTATAATAAATTGTTTAGATTCTAACACATTGCATTACTGAAATAATGTGGTACAATAAGTATGCTGTAGTATTTTCCAGTACTGCTGTATTTCTCTACAATGCAGTTACTGCATGATTACTCTATAAAACATTTTTAGAGTCCCAGAGTAGTGGGTTAAGGTTTCTCATGACATAGGCTAGCAGAATTCATTTTGGATGATGGTAGAGTCTTTCATCAGAGATTTTGCAAGTCTTTGTAAACACATGGCTGTTAGGGGGAGAATTTATTCATCATTTAATTTCTGGAAGCTTTCCAAACTGAAAAGATTAGGGTGAAATTATATTGTATGCAAGTAGCCCCTGGTCATTTTAGCTTTCTTTAATCCCCTGTGGTAAGCATTTGCATCTGTATTTTACTGATGAAAAAGCTGTCAGCACAGTGAAGTGAAGGTCTTTATTTTTAAGGCAGGCCACTGTTTTGGGCAACTGTCTTCTCACAGGCCAGATTTCTCAGCCTGGGGTAATTCTATGATGAGGATGATGCCACAGTTCAGTCCTTTGGGAATTCTTGCAGCCACCCACCCAAAGGGGTGGTCTGGAGACCCACTGGTGGCACTGCACCCCGGCCCCACCAAGGGCTGATCAGGTGCCCCTCTCCTCTGCCTGTGGGTGCTGCCAGGGCCAGGCAGTGCTGGCTTGTGCCATTGCCCTGAGCTGGTGCTGGGAAGCACACTGGGAAAACAGGGCTGCAGCTCCCTATTCTGAACAGCCACGCTGCAGCACAGGAAGTTTTTCCCTAGCACATTCATTGTTTCCAAGGGTTTATTCCAAGGACAGAGAAGGAGAAAAAATAGTTTTCGGTAGTTCAGTATCAGAGAATGAACATTTAATAATTAGAAAGTAATAATAATAATTAGCGGCTGTACCTTGATGCATTCTCAAGGACTTAAAGAATGAGTGCATTTTATCACCTTTCTGAATATTTGGATACTATGACACAGAAAGAAACCTGGTCAGTGGTGGCCTTACAGGAGGTCTGTAAACAAGTTAGTTTCATATGAACAAACTGACTATAAGCAGTGTAGGACAGGACTGAAACATGTGAAAGCAGAATGAGATTTCAGACATCCTTGCTTTGGGGACTTTTATCACATGTTTTGGTTTAGTTTAGCACAAAGACAGGAAGCAGTATTAAAACCAAAACTGTTTCTGCATTTCTAACCCCAACCCCTCCCTCAAGAATGAGAGCTGCTGAATTATGTTTTAATTTACCCACACAAACATCTTTCAGAAAGTTTTGCTTCATCCCCAGTTCATGCTGCTGTTTTTTGTGGCATATAAAGACTTAGTAATTATAGTGATTTGCAGTCTTTGGCATCTGGGTGTTTTCCCCATTAAAGAAATTACTGTCTGAGCATTTATGAAATGTTTACCTCATGCTCATCAGCAAGTTGGACTTCACCTGCTGCTGGCATAGTGAACCCCCCATCAGAGTAGATGTGGGACCTGGAAGAATTGAGGGAGACAGAGAGAGCTTCTCCTGCAGGAAACTTGGCTGCTGTGGTTTTCCCATAGCAAAAAGAGTATTACACACCAAATTCTTTCAGTTTTGTTGCAGCTTAATGGAGGGACAAAATCCTTTCAGCACTGCCTTAACCTCCTGATGCCCAGCACCACAGTGTTAGCCAGTCTGGGCTATTTCACGTGCTAGAATGTGAGAGCAGGCAGACAAGAGGACCTGTCTGCAGTAAGGTTTTTTTCTGGCAAACTTGATACACTGAATATGTATCCATACCCTCATTGCTTCATCACCATCCTGTGATGTTTGGCCCCAAAAGCTGAAGTGGTTTTTGCTGCAAATAGCCACACTGACAGCTCCTTGTAAGTAGGGCAGGAGTGGATTAGCGCAGGCATTTTGCGGCAGAAGGCTCTGAAGTCTCACCTGCACAGCCACACGATTGAATTCATGTCCTGCTTTAACGCCCTTGAGCATCTTTTATCTTCCAAATTCTAAGGGCCTTATTTTTTAATCCACCTACACAGGCAGGGGGGAGTAAAAACAAGCAGAAATGGGGTGAGGAGGGTGGAAGAAAAACAGAGGGTGTCTACTACATCTTTTTTCCCTCTCAGGAGCTTAGAGGGCATGTCTGCTCCTAAGCAGCAAATTACAAAGGTCTCTACCAGGGTGTGCTGTTCTCAGTGTCCACAGCTTGTCAGGGCAGGGTCAGTGCAGCTGGAAACTGGGGTGCAAAGCAGCCAAATGGCCTCTTCTTCAAGGGTTTGTTTATATCCTAGGAACTGCAGAGTCTGGAGTTTGCTGTGCTGCTCAGCAGGACTCTTCTGCTCTGGGAGGAGCACCCTCTGCAAATGCTGCAACGTTTTCCTGGAGCATCCCTTATACATCCTAGATGCTGAAACCCATTTTTAAACATTAGCATTTCTGTAAGTTCAGTGTAGATAGTTGTGTTTTTTTTTTAAATATAGTTTTACCTAAAATTTTTGTAATATGCCATTGAAAATCAAGTTTCTCCAAATTTCAAAAAGCAGAGGAATAAAGAAAAAAATTATTTCGTATTTATCTACTTCATCTAAATATATTTGTACAGAAAAAATACTGGTTACCCATAATACTGATGAGCTACTCAGATTTGAATAAATTCTCCAGAGATTTGTTCCTGAAGTTGCTTTTCTGGGATATAAGTAGCTGAAATAAGTGTGTTCTGTCTTTTTCTTCAGACATTTTAATTTTTCTCCATTCTTGTTGATTACTAACTTTACACTATATTGCTTTGGCACAGAAATTAAAATGGGAATGTATCATTAGGGTGGTATCCATATTCACTCTCTTTCACCATCGTACTCATAGTCACTGCCCTTTCACCTGTTCTCTTTTGAGGGAACTTGTGTTAAGAGTATTGCCACAAATCCTGCAAAACTTGGACTCCTTTCTTGGGTATCTCTAGGGCTGAGAGAGATATGTCTGTCTCACAGAACCAGGAGTATAGGGTTTGATGTTCTGGCTGGGATCAGCAGTTGCGATGGGTCACGAAAGCAGTCACAGGTCCCCAGACAGAATAGGGAAGAGCCTTTCACACCAGAACTCACAGCTCAAACCCTCCTACCTGTCTGATTCATGTAGGCCTGAGTAAGCAGTTGTACCTTGGTGTGATATGCATTTCTTCACAGTCTGTGTGTCAAGATGTGTGTAGTTACTACCTGTAGACCAGTCCAAAATGGTTTATCTTGAGGAAAATAAACATAACAGCCCCACAGACAGGCCCATGAAGGTGGAAAAATTCTTATGCTGTTTTGCTCAACAAAAAAGAGCATGAAATGACACTAACAATCATTACTGGGGCATTCAGGAGCAACCATAATTTCTGTGGGGTGGTAAGACTATCCAGTGCCTTTGGCCACCAGTAGACATAAGCACGTAACTGAAAAAAAACTGGTGTTATTTTAAAATGTATCTTTTTGTCTCACCTCTTTTTGTATTTCCTAGGTTGAGTTTATGTCACTTTACCAGAGTGCTTGAAATACATATTTGTCTGGGAGGAGAGACAGATCCAGTTGTGAGGCTTGGCAACCTGGCATTTAAGTTAAAAACAGGTGTTGAAACAGAGGACATCACTTGGTGGAGATGCTGATTTCTTCCATGTTGGAGAACAAGAGGAATAACCACCACACATTTAAGGAATCTTCTTGACTTTATAGCTGGATGGTATAAAAAATTACTGCCCTTCACCCCACCTTGTGGCCAACGGGAGACCTTCCACCTGCATGACTCTAATTGTCTTCATGCCTTCACCAGTCCTGAAACCAGCCTAGGGGGGAGCGGTACTATAAGCACAGCTCAGATGTTGCTAATTTTGGCTTGCTGATACTTTCTCATAACTGTGTCTAGAGCTGAAAGCAGTTCATGAAATTGTTAGTTCTGAATGATAGCTTCTGAAAACTGTTGGCTTTTCAGGTTGCCTTGGTAGCATGCCTTCTCTAGGGACTGGCAACACCACCAGTCTATCTTCTCCCAACTCAGATTTCATGTTCCAGTCATCTTGGGAGTATAACAAAATGTTACCAGAAGGAATGTCCTCAGATATTTTAAAGAATGTGTTTAGCTTGAATCCACTCCTAAAAATGGGTGAATGTTCTGGGATGATCCTTTTCTTTCTAATTGGATCTTGCTTCTCTTTTAGATCCCAACTGGATAGAGCACAGATTGGTACTAAAGCAGAGTAGACACTTTGCTAAATCTCACTTGTAAATTGAGTGACTTCAGTTCCAGACTGGTCAGAAGTTTGATGTGCAGTTGAATGTGCAGTTGTGTTTCGCAGTAGCATTGCTACTTCACACACAACTACAAGTTATTGCCACATTAATAGATGAGAGTCAGCTGTGGTCAAGACAGCAGAAACCAGAAGAAAAAGGGGAGAAAGGTTAAAGGCTGAAGGTTCAAACTAAAAACAAAAAGTAGTGATTGCCTCTCTGTTTTCCCACAGACATGATTTTCTCCCTGAAGCAGACAGAAGCATTTTAAAGAGAGTTACTTGAGCTATGTAGCAGTTCAAAGGTTTGATTCTTTTGGGTGATGTGTACGTTGTGAAAAAAAAAATCAAAAAACAACCCACAAACAACCAACCAGCCAGTAACCTGTAAAAGCTAGATGTGTAAAAATCTACTTTCAAGCAGGGCTTTCTGAATTATACCTGGCATTCCAGAAATGCAGGTCTGAATTCATAGGTTCTCTTAGCTGCTAAGGCATGAAGGGGTGCAGTTTCCCTCTGTGCCTTGTCCATGCCACATAGCTAAAAGTGAGGGTACATGGGCCCTCTTGCCATATGTGGCTTGCACTGTGGAGAATGTGGTCCAAGAGGTGATCTTGGCACTTCACAGATTTTTAAAGACTTTAATGGAAATATTTTTATTTATTCAATTTGAGAATCTCTGTAATGTGTGTCACTGCCTCATCCAAAAATGACAGAGGCTGGGAGTGCTGCAGTGAGTGGAAGTGCTTAGCAGCAGGAGCTAGGTAACCTACATTCCAACAAGAGGAAGTTTTAGATTAAGAGTTCTGATAAACAGGGTTTTACTGTCCTCCTCCAGCCAACTACAAATGCAGTAAGCCCTAATGATGACATCAATTATTTAGCATAATTTTTTTCTTGAAATTCTTCTATTTTCCATTCACTGCCTAGGTTTCCACATACATACTTTTAAGTTAGATAATAACTACTAAAGACAGAGCACAGAAGTAGCAGTTCCCTTGTAACTTAAAGCAGTGTCTTATCTGTTGCATAGCCTGGCTTTTTGTAATGAACATGTAACGCTTTGTAGTCAAGCTTTTCAGAGGAATGCTGTTGTCATCTTTCCTCTCTGTAAAAGCCCCTCTGCTCCTGACACTTTAATTGCACAGTTGCCTAAATGAGGCACTGCAGCGCTAATGTATGAGTCTGAGAGACAACACGCTCCTCTTTTCACAGAGCTTTTGCCCTTGATCATGAATTTAGAAGAGCACGTATCTTAAAAATAACTGGAGATTCAAGGGGAATCGCTACACTTATCCTCTTGCATAAGGTGTGTTGACACAGGGATCCCTCAACAGTAACTCATATTGTTTCCCTGGGAATAATAAACATAGCAATTAGTGAACTAGTTAATAAGTGGTTGACTGGGAGGACAGCGGCAGCATTTCTGTGTCTCTGGAAGCAAAGTGTTCGGTACCCACATGGTCTAGAGCAATAAAAAAAAAAAAAAAAAAAAAAAAAAAAAAAAAAAAAAAAAAAAAAAAAAAAAAAAAAAAAAAAAAAAAAAAAAAAAAAAAAAAAAAAAGGCTTGAAATCCTGCCTGCAGCCTCCCTTCTTGCAAGCTGCCCCTCCGGCTTCTCACAGACGAGGCGGTAGGATGTTTTTATTCCCTCCGGGGCCATTCTCCCTCGCTTTCTGCCGGGAGCCTGGCTCAGCCGGCAGCCCAGAGGGAGCGGAGTTTGGGGGCGAGGGCTGGCGGAGCTGATGTCAGAGCAGGGCGGCGGGAGCGATTGGGCTGCGGGAGACTTTGCAGCAGCAAATCCGCCCTCTCCCCCCCGCCCCCAGCCCCCCCCAC
>JAAWXA010000002.1:7586637-7691517 GCA_038090715.1 Florisuga fusca | reverse complement strand
GTACCGTTTCCTCTCCTCCTCTGCCCTGCGCAGGGCACGTCCTGCCCCAGCACCGGCGGGCGGGGGCTTAGCGGGCCCTGTCCGAGGTAGCGCGGTGCGGCGGAGCTACCCCAGGGGTTCCGGCGGCCCCGGCGCTGCCTCCGCCCCACTTCGGCACCATCCTCGGCAGCCTCAGCCCGAGGTGCCTCCCATCTCACTGTGTCCCGGTGCCCGCCGGTGCTGGGGCAGGACGTGCCCTGCGCAGGGCAGAGCGCGGCACGGAGCCTCCCGGGGCACCGCGCAGCTCCCGGCCGGAGGGTTGCACCCCCCAAAAACTGCCTCTTTTATTTTTTTTTCTCCTGTTTTTTAGATAAAGTCCACCGAGTTTTACTATTTTGGTGGTGTTCTCCAGGCAAACCTCTCTGTTAGGAAAGCGCTAATTGCTATAAGCATGAAAAGTGAAGCGACTGGATGTCATTGCGAACAGGGAATATGCCCTAGATAAAAGCTTTTCACAAGGCTGTCCTGTTTTCCCCTGTAGAGGGGATGAGATACTACCTCCTGATTTTTGATGCTTTGCCTGGAAAAGCCGAAGTTAACAGGCTGTGAACACTTTAAAGTAACATGAACTGCAACGAGAAAAGCAGCGTGTCAGAGTTGCCCAGCTGCAACACATACGGTTGCAGAGTTGCTAACTCCAGGTCTTCATCTAAGCAGTAAATATCATCCCACCTGTAATTGTCATCATTATGTGAAACTAAAGCAAGTTTTAGGTAGCTAGCTCATCAACTCAGGCTGATGCTCTGGCTATGCTGTTTCTTCTGATTCTAGAAAACCTAATTTGCTAAGTGTCTTTTAGTTATATGTTAAAGCCAGTGAGCTCAGAATTGGGTAACTTTTTTTAGGAAGGTGTCATAGTAGTTTTTGTATAGGAACTGCTAAGTACTGGTCAAATACTGAATGCTAGACTGTATAATTTGGTTGTCACTATTTTAACTCTGAACTCTGATAGTCAAAATCATAGTTGCAAATAGTGACCTGTCCACAAGTAGAAACAACAGATGTGCAGATATGTCAGGACTTCAAGCAGTTGTGTAACCTTGACTTGATACTCTGGATCTTTAGCATGCTCTAACACCTGGTGACAAAGGCTGTCTTTTACTCTCATTACAGTGTAAATTTTAAAATATTAAGCAAAGGGAGAGCTCTGGTACTCTGTCTCTTTAAATCTGCTTGTACTTTAAGTGTACTCTGCAGGCTTATTTATGCTGTATTTCTTCTAGCAACTAGAACTACTTTTCTAGGGAATTACAAACTTAGCCTAGCCTCAGCCGCCCTGTACTTGTCGAGGAGAAAAAGTAATACGTTAATCTGTGCAATGCAGAAAAAGTGTAAATTCTAAGTGTTAATTTTGCTTCTAAGAAGCAGACAAAAAGTGAAAGTCTGTCAGTAAGACTTTTTTGATGCTTCCTTTGTTGCTCAGTGTTTTACCAAACTAAGGTGGAAGTTGAATGTCTTTAAAAAAATACAAAAATTTGCTAAACATTATCTTGATAGATGACAGCAATTTGCAGAATACACAACTGAAGGTTGATGGCATTCTAGAATGTGCTTGACTGACCATATCAGTAATAATATGCACTTGAAGGGTTAATTTTTAAAAAATTATTCCTCAAAATGTGCTAATATAACATTTTTCCAAATAATAGAGTTGATTAGTATACTAATTATAGGGAGGAATGCTTCTGTTCATATTATTTTGATTTTCTTTTCTATGTAATCACAGTATATATTAAAAAAAAATACATATTCCTGTAAATTTATGGTGGGGAAAAAATGCCTGTAATTTAAGGCATGCCCAGTAAAAAACCTGTTGGATTATACTTCTATGCTAGTTTATTTACTGATGCTATATTTCTCTGTCTTTTTTGACAGAATTTAATGCAAAAGTGTTGTTTAATAAACTGACTATCCTGGAAACTAGTCAAGAAAATGTTTATTAGGCTCATAAATTATGTCTTTATGGGAAATAATATGGGCTCCATTATTTTGCAATTTTTATCTATGTAAGAAATTCTGAAAAATATTTGTAGAGGGTTACACTGAAGACACTTGCCTTAAACTGTTCTCCAGTATGTATTTTGTTTATAGCAGGAATACTTTTAGTAGAAGCTTTAAACTGTGTACACATACACATCCAGAGATACCTAAGGACACATGTAGACAAAGAAATTCACTCTAATCTTAAATGTACATTGAGGGTTAATCACAGTAAGGAAATTAGATTGTCTATCATACCCCCGCTCCTTAAGGAGATGGACACAAAAAATTATGTAGACAAATTATTTTACACATTACGTATGAACTGAGCTTAAAATCAGGTTGAGACGTCCCCTGATAGAATACCTAGGAATTTGTAGCAGTACAAGCAAATATTATTCTTTATTTATTAGAGCTGTTTTTCTCCTTCTGATTTACTTTCTATGTTTTCAGTCATCTCTTTGTCCTATTTAGTGTGAATTAAATTGGTTTGTCTGGGTATAGCACCTTGCTTCATTTCTTTTATACCTGTGTACTCCGTTTCAGGAATTTCCTAGGGGAAGAAAGCAAGTTCAAGCAAGGAAAGCAAACAACATTCTCTGAATAGCTAATTTTCCTGTGCATTTAGGCTAAAAAAAACAAATTTAAAACACATGTTACAATAGAAACACAGAAAGAGAATGTGTAGGACTGAAAGTGTAGGACTTTGAGTGTGATTCCACTGTACAATAATATCATCCAATAATTAATTTGCATGCGTCTTATTTTTATGTTTATGAAAACCAGCAGCTGTTTCAGTATGAAGATGCTTCCTTGAAGACTTTACATTAACTGTCCATGCAGCGAATATCACATTGCAAGCGTGTATTTGCACAGTGATTTCATTTAATTTTACACTACATACAGAAAGTGTGTTAAAATGTGGCTATTCATAGCTCTTTGTCAAATTAGCATAGGTAGGAATATTTTCATTATCTTTTTGAAAATATGTACATTAACTCCCAGTGGGAAATATATATCTTAATTTCACAAAAACCTAATGAAAAATAAATACAGGTGCTTGCCATATTATCTGCATACTTTTTTTTTTTTTTTTTTTTTTTAATCTGTGTGTAAAAATGACCAGAGGTTAGAAAACTGGGCCTAATGATTTACAGAAATCCGGTTTAAATTTTTAGGGCTTTATAGGAAGTTGGTGGATTTGTGCATTCTTATTACATTTTCTCCAGGCAGGGCTCTGTATGTAGCAGAGTACTGGCAGAATTCAGCACAGCGGCCTCAGTGTGGTCTGTGCAGATTTCATAGTCAGTGGTACAGCTTGTGAAAAGCAGCCTTGTTTTCTGAGAAAAAATGATTACAAGCAGACAGGACAAGTGCAGAGTTGCCATTTACTGATAATACTAAAAAGACCACACTTCAGCAGGCTGCGGCTACTTCTTAGAAATCAACATATAGTAAGCATGAAATGGGTGACTGGACATATGCCCCTTCTGAGTTATTTTTCAGTGTAAAGCAGCAAATAACCCTCCTTATTTGTAATTCCATTTTATAGTGCTACCGATTAAAGTTAATTGCTGGAAACGAGAGGGAATCGGGTGTGCCCGACGTGGTAGAAAGCCATGGCCGAGGTGGCTGCTGATACAATGGGACATCAAATAAAAGTTGACAGAATAAACTAAATAAGGGCAGCAAGTGGGTGAGGAAGGCAAAATGATTGTGAAATGAAATTCCATGAAAAATTAATGAAATAGAAAAATTGTGCTGAGGACGGAGGGAGGGAACCTGCTTGGTTCTTCATCATCCTGCAATGCCAAAGTAATAAATGAGCGTGTTTCATTTTGGCGAGGTTCAGGGACACAACTCCTTCCCCACAACAGAATTGCGTCGTGCTTCAAGATGTGTTCCGCTTATCTCGTCCCCTGACAGCTCGAGAGGAAGGGACTGGATTTGGTGATAAAATTAAATTGATTAAACCTTTATCCATCATCTAATTTGGTACCTTTCTTTTTTCTTTTCTTTTTTACTATTACCTCAAATTTCTAGTGATCCGTGTAATGACAGCAATTTGAGATAGCATCAAGGACATTAGCTACGATGACTGAACTTGAATTTAGAATAAAAATATGGGATTCATGAGTCCATATCTAAATAGCAGATGATTAGGTTATAGCAGAGTTATATCTTCCTAGCAACAGAATGTAAGTGTGAGGGCAATAAAATGGTGCTTTTTGCTCTGAGAGAGAACACAATCTTTCAACTTTACTTTAATGTATTAATTATGGAAATAGAAAAAGCACTAATATAAATATTGACCATATCTAACATGAGCAATTACATATACAGCTGTTTTTACTTTTTTGAGCTCAGAAATTAAGTCATATTTTGTTTGCTCAGTGGCCATGCAATGCATATAAAGCTAGTGTCAAAGTAGCATACTCTTGGAAATTGCTTCATATTGCTTAAAATTTTGTAGCTTCTTCTTGGTGACTTGGGATGGAAATTCTGCCATGAGGCGAGAGCTTTGCTTACAAATTCTACTTTAGGTGATCTTCATGGAGTTTTTAAAAAGAACCCTTTAAAAAAAGCCCTTTCTGAAGTGATACCTTACAAATGGAAAACACTGCTAAAAATTAAAGGTCAGGTGAAATTGCCTTGTGAAATATCAAAGCTACTGACAGTCTGTGCAAACTGTTTTCTTAGGTTCTTTTAATGCCCCTTAGGTTAGCAAGTTGCATTTAGAAAGCAAACATCAGAAAATCTGCCTGATCGCCTGTAACTGTACTACTTTTGAATTAGTGTTAGTCAACACTGTGTAGGTTTTGCAAGGAGTAATGAACCTGAATTGATCCCTGTGTTCACTGCTAACTATCTCTACAATCTTTCAAGCCAGTTAACCATTTTTCCCATGTAAACTATTAGTTATCCAGACACACACAAAAAAAGCTGATGCGCATTAGTAGATGGATCACTCTCAAGGCATCTGTGAAGAACTTGACGTTTTTTATTTATAAAACATTTCGTTTTGCCTTAAAATTATGTAAATTCCAATAGTAAAATGATGTGCTTACCTTTCTGCTCTAGCTGACCTTTGTTCCCTGATGTATGAATCTGAAAGGAAGCAGCCAAGCCAGAGGAGTTCTAACAATGTATCGTGATTAAAAGGACTCCTTTGTTAACTGGGGGAGGCAGCTTGTCAAGCCACGCTAACAGGCAACCCTCGGCAAGTCATAAAATAACCATATTTAATGATTTAACAGAAAGCATTAAATGATCGGTGTTAATGCCATTCACTCAGTCTAGAATTTCTTACCTTTTACAATGAGTTTGAAATATGAAGGCTTATTTTTAGCCCCCGAATTAACAATATGTGCTCTGGCCTGTGGGCTGGACATCACCATGCACAGTTTGATAAAAATCTCTGCTAAGTAAAGCATGATGACAGGACAAGCACAGAGCAGGGCAGACTGCCTGAAGAGCAGGATGGCTAATATCAAAGATGTTATGGTGTCATTAATGGATAAAAGGTGTATTCTCACTGCATATATTCTGTTTCATTCTGTCTCTTCTAGCTCCCAGATGTGTGCTAGAAAGGGTGAGGATTCAGATATATATGGCAAAAGGGTTTAGAAAAGTGTAAAATTTCATTAAAATAACTGATAAGATTTATATTGTTTACTTTGGAGATAAATACAAGAAATAATTCATTAAAATTATAGTAAAGAAGAAAAGTTTCTAAAGTAAACAGAATACTCTGATTTATTTCCGAGTTTTTTGTTTATAAAGACAAAGGAAAAAAAGGATTTCAGCATTTTTAATAGGAGTGGAAAGGCTTTCTGATGAGATAGTATCGTATCTGGTCTGGGGATTCCATTCATTCAAGGTATGGAAAATCAAAACTTACATATTTTTAGGGAGTTGAGGTATTTGATTAGCTCAGCTGAGACTAATACTGAAAAGTTTGCTGCTCACTTTGGTGAATGTAGGCTTTGACTTTAGCTAGGATACATTAAGAAGGATTTGTATTCTGTACTATGAGATATGAATGCTCTTTTCCAGGAAATTATCTGACTCCTGATATACTTGGATTATGAAGAAAGGTGATGCCTAGATGGTTTCATCACTCCTGACCACAGTGAGGCTTTTTTCCCCTCTCCTGTTTGCACAGCTGAAGCTGGAGCACAGCGGTTCAGGAGGTGCCCTTCTCCTCAGTGTCGGGGCGGTGGCAGTGTGTATCTACCCACCCCTGTGCCTCCAAAAGCCAGGAGCACAGCTGTGAGGAAGGCAGGCACATCTCCTTGGAATACTAAGTCACCTTCCACTCTGTTCCAACTCAACAGCCTGCTTGATGTATGTAAAAGGAGACCAAAATCAAGACTGGTTCCCAATCTCTTTCTTTGGTGGTGTCGGGAGGCTAGGAGGGTAACAGTAAGAATTAAAATTTTTTCTTATTCCCTTTAAGAAAGAAATAAAAGGATTGGATAAAAGGGGCTTGTAAATTAATTTTACAAATACATGATGATTTGTTAAACAGAAAAAAAACACAGTTACTGTCATGACTGCTAGGGCAACATCATCATCAGATTAATCCTGTGTGGTAGGGGATTACCCCTGCAAACCATAGTCTGCCTGTGTGAAAGTGTTCCTGCTGACTTAGGGCTTGGTTCCAATGCTGTGCCAACTACTGCACCTGATCTCAGAGATGTTCCACTTGTGAGTGCTGTTCCTGAAGCCTGCAGTAAATGCTGGTGGCATTTTATGTGCTATTTGGGACTGAGGAATGAGCAATAAGTAGATCTCAGCAAAATAAAACTTCATGCTAAAGTATGGTATCTTTTCCTTCATTTTTACATCATTTTTGTTCCTTATAAGAAAAGTGGTGCTCAAAATTATTAACAGGGTCACCTTTCTCTAACTGCTAATGAAACACCAGCACAAAAAGTCAAAGCTGCTGGGAAGTGTGGGAAGAAATAAGTAGGATTTGGCAGATATTTTATCTCCATCTCCCTCGAAAAAGATTTACACACAGCTAATTCTATGCAATTGCCTGCTTCTTATCACTTCTCAGAGACTGTGAAATGGCTGTTTATTCCATAAATAGTGGGGTTTAACAAATGCGATATGATGGCTATCAAGCTAACTAATGAAGTATTTATCTTCGCATAAGGCCTGATGCTGTTGCCACTACTCACAGTAAAACTGAAATCAAAACTTCTCAGAATGAGTCAGGGTGGCAGAACTGTGCTGCTATATGCATGTGTGGCTGTGTCTTATATGTCTGTACATCATAGATGTACATATTTATACAGTGTTGTATGAAACCTACAGCTGTCTAGAAGTATGAGATGAATGACTGTAATAAACTTCCAAGATTGATAAAGAGTCCTAAAGCTTGTAGGGTCTAAAACATGTTTACATAAGGGATTTTTATATAACATGGAAGTATTTTGTTTAGAGGTGTAAAAATAAAATAAATTTCTATCATTTATGTGCTTATACACATCCAGACATACCCGCTGTATGAATTTTTTATTTAAAAAATTATATAAACATTCTCATAGGATTTGTGTATGATCTTCCTCTGTGTAATGCTGATAGTTTTACAAACAAATCACAAAGGCACAACTGCACAAGGATTAGAACATTTTTTTAGAGTGAGTAATAAATAAACTTCTTATAAGCTGTATTTTTCAGGGTATTTAAAGCATAGAATATTCTATTTTTGTAGGTATGTTTTTTGAGAGGCTGAGTTGTTCCAAACGGTCAAGACAAATGCTTAGATGAAAGCGTAGAAGTAATATATCAGGAAACCCGAAACATTTAGCAAAAAAGGTGGATTTGGTTCTAAGTTTCTTTGTCTGCTGATACGTCTCCAACTGAGTCTTACAGAAAAATTGACGTAACTGGGATCAGAAGCCAACCCTGATCTTGTTCTCCATTTTGCATCCATGCCAGCAGTCTTGCCACAAACCACCACCAGGCAAAATGCTTCTGCATTCTTGAACAATATTTAACTGAAATTAACTTTCATTAGCTGATTTCCAGGTTGTAATTTCCTTCCTTTGTGCCACTCATGAATTGCTACTTATGTGTCCGTATGAATGGTGATTTTGGGAGGAAAAGGCCAGAGCCACAGTGGTCTGCATTGCCTCCGTTGTTGAACAGCACAGACAGTAATTAAACTGGAGCTCAGCTCTTGCTGCTCATAGATTTAGGAGTTTAAAAAAAAACAAAAAAAAACCAATAAAAACCCCAAACAAACAAAAACAATACAAAAAGGGAATGTTCCGTAATATCACTGACAACAGATTTCCTCCAGATAAAACTGTTGCAAAGATTATTGATCTATGTTTATAATTTATTTATGCTAAAGCATCCGATGTGTGTTTCTAAAAATCAAGATGCTTGTCTCGTTTTCAATTCGTGTTCGTAATGATCTGTTTTTACTGCCGTATGATAGAGGTTTCCTTTACCTGGTGCTGTGCCAACAAGGAACACTTTTGTGCCTTCAGCTAAATCCATGAGCACAAGTAATTTGACTTTTTTAAAAAAAGAGAAAAAGTTTCACTATGTGAGACCTCTAGATTTCATGAGCAGGAGGAAGATGGCATATACAGTATTCAAGCATAACTGTGAAGAATTTTAGTTCTACCAGGACAAGTCAAAAGGTAGTCTTTCTAGGTTAACTTGTACCCTGCCAATAATCCTTTTAAAATGAAACTTTAGCTCTGCATTATTTTTGTTAAAAATAAAATAAGCTGTAAGCTGTGAGCTGTAAGGTTAAAATGGGAAGTAAGATACTAACAGTATCAGTTACCAGAAGATGGTTTTGAGGTGTCAAAAAACAAGTGAGTATTTTTAAAAATGAACACTTGTTTTGATTAGTCAGAAATGAAATAGTCTTTTGCAATTTATAAATATGGTTTGTAATAGAAGGAATTTGACAGAACACTGCTTTATAGGTTTGTTATTCCAGATACATTTTTAAGCAGGTGATACATTTTGCTTAAATTGAGTAAGAAACTATAGACAAAAAAGTTTTGGCAGGTTTTCCTGAAGGCTACCAGTGAATTCCTTCTGAAATTTATACATTTATGATATAAGGCACATTGGGCTGTTTTTCCCTGCCAGTGACTTAAGATCATCCTTCTCTTCAGATAATTCCAACACATCCTAGCCAAAAGAACTCTTTTTGCCCAGAGTTAATAAAAATGCATCAGCATAATCATACTAAGTACATGTTCCAAGTATTTTTGAACAGGTGTTATTAAATCTCACAGAGAGGCAACATTCCCCCAGTTTACAGAGGGAAACTGAGTCAGAGCAGTAAATAAATCTGTTGCAGAATTAATTAGCAAGAGGTGGGAATTCAGAGGTCTGTTGCTCGTTTCAAGTATCAAATGAGCCTGTTTCTAATCCATACTTATACTTTCTATATCTGTATCCCATCTGTAGTTGCATCACATCATTAGGGTTTATCATTATGAAATATTTGTTTGACATGTCCCTGGGAGTGCTGCTCATTTCAAGGCAGACAGTGTCCCACGCTGCACACCAGCAGCCAATGCTCACAGGCAGGAGCAGATATAATCCCTGCCTGCAAGGCACCCTGCTATATGTGTTTGCAAAACAGTTCTGCCTGGTGGCGTTTGAAAGAAGAGGGGATTTTATTTATTTATCTATTTTTATGTAAACAAATGCACAGGGATCAAATTCTTCCTTGGTGTTAAATCACATTTTCTCTTTAGCTCCTGAAAGGCTTTTGATTTTTCCCAGAAAGGTTTGTTATACATGCTGAGGGCAATGTTTCTGTGTATCCAAGTTTACGTTTAAAAGGCAACTCTTCCTTCAATATTAGTGCATACTGCCAACAAATTTGTAGAATTACTCTATTTTTGGCACACACATTAATTTCTTCAGATGCTATGAGAGTTTTCTTGTGGAATCAATTGAAACCACTACAGATATTTTTTATATTTTTTTATGAGATTTTTCCTTTTACATGAATCACTTTAAATTTATGAAATCTAGATAAAATTTATTCTTACTGAAATTATTTCCATTAAAAATCTGAGTAGCAGTACTTACATTGTGCCTTGCCTGTAGTTCATCAATTTAATATATGCATGTGCTTCTTGGGAGACCAGGAGACTATTCCACTTTAGCTAAAACCAGTGTAAATTGACTGTACTCTTTAACCATAAGATAATTCTTTAACTAAAACGTGGCAAACAATGCTAAGATGAAAACAAGAACCAAGTTCCAGTTTCTGAGTCTAGAAATGTAATTCTAAAAGTTAAAAACAATTTTGAAAATCTATTCCCTATATGTTGTTACTTTAATTTTGCTTCAGAAACCTCCAAGCCCTCATCAAGAGTCTCCAAAATTAAATGAAAGCAAGAAGCGACAAATTAATTACGCACTGTTTTGGGTCTTCTAGCACACTGTTTTAGCAGGAGTATGAAATAAAAACTATAAAAGCTGCCTCAATCTATTTTTAATGGTTAAAAAATAACCACAAAGTCTTCAAAAAGCCACTCTTAAAACATAGTAGATGTGACCCTGAAGATCCATATTGTTTCCTTCTTGACCAAAATACCCATCTCTTTCTTCCCCATCTTTTTGTTATCATAATCCACTAACCCATCCTCACCTATTGAAGCAGCTGCTTTCATGCAAATTATAAAAATAAAAGCGTATAGGAGACTGGTGTCTGGATTGCACCAGTATATCATCAAAGGTCTTGGGGGTAACATATGGCCTTGGTTCAGAAAAATCACTTGCTCAGTCATTCCATTGCTGTTCAGAAAAACAGTAAATAATAAGTACCAAGATCTGCATACAAATATGCAGGTGCTTAGCTAGTTTTTTTCTGTGTGTGTGTAATCAGAAACGGGATAAGAAGTTACTATTCTTTTCCTTAAAGACATATATTTATATAACAAGATGCTTACTTGCCAACATGTATTTTGTAGGGCTCATTCTGTCTTAGCACATCTAAGCTGATCGCTGATCTTCCTGGTATGTTCTGAGCTGAATACCTGCTTCTCCAACACTAGCATGTCAAGCTGGTTTCTGTGTTTTTAGACAGAAATGGGAGGCAGCAAAAAGTAAAGGTAAGGGGCTGAGACTATTATTCTAATGGCCATTATAGCAAAAGCAATGAGTGCATCAAATGGAGGCAGTTGGGTGAGTGGAGTGGTTTGTTAATCTTGGTTTCAAGTAATTTCTCTTGTGTTGATTTGTTCCACACTATTGTTGCAAATGCTGGTGTTGGGCACATACCTGTCTGCAGCTGCACTCATGCGTAGACCTCGTACAGACAAGCTAATGAATTTCCAGCTGTCACTCCCCTGTGCTCCAGCAGGTATCACTGAGTTTCCACGTTGTGGAAGAAATAAAGATGACTCACTGACACCCACATGGAAAAAGAGACTTTTCAGTGTTCATCATCACAGTCTTTGCACAGAGGTGAAGTACAGGTGGGCAGGGACGCTAAAGGCACAGTGAGATGTGATGCTCAGCACATCTGTGAACAAAAGTGTGGCTTCAGGACAACGGCCCCAGGGCTCCCTGATGGAATGTAGGAAACAGCCTTTTCTAGCAGACAGTTTGTCTCTACCAAATGTTGACAACATATTACATAAATTTCCCTGCAACAGCTTGTTTCAGAAACTTTCCCCAGTAATACAGATTAAGTTAGAATTTTGTTTTGACGGCTTTAATGCATATTCATTAGATAAAAGCACAGACAATTACTGTGATAGTTTCACTAGCAGGTGGAGTATGTTTTAGGATTTGATGGGCATGGGATTTGCTGGAATAATCTCAGAAAAATTTGGGGGATTACTTTTCTGATGGGGGGTTGTATGAAAAGTGAGAATGTAAGCAGATTTGAAGGTGATTTCATTATGTTTTTACATTGTTTTGCTTTTACCATTTTAAATTTACATTAAGTTCATACTTTGAACAAATGGAAGTCTCTTAGGGGAAGCAATGAACCACACAAATAAATACTACCTAAATAATGTATTTTAAAATTGTGTAAACAGTAAGCAGCAATATTTCCAAAGGGATGTAATTTTATTGTGTTCATTTTCCAAAAAAGAAAAAAGAATTAGAAAAAGTATTTTTTATTTTCACTTCTATAGTGTTCACTTTCATCCATTATGAACATTAAGGTTATAGACTTTTATTTTTTTTTAACTAGGTAATATTAGAGAAAATATGCATGCGTCAACATTGCTTGCTGTAAATTTTGTAACAAGAGCTCAATTCCCCTGTTGTTTCCACTAGACAAGAGAGAAAGATTGAGAGCAGAATCAAGACTTAAAGAACAGGGGCCCAATCCTATGCTGTTACATGGGAAACTTTGAGGAGCACCAGGCCCTACCACTCATGGGACCATCATCATCCTCACATGGGTGGTCATGTTGTCTTCAGTGCAAATTGACCTCAGTTGTAAATTTTAAAGGTTTTAGGGTTATGTGAACTGGGGCTATCGGTACTGGAACACTGCCAAACTAGAGTTTCAAAAAGAAAACGAAGAACTTAAAATTGCACACTCAAGAAAGCATTTCATTGCATCAGCACATCACAGCATCAGAATTTAAGATTGAAGTAGGTTTAAAAATACACTTGCATAGCACAGAAGTTATCAGTCTAGACACTCTATCTGTTGAATGCCTTGTAAGTATCAGTAGCAGTTCAGTATCTGACTTAAACAGAAATCATCATGTAAAAATGCTAATAATTTCTCTACACTGTTTTGTTACTAATGGAACTTCAGAGCTATGAATGCATATGTTTATGTTAAATTTCTATTTATATACTTAAACATAGACACTAGTACTATGCATATTAATGTACAAAAATGTGCTCCAGCAATCCGTATAGTAACGTACATGCATATTTATATAAAGGCCTGAAACCAATGGAGTTTTTTTCCTAGGCTTAATGAGAAGCTTGGATCAAACCCTGATTTTTTTTTTACTAAACATTCGGCCAAATTTCCAGGAATGTATTTGTTTCATAGCATTTTGTTGTTGCAATCAGTATTTAATACTTAAACACAAATTTTTTATGAGCTACATCATTTTCACAAGCTTGAGTACAGATGTTCCTCTGTTAGCAGAGCTGTTTCCTTACTCCCTCTACCATCCTCCTTTCTCTTTCTTGTTTTCAGTGTGTTTTAATCATGTTTTATAATCCCCCATGCTGTTCTAACAGATTAATTACCAAACCTTCAGTTTCAGGCTCTGAATTTTTCTTATGCTGAGACAATTTATAATCTCAACTGAAAAGACAAGATTGAATATCTGCCCTGTAATTTATCTCCTTGCATCTTGTCACCATCATGAGTATTGTTTGTTTGTTTTTTATTAAAACTACAGGTTTTAAGGGTGAAATGTTACACTCTGCATTATCTAGGCTCTTAGCCTGAAAACAAATCCATGCAGATGTGTTATGAGGAAACAAAAACGTCAAGGAGTCCACAACTCATGTTCTTTTGTAGAATTTGGTACTTCAAATCTCCACTTTTTTTTTTTTTTTTTTTCCCCCAAATCAGCTTAAAGAAACTGTGTCTAGGAAAAGTTTAATTGTTTCTCTTCTTCATATTTTCAAAATTTTCCTTGCAAATATGCAGGATAGAAACATACGTGTATTTGTGCATTTACAAATAGTAAATAAATCCAATATTTCAATCCAATCATAGGATGCAAAAAATCTATGGTTTTCAGAAAATCCATGATGGGACATGCAGCTGTATCAGCTACTGGTGGTACTGGAAAAACAGTCCTTCAGAAGTTTGGGCATCATCTTTACTCAAGTTATCGAGATTTCCACGTTCAGCCTGTTTGCTCAGATCTTTTGCAGGGAGCATTTTTCTTTTCTGCATTTGTTGTGCATGTTTTTTTCATGTACTTGGGGTAAAGATTTTGAGGGATTTAAAGCAGATCAAGTAACTGTTTTTCATTACATGTTTCCAGATGGAAACCATAGGGTGGCAAACATTCTCTCCCCCTCATCCCTGATGCACAGCATGAATGGGTAGTGCGGGAGGAAGTTTGCTAAGACATTGTACGTTTTTGAGAACAGTTGAAGAGTAAAAAATAAGGTATTTCTTTGTTCATTCCACCTGCTTACCTAGTCACCATGTCAAGCACCAGCTAGCAGCACCAAGTGTCACATAATTATTGCAGAAATTGTGTTTTTCCTTTCTGCTGCAAGCTGATACCCACATGGACTTATCCATCCAAAGGACCCTGTTCTCTTCAACCCAATCTGGGCCAAAGGAGGGTATTCAGGATCTCCTGTACATAGTTTCTTAGATCATTTAGAGGCCTGAAACTTCTGCTGAGGACTCTGGCAGCTGTGCACTTCTGTTATTCATGCAGTCTCAACCTTTCGAAATTCATGAGAGCTCCGAGAGCTTCTCAATAGGGTTACTACAGGCTTTGGAATTATACTGTAAAATAACATAGTTATAAACTTTTTTTTTTTACATAAATATAAGAGAAAATAAAACAAGTAATGCCTGATTTTTTTTTTTTATTTTTTTTTTATTTCTTTTTCACAACTTTGTAGGTTCTAGATTAAAAAATAATTTCAAACATCAGTTAGAAATGGCATGGACAGAAAAGTTCCTTTCAGCTGGCAATGTGAAGCACCTTTCAGGGGCTGTGATTCCAGTCTGCCAGTTTCCTAGAGTGCACAGGACAAGTGTGTCTGTGACCAACAGAGCCCATGAAGCAATTTGAAATAGTCTCTAGCACTCATTTCTTTCTCCAGGAAGAACTAATTTTAAATATTCCAGCAGGCCTTTCAGGGGATATGGCATCTTTTCCAACTGACTGCTTCTTTTTTATGTGTGTTTTTTAAGATATCTCCTTTCTGTTTTTTCTCTTACAGCCTCATACTTCCCAGCTGCATTGCTCTATCCTCAGCCTCTGGTCAATCCCATTAACTGCTGTGTTGGGACAACGATATATCCTAAAGGAGCAGCTGACTGATGCAAGTTGGTTAGGCTGAATTTGTGGGCAACAGAGGATTTCTTTAGAAGAGTCAGTGTCTCCAGAGTTAGTGGGGCTTAGTAGAGAGGCAAGATCCTACCTGCAGCAATCTGTCTGACAGAGGTAGAGGTGATGTGAGACTTGAACATACAATTTCCTTTGAGCATGTCCAGAAAGTCTGTTTTATGGAGAAGTTCCATGAACTCTGTGTGCAGGTGCAGGTCAGGGTCTCCAGTTAAGCTTGGGCTGGTGAGCTGCCAAAATGTTGGGGTCACAGGATGGTCCAAATAGCAGCCAGTTCTCATATGTGCTCATATGAACCTGTGAGAGATGTATTACTTCTGTATCTCCTGGTGGTATAGTGGGAGGCCAGTGGCTTCCTGATCACCCCAGCCCCATAAGCAGGGAAGACATGTCTTACCTGACGCTGTTCTGGGGGTTGGGGCCAGTTTCACACACTTGCAAAATGGATTTCCACTAAAGGAAGCTCTGTTCCAAAACTAGCAATGCTGAAACTTAAAATTATCTTCTTTATTACTAGGACATATTTTTAGTCCCTAATTCATGTGTCATGTGAACACAGTCCTCCCACTCCTATGTTGGGAGTGCTGAACAGGAGTCTGAGGGCTGTGTATTAAATTTTCCAGAAATAGGTGCTACCCAAGACTTTGCATATTTACATTTGTTGACTTTTAAAAAATGCACCCAATGGTTCTAGGCCTGTATATGGTTTAAAATAGTGAAAAATCCAAGTACAAACTTCTATCCTTTGTTTTCTTGTCAGTCAATCCTCATTTTTATTTTGGTTGCATGGAGGGGAACATTTGCTTAGTTACTTTGCATCTTGATGATGCAAACTGCAAAAAAAATACAGAATGTGGGTCCAGCTCCTATAAAAGCCTTTTGGATGTCTCCTGTTTTCTGCACTCTCCTCTTGAGCTGCAGTACCACAGCTTTGGTCACCAGTAAGTACCTGAAGCTATTTATTCCCCGTTGTCTTCAGTGGTCTGTCTGAGAGCAACTCCAGCAGTGTACCTACATTACTTGCCCACTGGGGGACCTGCAGCTGATGTTCACTGAGGTAGATTCTGCTAAAAATTCTCTCGTGGGAGCACTGAAGGGCAGTGTCAGCTGATGGTGTCATGCAGCAGCAAGAGGAGTTTGGAGAGGAGGTCTGATCCCACTGCAGCCTGGGCAGGGGAGGTTGCCAAGAAATCTGGTGAGCCCTGGGAGCTATGGCCACTGGTGACTGCGATGCCACAGCCCTGCCCGGCTTCGTGATCCCCAGCACAGCACCCTCGGGGCTATGGGCCTGCAGACAGCTGGATCAGCACCACTGCCTGTGAAGCAACGAGTTCAGTGGGACACCACTCATTAAAAAGCCCTGCTGGTGTGCCTTGTAGTGAGCTATCAAGCTAGATGATGAGCAACAATGAGGACAGGAATTTATTTGCTCTAGAATGGCAGCCACCGTGCCCATGAACACTGGCTCTGCGGGTGAAGGCCTCCTGTGTCTGCCTGCTGGGCCCTCCCTGCATGCAGGCACACACTTGTGACCCTTTTCTTTGTTTGCTGTCAGCTGTTGCTGTCCTCTGTCAAATATTTAAGGTGTTTATGCTACAGTGACAAATGGAGAGAGTGATCCCTGGAGCTTGTCTTCCCAGGAGCTGCTCCTAGGCACGCAGCCCTCCCCTTTGGTGGGATATCTGCATGCCCGGGTATTGCAGGAACTCCATGGTCACATCAAAATAACCACAGTCTCCTAATGAAGAGCACTCTGATCTTGGGTGTTGCCTGCACCTATCATGCTCTTAACTGGCCAATCCATTCTGAGGAGCAGAGAAACAAGATTTCATCAACCAGTAGTGCTGCAGGAGGACTGTCTTAGCACCTCTGTGTTTGGAAGGTAAGCCAAGCCAGGCAGGCTCTGGGTAGTGCCACTCCACAAGAAAACTGTAAATTTAGGAGATGTAAAATATTAATGTTTTGCCACAGAACAGGGATGGAATTATACATCAAATAAAACCTAAGATAATTGTTTAAAAAAAAAATATTAAAAGTTTTTTATTCTGCCATCATACTGCACAGACTAAGGTGATCAACCCAATGACCACTGTCTTGAAAAAGAAAAGAAAAAAAGCAGTGTATAGAACCTGGGAAAGATATGCTTCTTAACTTTATTTATATAAGATGAAAATAAATGAGACATTTAGAAAACGCAAATCAAATCTGCTCTTTGTTTTAATCTATTATTGTGAGAGCTTGCAATAGGTAAAATTAGAAAATGATCCCTGAGAAATATTACTGGTGTACTGAAGATTTAAAATCACTGGGGGCTCTTTCACTTGAAATAAAACCATTGGCATACGTCTGTATCAATATATAAATGGAAAGGAATCAGATATTTCTGCTACTGCAAAAAAATTAATAACACAATTCATTAACAATAGTGCAACTTACTTGTCTTTTTAATTTACAGCCACATATCTAGATCAACTGAAAAATATTCCTAGGCTTAGGACACACTGTCCTCTATTGAATGCTTATCCTGGAAAGGTTATTAACATTGAATGGGGACTGTTCTCTCAGGAGAGCTACAGATAAAATGACCAGGGAAAGAAATAGCACAACTTCTCAAATTAGCATAATTAGTAATTATCTCTTAATAGCCCCACTTGGCTTTGGAGACTTGGCACTTGAAATTCTGCTTAAAGTTCAGTGAGGAAAAACAAATTTCACGCTGAAATGTCTCAATAACACAGCTGAGCTGCTGAGGTAATCGACTGGTTTAGGTAAAAGGAAGGAGATGAACATATGGATAGGGAAGATCTTTCCTGTAAGCACTGTGTTTGTGTTTGCATATGTAAAGCTCTTGAGGCATAATGGTACAATTGCCACTTTCTCTGGGGGTGAGGGAAGGGCAGGAGGATGAGTGGGACTTGTTTCTCTTCTTTTGTGGAGAGAAATATATGAAGATAATGAACTAAAGTGAGGAAATCCCATCCATTTTTCACCAGAATTGTGTAATTTCTTTTGCAAGTCTAGCTGAAATAAAAAACCTGGAGACATAAAAGCCAAGCGATGGATAGAAGCAGCAGCCTTTATCATAGCCTCTGGCAGAACTAAAGCTTCCCCAAAGGGGGACAGTTCTCCAAAATTTAACTCAAGGCAAAATTGGATGAATAAGTGCAGGGAGCCTAGTAACCCTATTTTTTAATTTTCCACGGTAAGTAAACAGATGGCTCTCTTAAGATACTTCTAGCAGGGAAAACAAAAGTAGAAGAGAAATATTTACTATTTTTACAGACCTAAACCCCAGTGTTATTTATCCTCTGTCAGAAAGCAAATTATCAGTGGATCCTGATCGAAATAAGTCTTTGTTATTAAGAAGGCATGTTTTGATTTACGGGCTGCGCAGCTGGTTGGAAGCTTTCCATCAGGAGACATATACACAATTGATAAGCCTTCCTAAACTAGTTTGAAATAGGAAAATAAGGTGTTTCATTTGATCCCCTTTGGCAGGCAAGGCAATTCATGGTGGGTACACGTACATCAGCAACGGATTTATTGAGGTGATAGTTTGGGGGGCTTTGATTTTTTTTTTATTTTATTTTAATTTTTGTTTTTTGTTTATTTGTTTTTATTTTGGTGAGATATATACGCATATATATGTATATATATTTTTAAGTGCCAAATTGCTGTGTCCTGAAAATGCAGGGAGCCAGGGGTGCAGTGGTTCATGCTACACATGCCCCCCACCCCATGGTAGGGATAGGTGCCCTGTATAAGAGTCACTTTGCCTACAGAGCAAAGGACCCCTTTTCTGCAGGGAAATAACTCTTTTGGTGCCATGTCAACACACAAAATAGGAAAGATGAAGATAAACTAGTCAGAGGAGGTTGACAGCTGATATAAAACTGATAGACTGACACACTCATGGCCAGAAGAGGAAAAGATTTGGCTTTGAAACTCTAATTAAGGCTGGCCAAGGTCCACTAGTTCATTTTCACTAGTAGCTTCACAGCCTCATACCCTGTGTATCACCCTTATTATATGGGTTCTAGGTGAGAAATGTGATTAAGCAATCTGCTGTCCAAGGCCTAGCCTCTGAAAGAATTTTGAATACCTCTATCAACCAATTTCAATCCATTTCAAAATTCAGAAAGAGCTTGGAGGAAAAGAGGGAAAAAGGAGAAAAGAAATGGAAGCAGATCAAAAGAGATTAAATGCCGTTTGAAAAGTATGGAAATTAGGAGAGTATTGAGACTGAATTAATTACAAACAATCCTAAAAGATGCAGAAATCTAGAAGGTCTGATATAAATATTTGCAGGCTGACACAAAACAGGGAGATTTCATGATGAAATAAGCATATTTCACCCTGTTCCCACCCCCCCAATCCCACTCCCAAATGAGTCCTTAAATTAAGCTCAAGAACTAATAGTGGAGAGCACACAGAAAAATATTCTGATGGACACCTGAGATATCTCCTGATAAGCTGTGTGTAGGCAGCTGCTGAGAAGAAAATGCTACAAAAGAAAAATGCCCACTCCTTGACAAGCCTCTTTGTTGAGTGATTGATATGTTTCTGCTTTCCTCCTCCTTCTCTATAATATTGGGAATGTGAGCTGCTGCTTTGAGGCAAGAACTATTAAAAAAAAATCATCTTGAATACTAGTTTGGTGGTTTTGGTTTTTTGTCTGGTTTTTTGTTTGTGGTGTTTTTTTGTTTGTTGGTTTGTTTTTTTGTTTTGTTTTATTTAGCTTTTCCCCAGCATATGTAGCTGGAGGTGTTGATTTTCCTTACTGCCTCAGACTGGATGTTTTAGGGCAGATTTCTCAGACGAGGGTTTTGTAATTTTGCTTTTAAATTTCATCTTGAGAAATATAGGAGATCAGTTGGATAGTGCTACATGTTTCTTACTTGCTTGCAAAGTTCATTAGAAAGACAACCTTGTAAAATTCAGGAACCCTGAGTTTCGCTTTTGGCTCTGCTGCCATTGTCTGTGGCTATGGCAATCCACTTGCCTCCCCTTGGCTCTCCCATGCTGTGAAACCTTTAGAGATCACTAAATTCTGTCTGAAATTACATGATCCTGGTCTGATTTGGGCCTCCTGGTTACCATTGTAAAAATAATAGCAGTGTGACTAAATGGCATCAACTTTCATTTCTAGACACTGAGGAAGCTGAGCGTGTAACTTGCAGATGAACTTCCAAAGGCTACTTCTTTGACATTTCATCTTGCCTGACAGTGATTAATTATTTGGCTTAATTCTGCAATACTTGGCAAATCTTAGTGAGATTCAAAGATCATTTCTGCTTTACTAAAACCAGTGCTAGAGAGGAATAATCAGCATTTCAGTCAGGATTGGACCTTTGAAATTGGACAGAGCAAGGAAGAGAAGAAACATAGAAAATTACCTGAGCAGAAAAATGCCTGAGGATAATTAGTTCTTTTAAAAAATACCATGAGGTCATAGTGACTTCATAGGTAGCATTTAATTGGGTCAAGCTGGTGATCTGCTGCCTTGTTCCATTTTTTCTTTCCTTATCCAATTTTTGGAACGGCCAATTTTGTCTATTTCTTGAATTTCTGGTAATTCAGAAGAGGGGATGAATAAGAACATGCTGTGTATTGCATTTGTGTTTCTTTCAAACAGAGCTAAGCATAACCTGTATATATAGATCATGATAAGGAAATATCAGTAAGTGAAAGAATAAACTGGACAACCTAACAGACTGTAAGGCCTATCCTCCTACATATAATAAAACTGGGTCAGTATAGGTTTTATGCTGTTTGCATTAGTGTAATTCATTTTAGCTTTACTAGTAAAAGCTAATGACTGGTTAAGCATTACTGGAACAGAATATCAGAAAAAAAAATTAGAAAAAGATAAATGGGTAAAGGAGCATAACAGGAAATAAAGCCCTAAGTCATTGGAGTGTTCCTTTAAAATTTGGTAAATAACATCAACTAACACTTTGGCCTTGAAACTGACATTTTTACCATGACCAAAATACAAATCAATTTGATCATGAAAAACAATATTTTGTGTACTTTTTTTACTTCAGATCAAATATTAAACACTGAGGAGACGCCAACAATGGGTTTTATGCAATCCTGTCATAATTCCAATTTAACTCTTTGAGCAGATATTAGATATTTAAAACTGCAGTGATCTAGCCCTAACCTATGTGGGTCTGCTCTAGCTATTAAGAACTTGCTAGTTTACCTCCTGTTCATATTGATAACCAAATATCTGCCTGAAGGGATTAGTGGCACCAATGCTGGGTGGTGGTTATAAAATAAAAATAGGGAGAATGTTATTTTATCTGCTGTTATTAGCACATGGTCATTTATTCAAGCAAATCAAAGGAGTATGTAAATATAGGCACACATGTACACTCAGAAATCCCACTGAATTTTTTTATTTGTCTTCTACAACTTTTATAATATTGCTATTCTCATAGTAAAGAAACTTTAGTATTTCTCATACAGGAAAGTAATGACTGACAAGTAATCAGAATTCTTTTTGATTGTTTTTCACATTTTGGTTAAGGCATAGGTTATGCATTAATACATTTCCTGAATGAGTTAAAGCTTTCAATACACTTTAGAATGAGTGAAAAAGTTTCTCAGCTTCACATAAAAAACCCACCTTAAGCCATTGTCTTTTTCTTAGACATTTCTTAATAATACTTGAAAGATACCATGTGTACCTCGAACTAGTTAATGTTAAGGGGCTTGATGTTAATTATGCTGGATCCATCATTAGAACATTTAGGGAAATATTAGTATTTAGTGTTTCTCCTAGACTCTTTCCACTCTTTCCAGGGTCTTGTTACCCATCCCCCCCTCAGGTCACAAGTTCTGGTGGGTTTTGCCTTGTCCCTTTTCATAGGCTGGAATGGATGCAGGATGTGGGAAGCCTTTCTGCTGTTGTGTTCTTTGTTCCTTCATCTTCCTTTCACAAACCAACCCAGCCTCAAAAAATCACATCAGCAGTACTACAGTCAACTAACAAAACACATATAGGGAATGAGGAGCTTTTAGGGATTTTAGATTCTTGACCTCTAAAAACTGTTTCAAGACGTGCCTTCAATGCAGTCTGAGACCATACAGACATGGAATATCTTAGGCTTTGCTAATTTTTTCTTAAACAAAGAGAAAAAATTTCCTACTCTTTTTTATGTGCCAAAGTGAAACAAATTCCCCACTGGATGCTTACCTAAGGATATCTCTTCTTTGTTCCCAAGCAAAATATGGTAGTAGCAACTGGAAGCCTTACAATTAGCAGAAAGTAGGAAAGATGAGTAATTTCTGTAGGTCATACTCTAATAAATGGAAAGTTACAGGGTCCTCTGTGCTTCTCTCATGGTGCAAAATTCAATTCAGATCTTCTAGGCTGTTAGACTGAGCACATCCAAATGGTCAGAAAGCCAATAAAACCACTTCTCTGTTTGTTCTTTGCTATGAAACAGAAAGTCACAGACAGATGTAGAAAAGAATGAGTGTCAAAATTTCTTCTAGGGCAGCTTTGTTTTTGAGTAAGACCAATCAGTAAGAAGCAGTCCTCAGTGTCTGAACTAAGAGATGGTTTCAAGGTAGTATACGTGTGTTTTATTAGGTAACATAGGGAGTAGAAGTAATGTTTGACATGTTGGGAGATGTCAACATTTTGGATGAATGAGAAAGTGAGTGAATTCTGTAAAACAGGTAAAAAAGCAGAGTCTCAGGAGCAGTAAGAGTGCATTAGACCTGATCAGTAGCAGTGCAGAAAGCATTTGAATTTATTTGACAATCACTGAAATAAATCAGTCATTTTAATTTTACCTCTCAGTATGACTTTCAGTTTTAAAAATTCTTTTAATTCAGTTTTGAAAAGTAATCCCATGTGTTTGCCTTCACTTCTGAAGAAGCTGTTTTACTTTATACACACCAATATTGTATTTTCAATTTTTTCCTTTGTTTCTGGGAAGAAATAGAGAACTCAACTGTCCCCCAAATGACTTTTCTTAATCTTTTCTCTCAGTTTAGTAAGTGATCCAGTCCAAAAAAAGCATAGATGATGATTTCAAGGAGATATATGTCATTTAATACCACATAGGTACCAGTTAGTGTATAGGTATATATTAGTGTAGTAGTGTATAGGTTATATATTATGGTCTTGAAGGATGCACAAAGCTGTATAACGACATTGCAACTTACTCCAGGTAGGGGGCTCACAGTTGAATTCCCTGTACTCTGATGGACTGCATGCAGCTTCAGCTTCAGCAGCACTATCTGAACCATCTGTGGCATGTTTATAGATGGCATGCAGCACACACAGCTCCTAAGGTGCAAATATCTAAGGTTAGAAAACGGCATTTTGTGTGTATTTATGTTTATCCCTTTAGAGATATGATAAGGAGATTTGTTCCTTTACCAGTCAGTCCTTTGCCTCTCCCCATCCTTCCCTCAGACATCTGTGGTTACACAAAGAATCTGGTGTCGTGATAGACATGAGCTGTAATTGCATACTTAAATTTAAAATACAGTGTATATCTCTAACTGCCACTCACTCCAGATGGGTTTGTATGAGACCTTATGAAGTCTTAGCTTCTAGATTTGCTTTTGTATCCTTAAAGAACAGGTGACTGTGAATCCTCTATTTTAGAATAATAATTAAACTTGGGGGAGAGGAGTAGAATCCTTAAGTCAAGGTTTTATAAGCAACAGGTTGCTGCAGTCACAATGCAATAAATCAGAAAAAGTAGTATTTCAGCTTGCAGTGGTGTGAGCTGCCAGTTTTTCTTCTGTCTCCCAGTGAAGAAAGAGCCAAGATCTGCTTTAAATTCTGGCATCTGGTACAGCATAGTGATGTATGATTCAGCACACAAGCGAGTACATTGCACAACAAAGTATGCCATTTATGAGGCTCTCTAAATAGAGGAAAGCAGTTCTTTTTAAGTAACACAGCAAATAACAGAGTGGATATTTTAGTTCAAGGGAATGTATTAGCCTTGAGGCTGCTTTCAACCAAAGAATTTTTATGTGAATATTGATCTTAGATTATCGAGACCGTATGCCTGTCTGTAGTTTCTGTATTATCCAATGATTATTACTGCCAGAAGTCTTGCAACAAATATTCATCATTGACTAGTGATGATGATACAAGAAACAAACTGATCTTATTTAATTTGTCCAAAACCATCTGAGCTGTCAGTATAAAAGCTTTCTTCCACAAATGTAATTGCGTGTCTGTGTTAAAGTTGTTGGACATTAGAAATCTCAGCATCACCAAACACCTTTAACTGTGAAATCTCAATTAAAATAATTTATTTGCTCATTCCTTGGCTGAAAGAAAAATTTGATGATATCAGGAGCAGAGCTTAAAACACCAGAGCCCTGAGTAAGACGAGCTGCATTAGCTCAGAACTGGGAGCTGGATGGCCTATGTGGGAGATCATCCCCTCCTTTGTGTTTAAAGTGAGGAAGTTCTGGGAATACCAGAGCCAGAAGTTACACCTGAACAGCTGTGTTCAGTAATCACTGGTGTGCATGAATTTGTCCAATGCTTTTGAACATATGTAATCTAACGTGTTCTTGCTTTAGCCAATGGCTTGACTGAGAGCTAGGTAGCATGCAATTGCTTGCTAGATCCAGGCTTTTCCTATGAATTATCTTTGATAAATTTATAATGATAAGACTAACATCTATAGTTAATTGTTCAATTTTTCATTTACCAGCAGAGCACTTTTTCAGTACAACTCCAACTCTGCTTGTGCAGCACAAACAGAAATAAGTAATAAGAGTACAAATTCTGTATTCTTCACCTTTTGTCTGCAAGCTGAAGCCAGCTAAGGGGGGGCTGTTCAGGTTGGCTCTGCCATACCTGCTCTGCAGGACCTTCCATCATCTCCCTGATGGGGGGCACCCTTGTCTCCCTCTGTGGTGCCCCATTTGCCACCTCAGCTCGAGGAGGGTGACTCAGTCTCCCCAGGCACCAGCCTCTGCTGCAAGCTTCATGACATCCTAGACTGAAGCAGCTCCATGCTTCAGACCCAAGGCTGGCTGACTGTCAGCAGCAGTGAAGGCAGCTTCTTCTGCCACGTTGTTCTTTGGGGCCACGAGGTTTTAAGTGAGGAACTAATGGGATCACAAAGAAAAGTGAACTCCAGTGGAGTCAGTAGATTGCTTTGACTTAGGTCAGTGCTTCAGTTACCTGTAATTTTCAAAAAGGAGCTCTGCCTGTATAGTTTTCTTATTAAGAGATTTCAACTTTTTTACTTACTGTTTTTCCACTTTTTTACTATTGATATTATTCTATCATACATATACGCAAAAATATATATGCAAAATCCTATTTATTTCTAAATTTTCTGCTCTTGTGATTCCATTTGTTTAATAGCATAGCACAGTGCATGAGGAAAAATAATACATGTATTTATCTTTTTATATCAACTCAAAAATGTTACAATCCATCCAGCTGTTAAGGTTCACAGAAGTTACTTTCCCATGGAGCAAGAGCAGTTTGGAGTGCTCAGCTCACAGTGCCAGGGGACCTGGTACATGGTCCTGTATCCAAACCTCTTAGTTCCTCTGCATATTTCCTTTACTGATAACAAGTCCCCGTTACTATGGCATTGTTTTAAAAAATCTGTTGGGCTGGAATAAGCATTTTGTTACTGTCAAAATGATTAGATCAGATGCAGATAGCTGACTATGAGCAGCAAACAGGAAACATACATATGTACATAGGTGCCATAAAGTGTTTCATTCTTATCTAACCCTTGCCTAATCCTGTTAAATATATGACACAATATTGACTTAAAATATATACAATTCTAACACGTTGTGTTTGTTTTAAGTTATGAAGGCACACATCGATAGCTCATAGAGCCCATGTGCATCTAATGAACCTTTTTTAAAAACTTTTCTATTCAATAGCATAGCATATCCTGTGCTGCAGTATTAGAAATCTGGGAAGTGTGTTTATTGGCTATTATGGATAAATTATGGCTTATAATTACTTTTAGTCTTATCTATGGACTTCCACATTTGAGGGGAAAATGTGTTTTCTTTTCAAAGAAATACACATTTTGACATCTATGCTGAACTGGAAATCTGGAAAAATGCATTTCTGTCAAGAAAATGTGGTATTGATACTGACTGAAACAAAACATAGCATAGAGAACAAAATGTATATTTGCCATTTGTAAGGCTAGTGCAGAATTTTAAAAAGTTTTAAACTGAATACCTAGAGATATTGCCACATTTGTAATAAGAGTTGCCATTGTCAAATACATGGGTTTTTTCAGCTGAGAAGACAAGCTCTTCACTATAGTCCATCCAAGCTAAGGTTATGTCTGCATCCTGCAGCACCTGCAGCTTAATCAGTTGAGTCCAAGAGAAGTTGTCTGGGTTATTTTGGTTTTTTTCATTCCTAGCAGCACAGCCCTGGTAACACTATGCTCTAACACAGCCTCAAACACTGCCTGGTTTCCTCTTACTTGTTCCTTTTTTTTTTTTTTTCTTTTTCTTTCTTGTTTTCTTTCTCTTTTTCTTTCTTTTTCTTTCTTTTTTTTTCCTTTTTTTTTCTTTTTTTTCTGTTCTGCTCCAAAGACTTGTTCTGCCACCTGCAATAACTAGTGTAAAGCTAACTGGAGCCTGCCTGTGACTGCTGTGACAGCCGTGGCACTGCTCTAACATCCATCGCCTGGAATGTGGGACATAGCACATGGATGGGGTGAATGCTAACACCCTTTATCACAGTAGATGTTAAAAACTAAATTGTTTCTTAGGCTACTAGCTGGGTGGTGTGCTGCACATATTGCTGCATGAAGCCCAGGACAAGCAACACCAAACTAAAGTGAAGGACGTGGTCTCTCAGGCAGTTCTGCACTGCCTGGGGCAGTATGGCTGCCCTATGTGACAGAGGAAGGCAAGAAAGTGTTCACAGAGTGTTGTAAGTCCACCATCTCCTGCTCTTTCCAAAGAAGTCATAGGAAATTATGGCCACAAACTGCTCTGCCAATCCATCATTAATGGCTTTGAGAAATTCCAGTATGTAGCATTAAGCCAGCAGAGACACTTTGTACATTAGCTGTAGGCTCTCCTTATAATCCAAATGTTTAACTTGCTTCCAGTTTCATACAAATTAGCTACTCATCAACTCTGTTATTACACAAACGTGTAGCAGCTGCACTGCAGAAACTGATTACTGTGAAACTCCTTCAATTCAACCCTCTTATGCAACCTTTGTGTCATTTTAGTCAATTGATTAGCACAATCCAATCTTACTATTAATTTCATTTCACTGTTGGCAAAGGCCTTATACAATTTTTCACATGTTTGTATCTTTTGGGCCTGTCTGTGTCTAATATACCCTTAACTCAATTATTGAAAGAACTCTGCTAGGCCTTAGTAATGTAAATATCACCAATTATCTATTAAAAATAAATATTTTAATAGGTATATAAACTGCAAAATCTAATGGCATTGAAACAGTCTGGGTTATATCAACGATTCAAAAATTTATTGTCAAACCCTTCTTGCCATATTCAAGAAAACTTTAACTAGTTTCTGTGAAGAGCTCAGAAGGCAGTAAATAAATAAATAAATAAAATAAAGACCATTTAGAGCTGATATCTGTGACTCCATAAAACTGACAGTTATTGTAAAGCTTGTCTCTTAGATCTGACAGGTTCTAGATGTATATACTGCTTTCATTTGGAAATGAAACAGAATGTGTGTCAGTTCTCTTCTCACTTCATCATACTTAATTCAGGCTTATCATACATGTATGGCTGGTCATCACTAACCAGTGTATGGGTTGGGGGAGCTTTTCTTCCCTTTTCATACTACCTATTTCTGTTGCCCAGTGGTTCTTCACCAGATTCACCCGAAAACGTGTTACATTTCCATCATCTATTGAACCTGCCAGTACCAGGTTACTGTCTCAAAGTGGAATGTTTTTCAATACATTTAAGTCCACTACCTAAAATAGTCCTCACATCAACTTGCCCACCAGCCTTATCTAATGCTGTTATTTAGTGATGCTGTAAAAGAAGGCCATGGAAGGCCATTCACATCAGAGGAGCCCCTGAATGGTGGAGGATACATTTTGGAGGATACATTTGGGCAGCAGCTGTATGAAATCAAATGCGGTTGTACTGATTTCTTCATAAGCTATTGTGGGGAAAGGACAAATGAAGGAAGAGTTGGGAAGATGTGGCTAGTGGGCTTCAACAGGGAGCTGTGGAGAGTTTTAAGGTGCTTATCTGAGATGCTGAAAAAGAGTCACTGCCAGGAAACAGAGTCCTCTGCACAGAGTGGAAGCGGTTTGCATGTGGTGGACACTGGGAACATGAGGGAATGTCTGGGGGAGCTGAGCAGCCAGAAAGTTTTTCTTTTGCTAAAAGAAGTGTGCTACAGCACTACTCATATGCTTCAACAGAATCTTGTCTGCCTAAAGCAAACACTGACTGTCTTCTCTGAGTCCACTGGAAATCACCAGGCTAGAAGTTTAATAGCCTGTGTCAAATGATTATGCCTACACCCATTTGATGTCTGTGTTTGTATTAGTCATATAGCATAAGGCTAAAGAAAAGAACATACAGCTAAATGTTCAGTATCTTCTGCTTTGAAGTAAATGTCTTTGTTTCACTTTTGCCTTTTCTGTTACAGCAGGAGACCAACCCTTAATTGCAGCAGTCTATTACTCTAATCTTACCCCATCAAGAGGCCCTTTATTAAATAATAAGAAGAATGTTTTTCTATAAAATCTATACTCTTGAAAATAATTGATGTCCAGATAAGTTCAAAAGTGGGAGATTTGTGCAGTCTGGTTTTCTGCCAAGATAGGCAGCAAAATTGTCCTGTATTTCAAAGTTGATCCTGTTCTTCTACCCCATTCACCTTCTCTGGAGAAGCAAAGTTTCCCCATATGTGAGTTTTTAGCTTGTCTAGTGAGTCTGTGAGCCACGGTCTGACTGCATGAGACCTCAGGAGCAAGTCCATCTTTCTATTTTGTGTTACTTAATGGCTAGTATTAAGGGGTCCTGCATTATACTGCAATATAAATAAAAATAATAGAGTGTGAAGATCATTTGTTAAGTAAATAAGCAAGCAGTCTGTTCTAATACTGTACTGCTACTTGTTTTACTTGTTCTGTGTAGATAAAACCACAGGTGTTCTTTTTTTCATATGAAAGGTGACTTATCTATAAAACAAATAAGATGGGCACCAGCTGCCCAAATTGCTCTCTAATGCTCTTTAAACAGCATGCTTTGTGTTTCCAGGAGAAAATATTTTCCTTTTTAAGTCTATAAATGGTAGCCTAAGTTCACTTAGGTGTACAATAAATGTTCTTCTTTGAAAATAAATATCGTTAGAACTACTGAATGTAATAAAAGGAGTTTTATTCATCAAGCACCAGTGACATAGGTTCCACACTTAGGAATCTGCTCATTTGGGTTTTAAATCATGAAGCTGTTGATAAAACAGGAGATAACAGAGGGCTCAAAATTGTATCTGTGCACCACTTACATTTGTTATGGGTCATGAGTCCTCTGCTTTTGTCCTGTACCAAATACAAGGATTTTGGAAAGCACTTCTGACTTGAAGAACCTTGTGGTGCAGCCAGATGGAGGAGAAGGCTGGCAAGAGGCCTTATAAAATGTTGGGACCCTCCTGACATACACAAGGGGTATCTTGGGAAGTCCACTCTCAGTTATTGTATTGTGCTGCTTTAATGCAGACAAATACCTGATTTTAGTTTTCCTCATGCAAAAAGCTGTTTGTTTTCCTTTGCAGAACTACTGAATCAGCTCCTTGACAATCCATTCTTGCTCTTTTTTGCCCCCTCCCCAAGCTAAGCAACAGGAGCAGATGAAATGCTGACAGCATGTCCATTGCAGAGGGCAATTTCCACTGATGGATGACATGTCCATAACAGGTGAATCATCATTCTTATTTCTGTCTTTGAAACACATTAGTAACTATTAGTCAGTGTTATCACTGGACTTGCCTTCACAGCAGCTGCACTGCTCTGACTGCTCTACTTTGTCACTGTCTTTGCCCCTTTGCTTGCCCAGCATTTGACATTATGGATGTTGACCTGGCTTGACCTCCCTTTTATGGGTATAAATGATGTTATTGTAATCCTCTGGCTTCTTTTCTCACTTCTACCATTTCTGTCCTTATTTAATTTAACCGATCCAAGTTTACTAAGACACAGGTGAGATCTTAACTCTTTGGGTAGCTTGAATCCATTGTATATATTGGGCATATCCAGGCTGTGAACGACTTGCAACCTGAATTCTCAGTCTTCAAGCTCTTCACATGAGATGCTGAGTATCTCTGTATAGCCCTTGATTTTGTTGTCTGTTTCTTAGAGGACTGTTCTGCTTTGTTACAGTATGAAATAGTAATCAATAAGGAATAAAAAGAGAAGGAGTTTAACAGAAATGGTAGTACAAGGTTCAACCAAATAGTTGAAATTAAAGCATTCAAAATGATCAGCTGTTTTTACTGGTATCACTGCGATTTTGATATAGTGTAAAATGGGAATGATTGGGATCAGGTCTTTAGATTTTCCTGCACTTGGGTCACAACAAACCCATGCAACTCTACCAGCATGGGGAAGAGGGGCTGGAAAGCTGCACAGAAGAAAAGGAAATCAAGCTATTGAAGGCCACGCCAGCTAGGTATGAGCCAGCAGTGTAAGGAGGTGGCCAAAAAGGCCAGTGGCATCCTGGCTTGTAACAGAAATAGTGTGGCCAGCAGGACTAGGGAGGTTATTGTCCCTGTGTACTCTGGTGAGTGTTGGTCTCTTCTGCCCAAAGGACAGTGATAGGGCAAGAGGAACATACCACTTGGAGTGTACATGAAAACTTTTCCTACCTCAATCAATAATGAAGATATGATTAGCATAAAAAGAAAATTGGAGATAAAGTGAAAACATGTTTCAAAGAAATTTTAGGGATGCAGGTTGAAAAATGCCTCTTAAAAGGTTCTGGAAATAAAATTTAACAGGAATCCTCTCTTCTCCCTTCCCTGCCCTTGAGGTTTTTCTATTCCAGGAGCTGTGGAATAGAAGTGATAGAAGCTGTACCAAAACATACTTGAATATCTTTCTCTTCCCTATGGGCTCATCTGTTGCCTGCACTCCTAAGTAAATAGCCAGGTCACAAAGAATTAATCTTGCAGAGGTCAAAAGTGGCACAGCATTTGCCAACCAGCCTTTCAGTCCAAAGCACAGATTAAGCAACCACAATAGAGAGGGAGCCTGATGAAATCGATCATTCACCTTGGGAGAAATCATAATTAGCTTTCCTATAAAGCAGCTCTACAGGAATGCAGCCTCTGAGGCTCCTCGAGATGGTGACAGATCTCTAGAATCTGGTTTCTTATCCATTTTGGGATTCAGCTCTTGTCTGCTGCATTATGTGCACAAGATGGGCAAATCCTTCTTCTTCTCCCCAGGGCGCTGACAAGCAGGGTTGGAAGGGTCATGTACTTGCATACTTACTGCTCAAAGTCTTGCTTGAGTTTCCTTTCCCAGCTGTAGCCCCATACTGCACAGTGAACAACAAGGCAAGGCAAGAGCAAGGAAACCAAGAAAGAGGGGTTTTGTAGCTCCTTATCTTCCCAAATCTTTCTTAGCTGTTCTCCTGCTACGTTATTCTTGAGCACACATTTGTGTCTGTGCTGGAAGCAATAAGAAAATGTTTTGGTGCTCAGTACAGTATATGGCAGAGTCTTGCTTCTGCACCTCTTTCTCTCTTCAGCACTGCTGGAATTAAAAAAATATTTTTTGCAAAGTCTCTTACACTTGCTTCTAACTTTATTGTAATAGACACTGACCTTTTAAACCACTAAGCCTATAAAGGGCTAAATTATAGAGTTTACCTCCCTTGATGCTGCTTGGCTGTCATAATGAAGGAAGTTTACAGTGGGAAAGTGAATGAAGCAAGCATGTTTTTAACCATATGGTAATTATCTGCTATCTGTGCAAAAGACATAAAGTGTTGTTTACTGGTTGTGAAAAGAGCATCTGAGAATGGATTCCCTGGAGAGGGAGTAAGAGAGATTTGGCACAGTGGCTGCTCTTCAGATGGCTTGTAATAAACCCTATAAATTTGGAATATGCTATTGTTAATCAGCGAAGATTGGAGATGCCTGGCACATAATGTTTTAGTTTTAAGGGGCAGGTGATTGTCTTGCCAAGCAGACATTTTTTAAAACTAATTTAATTATGCAAATGCATAATTGTTGGTTGAGCTTTTAAGGTAAGAATAAAAAAAAAAGATGTGTAAAAAGACATCCTTAGTCTTTTATGTTATTGACATACTAAATAAGAAGGCAAATCTACTTTTCTATGACCAATATGCTATAGGCTGTGTTCAGTTTTTTAAAAAAGTACAATATAGTTTGAACTCTCTTTTCTTGCTCCCAGTACCTAAGTAATATATTACTTGCTTCTTAAAAAAAAAAAAAAAAAAAAAAAAAAAAAAGGATGGGGAAAAGAAGGGAATCATAGGTATAACTGTAACCACACAAGATTGCAAATTATTTCATTTACAGTACATTAAATTATTCAGAATAATTGCCAAGCCTCACTTGCACAAATCTACTTAAACTGCTTTAGTACTTTAGTGCTAAGAAAGTTGGTTTTGAAAATCTAGTCAAATAATTTGCACTGTAGTGGCTGAGTCTGATGAATACTTACAATCCCTTTAAACTGGCCCAGTAGTGCACCTGAAGATTTAGCCTCAGACATGCAAAAAACAGGTTTTGGTGAAAAAATAATGTACCAGTTTTCAAGTAAAGAACACTTACGTAGTTCTTTTTATTTTTTAATTGCTTGTTTTCAGCTTTAGTAATAACCCCAGCATTTTCAGTGCAGAATAGTCAAAATATTGACTATATGGTTAATGCTTATTTCTTATGAAACTCAGTTTGAAGTGGTGGGCATGTAGATGTAGTAGATGCTGTACATCATGATGCTGTAGTCAAAGCACAACATTTTGAACTAAGAACTTGTCTCATCAGTCCCAAGATCATTTTTCATTCATGTAATTCTCAAAAACCTTGTTTACTGAAGAAGGAAAAAGTTATGCTACTAACTTTTATTTGCCATGATTAGTGCTCAGTATTCTGAAGATTTGCAGGCTCAGCATGCTAATCTTAGGCATTGAAAACTTCAGATACAGTTTTAAGAGAGGTACAAGGAGAAATTGATTTGTATAGATGGAAGGAGCCCTTGAATAAAGTAGGCAGTGTGAAGAAATAGGCCAAACCATGAAAGGATATAAAGAAAATTACATGAAGAAAATGGAGATAGGATCCTAAGACAAATGTGATCCACAGAGGAGAAATGAATGAGACAAGAACGGTTTAAGAGACCAAAGCTAAGAAAGTTACAGGAAGGCAGGATGATATGACTGAAAGATTCAGAGGTAGCAACAAGCAAAAACATGGGAATAACCCCATCCTTTTCCTCACCAGTATATGATATCCCTCTGCAACTCCTGAAGAGGTAGGATGTGAGCCTGAAAGTCCTTATCTATATGAGAAGTCCTCTGATACCTGTCAGACTTCCTGTTCCGTTGCTTACTTGAGCAGGTATTTGAAAAAATGAGTCTTTAAGGTGTAAATTTTTTATGGCAGGGTTATTATTCAAACCAGGCTCTAAAGACCCATGCACATTTATGGTGCTACTGAAATGAAAACAATAATATGAGATATAGTCTGAATATTATACTTAATGAGCTATATTTTCTTTTAAAATAAGGTTGCAGACTATAGCCAGAATATTATGCTGCTGTAAATTTCATGAGGTTTTTTTCTAAACACCTCAGTCTATAAAAGTCAATGACTCACAGAGTAGACATAATCTAAGGGAAACTTTGACCTTTTTCCTAGTAACAGCCTTACAGCCTGTCATGTCAATGCTTTGCTTCCTCTGAGTGTACTCTGAAAGCCTCAATAAAATGATCGTTATGGCAATTTCCATCTGGAACTTCCATTTTAATAATTCTGTAGTTATATTTCACCTGTAATCTTTAAGCAATGCCTTTTTTTGCATTGTTACTTACGGTCCCACACAATTATTCACCCCTTAAGTCAAAACAATCCACCTTGCTGGGCTCTAGGAAGCCAGTTGCAAGCAGTGTGATGGAACTGTTGTCTCAGGGTGAACAGGATGTCTTTACTTAAATTTGAAAAATAGTAAAATTTCACTGATCTATCTGACCGTAACCTATATGTAATCCTAGCAGTATTCACAACCTTCTAGTTCTCACCATTTGTCAGACCCTTGATGTTTTATATAGCTACAATTCATAGCAGTTTTGGTAAGGTGTACAGAAGCTGAGTTTAGATTACATTTCTTATCACTCAGGAGATGAGATGTGTTTGTCTCTATGAATTAATCCTCCTCATTTGCTTGATGTCTGAATTTTCATTGATAGAAGCAAGAATATGATACCTGTCCTTACTTCTCAAGCTGTTAATTTTTATTCTCCTACCTTTCCCATCCTGTAGATCAAAACTGCGTATGTGGACTTAAGGACTCCACAGAAACAGCTTTTGCTTATAGAACCTCTGTGGACATGTTTAGGTGATGGAAAAACAAACCTTGGTTACAGTGGGAGTAGCCAGGGCAGAGGAGCTGTGCTGATTTGCCAAAGAATTTGGCCCTTTACCTTTCCTAATATTAACAGTCATAAGCCAATACTCCTGTTATATCAGCATATATACAGTAGACAGTGATAAAATCAGCTCTCAGTTACTAAGATGGCATTCAACTGGAGATGAAAATGAATTTTTGTGACTTTATATTGAAATCGTCAGGTTTCTTGAAAGCATTTTTTGTAAGATCAGACATGGAAAACTTTTCGAGGTCAGGCAAGCAGCTTGCTGAATCCATGTGGGAGAACATCCTGCACTAGTAAAGAGTTACTTCTCTCTTATCAGACATCTATGAAGGCATCCACTCAAAAAGTGATTTCATAAATAACTCCTGTAAAAAAATTGGGTTTAGCCCTACAAAAATACTTGCCAATCTCTGCTAATTCAGTGAGTTAGTGGGAAAAAAATGAAGAATGAAGGAAGATGGGGAAATAAGGGAATTTAAAAAACAGTTAAGTGAATTATTTTGAATTAAAGTTCCATATGTTGTTGTAGCTGTGTTTTCTTCTTTTTCAGAAGAACCTCAAATTGTAATTTTTTTTTTCTTCCTCTACTGGGTTATGTATTTTGCTGTATTAATAGTGGTGTTCTTTCTTCAGCAAACACAAACAAAATCTGTCATAATGCTTTTACTGCAGAAAGGTCACACAAAATAAGCATTGTGGGTATTTTTTTTCTTCTAATTTGTCTACTAAACCATGGAACTGAGCACAATCCTACATATAATCTTGGGGGCTCCAGACTACTCTTTTGTATTTTGAGGGAAGAGATCATTAGAGGACATGAACTAATGCATGATTTCTGCAGAAAGAAAGCACCCTGAGAAGGGAACAAAGATCTCAGGTAGATCTGTTATTTGTTGCACACTCAAATATTTACCTCACTATAAACAAACTATGAGCTCTGACAACCAAATATCTGGCAAGCTGTATGAGCATTCATGGTCTTCACAATACTTGGTTGGATTCAGGATTGTCCCACCATGGTGACCGATGCTGGTTTGAAGTTGACAGAATGAACAACTAAAAGCAATGTTTATTACCTCTCCTAATACTAAGATACTAAGACTGAAACACTGGGAAAGCTCTCTGTCAGGTGTATTCTGGAGCAGTATCTGATTCATCAGGCTGTTTAACTCTGGTGGTGGGACCTGGAGGAGGACATGCACTGCATTTCTTTCACATACCTCGGCGAGAAATGCATCAGCTCTAACTTCACTGGGATTCCCTTTATATATTCTGCTTGTTACTTTCCTGTGTCCTCTATCCATGCTTTCTGATTTATTTGATATTAGGTGTTTACTGACCCCATTGATTTATTGGGAGCTTTTTTATTAGCTTTGGATCTCAGTCTGGTATTTGGCCTTTATCTTAAGTTTAAAATTAAAGATAATATTTTTAATTCTTGAATCTATACTATCAAATTCAAATGTCTGGCTTTATGCATATTACCAGTCCTTTTAGGTTTGTTGGTTCTTTAATTTCAGTGAAACTGATGTGCAAAGTACTAGCTTAATGTTAAGCAAGCACTTGTTTCAAAATGAGGAAATCTAGCAGTTAGGTAAGAATTACTGCAATGTGTAATCTTTTTTGGTTTATAACTTTCTTCTAACTTCATCAACAACAGCATGATTGTATCTTTCCCCTAGTACTCCTCAGTTGGGCTTTTCCTGGTATATTCTTGAACAGGATTTTGACTTCTATATGGGAAGGGAAACAGCTTAGTAACTTGTATCTTTAAAGTTCAAACTTTCAGGTTCTGTGCAGATCGTCAAATATAAATATAAAAAGAATATAAAGGAATATAAAAAGATGCTTAATTAAAAACGCTTGATGTTTAATTCTGCTCTGCAATGCAGAGGATTCAGGAAATTGGCAAAAAATAATTGCAGGTGGTTTTATTTTATGCTTTGAGTGAATAAGCCTGACTTTGGGATGTTTTTTTTTTCTTGTAGAAAGACCAAATGGCTGAGAATACTGGATAGAAATGATGGGATTTTGTTTTGCAGTAGTATGAGTCTAGTGAGTTTTTGAATGTGAATGTGGTCTCATTGGCAGGGTTTGCACACAGATGTGTGGCATTAACACAGTGGATAATTGGATATTGCAAATGAATTATCCAAATGTGGTGACTAACAGGATAATGTCCCTAGCTGATGTACTAAACACTCCTTTAACATTAAGAAGGAAAAAAACAGTTACAAAAATAAACATCTTCTTTACATTTGGATTTTTCTAATCAGTAACAGTCTAAATTATCCTAATGCAATTCAGTATTTTTATGTATGCACATATATTCTTACATGTAGAATATATCTGCATAGAAATATGCATATGTATATAGACACTGGTATGCCCAGAGTACATATACCCTGTTATGGTAGATATATGATATATGTTAAAATAGGAGATTCTAACAGGGGGCGTTGGCATCTCAAAAAATCCCATTACATCTGTAAGAGTTATGATAGCAATGTTTAGATAAATAAATCAAAAAGCCAAAAGAGAGGAATATTGGGAGATACAGCTATCAAGGACCTTATATATTATCATATATTGATCAGTCAGGGGAGATGGCACTGATTTTATGAAGTGAAAAATCTAAACATGATCTTTTTCCTCAATTTTTTTGTCTTAAATTTCCTTTTCTTTTGTATATATATTTTTTTTCTTTTTTTGCTTGCTGGACGATGCTTCAAAAATAAATTCAGAGAATAGATAAACTGCTTTTCTATCATCTTGAAAATTGTGCACAGTATTGGGCATAAAGGTCACAATGCTTTTAACCATTTGAATTCATAAGATGTATAAGGCACACTAAATCCATCAAAGGACTTGCTCCTGGCTGACTTATGTACACCAGATGGGTTCACATGCTGTTACATTAATTTTAATGGGTTTGCCTTAAATGCTATACACCTGTGTGTGCCAAAGACCTAACATTGATATGCAATAGGAAATGCATGTTTTACTTCTGGGGTCCATAGGAGAAGTCAGCAATAGTAATAGAAAGCTGGTAGGTACAAGAAAGGGCTTTTAAATGCATGTGGGGCAGTAGAAATGAATGTGTTATTATGACAATCATCTTTTTTTAAAAGTAAAACTTTCCAAAACAAATTTCCTTTGGGATTTTTTAAGTCAATAGTTGATTTAAGAAAACAGCTACATCCTGCTGTGTTAATAAAGGAAGTTCCTGTAAGTACATGGCTTTAAGTGGAAATGTAAGACGTGATGCAAAATGATAGCAGTGTTTATTCCAGAGCAGATATATTTGTTACTCTGTGTGCAGTTGTATTGCTTGCACACTGTTAGAAATCAATAATGCTGATCCATTAAAGAATAAGATTTTGCTATTTCCTTCAATATGAGGAAGCTGAAATATAAATTACAGCTGAACTCTAGCCATCAAAAGCATGGAATGCAGGCTAATACTCTTTCCTTAGTTACAACAGGTTTACAGATACAGCACACTCTCTGCACACCTTTGCCCAGCCCATGATTCATCACCAACAAGTTTTGGGGGCGTGTAGGAGTAACAGAAGGAGCAGTTTCTGTGGGCATCCTGCTTCTCCCATGTTACCTCTCCTCTCTCCACTATAAAGCCATTGATTTTACATTGTATTTTATAAGCAGGAGTCTGCGTTTGAGGAAGCCATAGGAAAAGTCTAAGACCAGAACCATTGTCATTAAATTTCTTAAAATATGCTAAATTTCTAGATGGACAGCATGATCTGATGTACAGATATCTAAGTTAGGACCTGGTTTACACTAATTGCTGGCTTGGCCACAGGGTTTCGTTATGAATCATTTTGCTCCTCTTACCCTTTTTGACTCAACACTGATTTCACCACTAACACTGTGGGTCAAAGACTGGCCTTTTCTTCTCTTTGTGCTGGTCCAAATAATGTTTGAAGCTTTTAGATGAAGCCATACTACAAAATAATAAAATACACATTATAAAATTTAATGGGAAATGAAAACAGTTTTCAGTCTTGGGGTGGGGGGAGGAGAAAAGTTTGAGGAGTGGAAGTGCAAAAAATGATCTTTTACCCTTTTCATCACAACCAGCAATTTTAAACCAGCCTTAAATATTTAACTGCAACTTGATAATATGCTATGGAAGCTTTGCAGTGTCAGAAATGCATAAGAGACATATTGATGAATTTTATCCTATAATACAGAAGCTGCCTAATCCTTCAAAATGTGCTTAAATGGAGAGGGGAAGCAGTATTGCATGCTGGAAATGTCACCACGAAATGAGACCCATTAGCACAACATCATGACGTGTCTCAGAGAGGGGTGATGACTGCCATCGTGCTGCCAAGGACATTGTTTCAGAGGGTGTTGCTGAGTTCAAGAAAGACAACTAAGTTCAAAGCGTGTCTTTGTGGAAATGAACAGGAAAAGTTTGCTGTTGGTTAGTCAAGAGACAGCAGTCCCTGCTGCCAGTAGGGGTTGGGAAAAAAGTGTCATCCTCAGAAGGTGTATTTGTCAAATACTGGAAAAGCTGAGTCACCTTCCCTGAGACATATATCTTCTCCATTCATTCTCCTTCTTTGTCTTCTTCCCAAGTCTAGTGCTATCGTGGTTTTCACAGAGGAAATGAAAGCCAGAAACTTGTATTCACCCTCGTGCCCCCAAAATGTGGGCTATTGTTGACCTTTAGAAGTAGTTTGCACTTCCTTGAAAAAAGACTAGTCTAACAAAATGCAACCTTTAACTCTGTCTGCCTTTGTGGGACTGAGCAGCCAGTGTCTTAAATTTCACAGTTCTTTGAACTAAATGATGTTTTGGAAGACAGCAGTTTGGAAACATTACTGTTAGTAATCACTGTCCTGTAAGCTACAGGTGATCATCATCTGTCTTATCATTGTAAATATTTAAGGAAAAAATACAAAAGTGAAGTACTGACTTTCAGCTCTATAGCTCGTATTTAAAGGAAGAAAGTTGATAAATGGGAATGGTTGCACTTTTTTTCTATAGATCATCAGTGCATTTAAGTCTGTCTAAAATAGAGAACCTTGGAAGTATGAGACAGGTGGCATAAAAAAGTCCTGAAGATTTTTTTTTTTACAAAATTCTCTGTAAAGACTATTAATTTTTATCACCATAAAGAAGGCAAGAGATATATAAGTTTTAACACAGCACAATCAATATCTTGTCTGATGTTGGTAAAGGCAGGGTTCTAAGTCTGATTGGCAGAAGAAACCCTAGGGCTAGCCACTAAAGATGGCCATTATCATTTATTAAGCAGGTGTTGAAATGAATTGGTCTTTTATCGTAATGCAGATTTACAGTGCATTAGGCAATCCATTTTTCAATTTAGTGTACTGCCTCTGATAAATTAACAGATGTCGATTGATTTTTTTTTTCCTTCAGTCCCCCTGTTTACACCTGACAGCCAGTGCTTTATAGCTGAGCAGTTATTTGAAGTTATAAACATTATAATTAGCAATTTTTTAATTAGGCTGACAATTAACAGGAGATTTGCAAAGCGGCTAATTTGACATGTCATACTCTCCACAGTGTTTATGTTAACCACTACTTGAGTGAATTCAATTGAACAGAACTACGATGTCTGAAAAATCAATCTCAGAAGAACCCTTTTCCCCACTTGGCTAACATTATGGCACTTCAGACAGAGAAGTGGGACTTCAATGAAATTTTACAATATGACAATTCCAGCAACTGAAGTTTAAACAATGCACCCATGTTAGCTCAGAGATGCAATTAAACACGACGTGCCAAACACAGGCATATTCTGGGCTCTTTTATTAATGTTAAGCTTTAAAGTTTTTATATTTTAAGGATTAAGACCAAAAATCCCAGCAGCCAGCCAACCCCGAAAAACACAGAGTCTCAGCCCTGAAAATAAGCTTAGTTCTTTGAGTTGAACAAAGGAAAAAGACATCATTCTAGTAAGTGCCTGTGTGGTCATTCTGCATATCCCAGTACTAACGGGAGTGGAATGAACAGAAATCTTAGAGCAGACCTGCTGCAACAGGTAGGAATTTCCTGGCTCTTCTGTTAATCAGATCTTCCTTTCAGATGGTATAAAATGCCTTTCTTTCTGACTGAATTGTCTCTGGCAGCATTATCCACCCAATGATGGTGTCGGTCCTTACACAGAGGGTTTCAGGGACACGTGGCAATAAGGGGGTTAGAGTGCTCTGCAAGAGAAAGGAGCCTGGGTATGGAAAGAGACAATGGATAAAAAGTTGCCTTACAACACCAGGGTTAAGATAAATTGGTGAGACTGCCTGAAAAAAACCATGTTTCTAGTTGGCTGCAGTTGAACTGATGTGTTCTTAGGTCATTTCTGTGGATTAAGATACATACATTCACTTTGTGAGTGAAACAAGACTAGCTCTTAAATGCAAATGGACTGAATTTTGACTGAGAAAGCTCTCTGCCTCAAAGAACATGGGTATTTCCTTGTTTTTTTTTTTTTTTTTTTTTTTTTTCCTCATACAGAGTTAATGATTTCAGTGGATAAATATACAAAATTTTGGCTTCAGAACCCAGTATGTTTTATAACTTAGAAAACTTAAATGCCAGTTTCTTTCTGGAGCAATTACACAAACGGTACCTTAAAATGGATATATCAGAGTAGATGAATGAATACCAAATGAGTTGCAACTAAATACATGAAACTATGGTTCTAGCATCTTACTATTTTTGAACTCAAACTGTTCTAATTGGCTACATGGGTAATACCATGTTTGCCATGAGGTATACTGAAGGAACCATCCTCTACCTGTTTTATGTAAAATCCTGCTTGCTCATTTCAAACAGTGAGTCAAACACTGCTGCCAAGGGCTGCTATTAATTGGTGAAGTATCCCAGTTTTTACCTATGGGACCAACACCTACCCCCATAGCAGCAATTCTTCTCTGAGAATGAGTCAGAAAAAAAGTATTTAATCACGACTAGCGTTCACTGCAGAGCTCATCTTCCTTGTGTTGATTAGGCAGGGAAGAGAGAAAGTTCTGGATTATGAAGGTAGCCTTGGGAAGCTAGGAGTCCAGGAGAACTCAAAAAATTAGTAGGAGGATTTTTTTAAGGGAGAAGAAAGGGGAAGTTGTTTAAAACCTCGAGTTCCAGCTGCATTTTCCTCATCATAAAGCTTAGATACACAAAAGATGGTGGTGGTGGATGAACAGGTTTCTAGGTAAGATAAATACAGGTCACAACAGAATCAGGGAGAAAACGTTCCTCTTTGGAGAAAGTGTAGAGGGAGAGTGGATAAAGGTGGACCCTGAGCATAGTTACTAAGGTGAGAGAAGTTAGTTCGAAGAAGTAATTAGATAAGAGAAAAGAGCATCCCACCCTGCAAGCACAGGAGACAGGGTCATGGCTAGAGGAGATCTGTAGGTGGTACAGGCTAGCAGGTCACTGACTGACTGGCTTCAGCCCATCAGGGAAGCAAACCCTATGGCCTGTCTGGAACTGCACATCATAAGGGAAAATAAATCCTGACCATAAAGTCCAGCAAATTGGATACTTTAGGAGAGGCATGGGAGAGGGTTTAACTACTCAAAGCCAACTAGTTTACATCATGACAGCCTTTTCAAATTCTTGTATAATGTCAAGAAGGCCTGATCCCATTAGGAAAAAGGAGGAAAAGGAGAAAAGGAGAAAAAGGAGACACACTGATAATTAACATCCCAGAAAAGAACACGAACAACAGTCTGATCAAGAAAACTGTTTATTTTGAGCTGTTTATTTAAACACAGGAGGATTCCTAATGGAGCCATCAGACCTCACTCATTGGCTAACAGTTTAATTAGGCCCATCTGGTGGAGGCTGTGGAGAGAACTGTCCTAGCTCTCAGACTGGCAGAGAGGTAATTTGTCATCCTGTGGCCCAGTGACTGGCACGCAAACATCTCTAAAGCCAAACAGAAGCTCAGCAATCTGTCTCACATGAGAATTGCTGAGAGCTGTTGGAGGTGTTTGGTTCTCCTTGGCACACCAAGGAGAAATGACACTATTGCACAGTATCCTTGAGGTAATCTCAGGAGAGAAATTCAGGCAGTCTCTGAAAGTCAAGTCAATCTTAGCACTGTCAGAGAAACTGAATATAGGAGTTTTTGGGTTTCTTTTTTTTCAATTTCTTTTTTTCTTCTTCTTCTTTTTTCTTTTTCTTTTTTTCTTTTTCCTTTTTTCTTTTTCTTGTGTGTCATCCTGATAAAAACATATGGTAAGCATGCGTAAGGATGTTTTCTATTAGTTTCTGTTCAGAAGCATCTGTACTTCATTCAGATACAAGTTCCAGTCCTAGAAAATCTTGGATCAAAAAGAATCCCTTTTGATAGAAAGAAAAGATCCCTTTTTGATAGAAGAACCTTGCTGTTTTTAAGAAATCCCGTTTCTATGAAACTGTATCAAGTGATGAAGCTGCAAATAAAGAACAGCAGTGCAGACTTCACACAACTGTAACCAGTCTGTAAGATGAGTAAGTTGATAAACTGGTTAATTCAACCAAAGGAAAAAAAAAAAACTTCAATACTGTAACACCAACTGCCTTAAAAGCTAATTTTTTTTTTTGTCCTCAAGTGTGTTACTGTTACTGTTAATGTTAGAAGTTTCTAAAAACATATCTGCCTCTCTAGAGGAACATACTTGGGAAAATGTGGTATAACATGCTAATGAAAGTTATATTTAATATTTGTTTATCCACTAGTATTTATGTATTTATTCTCATTTTTCATTCCAGTATAAGTCACTGCCTTTTACAAAATCGTGAAAGCTCTTAATATGTCAAATATTTTATCAGCTTTTTTTTTTATAGGCTCATAATGTCAGTGCTGACTAAACCAAAAGAAGCAAAAAGCTCATCCAATGCAAACATAGCAATTTCCACTACAAATGACACTTGAAGAGTCTGAGTAGCCTCAGAGGAGGTATCATAGCTGAAAAAATGTGTAAGTCAATAAATCATTCAGCTTTATACATGTCAGGTACCTATCTATACCTTAAAAAGGAAAAGATAGTGACAATACAGAGATTAAATGGAACAGATACTTAAGAACTGAAAGCATCAGGAACAAAAGTTTCAATTAATCTCATGGGCTAACAGTCAATTTTGATCTCTTGACTGAAAAATAGATAGTGTTAGTACTCCTTTTTTTTTACTGGAGAATATTTTCATGACCTAAACATTGCAGAACAAAAGTGCTGTTTGAGTTCCATACACTGAATGTGAGCAACCTGGTCTAGTGGAATGTGTTACCTCCATAGCAGGAGGTTGTACTAGATGGTGTTTGAAGGTCTCTTCCAACTCAAACCACTGATTCAATGATTCTATTAAATAGGATTCTGCTGCTCTTCTCACCTTGTCTGGCTGTGCATGCTGTTGCAAGCACACAGTCATGTGTTTTATTGTGTTATAGATGCTAAGTCTTGTCTATTTTTCTTACAGTGGATAGGCACATATTTTAAAATTAGCATGAGTTTAAAGAGTCTGCAGTTTCAAACCTAGGAAATAATGCATTTTACTAAAATTCTTCCAGTCTAGTTGTCCCATTAATTAATTTTTGTTCATGTAAGTACAAGCATCATTAGTTTGTATCATTTTTAGCAATATCCTGAAAGAATCAGCAGGTCAGTTTGTGCTCAGCCTGATAAACTGTCAAGATAATTTTGCAGGCAAAGCTAACTTGGGAAGTGCAAATATTTATTTAAGAGATTATCTATTCTTAAAACAAAGTCACTAATCCAGGTTGTCTCTTCCAGACATAACTCTGAACATGTACATTGAGAGCCAAAAGCATAATAAAAACAAGTAAAACCATAGATGTTTTGCAATGTAAGAACTTTGTGATCTGCTGCCTTCACCCAAATCTCATTTGAAAGCTCATTGTGTCTTGCTGCACTGTGGGTTCTGCTTTGTTTACAACAGCAGTGGAGAGAGTGGGTTAAGTGGAAACATTTTTCTCTTTACGTATGCACTTGAGTAGTATTAACTGATAGTTTTGACTCCTACTGATCACTTTTCTCCCCACTTGCCTGTCTCACTTGTCAACAGCATGTGGGACAAGTGACAGTCTTGTTCTCTGTATTCTAAAATCGGATGTATTCTATGTCTGAAGTGTCTTCTTTTGGATTTGTGTTGGTACTTTTACAATATGAATACTTCATAATAAATGAAATGCTACTAACATTACTCAGCAACATGCCTACTTGCTACTGGAAAAGTGCAAGAGTGCCTCATGAACAGAGTTGATCTGCCACCATCATTATACATGATGACATGGAAATGAGGCTGTAGAGATGAGAGCAGCCTGAAGCTACAGCATAAAGCTACATAGGCCACAACAGCCACATCCCTCCCAGCTTGGATGGTGCAGGACTGACTTTCCAAAGGGGTGTTTTCCACAGGAGCTGCACCTGTGAGGGCACATCAAGAAGAAGCCAGTGCCCAAGGCATGGGACTGACTGGGTACCCACCTTTTGAGGAACAGAGCAGATACCTAACACAGGCAGTGAAGGGCAAAAATGGTAGTGGGATAATAGAATACTTTACCCAAGGCAAAGTTCTGGATTACTTCAGGTAGCTTAGGGAACCCCAAAGTAGATTAAAGGGATGTTCTTCCTGTGAAGAATGAGAAAAGAAGATATCAAAGGTATGTTCATTCTTAAATGTTAAAAAAAAAAAAGGCAATCGAGCAGGAAAAGGCTCAAGCTATCAACTTATCTTTGTAGAAGAGTGTAGGGATATTTATCTCTTTTTAATTATACTTCAAAAAGAACATGGTGCTGCAATAAATAACATCAGGCAACAATAAAGGGAACAGCATGGAGAGCTGACTGTATCGTGTTCCCCTCACCTTCTTTGTTTTAACCTCCATAAAAGTGTAGGGGTTTCCATGTTGTTTGAGATACTTAATAATGGTATTTCTGGAAGCAAGTGAAACACAGCTGTTTGCTGATTAAGGGGATACAGGAGATGGCAGAATTACATTAGTATGATGCATGTGCTGCTACTCAGGGACCAGCGAGTTCCCAAATTTAGTGCCAGATACAGACACAGAATTGAACCTGAGCACTTTTAAAATGTGGCACTTCCACCAAAGTCTGAGCAGAGTTTATTATAATTTTTGTACTAGAGAAAAAAACATTCAATTCCTTGATGAGAAATGGGAAAGCACTGATACATCTTTTAAAATAATTACAGGAATTTTGAAGTACGTTTTTTACTTTTAGTGCTCAAAATGCTAGCTAGAAAGGCCATTTGAGCTGCAACATTTGTGTTGGGCCAGATCTTCTGCATGATGAAAGCATTTTCAGAAGTAATTAATTTTACAGGGCTTAATTTGAGAAGTTTTCACTCAGGACACTTATGAAGAAGTTTGAATTCCAGAAGGGCGAGTGAGTGGCATCTCTTCGAAGTCTTCATCTTTCTTAAAATTTCACTCAGCTTGCCCAAATTCACTGCTGTTTGTTGTTGTTCGGTGTTTGGAAACAAATTAAAGTGAATTAGTTAAGATATTTTCTGGTATAACTTTGGCCCTAAAGCTTTCTTGTAATTATGCTGGCAGTAATGGATCAATTTATCTTGTAGATAGGCCTAGTAACAACATCATCTTCTCAAAAACTAAATAGTCTTCCAAGAGAGGATTGTTGGGATTTTCATGTATGTTTTGCCTTTGTAAAACTAGAAGTTGGAGTGTGAAACTTAGATCATTCTTCACACTCACTACCACTTTAATGGCTTCTCAATTCATAACATATTTGATGTAGCTACTGGAAAGATAAGAGTAAGTTGTGATTTACATCTACACTTTCCAATCCTGTAGTAGTTACTTATGTTTTACTCAGTATAATGTCAGGTTGCTGAAGTAAATTTTCAACTGTTTTGAAAAAATAATAGACAATGTGAAGGAAAATGCCAACACGTCCTCTCCAATGTCTTTGCAAAGTGATAGTTCTGATGTAATATTTTTTCAGAGCTCAGAAAATTCTCCCCAACAGAAATAGTAATTAATGGATATTTGGTAAATGAAAGAATAATGTCTTCCTCACAAATTATCCATATAGTATAAAAGCATAAAGCAACATAAAAACTCACAATGGAATAATCTGCAGGAACTGTAATATAGAAAAGTTATTTGAAGATTTTTATGTTGCTCTATATTTAACACATGACTCTATGATTCTATCATGATCAGAGTATTTGGTTTGGCTCATTGAAACAGCAAACAGTTTTCTGAACATGTACAGACTAACTAGGATACATCTGTTACACTTCATAAACTTTTCAACTTCCCAGAAGTGATCAGGTCCAAAAAGAGATGTCAAACCTCAAAGCACCATGGCATTGTATTTAGAAATAGTGTTAGTGTCAGGAATGATTAGAACTATTCAAATTAAACTGCAGAGTGCAGTTTCATCTGCAGAGCCTGGTATTCAAATATAGACTACTGTGGCCTATTAAGATATTCCCTGTTCCCCCCTTCATTCAGAGAAATCATTATGTCAACCCAAAATGCAAAAAAACAACCTGAGTTTTTATTTTGAATTTTCCATTTTCTCTGCCATCTCCCTATAGGCAACTGTTAAGAAATTTAACAAAGCTTCTGCCTATGTGGTTCACGTATTTCAGCAGAGGGGCTTTAATAAAACAGATAGAGACTTTCAGTATTATTGTCTATGCTTTACCTAATGTATGGAGGCAGAGGATTTAAATTTTCAGGAGTGCTGATTCAATGTTTCATGGCTTTTGGTATACTGGAGGGAAAAGTGCAAGTTTTCTTTGCTATTTTTAAAAGAAAGAAAATGATCTGGGAAATTCTGTTACATAGCTTGTCCAGTAGGTCAGATTTTAGATGTTCTAAATATCTGATATTCTTCCTCAAGCTAGGAGGGTGGCTTGAATGCATTGGATTAGATATTTCAATATTGATTCCAACTGAGATCCTGCTGTTTTAGCCCCTTCTTTGAACCAGAGCATCAAAACTTCCTTTACTTTTAGATCATTGGGCTGATGTTATTACCTCTCCCATATTGGAAGGAAGGGGGGAAAGAGGAAAGAAATGAGTCAGGCAGCCTTTCTCAGAGAGGGCATAGTTTGAAATTATATTTGAGGAGTGCTGTAAGAAAGTGCCTTGAATGCACTTTTCATCACTTGACAAATAGTTCTCTTCCTGTCAGAAAGTTAGGCTCAAAAAATGTAGAATGTCTGTGGCAGAGATTTCCAGCTGCCACCAAAAGTCTCACTTTCATAAGGGAAATAATTTAAAATGCTTCTGAGTCATTGTGAAAAATGTGGGCCATGACTGTGTCTGCAAAACCCCACTGAGCTGAGGCATGAAGACAAGAAAAATTGCATTCCTAGTGCTGTCATCATCATCTGTCCATTCAGCGTAGTGCTCTCCAGGAAAAGCCAAAGCTGGAGTGACAGCTCAAGGAGCAGCCTGTGGCTTGCTGTGCCACTGCTTGTGCTAACCAGTGGCACCACATGGGAGCTGGGGGGGAGATGTGTGAGAAAGGAGACCCTATATCCAGTTTTTTTTTTCATCCTCTCTTGTCTCCATCCCTGTGGTCTTGATGTAAACTTGCTGTGATAGATGCAGGTGGCTAAAAATAGTGTGGGTTTTGTGTACCATACAAGCACGTGAATAATTCTCCACTGTAAGTAGGATGCCAGGGGACAGCAAAATCCTGATGGTAGTTGTGGATAAGGTACAATGATGGAGTGTGGCTTTCATCCCACTAAATAACTGGCAGAGTACTTGGCACATTTGCCAATGCTTGCTGCAGCCGGACAAAAGCCCTGCATTTAGAAATTACTAGGATAGTTTGATAATTTATCCTTGCAGCATTGGAACCCTGCATTAACAAGTGATAGTTCATGTTATATTATTTGTTGCAGCTTCTGCCTCCTGGATTTTCAGATTCTTTGCTTCTAGACAAGAGTATGCCATATATGTCTCTTCATAAGTATAATTGTCCTGAGACACAGAAGTTTAAAAATTACAAGAAATGCTGGACAGAATGTAGGAGGAAAGCACCATGATCATCTCAGATTTCCCAGGTTGTATCTTTCGTATCATCAGCACTACATCTGGAAGTTACTTCCTACAATTACTGCAGATGAGACAGTTCTTCTGTTGCATTTTGCTCTGACTTTTGGACAAGGAGGGTATCCACTATAGAGATTCCCATTTTGACACTTTGGGGAGTTGAAAATCCATTATTATTAAGTGTCCTAATGTCGTCCTATTACTAGGAGCAGTTTCCATCATCTGGAACGAACTCTTGATCCTCTTGAAGTCAAACAGTAAAATTCCCATTGACTTCATCAGGACAGGTTTAACTCCCAGAGCTGTTCAAGATCATAAGTCACCTGCTGCTAGCCAGATCTGTCAGCAGTGGGTATTTTTCTCAAGTCGACCTCATTTCATGGAGTTGCCTCAGAAAGTCTGCTTAGACTCTAAGATAGAACTGAAATAAAGCAGGTGCCTTCCTAATTGGAAAATGGGGGAAGCTGAGTTTTACAAGAGGTATTTAGTGCTAAATAAGGAATAGAATAATTTCCCTGGGGAGTTTGAAATCCTTTTAAAACTTTTAGAGTTTCCTATTTCTTTTCTCTGCCTCTGATTCCTACTGCCAGATGGAGCATTTTGTGTCCCAGAAGGATGCTTTCCTGTATCCTCACCAGACTTGCCGAACAAGAGATGATGCATTAGTGGCTGGGAAGCAAGCCTGGTATTTGAGGGGTGGTGGCAGCAATGTTGCTCATGGGGTGCAAAGAGACAGAGCTGAAAAGGGTGCTGTTCCCCTCTTGTTCTCTGTATTGTTATTTGTATGGTGAAGCATGTCTGGATTCTTGAACTGACTACTGGGCTGTGAATTGCATTCCTGCTGCAACAGTATAATCTAACAGGTATAAATTTTCTACTCAACATGTTTGTTTCTCTCACCATAGCCAGAAAAGCAGGTTTGAGATGATATTTAGATCCTTTCCTGTAGATGATGAGTGCAGTCTAAATAGCCACACTCTCCTTTGCTATGCAAATAGTTCAGTCAAATCTTCCATCCCTCCATTTCCTTTTTAAAATGTACTATTGTGAAAAAAAGATCAGTGCAGTGAAAAGGACTAGTATTAGATTGTTCACATCATTAGTTTAAATGAGGTTACGATTGTGATCTTTATTCAGTTGTAGTCCATTCAGGCCTTGTCATTTCCTTTACCTAACTCAACAACTTTTGGCTTTTTTAGCACCATTCACCTGTGTTTCCAGCCCATTCAAAGATACATCACTGCCTGTAAGGACTGCCTCTCCTTTACTTAAACATTGCTGTTTTTCTGTGTCTTTATGTCACATTTACTGTTCAACATCGTTAGTATTTAAACCTGCACCTTTTTAAAATCAGATACCAAGATAAGCCTTGCATTGTTCTTTTTCTAAGCATTCCTCACTTGCTAGCATGATCTGAAAATTAGCTAATTTTCTCTCATGCTTGACATTGTCAGCCAGATATGAAAGCCAATTTCACCAACTGGCAGAGTTCACCATCCAGTTGTTGGCACTGCTAAGCACATGGGGAACTGAAAACAGAAACCCTATAGTCCTCTGGCAGCAGAGCTGTTGATAGCTGCAAAAGGGAGCAGTGTCCTGAGTTTCTTTGAGTTGGAAGCACCAATTCCCACATCTTCCCTCACCATGGCAATGTGCTGCTTGGCATGTTGGTGTTCCCAGGACAGCTGGCACCAGATTGCCTGTGCTGTACTCGCTTCCCTGGTGAGATCTGGCTGACATCTAAGGTCCTCTTCACTACTTAAGGGCAAAGTCCTGCCAGTCCTTACTGATACCCCTCCAACACTATATACTTGAACATTTCTAGTAGTGCCTCCAGTTTTTATGTTGTTTCCATTTGATGAAGCTTGCCTGTCATAAGTCACCCCCTGGTCTCTGGACACATTTAGCAGCTGGGCTGGTAGCAATTCCCCACGGCCCCATCCTTCCTCAGATCCTTTCTCAGGACAGATGAAGGTTGCCAAGCATGGCATGCCTGGCACCCGATCCTGTTCTGCGTCTCATCCAGTTCCCACTCACCTGATAGATAACTGGAGAGGTCACAACCATTTGTCTTTTGGCTGCCAGAACAAGCTCTGGTGCCCATTGATTAGGAATCTGGGCCTTCCTCTCCCCTGTTAATCTGCCTGGACATGCACAGCTTGACTGCTCTGGACAAGGTACATTCAGAGAGAACAAAAGTAATCCCATTTATGTGGAAGCATGCAGAGTTGGTTTTTTTTCTATGATTTTATAAGTCTGATATTTGTTTCCTTATTAGAGGGCTATCAATCCAGTATGAGGACTTTATTTTATGTTTATTTTATGTCCCTATGTGTTGTGAATGCTTAAGGAATAGCAGTAACCAAACAATACAGATGCAACACATCACGCACACTGTATGCAACAAAAATCTTCTATTAAAAGGAGATGAAAGATGGCCAGAGTTAAATTACTGACCTTGGTCTCAGGAGAGCTGAAAATTTACTGTGGTCTATGTCATCCCTCTTCAGCTTTTTCTTTTTCCCATATATAAAAATAAAAATTAATTCCTTTCTGAGTGCCCTAAATATTTAAACTATAGGCTCTGTATACTGTCTTATGGCATATACATACTCAGGACTTGGTTCATTTGGCTGCAGTCTTAAAGGGCCCTGAGATGTTAATAAAATTTAAATTATGAATCAGTAACTTTGTGATATTTTCTGTCACATTCACCAAAGATCATCTTACTGAGGTTTGGAATACGTCATGTTGATTAGACAAGATTTTAAATGTGAGCTTAAAGTGGCACAGACAAACCCAAGCAATTCACACAGCTTTAATAAAATGCATGCCAAATAAAAACAATTTTAGAAAAGGTAGACAGCATCTGTCTGCATTCAGATTTTAAATATAAAGGGCATTTGAAAGGGGAGCACAGGACCCTCAGATTTAGCTTATTACAGCTTTTGTATAGACTGCTATTAAAGTTGGCTTGTTAATTCAAATATATCAAAACATCATTTCCTTTTTTACATGAAAATTTTGCTAACCTACCTACTGAGAAAATTATATTCCTTTGGAAAATGTTGGATTTTTTCTTATTTTCTAAAGGTGCAATCTATATTTTAATTTCATTTCCTAGGTTGCAATGTAGTTTCTGCATCAGTCTTACAATTATAAATTATTACAAATCTGTTTAATTTTTTGTATATACTTCAAGTTTAATAGAGAACTTTGAGGATGGTAATGACAGCTAATGGGACTTGAGAAAAGTCTTCTGCTGTTTCACAGTGGCCACATAACAAGGAGTGGAAAGCTAAGATTTCCTTATCCTGTTTATGACCTGACTCCAAATGATACACACTGCTGCAGAGAAAGTAATCTAATACCCATTATTACCATACAATCCTGCACCTCCTTTGAAGCTGTCAGCTACAAAATCAACTCCAGTCGTGTATGTTTATGTGAAAATTTTGATGAGCTTTTTATCAAAGCATGACACTGCTGCTTCCTAAATACCTTCCCTTTCTTGCACATCCAAATTAACCCCTTTCTCCTCATCTAACCAAAGAAAGAGGTACTTTGAGGTTCAGGCATATATAGTAACTGTTAAACATGGCATAAAAAGAAGGAACATGCTAATTAGATTACTGAGGCACTTTTAAAGGATTTGCTTCCCTTCTAGAGTGTGCAACATGGATGGCATGTTAATTCGATTGTAAAGTAAATTATTTAAACTAATAAATCATTAACTTCACATTTTAGTGAAGTATCTCATTAAGTAAGATGCAGAAAAATGGAAATTCGATGCATTTATGAAAGTGTAAGATAATGCTCAGGTTGCTTGTGAGGTGGCAGATTTGGCTCCTCCTGTGCCTGAAGTCAGAAAAGCAGATTCTCAGCTACAAGTCAATATGATCCACAATTATCCTTCAGTCCAGTTCCTTCATCTGGCGACCTTGATACCTGATATGTGGGCATGTCACTCAACACTTGGCTGCAGAGAGGCTGGAGTTCTTGTAAAGGTTTTTAGAAGCTGCGAGGAAATTTGGTATTTGAAATAATTTCTTCATGGAAGAACACAGGGGAATATTTTGTGACATCTTTGCTTTTTCTATAAACCAAACCTTCCCTGTGAGTTTAATCTGTCCTCCCTTCCTTGCTTCTCTGCTACACACTGCTCGTTCTGTCTGTGTGGAGCTATGACTGTTCGATACTCTTCTGTGTTCTCTACAAGTCTCTTGCTCCTTCAGGCCAGTGATGGCCCAGTACACCCAGAGCATGGTCTTTGCTGGCTTATTATCAGAGAATGCAGGCATTTTTCATTGGTAGATGGGAAAAAAAAAAACCAAAAACAACCACAACCAAAGAAAAGAAATATCAGTAAAGGTGGCACACCTTAATTGTAACTTTTACAAGATTATACAGTCCTAACTTCACCCTACCAATCCCTCTGAGAGTCAGAAAATCAGCAGTGCCTGTGGTTATCACCAGCTGGCCAGCAGGTTAGAAGAGATTGGCAACACCTCAGGCACAGCAAGAAGGAAATTAAGACTTCTACCGTTTTTGAATCTCTGATTTAATCTTTAAGTCAAAAAGGCAGAGGAAGCTGAAGAAAAACAATGAGAAAATTGAGGAAGGGATCCTCACAGGTCCTGTTACACTTTTACTCATGTTTCTTCTTCACATGAATAGAGGTTAATCATATAGAAATTACCTTCTAGGTAAGGTGGTAAAAATTGGTTTATATCTTTGTTTGGTTTCTTGGTGGCTTTAGAGAGTAAGTATCAGGCAGAAGAACATGGCATCCAACTCAAAGTATTCTATGGTTTTAAGATTCTGTGATCTCTAAGGATTTAGACTTCTAATTGCAAGTGACCATGAATATTAGCAAAGCTCAGATTCATGCAACAGATTTTCATAGATTTTTTAATAAATTATAGCAACTCTGGCAGCTGAAAAAAAAAAAAAAAAAAAGCAAAACAAAACAAATCATGAGAAGGTTATCTCTAGTGTAATGCACTTTGCTTTTCATATGAAATTCTATTAATAACAGCTGTTCATGCACTTCAGGGAGGATTGTCTCTTTATAGGAAATCCTGGAAGTGATGGGGCTGCCTTCTTACTTGCTAAAGAGGGGGAAGAGCAAATCCTTTGTTAATATGTAACAAAATTGTTATTAACTCTTCAGTGCTACAAGCACCAGAATCTCATAACTGATCCATGGAAGTGAGGTGAATTCTGGAATCCTTAATAAGCAGTTTTGAATATATCACAGCAAGTTTTGTAAAAGTATATATCCATGCTGCACAAAGAGATAGTGGAACCAATTTCCATGGAAACGTCACAGGGCTGTAGCATTCATTGTGTAGGGGCGGACTGGTATACAATTACTGGTAATAAAGGAGTGCTAAAACCCCGTAAGAGATAGCCATGTAAAGCCTGTACTTTGGATGCTCTGAAAAGCAGCTATTATGTTAGGGAAAGGTGTGTGTCCTCTTCTGACTGTGTACCACACTCTAGATGTAAACATGGACCATTTGAAAAATCATGGAGAAGGAACTCCATCACAACCTGGTTTTAAGTACAGTTGCCAGTAACTTAGAATTTTTGACATCTTATAGAGAATTTACCTTCATAGAAAGCTTAAGTACTTAGGCTGCACGTATAGGATCACCTCACAGGGACAACCAAATGTCAAATGTCAGTGCACCTAAACTGCACTATTCAGTGCATGCTTGTTGCCATGAATCCACATGTTGTCTTGAATCCAAACTTCCAAGACAGCCTTGTGACTATTTAGATTTTGAAACATAGCACTTCTTACCTCAGCACTGCATTTTAGTATTTCTGTAGGAACACAGGGTGTATTTTGGTCTGTACCAACCCATTAGCTACCTCATAGGAAAGTGGCTTCGCCTCTGACTTGAATCCTGAACTGTCCTGTTGCTGTCCTCTTGAAACTATAAAACAAGTATTGCTGGATGAATGAGGTAAACTCTGCATTTCTGAATGTAGTTGCTGCCTACATCTGGATAATCACTGAGGGTCATTCAGGGTAGTGAGCCCTGAACTCTGGCTGCCATGTCAGAGGTGCCTGGACCAGTGAAGTCCAGTAGAATCACAGAAAGGAAAGAACCAGCTTTGTGAAAATGGGATGTATATGAATATATGGAGAGTTTTAAGCTAAGACTATAAACCCTAAGCCAATCAGTCCTGCTTGCAAATCTGGTCTACCTAAATTACTGGAAGATGGAACTACATTTTTAAATGTACTACTATTTTAAACTAAAATCCTGTAGTATTGCCAGTAGCAAGCCTACTGCAATTCAGAAATGTGTTAGCTTTGTTTAATGTGCAGTGGATACTAAAGAAATATTTAAATATCTTTCAAGGATTTAAATGAAAAGTGGCTATTATAAATACCAACTGGTTTACTTAAGTGCATCCAACTGTGACAAAGAAGTGGTAGAAGGTGAAATAAATCAGAAGGAATTAAAATGCATTTGTTTTGAGAAGTGACTACTGATTTCAGTGAAAAGCTATATTGGGTTGAAAAAAAGTGGAGCATATTTGCTCATTTATTTAAAACATATTCTTTCCATAAATCAGAACTAGCTCTACTATTAATGAAATGAATTCAATTAAATGGTTTGAGCAAAACTGTATCAATTAGAAAAAAATTAACTGTCAACAGTAGTGGTATCACCTTAGTCTTTGATAGAAAAAGAATAATCCCATTGAAACTGATAAAACAGCTCAGAATTAATCCCAGGTACTCAACTGAATATAAATGAATGGAGGAGATATCCTGGATGTACAGTTTGTGCATGTTTATACTCTATAGTATATTACTGTGAGCTCCAATTAAGCATAGTACTTGAGCATGGCTGTAACTGTTCATATATGTGTAGCTGTTCATGGAGAAATCCAGTTGGGAGATGCAAGAGTTTGTGAGTCTGGGATCCCATGAATTAAAAAGAAAAGTGGAAAATCGAGGCATTTAGAGAATGTCAGAATTATACAGTGAGCCATGTTCATATTATGTTTTCCCACATTATTACAATGCAGTTTTAAAGCTGTGCATAGCTTTTTGTGCATTAGGCAGAGGTTTTTTTGTGTGGCTTAGTAGAAACAGCATTAAAGGATATTACAGAGACAAAAATTTCATAGGGAGAGGAGTTGATGCTCTGTGTTGCCTTCCTGCTCTTTGTCCTCTTCTAGGCTGGAGAAACTACAGCTTTTATTGAGGTAAGGCCACACCAAGGAGTGCTCTGTGCAAATGTGTACTGCTCTGTTACTCCCTGGGCATTACTTACTCTGGTCATGTTTCCTTTGGGCACAGTAAAGTTCAGGTGATACAGAAACCTGTGGGAATGGTGCTCTTGACTGCAGGAAACTGCAGATTCATCTGTGCACTCTAGGTAGCTCAGAAGAGATGATGAGGAGTGTGATTAAATACATTTCTCGTTCTCCAAGTTCAGCTCAATAACTCTGGAACTTCATTCCCCCTAAATAGATGCTTCCAAGTCACAATTCTCACTTTGGTGAACTTTTTGCAGTGGGATTTGTAGATAGCAAAGGAAAACATTAAAAGGGATGCATTCTTCTCAAGCTGGGGAACTTTTCCTGTTTTGATTTGCTTCCCATATGTGCTGCATAAAGAAATCATTGATTTTGAGAGGTCTCTGTCATGATTGTAATATGTGAAACTTTTTATATGTTTGAAACCATTCCCTTCCCCATCAAATACCTGATTTGTCTACTCTTTTTTAAAAAAGAAAAAACAAGAAAAGCAAAACAAAACAAACAGAAAACCCCCCAAAACCTTCCTATGCTGGGATTTTACCCAGTTAAACCGGTAGATCCATTTTTCAGCAGATGAAACTGTCAGAGATGCAGAGATATTCAGGGGCAATAGTTTCATCTAGTGCACCAGTATGGCACCACTAAGTCTACAGTTTTACACCAGGCAAGGAGCAGTAAGTCACAGAGTTTGCTTTCTAGTGAACTTTTTCTGCTACTGCATCCCTTACCCATAGCCTAGCACCTCCTTGCTTCCACAGTAATAAAATAACTGAGAGCTATTAGTGAAGTACAAGTATATAAAACAAGATGAACCAGGGTCCCTTCTCATACCGAGAAGAGATGTTGATCTTTTCTGTAACATCTTCTTTTCCAGATGGCTACACAGAATGTGCTGCTGGTTTGGTTCACTAATGATTTTATAATGTATTTTAATCTGATACCACAATTGCCTGGATCATTCTTGCAGATATATTTCTTAAAAGCCAAATAAATATGTGTAGTAGTACCACATCATCTGAATGTAATGGGAGGAAGCCATAGGCTTCCTACCTGCATTAATCAACTGTAGATGAGCTTAATTAATCTCTCAGATCTACATGGAGAAAAAGAGAGCAAATTGCTTGAAAGCCAGTATTGCAGACTTTGAAAACATTATAGCTGTCCTGTTTATAGGTAGGGATATGTAATGATGGGTGTCTTGCTTAGAAACTGATCACCTCTGTCAAGGAAACAGTCAAACACTTGGAGCTTTTTTTTGTTACAAAACAATTTCTCTCCCAAGACAGAACTTGCCTGTAGCTCATCTGTGTCTACCTCACAGTTCTTAGCTTCTTCATTAACTCTTCATCACTTATTTTGTAGGAGAGTAAATGTGTCATTTTTATTACTATTTTTTTACATTTATAGTAGCTAAAAGATATAGAATGACAGCATTCTCCTGACACAGTCTCCTTTTAGGCCACCCCATTGTGGAGTAGCCCTATCATGATTTAAGTGACTGAGATGATGCTTAAATAGAAATATCCATCATATCAGTAAATTGTGTGCAAATACCAAAATATGTTGATAACAGCTTTTTATGCTTTAACCGTAAGACAAACAAGTGCCCCTTTTAATAACATTTTACATTTCTTCCATTTGTTAGTGCCAAACACTAGCAGCTGGCAACTTCAGGTTCAGGAAAAAGAGCTTTAGTCTTCTTCCCAGCTTCCTCATGCTAGCAAATTAAATCTAAGTGGATAATTATTTTGTCCAGTTTGACCAGTCTATTACAAATTATTAGAGCTCGTTGACTCTGTTGAGCTCTGTAATTTGTGCTTAGCTGAAGCATGCTTTCCAGCAAGGCCTCTACGGTTGCTTAGAAGAGATACAAAGACAGAAAACCCACCACTTCCTTTAATATTTTTATTTCCAGTGGTTAGTCAGCCTCAGTGTTGCAAATTTGTGCTTTATTCCTAATTAGAACTTGTCTGGCATCAGTTTCCAGCCAGTGGTGTTGCTGGGCTCAGAGGTGGATGCCTCCGAGGTATTTCACTCTTTCTGTCACATAATTGATTTTTTTTTTTCGTGAACAGCACAAAGTAAGGCTGAAATTAGCCTAGCAAAGCAATAAGAGACATGTTGGATCAGGAAGCCTTCCTGCAAGATACGAAGGTAATTTTTTATCCTATTTATTCTAATATTTTATTGAGCTTTGCATCAGGTTAGCGGATACTCTTTAACCGTGACTTCCTCCGAGGCGGCGCATTGTTGATCCTAATACATTAATCATTCGGCCCCTGGCACACTCTGCTCTCCTCTCCCCAGCTCATTCTCCCTCTGCTCAACAGGATGGTAATCGACATTGCAATTTCCCTATCTTGCTGATGGTTCAGACACACACAATCCAGATCTCTGTTCCATAAACATGGGCTTGTAAAACTGGTGCTACTGGATTGCTTTAGGCTCCTCTGCATGTAGGTACACATCCCTTGTATGTGTAATCTCATTGTATAGGCACGGGAATGCATATGTAGATGCTCTCAGGCACTCCCTGTCATTTAGGTAACAGCACTAGTTGATAGCAGGAATTTATTTAGTATGCCTCTTATGTTTTCATTAAATGGATCATTTTTGCACTTTATTTATTTTTAAATATTTGTTCTTCAGGTCTAGTTGGAACTGATTGTTTTATAGATCAAAAGCCAAGGAATAAAAATGAAACACTTAACAAGTACCACCAATTTTGATTGTTATTTGGTAACTAATAGTACCCTGTGCATTCCTGTACGCCTAAGAAAGCTAAGCTGGCTGAAAGTCTCTAAAGCCTTCTTCTGGAGAGAGGCCAGTGGGGCTGTAATTTGATCATGATGATTTCCCTGGTCTGGGTTGCAGTTTATGGTTAGAAGGATCTAGTGGTGGCATCCCAGGTGGGCAAGAGCCTGTAATGAAGATTTTGTGCATCCTGCATGTTCCAAACTTGGTTCTTCTGGCGCTCCCACACTCAAAGTATGTACTCCAGCAATATCAATGTGGAGTCTCTTTCAGCTCTTGGATATGTTCCACTTAGTTTAAATAAAAGTCCTAAGTCTAGAAATGTTGGCATGCTATACATTCATTTAATTCTGCATCAGGAGAATACATTTCATCCTTTCCTGCAAATCAAAATTGAAGGAAAATCTTGGTTTGGAAAATTTCAGTATAAGTTTTTTAAAGGATTTTTAAAAACATTTTTCTTATTTTTAGATTCTTTCCATTATTAGGACTGTTACCTAAATTTAATCTTGATTTTAATTATCAAAGATAATTACTGATACAGATTAGTGTATCAGGGCTGAGCAGTCCCTTACTGCTGTTGCACATTGCACAGAAGTCTTGACTGTCTTCCACATGGCTGCACTATGGATAAAATTTTTAAGGTTGATTATTATAAACAGCAGAATGTTAGCAGAAAAGAATCTGTCGCATCTGTTTTGGTGAAATTAATGTTAACTTTGACGTACTAGGCTAGTGAGTGGCAAAACTTACATCATCAGACAGCTTCTCTTTTTCCCAGTTTGGTAACATAATATTTTCTCTCCTTTGAAAAGATCATTAGTACCATGCCCATCCCCTTAGCAACAATAATTTTAAAAAATTGGGGTGGAGGTTTTTTTCCAAGTCGTGATGGATATGCTAGCAAAAATTTGGTTAAAATATCCAGTCAAAAAAACCTTGGAATATAAACAAACCACTCTTAATCTTATAATTTGCATTATTTTCCAGAGACTATTTCTCTGTGTGGGTGGGAGGAAAAAAAAAAGTTTCAGTGAAGTCTAGATAGGATGCCAGATGTCAGTGCTGTCTGAGAAGCACCTTCATTATCTCTGATAGCTTATCTGGTCTCAGATAAAGCAAAAATACTCAAAACTCTAAATACAAGTATCTTTGTCTTTCCTCTACTAAGTGGCAGCTTATTGATTTCTTCACTGTGCTATTAGAGTAGCAGAATTTGATATGTTTTGAAAACATCCCTTAGAGCCACACAACAATAATTAACAGCAGAGCAAGTGTTGAGCAGCAAGTAGCTGATAATGATGGAGTCTAATGTCGACTGAATGCAATTAATCATGGATACTACCCAGAGCGCTTTGGATTTATACTCAGTTATTATAAAGCACTGATGAGGTCCCCTCTCGATCTTTCGTAATGTATGTATTAAGAGTATCTCTTCACCATAAGCAGAAGAAAGCAGAAGAAATGCTTTGAGACTTGTATTCTTAATATGTTTACTGTTACTCCATTATGCAGTTAGTGGCTGGTATTCTCCTAGGATGGCCATATCATAGAGAAGCAGGAGCAGTTCATGCCTCTAATCTCTCCAGCAGACAAGACAGCTGGCAGTATATATGCACAGTCCCAAAGTGGCAAATAAGTGCCAATGTTTTCGTACAGGATACCTTTAAGCAACCTAAAAACATCCTTTTGTTGCCCAGCATTTCTTAGGGTAAGCAGTCATGATCAGCACTGTGTACATGATGCTGGCTTCATAATTCATATAAGATTGCATTCATTCTTTTCCTTCTCTTTTGTTCCTGTCATCAGGTTCCACTTGATAGTCCTCTCTAATAGCTGTTTGGCACTTGACAAGTGACTAGACTCTGAGCCCTGAAGTGAGTTCAGAGCAAGGAAAAGGGCACAGGAGTTTGTCATGTTGCAGCACACTTTGTTGGACCTCAAACTATTCAAAGAGGAACTCGGTGCTCAGAACTGTATTACTCCAAACTTGGTTCAAACATAACTCAGTCCCATCTAATTCTCAAGAAAGGAAACAGAGGGAAATACTGATTTTTTTAACTGAAGGATGATAGATATGTGTTCCTAATCGTCAAGGAGTTCCTGGAGGAAAGACCACCTGTATTTCCTTAATGTTCAAAAGACAAATACTTATGTGTCTGCTCTGTGTTTAACTTCAAAACTTTGTATAAGAGAGTAACTCCACTGGTAGTCAAAGCACTGGCTGATGAAAGGTGTGGTTCTTGGCAAGTTGATCAACAGTCTTGTACTCTGTACACTCTTTAATGTTTCACTGAATTATGGGAAGTGAAATGTACTGCTTGAACTTTATTGCTCCTTGTTGGCTACCAGCCAATTCAGGAATGAAGGTCTGCTGGTAAAAGTGGACCATCTTAAAGGACTTGCAAAAATCCCAGCAACAGAATACTTAGTATTGGGTCTGCATGGCAAAGTTTGAGTAGCAAGGAGGACTATGGGGGCAGCTTCTGTGAGAAGCTGTTAGAAGCTTCCTCAACTTCCAATAGAGGCAATGCCATCTGGCTCCAAGACCACTTGTCCATGGCCAAGTCCATCAGCAACAGTGTTAGCACCTCTGAGATAATGCATTTAAGAAGGGGAAAAAGAAACCTGTGCAACTGTAGCCAAAGAGGAGAGACTACATTGGAGAGAAACAACTTTGCAGACACCAAGATCAGTGAAGAAGGAGGGGAAGGAGGTGCTCCAGGTACCTGAGCAGAGATTCCCCTGCAGCTTGTGGTAAAGCCCGTGTTGAGGCACATTGTCCCCCTGCAGCCCATGAAGGTCCACAGTGGAGCAGATAACAGATACCCTGCAGCATGTGGAGGACCCCATGCTAGAGCAAGCTGATGACCAAAGGAGGCTATGACCCCATGGAAAGTCCACATTGGAGACGTCGCCGGCAAGACCTGGTACCCCATGGAGAGGAGCCCAAGCTGGAGCAAGTTTGCTGGCAGGACTTGTGAGTCTGTTGATGGGACCCACATTGAAGCAGTTTGTGAAGAACTGCATCCTGTGGGAAGGACTCACATTGGAGGAGTTCCTGGAGGACTGTCTCCTATGGGAGGGATGTCATGCTGGAGCAGGGAGGGAATGTGAGGAGTTCACCCTCTGAGGTGGAAGGGCTAGCAGAGAACATGTGTGGGCAGCAGACCTCAGTCCCCATCCCCCATCCTCCTGCTTGGCTGGAGAGGCTGGAGAGGAGGTAGAGAAATAAGAATAAAGCATCAAAAGAAGGGAAGAGTGGAGGGAAGGTGTTATAAAATTTAGGTTTTATTTCTCATTATCTTAAGTTGATTTGATTAATAAGAAATTAGTTTCCCCAAGTCAAGTCAGTTTTACCTGTGACAGTAGCTGGCAAGTGATCTCCATGTCCTTGCCTCAACTGCTGAGCATTTCTTATATTTTTCTACCTGGTTCAGCTGAGGAGAGTAGTGATAGAGCAACTTGATGGGCACCTGGTATCCAGCCAGGGTTAACAGACTACAGTAGATAATGGAGCCAAAATAGTGAATAATGGTTGTTGATATGGGTGGAAGTATTCTTCAGGATTGACTCTCAAACTGGGCTCTCAAAATCCATTGTTGCTGGCAGGAACTGAAGACACAGCTCTAGAGTCAGATCCCTTTCTTGTTGCTGCCATCCACTCCTTTTCAGAATTAACAGTAAACCTATGAAAAATATGGACATGAAATGGGATTAATGGGATTCCATACCTGACCTGGAAAAAGTGAGAATCTCTACTGAAGTGATGTCATTTTTATTAATTTTGGAGGACATGAAATTAGTATTCTTCAACTAGAAAGGGCATAAATGTCTTGGTCTTAGGCAAAAGGGAGTATTAAAAGAGGAAATAGGAGTGAAAGCTCCCATGTGGCCAGACTGTTCTTCGACTGAATTTCCTCAGAACTGGACCCTATGACATGGACAGTTATTGTCAGTAGCATATTGTATGTTATGCAACTTTCTGAATTAATTCCTATGTCATGAAGGTAGTTCATAAAAAAAGTCAAGAAAACAAAGCAAGAAATGTGACTGTCAATGTTTCAGTTTAGCTACAAAGAGTATTATGGGGTTTCTTTCATTTTCATTTCACTTCTTAGCCATTACTCTACAGTGTTTTGGAGAGTGACAGATGGACACAGCTGTCCTATTATCTTGCTTTAAGTGAAGTGTGATTCCCTTTTGCCTGATTTCCACAGTTACATAGAAAAATGAAACACACTGGAAAAGATGTTTTCAGACAAGACATAAAACTTCAGAGCATGGGTGGTAATTCCAGAGTCAATGTAACTTTTCACGGAAAGTCCTTATTCTAATATCTTAATCATCTTGTATTCATGAGTTTTCAGTACTCCTGCATATTCCAGTGGATTTATTTTAATAATATCTTTCTGACTAGAATTGCCTTTTTGCAAACATAAAAAAAGGAAATAGTTTGTGGGGAAAATAGCATATAACAGCAAACAAAAAAGCAGAATTAAAATACAAGCAGTGGAGAAGACTGAAATGATATTTCTGTGGTTGAGTTTCTGGAGTTGTCTTCACAAGTTCATTTTCTGCCTGTAAGTGAAAGAGACAGGCTTGTTTTAATTAGACATGTAGAATACAGAAAAAGTTTGTTTTTCAAAAAAAGTAATCCTCTGAAAAAAATTTTGCTCCCCTATAAGTAAATATGTAATAATCAAAATCAATGGTAGTCTGCAAAAGAATTAATAATTTTGGTTTGAGTTAGGGAAAAAAAATAATTATGAAAAATTTTTTTATTCCAAGGATGGCATTTGCTATGTGTCATTCTAGCCTAATTAATGTAGAAGACATCTTTAAAGCCAAAAATACTTTGAAAGTGAAATGATCATTTTCTTTTCACCCATGATTTCCTGTATTCTTGCATTTTTTCTTAGAGATAAGTGTTGGTGCAACACTCTGGAAAACAGGACTATTCAAGCATTTTTTTTCTTTTATGTGTATCTTTTTTATTTTACTTCTAGATGGACTGAAATCTATTAGGTTTTGCTGTTGGTATTAGCAGATGCACTAACGAGAGATTTTTTTCAGTGCAAATATCTATCCATCAAACATTAACATAGGATTCATGTTTTTCTCTTGTCTGCCTATCAAAAGTACAAAAAGAAAACTAACTGTTCAGGACAAGTAGTTATGAAGTATCACTGATGTATTAGTTGTACAATCTGTTTATTTTCTTCCTTATCCCTTATTATCAGTACTTCGCCTCTCCCTACCACAGAGCTAATTCTAGGCAAGCAGCAGAATTTTACATCATTTTCTGCTGCACCTAGAAGCATTGTGCCTTTGCTTCTATTAGAGTGACTGCCATGAGTCTGAATTAATGACTCTGTATGTGTGTTATGTTCATGATGGACATTAAGTCTTCCAGGTATAATTTTCTGTAAGGAAAAGTCATTTTATTTCCAGCTGAACAGGCACTCTATCATACTACCCAAGTCAAACAGTTATTATTTGGCTCTTTGCCAAGTTGTACAGTATAGAAAGGTCATATTTTTAATAGCTTTGTACTCCCTGGTAATCAAATTTGTAAGCCTGGAGAAATAAACTACTCGAATATATCAGTGTTCACTGTGCATATTTAACCACTGCTGTTCTGTTCATATGGTGGCCTTCCTCCATGCTGCAATGGCAGGGAAGGCTGGGTTTTAGTCTTATCTTTGTTATAAGGTTTTTACATTAAGGTATTTTATCCTAATCGTATACAAGCAGCAATAGATAATATGAACAATTTCTTACTAAACTCCCCTTTGGAGGACTAAACCAAAAGATACCATTCTCAGTCAGATGTCTGCTGATAGACAAACCAGGTTACATTACTATAAACCTGGTTGTTTATAAGTGTTAATAACTTGCTCGAATCAACAATAATTAGAGAGAACACCTGCTTTTAAAAGTCATTTTTCTTCTGGTTGACTGGGCATTGCATTGCAGGAAATGGATGCTGATTACATCCAAATGAAATGTCTAAGGTTTTCTTGTGTTCCATTTTTTTAAATAACCATGCTCGTTTGTGCATCAGGAACAATCCAGCTTGGTTATTGTTCAGCAGCACCTGTATTTCAAAAAGGAGCTGTGAAACCTTGAAAAGGCCAGAGGAAAAAAGATTTTGCATTAGCACTTGGTCAATCTATCCTTTTAAACAATAGATTAACCTGAGGTTTTTGTGATTTTCTAATAGCAGTTATGAATTGGCTTGGAGTCAAGGTACAATCTGACTGGTGCGAGGAGATGAATTATTAACCTGTAACACAACGGCTGGGAATTGGGGCTGACAGGACTGTTAGTGTGATGTGTACTGATGCCTTCCTGATGATGAACATTTTGTCTGTCTCAGAATAGCTGAGGCAAGTTGCAGTAGCCACACTGCTTTGTTGGTAGCTTTCTTGGTCATTGCTCTCACTGACTTTTTTTCTTTCTTGAATTTTGACTTGCCTGCAATTTGGAGGCCAGAGTTCAAAGCCTACAACCTTTGGCTACACTTCCTGACCTTTACAAAAAGAAGAAAGTCAGATCCTAATGATTATCTTAAATAGTATCTCTTACATTTAATCGCTAAGAATTGTACTAAATGCCATTATTATTTAGGAAGAAAACCTGAGCAGTATTGTCATGGAGACAGACATCTTCCTCACCTGTTAGAGATTTCGTTGCTGCTGTGCATTGCTAGAGCCAGGCTTTATGTTTTGCCTGTACAAAATATGCTAGAAATTTTGAATTCAAATTACCTAGAAATGTTAATTTAAACAGGATTGTTAAATCATATGATGTGAATCTCTTATTCAAAATGAAAGTGGTCTTGATTGAATTCAGCTTACTTCACTTTGGAAGTGTCTATACAAAATTGCAATGCATTTTAATTAATCAACTTTAGAAGCTCATTCAAAGTAGCTTACCTGAGCATCGCTTGTACTGCCTTCTGCCTTGAACATGTTCTCTGAAAAAAAAGCCTTACTTTGTTAAACTATGCTTTCCCTAAACATTAGAGTGGTAGCAACTTGTTTTGGCTCTGTTGAATAGGGCTTGCCTCGTGACTGGCTTTCATCGTAAAATATTGTAGTACTCAGTATCTCTGAGAGACACACATTTCTGTCTGCTCCAGCATGATCTAGGCCCTCTCCTGTACCTGCTTTCACACAGCAGGAAGCCTCAACCTAGGAGCACATGCTGCTCCATCTCAGTACAAATCTGTCAGCTTGCAAGTGCGACAGGCTCGGGGCACTGCTTTGCATTTTCAGTAAGTAGGTCATAGGAGCAATGGCTTTTGTGAAGTGAGCCTGCATAACTTAGAAAATTGTCATTTGCAGAGAATTAAAGAGATGTTTCTATGTGTTTGAGAAAGGTTCTTCAGAAGTAGAGTCTGAGCATGCATTGAGAAATGAGGACAATGTAGTGAATTTTGAATTTTATGTCTTAGCTCTCCATTTTGTACCCATCTTTTCTTCTAATACCTCATTTTTGGTTGCCTACTGAAACTTCTTACGTGCAGCCCAAAGATCAATACTTTGGATTCAGGGGCATATTATCTCTTTTTTGTAAGGAAGTTGTTCCTGTGCCAACTTATTCAAAGATAAATTTCAGTTTCAGCTAAATATCAACAAGGAACTTGTGTTGTCACATACAAAATCAGATTTAACTGAATAGAAATATCAACAGATTCTTGATGTCTGAAAACAAGCACGACAACATTTTAACACGCATAATGAAATGGTGCCATGGGCATAATTATATATAAAAGTTCTGTGGCTTCATGTTGCCATATTCATAACAAGGTCACCATCATCTTGGTGATTACCAGGTATTGAGCAACTATTAACTTGAGATGCAGTTACAAACATTTACAAGAAAGCATGTTTCTCCTGAAGATAAATTTAAACTTTCACAACTCGGTTCTAGCAAGAGGTACTTCAGGACTGGATTGAAATCTTTGAAGAGGTAAGCCATTTTTCCATTAAGATAGGGGGAAATTGCCTTCTGATGCTTTTAACAAAATGAACTAGATCTCTGAGTGAAGATTTGAATTGACAAAAGGCTGATATTAGATACTTTGTCTGTCTTGTGCAGAGGGCTCCAGGCTGTGCCCCTCTGCTAGCAGGTTGTGTACAAACAGGCAGTCCATGAAATTGATACAGCACTACTCTGGCAGCTTTATTCTAGATGAGGCGATTGATTGCAGTCCACTTGCAAGGTATATTGTGCATAGACTCAGTGTGTGGCTGCAGCCAGGCAAAAATAATGTAGCTTTAAAAATTTCCTCTTTTAAAAAGTGTAACTGATTAGGCTCTGACTATATGATCAATGTTTGATGCACCCATCTTTGAGAGTAAATCTGGTGAAGACCAGTGTTGGGATATATTACTTTTTTGTGTGTTTTGGTGTTTCCCTCCAAAGGAGGAAATGTGTTCCTTATTGAACACCTTATATGTTACATGATGGTTTTCCTTTTCACCCTTGTTTGGTGCCTGCTATTTCTCCTCTCCTGGGACTGGTACTACAGGACAGGAATGGCACATAGGCAGCAAAGAGGGGTTTTGCAGATCACTGGCGTTACAGTCCCAGTACAATCAGTAAAACAATTGGAGTGAAATCCCAGTGTCACGGTCGACCCAATTCCAGCGCATCCCAGCAAAGACTTCCAGTGTCTTACAGATGCCAGTCTTAACCAGAGACATTACAAAATCAAGAAATAAACTCATTCTCTGAAACTTTAATCCAGAAAAAGTCTTGTTAAAAGCACGCTGAGATCTTTACTTTCTACAAGTACAGAAAACAAGAGATTCTGTTCACTCTGCAGTTGTTACCTCCAGGCAGCAGCTGGAGCAATCAGACAGCTGCAGGCTGTGCTCTCAGCTTGGTGACTTGGGACTCCTTTACGCCATGCAGCATGTTTCATGTAGTGCTACACCAGTCTTTTGGCCCTCAAGTCACCAGGATGCTGTCTGAGCATAACAATGTGAAGATCTGGAAGCCAGAGCTTTATGTTGGTGGCTGGAAACGTTTGGTTATAGGTTTGGGTTTTATTTTAAATGCTGTTCAAACTTAGCTGGGAAGGAGCTGTAATCCATAATCACTTTTCACTCTGGTAATGGTAAAAGTTGTCAAAAGATTATCTGGAAGTCATGGGGGGAAAGGACAGATAAAGAAATGGGACATAATTAAGTCAGTAAAGAATAAAAGAAAGCTGAATGGAAGTTAAAGCCTGTGTGACAGTGAAACTTTTCTTTATATTCCCTTTAAAGTTAAACAAGGGATGTATGATTGGAAAGGCAGGTTGATTGTCTGTGAAAACATCAGCTAAGCTTGAAAGGAAATATTCAATGAGCATAAAATTCACAAATGCATAAATCCATAACTTTGGATGATATGAAAAGGAAATCTAGCATCACATTTTCCTGCCTCTTGCAAATCCTGTCTTATTAAGGGAGCATCCAAGGAACAGCTTGTGGACAATGGAAAAATTAGAGGTTTTAGTAGAGCAGGAGTTTAGAAGGTAAGTATAGAGAAAAATATGCAGGGAAAACTGATGCAGGTCCCAGCAAGATGGAAAAACTGGCACAACTGTGTGTCATGGATATAGATTTGGTGGAGTACAGGGATCTTAACAGCTTGATTTTTTTCTTTTTTAATACCTGTAATACATTCTGCAGTCATCGTGCCTGAAAGAGTTTGCCGGGGTCGGAATACACGGTGCCCAAAGTCAGCCTCCTCTCTATCATTCCATATTCTTACCTTTCCCCTGAGCCAGGTGGCAAAGGACAAAGCCAAAACCTTAACTCCTTTTTAATAGATGGAACATAAGACTTTCCGGTATTTCAGACAAATGTCAGACATATTCTTTGCTGTGTCCTGTTTTGAGGGCATTTTCCATGGTGTCTGCTGTTGTGGGTGTCTCTCAGCAGTGGTGTCTGTCCAAAAGTAATGATGAGTTGAGGTAAGGTAAAGGCGAACGGGGGGTGAACACAGCTATATGTTGAAAGGCTAGTATGCAAATAATTTTCCATGGTGACAAATCCACAGTCCCATGCATAGTAAGGACTGAGGTCAGATCTATTTATCACAACTGCATTTGAAGATTGTCTGAGCATAAGAGAGGTTGCTGCCAACAATATCAGGAGCAACCTGCCCCTTCCTCCCCCAAGCACTGACAAGAACAAAGTTTACAGCACTGTGCAGCTATGCAGCTAATTTTTTGCTTGTAAAAGATTGATAGATTTCATGATAGTGAAAGTGATGCATATCTAAACCAAAAGAGAAATCACTCAGTGATTCCTCAATTGCATTTATTTGTATGGCTAAAGAAATAAGTTGTTCTCTAAAGAATTCAGGCAGCATTGTGAAATGCTGAGTATCTTGAATGCATTTCGTAAGGACACAGACTCCAGCACAGTACATAAATGAGTGGGAAATCCAGGATGTAACAGTCATACTCTGGAGTAAAACATTTCAATGAACAAAGCAAAATAGGACTTGTGCTGTCATCCAGAACCAAATTCAAATGTCATGAATGTGCTTCTAATTGTTTGAATTATGCAAGGTGTTGCTGATACGAAAGCTATTTGGTAAGAAAGTATTTATGTTTGCAGGCATCTGGGAAACACACAGTCACAAAGTGGAAAGAGTAGAACAAAGAAAGTGTTGAGGGGAGATAGGGCAAGATTTCTTGTGCTTGGTTTCCCTTCCTTTTCTACTTAACTCTTTGTATTGCAACACTGTGACAACAAACGGTTAACAGACAAAGACAAAACCCACTGTGACCGTCAGGTCTCTGTGCAATCATCAGCAGAACTAGCTATTCTAGCCAATTTAATAGCTTGAAAATGAACTCATTAGTGGTCTTTTATCAGTGGAAAAAAGTCTATTAAATCCGGATGTGTGAAGAAGCTGTACGGAGGCTCATTTCCATCCCACTTGTGACCTGAACAAATCAGAGAAATGCTTTTCAAGGAACAGGGTCAGGCTTGACTGCAATAAGATATTTTCTACACAGAGCACCCAACTTGTATCCTTCCTTCAAGTTCCTGATGCAGTTAATTTTAATTTACAGTCTATTTGTCGCTCCCCACATCTCTCCTTCTTGCCCCCTTTCCAGTGCAGCTACCATCCATAAACATGTGGGCTGTTTATACTTTATAAAGAGAAAATATACTACAGTCTGTTGGATTTCTTGATATACCCACCCAGAGATAGCCCTCTGACAGCCCTGGACTCCACTTCTCACTGACCAAGCCAATAAATAAAGGTTGAGAACCTCATCTGGAAACTAAGGACCACAGCAGAATGATGCTGTTTTATATCAGACTGGCATATAGCCAGAACTATTGGCAGAGAAAAACATATTCATTTAAGCCCCTTAGGTCAGAAATCCAAATGAGAAGTGTTTGAAATACACTTCCTCCAAAAGAGGCAAAACCATTGTTTATTTCCAGGTATCAACATTGCTCGCGAATTATGTCTTAAAATTACCTAAAAATTAAAAAAACCTACTGTTTCTGTATTTTTTCCTTCTGACATCATGCACAATGCAAAATGAGCTAACTAACCTGAGACTAAGGTACACATTTCCAACAGAAGGTGATGGGATAATGCTGTAATGCACTGTCTGCCTTTTAGCAACAGTCCACAGTGAGGTTAAAGTCTTTCGCCATTTGAGGAGACGAGCATTTGAGGACTGTTGTTGTCATAAATATAAAAAAAAATCTCATGTCTTGTCACAATTGAGCTAATCATCTTTATACGACTAATTCTAAAAACAACTGCTTCAGACGCTTCTGAAACACTGCACTTCCATGAGTGATGTTGTTGTTCCTAGAGACCTGTGAGCTGTCGCTGCACACATGGTGAAATAACACTGTCTTCAATGCTGTGTGAGAAAGGCTGTTTCACTGTTACCTTGCAACTATTTGGTCAGAAGTTAAACTCATAATGGAATTAAATTATTTTCTTAAGTTTAATTCCAGACATTTTATGCACATGTATTTAAACTTAGATTACTTAATAATACACTAGGATTACTTAATGGTCTCTCATCCTGCCCTGAAACATAACCCTATTATTCCAGTCTTAGCTCTCTTATGAATTGAAAATCCCAGCTATGGTAAATTCCTTTAAAATGATGCTGGGATTTTACAGTGAGTCTGTGGGATAGTTTGAGACCACCAAACTCATTTACTGTTGTCTGTTAAGCCAGGCATGAATCACAGATCTCTAAGGTGAAAATTCTCTTTATTAACCCCCTGGGGTCACCCAGCTACCAAGGCAACGGCTTTCTGCAATAAGTAACTCCATAACTAAAACATCAGCCACATGAAATCCAAATCCCTTGATTAGAACAGGAGATGGTAAACCTCAGACGAAGCACATAAATACTTCCCAGAAGTTTGTTTAGCTTTCAGCAGAAGCTGTTCTCCTTCACTTGCTTTGAAAGGAACAAAATTGAAAATACCTCCCTGGTCCACTTTGCCAGCCCAGAGCCCATCTAATAACTTGATTCACATGGTCCCAGCCTCACAGTACAGAGCAGCAATTCTCCTGCCACTTCTTTGTATGCTGCTTCTTTCATACTCTTGTCCTGGGGGAGGCCCAGGAGGCCAGGAGGTTTGGGACTGTAATTTAAATTGTCTTATAGATGCTGTAGTGCTTGCTGAAAATCTGCCATGCACTTCATTGTCCATCAAAAGAGGAGAAAAAGGGGGTAGTTTATCCCATGCAGTCCAAACTTAGTTTGGAGTTAAGACTGAGTATTTACTTAATATTTCAAGGCTAGCAAAAATCTCATTTACCTATGAAAAATGTCCTACCCTGTTAGGTTTTTTGAAGTCCAGTCCAACTGCTGCATCTCAATTGAAGGCATTGAAAAGGTCATAAAATTACAAGAATGTGTCAAAAGACTGGAACAGTTGAAGACATAATTATCTGTCTGATTTACAGGGGTTAAGATTTGTATCCCTGTGCAGCAGCAGATGTCCTGCAGCACAGCAGGCTGCAGTGGAGCACTCTTAGGCAGGTACCATTGTTACTGAGAATCACTCAATCTGCTTTCTTGTTGAAACTTTTGACACAAGTAAATTTGTTTGTAAAATCCCTATGTGCTTTGCTTAGCACATCTATAGACTGGCAGGTGTGTGCATTTGTTGCTGAGAAGTAATTTTATGTTATCTGAAGGCCCATTTTTATGTTTCAAAGTCTTTCTCCACACATCGCTGGGGATGTTAAACTCTCACAGAGCAAGGCGAGAGAGCCATTTAAATAACATGCATACAGATAACATGCTGGCTTTTATTCTTTGTTCTCAGAAAGTATGTACTGTACAAGAAAAGAACATGGTCACCTATCCCCTTACTGGAGAAACTGTCATTCCTAATTCATTTATACGGGGTACTTAAGATGCCTTGAGCAAACTAAAATAGCTTTAAAGGAAAATTAATCTAGTCTGACTGGATAAAACTAGGGTTTTTTTTAGAAATGTAACACATTTGTTAAAGAAAGAGGTCATACTTCTTTTGTAGACCCACTCTGCAGTACTGCTAATAAAATCCTTCACCGTGCTTTCACCTTCCTGTGCTGGGAGAGTGGCAGCACAGCCAGCCACCAAGTGCCATCCAAGCCAAAGTGATGGGGCAAATTCTTCTGTCATTATTACATTCAGTTTGGGTCTGGACTGGACAGCACTATGGAAGGTGAAAGCTGTAAGATGATGTCCTACCCCACTGGGAGGCAGAAGCTCTTTTCCTTGTCTACCAGTGGGAAGGGAACCTGAGCCACCCAGTTCCAACAGTGTGAGGGCAGTAGTGCCAGCTTTGGGTGTCACCCAATAAAGCAATCATGACATGAAGGAGCATGTCCTATGCACCCAAGAGGGAGCATCAGGGTGGCAGGTTTACAACTACTGAGAGTCTGAAGCCACTCAGAAGTGATTTCCTGTAATAATTCTGCAGGATGTTATCATTGGCCCTGCCTGAACTAGGCATGTTGAGCAGGCACCTTGAAGATCATAGTTTAACCTCTTCTCCACAATAAAGTTGTTGAAGAGGTCTGTGTTGCCTGAGAACAACTTCTCAGCCTTGTCTCCTTTTCTTCTCACATACTGGGGAGTCCTGCTCCTGTGGCTTTTGATGGAGGATTTCTAGGTTCTTGCTCTGTGAATAGAGATGTAAAGAAGTCGTTTTTTGAGGGACACTAGAGAAAGTAGTTTGTAGGAATTAGCACATTCTTTTGCATTAAACTCATCAATATTCGAGGGGGGGGGGGTCAGAAATGCATTACTGACATGTTCCTTATCTCTTATACTGCTCTCTGCTTGGTGGCAATATCAGTGTTGTAGTCCTCAAAACAGCAGTTGAGACTAATTAATGGGTAATGTGTCAAAGCAGCAACCCTTCTTCATGTGGCTGAATACATTCAAGCATACTACAAAAGTCTTTCTAATGATCATACAGTGATATTTAATGATGTTGTATAATGGTAATAACCTTACTCTTAGAAATTTTTCCTACAATTTTTAAAAGCCCACAGATTTTACTTTTTTTTAAGGGCTAATTTCTCTTATCTGTATTCATGGAACATATTTGGACTTTTGTCCTGAAAATTTATTCCAGGGAAAAGTAAGAGCCACAGTCATTTGAAATTGCAAATGTAGGCAAAAGAACAAAGTCCCAAGACAGGTGTTTTTCACTGTTTATTTTAAGTTCTATAAATGTATTGATGAAAAAAAAATGTAGGGCTTTTTGTAAAAGAGAATTGCAAACTCATGTATGTGTCATGAAAAAACTCTAGTTATTATACTGGTTGTAAATTAAGCTGTTTAGAAGCAAGGTGAACAGAGAGCATTGTTTATTTAGGGACTGAAATATATACTTCAAAATTCTATCCTGGCATCAATGAGAAATTATTTTTTGAAAAATATTTACACAAAAGCTCTTCAGCAAAAATAAAGGAGTTTGTTCATATGCATTTTTTTAAAAATCTGGATTATGTATATGTAACATCTCTTAATTTTCTCTATAAACTTACAAATCACCCTGCCATAAAATATCGCACAGATATTTAGACCTAAACATTGCACCATAGCTAAGATATTTATTCTGGTAGCTCACCCCAGAAATATATTAAATGAATCCTCACAGAAGTCTGGGCCAGTACTTACCCCAGTTATATTATATCATTGTAAGCATAACTGGTCTGTATCTGCTAACACAGCTTCCCTGTTACACAGGTTGGACAGGTTGTATAGCACCTGTCGTGCAGGTTAATGATGTGTGTTAGATAGCAGCAGGACAGAATGGATATTTTTAAGCCAAAATTCTTTCTGGGTTCTAATTTGAGTCCTCTGAGATACCCCATTTATACACAAAAGCTTTAAGATGATGCTCTAAAAGAAATATATTGTGCCTAGGCTGGCATGGTCAACCTGAAGGTCAGATCTTAATATTTAGTAATTACTGGTTTTGAATGCAACCCAGCATTATTTCAAAGTGGTTATAATTATGTAAATATGTTTATAATTTATTGTCATCTTAGAATCTCATTATTACAGTAACACCAAGTACATTAGATTCAAATAAGTTTTCTCTGCTCTCTGTTCTCCTGACCCTGTGCAGTTCAGAACATGCTTAAGGAAATGTATCCTTTGTTCTGCTTTGATGAGGATTGAGCAGAAACAGAAAGCTCATCAGCTGCTGAGAAGGGTTGCATAAATGCCAAAAAAATGCCCGAACAATGATGAATTTCACCTCAATGTAAAAAAAAAAAAAAAAAAAAAAAAGCATCTCATCAGTGCTCTGCTGTCATTTACTGCAGGTTATCAGCTTTTAAGCACTCCTTTGAAGTGCCATATAGCTGGTTTTAAATTAGGAAAAAATGAAGAAATGATCTTGGAACTTTTGAGGAATATTGGCATTTTTTCTTTAATGAATTAGAAGCTGAAGGAAGACCATTTGGGGAAAAAAAAAAAAAGTGTCTTATCTCTCCTCCCTGCTCCATCAAACCGCTGTTCTGTAGTCAAGATATTCCAGGGATATACTGTCTCCTGACTGTCACCACTTATACCACAGAGAAGCACTTATGAAAAGCTGAGAAAAAGGATGTTATTCTACCAGTCTGCAGACTACTGTAAGTATTAATATGGTCATGTAAAGATTCCTACATAAATTATGTTACTGAAAAGATGACAGTAGCATCTGATAATGACTTATGTTTCTGAGACCCCAATGTCAAAATTTTCTTGTTCAGACAGATGAATTTCATAAAACTGTTACAGACAGACACAGTAAATATAGTCACTGTAACTCTTGTGTTGCTCCTGTCTATTAAGACTGAGCTGTGAAGAAGTCATTGCAGGATTATTTTGATTTAAAGGAAAGAGAGGTCATATTTTTCCTGTACATAATTGTGCCTATAGAGGGACATATTATGTAATGTTGGGTGCATTTAAGGACCAAAAGGGTCTGAAGATAGTATTGATTTAATCTGTTGAGTAGGTTTTCTGTTGCAGTCTTTTATTAATTAGAGTGGTCACTACAGCACTGAACATTCTCCTCTTTCCTGAAAATTTGCTTGGCATAATGAGTTCACTCTGACTTTACCCTACCTTTTTATAGCCACTCTGAGTCTTGGGTAGTAAAGTCTGAAAGGCAAGATATCCAGCTCACGAACATGTATCACTGTATTGAAGAAATCATACAGAGCAGAAACAGTGGAGCATGTATCTGTGTGACAGTAAATTCTCTGCCTTCATTTGAGCTGCAGCTTTTAACATCACAGTCTGGCTGCTAACACCTGAGCACACTCCTCTCAGAGATTCTGCTGCAGCTGGCAGCCACGGGCAGGAGGAAAGCACAGCCTTGAGTGAACTCAGCAGCTCCTAAAATAATATGGTAACCCTGACTCCAAGGTTGCTGTCTCCAGGACTGTTTTCCCCATATCAAAGTGGGACATGTCAGCTTTCAGCTAAAACCCATTCAAGCATCTCTCCTATTAATTTCCATTGTGCTTTGCATTTATCTTCTGCGTTTCCCACCAGATGTGATGGAGACTGTCTAGAGGAGTAATATATATAAAATTTTACCTGTATTGGGAAGCTCAGCACCAGTTTGTAGTGTACAAGAACAGATCTGGTGTGATTCACTTTTTATCAGACCTTTGTTCTTTTTGTTCTCTTTGCTTTCCTGCTCAGTTAACTTTTAACTCTTTTGAACAAGTCTCTTGTTCATTCATTTTAGTAGATTTTTTCATTTATCTCCTGATACCTGCTGTGGATAGGAAGCCTAAAGGTATTTCATTAATGAATCATGTGAAAGTGAATGAAACTGACAAATTCATCTATTAATAAATTTTTATGGTTTTTGGTTATCAGTGTTGTTCAAAATAGTTTGGACAGATTAAGAACATATTGTAATCTTACCTTAAATGCTTTCTGATTTAAACTGGAAGTTAAACTATTTATCAGCTTCTATAGCACACACCACTCACATCTGTCTGCTGTGGGGCAATAAGAATTGATGGCTTTTGGCTCACTAAGCACAAGCCACAAACACTTATCTCTATATGGAATACTAATTTGCAATAGCAGAAGGAGGGTCTATGATCTCAGGTATGCCACTATTAGCAAGAAGCATTTCAGAGTGACATAGGCACAGATCTTTTAAAGGACCAAGCACAGAAGAAAACTCCAGCAATACTCTTTGTAAGTTAAAAGGACACACACACATTAGAAATATTGGTCTTGTAAATGAGAAGAAAATCAGAGGCTTGTGAATACTATTGTTAGAGTAAAAACCCATGAGTGGCTTTATGGCCAGCAGATGTACACCTAAGTCCTGTGTCTTTACACAGCAGACAGTTGTGGACATGAGGGCAGAGCACATGCTGCTCTGAAGTGTCTCTCACTACCCACTGACCAGCAACTGAAGCATTTGATGAGCTGGACATGGTCTTTTGCACTATTGGAGGAAATACAGGGGAAAAAAAGTGCTCCATAAACGACTTGATTAGTGTATATAAATTGTCCAGCTTAAGAGTAATTGGTATGAATTCATAAAACCACAGAGTCCATTGATTTCAGAGTTTTTTTGAGTTTGCTGCATATGAGCTATTCGTCTTGAGCTGCCTTGGTGCAGTTGTCCCAGGTTTCACTGTATTTATGGGTCCATTCCTGTAAGTGCTAAATGTCCTTCAGTCATTGTTAAATCAAAGTCAGCCACCAACAGCAGAATTTAGATGCTAATCCCAGTTCCTTTGATTGCTTGTTTTGTTATCCACTGTATATTGTGCTCCTTTGACTAGAACTTTCCCTGTAGCACTCCTCCTGCCCTGCCTCCTGAATGATGCAAAATGTCTCAGCATCTCATTTCTCTACACTGCACATTACTTCTGGAGTACTGATCAGACCTGTGGAACTTCCCCTGCCTAGAAAGTTGTTCTGATCTAAAAATCTGTTTGGATGCTATTGTCAGCCTCTTGAATATAGGTAATACTCCATTTTTATTTGGCATCTATTAGTGTATCTTGTTATCCTTGAACAAATTATTCAGTATGGATCTCTATTCCCCTCTTACTGTAGGTTGCTATTTAATGAGCTTTAGTAAACATATATAGATAGATAGATAGGTATAGAGATAGAAAGAAAGACAGACAGACAGACAGATAGATTCTGCTTCTGACATTTAATATAATGTGTTGCCATGGAAATAAGTTCTTCTCTATCTGACAAATGACAAATAAGGCAAAGAAGGTATTGTCAAAATATTTTAAAGATTGAAATATGACATTGAAAAAATATTTTGCCACTGAGCTAAATTATTTATTTTGCCTCTCTTTTTACTGTTCTATTTAATCTTTTCTCTCTGGAAGAAATAGTAATATTACCACTTCTGCTAACAAGACTGGCAGCCATGTCCCTTTGGAGCCTATCCCAGTTCTGCTTCATGAAGTGGATTACATGCTACTCAGTGATGAAACTGGCACTTGTCTCCCTCATCTTGTTCCCTTCTCCCTCATCAGCAAAGGCTGAAAGGCTTTTCTTCATCACAGATCCATTACTTGGTTTTTTTATGATCCTGTGTCTAGCAGTTCACGGTGCAGCTCTGTGGGAATTGTGCCAGTCAGGATAACTCATGAGCTCCTCTCCTTCTGGGGTTTACAGTCTCTTTATTTTAGCTTGTCCTTGGTACTTCTCCAAAGCTCTTAACCACTGTGTGAGTAACTCTTTGGATTAACAATCTAGTGGTTGGGTCTTGGGGTTTGCTCATTTAATTGGATAAATGGATTGAATAATCCACTTAAAATATTCACCTGTCAATGTAGATCTAGGCAGTTGCCACCCTATATGTGCTCAGACACATGCTGAAACATTGAAGTCAAAATTGTTCTTTTTTGCCCTATTAAAGCTCTGGGGAACAAGGCCACTGATTGAACCCTTAGCACAGCAGTGAGGGCCATGTTCTCAGAAATCATAAAACAAGGTAGTGTTCCCAGCAGTGCAAGAGGCAGGCATACTGAGCTTGTATGCTCAGGGATGCAGTGTCTGGAGTTTTCCCAGAGAAAGGATTGGACTGAGGAACTGTGTGGTCCCTGAATGCTTTCAGTTGATCAGAGAGCCCCATAGTAGAAGATACATTTTCTGAGATTGTAATTCATTTTCACTTTACAAGGCTCCTACAATCGCTACCTTGGCTTTTGCCTTCCATCTTTGGTGTACTGACATCAGCACATTTCATTTGTTTCTAAAAATGACTGACTGAATCTCATGCTTGTGATGTGAATACCTACCAGCAGTCTTAAGAAAAATTCTGGCTGGCAGGAATGTACATGGTAGAGTTTTCAGAGCAAAGCATAATGAGCCACTAGTTCAGGAAGCCTGAAATTCCTTTCTGCCCTGCTAGGAAAGCTCACAGCTCTCTTTATTTTGTATTACCTTCTGAAAAACATGAGTGTAAATATGAAAGAAAACCAGGTTTGAACTGCACTGAAATGATGCTTCTGTAAGTATATATTCTTCAGTTTCTTCAGAAATGTTTTGCTACAGCATTTAAATTTATAGTAAATTTACAAACTCTTTCTTTTTTCACCTGAATATTGAGAATTCTTCATTCATATTCTTTTAATCGGCAGAATAATTTGTCACATACCTTTTAAAATGTTACTTTTTTCCCTAGTTTGATGATCTAAGTAATACAGGAAAGTCATATCCAAACTGGTTGCTCCATTATGCTGGTCTCCAACCTAAATTACTCTAATTTAACCAAATAAGTTTGTTTCATATTAAATATTCCTTTGAAATGTGATGGATTCAAAAATCTAAGTGTGTCTCAGGAAATCCATATTCAAAGTAGGAAAAATGTTGCTAATAAGGTTTTTTATTTCATGTAAGTATCAGCAAAAGAGCTACTTGCTGGTGTTTTCCATAATAAACAAAAGAGACCTGAGAATTCAGGAGCGGAGAGGCAAGAACAATAGGATGGGTATGTCATGTAAGAGGGAAACAAAATCATTTCTGCATTCAGTAGTTCCTGAGAATATTTTGTTTAAAATTAATCCGTCACTTGAAAACCTGGTAGTCCTCATTAGCAGCTATTCTTCTAAGACTTCTTTCGGTTGTGAATGTTCACATTTTTGAAATTTTTCATTTGAATATATTACTTGAAACCACTTAGTTTCACTTGGCTTCAGACTAGAGCTGTTAAAATTCCTGTCATCTTCTTTTGCCATAAATTGGAAGAGATTTTGGAAACAATCAGTGCAAGTGAACTGCGCTTCTAAAAAGGATTTGCTTATTCCAGGGTATCTTGTAAATGTTTCACATAAGGATTTTTTAAATAATGGTCTGAAATACATGGGGAAAATATTTTCCTTTGCAGGAGAATTTGGCTCTGTCATCTTTGTGAATTCTCTTCAGATAGTCATAGACTTCTATTAGATCACCCTTTGGCCTTCCCTTCCCCAGACCAATCAACCTCAGTTGTCCAGGGTTCCATGCTCTGAGCCCTGGGCCATCTGTGTAGCTTTATGTTGGACTCTCTCATTTCTCAAGACAACTCCTAAACAGAGGGGCAGAAACCTGGGCAAAATATTCCAATTTTAGCTTCCTCAGCACCAAGTGAAGGTGGATAGTAACTACTTACCTGCTACCCAAGATCCTCCTAAGGCAGCTCTGTGTGTATTTTGCTTTATTTGCAATGAGCACACACTGTTAGCTCACATTCAGCTCAATGTCCATCACCACCCCAGGTCCTCTCCAGCTGGGCTGTTACTCAGCCAGTCACTTCCCAATGGGTTGTCCTGCCTGTTGCAGAACAGTGCACTTACTGAACCTTAAAAGATTATCCAGGGTTTCCAAAGTCTAGGTTCTCCAACGTTTACCTGCTGGAGGATGAGCCAGTCACCTTAATTTGAGATCATTGGCAAGAATGCAATTTTGTCTCATCCTCCCTGGTTGTAGAGAAAGATATCAAACAATATAAGCCCTGCATCAATCCCTGGGATGCTTTTGACAAAGAAGTTGTTGTCATACAGTCCCCAAGCACATAGCTTGATTTCACTTTGCAGAAAGAGTATTGAATAAAATATATAAAAGACATATTTTTAATAACATCTTACATTAGGGAAGAATTGTTCTTCCTATAACTCTTTTAAATTTGGAAATTATTTTTCTACTCATTTGCATGAGTAGGTAATCTGTTCTTTCACAGTTTAACAATGGTAATCAATATTATTAGAAAGGTTTCACTATTTGTATTGAGAAGTCATAACTTTGAGAGAGCAAAATTGATTTTTTAGAGCCTTGATAGCTAATAAGTATCATAATTTTAATCTCATTTAAAGAAATTCCTCCTCTGTCCAACAAGATAACAAAAAACTTCCGTGAAATATTACTAGTGTTTAAGAAGGAGCATTGTTTGTCAAGAGCTTTACTGCTAGCAGACTACAGGTGTTTACTTCAAATTTGTTCACACTGTGTATCTTAGTATTCACTCTGTGCTAAGGAAATGATCTGCCAACTAATTACCTGCACAGTGTCATAGAAGTGACTTGTGCCAACTTATGCCAATATTCAGTGAATATTCAGTATAACTGTTCTTAAGTACCACAGTTCAGAAAGGACATACACAGTCCAGACAGGACATACACAATCCAGACTGGAGAAACTGCAAGTCTGAATGAAGCCAATAGGTACAGGATGTACTTTCCCCTGTGCTTATAGTCAGATGACTTCAGGCATGGCAAGATTCAAGCTCATAATTTCTGTATTTTTAAAAAGAAAGATTATAGTTATATAACAAGTCTTTTGGAAAAATGTCCAATATGTGGAAAAATTCCATGTGCCAAAAAAAAAAAAGAGGCAAAGTTCTCAGAAATGCAAGTAGAGTTCAGTGTCACTTTAGGGCATGGATCTGCAGACCCAGGCTTACTTACTTAACCAAGAAGTGGCAACTGTCCCAGTTCCAACATTAACTGCAGAACTCAGACTTTCTTCCTGCCTCTGGGGTTGTCATTTTGCCAATAATATTCTTCCTCTCCTCCAAGGGGAGAATGCATCTCCCTTGGTTAAGAAGTACAAATGAAGTTGCACAATTTTCTCTAGATTTGTCTCTTTCTCCTTCTCATTCTCTCTCTCACACTCATGCTCATCACTTTCTAGGAGCAGCCATGCTCATGACATTTTTTGAGCTGCAAACAGGGCAACAATCACCTTTGACTAAAACCACTTTTTAGATAGGTACCTAATGTGATGTGTTGACTGCTTGTATGTCAGATAAATGTGTTTCCTTAGGCTTTGGAGAGCGAGAATGCTAACCTGAAGGGCCTGTGTAGTCACATAACATTTCTTCTTTTGTTTCTTACAAGTTGCTGATGACAGCAAAGGGGTAGACTGACTTGGTGCTTTAACCAACACCCTAGCTAGGAGACAGTTCTTGTTTATTAAAACTTCTGGCAGATTGCATATGTGCAGGGAGTCTCCTGGAGAGTGAGCAGGTGGATTTATCTGTTGCTGTTTAAAGTTGGCTCTAGTCCTTTTATCAGAACCATTGCCATGTTGTTATCTTGGGCAACTTGGTAGCTTGAGGGCTGGATAGTCAGTCTATGTGATTGTCCCAGAATTCACTTTCAGGCTCTTTGCTGTTTATATCCACCTGCTTCCTTTTGGAAAAGTGGTTAGACTGTAGGACTATAGCTGTCACTGCTCTGTCAGTGATGAATGACCTATGTGCTTGTCATTCTCCCTAGTCATGCCATGGATGCTTTACGCTGCCCTTAGCAGATGTTCTTTGATGGAAAACTCTCAAACTATTTAGGATTAAAATGTCATGAGAGAGGGCTTAGTAAATAGCTCTAGTCCCAGCCTCAGGATTCAATCCAAACGTGGACTCTTTGGTTTTTAACAAACACCACTGGAAAGCCTGGAATGCTTTCCTTCCACTAAATTTTAGTGCTCTTCATTAAATATCAAAATATCTAGACTATCAAGTTACCCCTAAAAGGTAATGTCTGTGCTTGGAGGCATCTTTTATATACAGTCTCATCTCTGGCAACTATCTCAACGAGATGAGCTGCAGTTAACACCGTGGGAGGTTGGTCCACAGGAGTGGGGCTGTAGTCTCCTGGGAAGAGCAGCACGCTCTCTTGGGCCAGTCACTGTCATCACAAATATTTGTCCTCAGGCTGTCCAAACGCTGAGGCTTTGAGTGAGCTGCCAAAGGCTTTTTTTTGTGTAGTCCCCTGTCACAGACACTGTTTTAGATTTTCAGAATTATTTTAGAAATTACTGGCGAGACAAATCAACACCAGAAGAAAACAGCACCATGACTTTGATGTACATTCTACCCCATGCCTCCATGTCCTTCATGCTCTCATAAATCACTTTTTCTGATACCACATCTTTGTCCAGAGCCTACTGGGTACTAGGACAGCTTCCTGTAGTTTTACAAACATTAATAGATTATTGCTTATCTTGCCCCATGTCTTTGAAACAGCTTAGCCCATAAGCACCAAAGATATCTTTTCATGCATTTGAAGCAGAAGAAAAGCCTTATGAGTTTTCTTGTTTCCCTCTGTTTAAAAATAATGATTGTAAATATTTTTCTCTACTGTCTCTGCTGCAGCACTGACAGAAAAGGTATCACTTACATTTTCACACAGGTGTCATCTTCTTGATGAAGTCTGACAGGGCAATTGTAATTCCTAGAATGGATATGTTTCAGGAATTGCATGTCTGGTAAATGTCTTAAAAGAAATTAGTGAATGTTAGGTCTGATAAAAGACTCCATAAACAGTTCTGGGAAATGAACTATTATTTATATGCCAAAGAGCTGCAGATGGATACATCTCCATGATGGTCTGCAGAGACTGATGACTTCTGTGGGTGATCTCCACAGGATTTCTGTTCACCACCTTTCTTTTGGTTCTGCTATCAAACCGTCAGTTCATATTGCTTGTGCCCCTACATTTTGAAAGAAAAACAGTTCAAAAAGATGATGAGTTGAACTTTTAGGGGAATTGAGTACTGTGAGAGTGTAGGTCCTCTGGAAGCTGTCAGGCTTGAGGATATGTGCATGAGGAGGAGCACAGCTGAGATTATCAGTACTCTCCTTGCTATCAGTAACTATCCCTATTGTTATTTTCAATTATAATCACAGACATCAAAAGGTAACTAAGCCTGATCTCTCTCATGCTACTTTCACATCAATGTGGCTCTGTTGACTTTCCTATACAGTGGTGTGAGAGAGCAAAATTATGTATTAAGGAAATAATTCTCTAATCACACAAAGGGTAATAATATTTTAGAGTAACATATGGAAAAGTGAAGTAATGTCACTGAAAGTCAGACTTGAACATTCAGCAGAAAAATGAGTCTTTGTATGCATAAAATTTATGTTTAGGCAAGTTCAAACTAATTTTATGAACCGTTCACCCACCTCAACTTTCTTTTTCTATCTCATTTACCTTAGCAGCTAAAAGCAAATATAGCAAACATCAGTAGACCTTGAAAAACACATTAAAACTGAGCACCAGGTTGCTCCTTTCTTTCAGTATATCTCATCTAAGTTGAAACATTGGTATATTTTTAAGATGACAGCTTTCAAGAAAATATTACACTAGTTTAATTTTTAGAAAAGGCTATGTTTTATTTCAGTCTAAGGAAATATATGCAACGATATACTCTGGAATATGTTGTGAAGAACTATTAAAAGACTTCACAATCAAAATGAAATATACTGAATTGTTTAAATCTCTGCATGTGTGTTACTTGGTCATTACAGATTGTTAATTATCAAGTTATAAAACACAAAGAACCTACAGCCAAAAGCATTCATAATGACATTAGATTAAAATCTACTACTACATTTGTGAGCGCTCATTTCTTTTTTTGTTACTGCTTGTTGGATATGATTTGGCATTTCCCTCCTTGGGAACTGAAATAGTTTCATATTAATTCCTTAGACCACAGCAGTAGCCAAGCAGCTCCAGTGACTGCTCAGTGCCAGTGCCATTAGATATGGCACGGCCTTTTGTGTGGGGTGTTCTGAGTTAGAAAAGTAGATGCTATTAATTGGTCCCAAAGTTCAGCCTGTGGGTAGTTGGCAGCTTTACTGGCTTTAGAAGGCTCTTCAAAATGCACATCTCTGCTCTGACCCTCTGCAGGAGAGTTTTGTTGCTAGTATGAGGCACTCATATATCTGCACCTTCCTGCCCTGGAATAACAGGCAAAGGAACTGCCTTTCTTTCTTAACAAAACAGGCAAATAGCGTGTCCATCAGACTGGGCACTGTGCAGGAGCTGTTTGAAGTCATTAGTTAACTTCTGGAGCTGACTCAGAGCAGCTCCACTCCTGTGTCACTGTCAAGGTGCAATGTTTGTTTCTCTGACATTTGCTAATAATCTTCAGTGATGGGAGTCAATGTGTGTTTTGAAAACTTGCAGACATATGCTGAATTTCATGGGTCAATGCCCTGCCTTGAAACATGAATTAGTTACAGGAAAAACAGGTCATAAGCACGAGTTCTTTTGACTTGAGAAGGTAAATCTCAAGTGTTTTGTCAAATGTTGCAAGTTCTGTGAAGGAACTGAGACTCGGCTGGACTTTGAGTGATTTGCTGATGTCCTGATTAGGATCAGGATTACACTTTTGGATTTGCCTCTTATGGCCAAAAGATCATGAGTGATATGAAAGAAATGAGAGAGATACCCAGTTGGTGCCACCAACTGGTACAGGTGTGTGAAAGTCTATAGTTTTGCTTTGATTTACATTGTTCAGAGATTTAGTTCTGAACACAACTGCCTGATTAAAATTAAGACAGATGATACCTACTGAGCCTCATCATGGCTGTCGCTATGCTGCTTAGATGTGAAGGCAAACTTCACCTCCTTAAATAAGAAAAACATACACATCCCTGGGGCTGCCCAGGTTCTCTGCCTGTCCTGCCTGAAGCATGAGGCAGCCTGGGTCTATAGGCTGTCAGCAAAAAATCTTCATGTCTTCTCTGTCCCTGCTTGTCCTGTCTGCAGAACACAGCAAAAACAGGTTTGCCAAAGCTCATCTCCTGCAACGGCTCCATTTTTTCCTGATTTTGGCATGAAAAGGTCTCTTTTTTCTGAAATACATAAGAACTGAAGAACTGCTTAGGTTGTTTTTATTCCTTCCAAAAGCAGCTGAAATCCAGCCTTTCTTCCTGTCTGAATGAGGGTTTTGGACAGCAATCAAACTGAAAATTGTTTGCTCTTTACTGTATTAACCACCTAGAAACTAAGTTTTGGCCATTGCTTCTTCCAGAGGATTGCTGGAAGTCACTGCATAAGGATAAGCCAGCATGATTTAATTTCATTTCCAGGAACTTTTGTATTTACCCTTTCCAAAGCAATTCAGTGAAAAATGTGACAATATCATGAGCACTGAAAGGTAGAGATCTGATAATTCAGGATGCAAAGTGTTCCTCCTAAACTTCACTAAAATATGGCTTTGATTGATATCATGACTGAAGAACACTATATGACTGATGGCATTTCAGTGATGTCAGTGAAACAGAAAGACCTTAGGTTTCAGATCATCCATCATGTTTACTTTTTGCAAGGGTTCCTATTCCCATAAAGTGATTTTCCGGGGTGTGTTACAGTTGGAGCACCCAGCATTCTCCTTACCATCCTGGCTCATAGCTAACAGGAGAAATGCAGCATTGCCAGATCTGATGGTCTACACAAGTTCTAAGTTTATTTTAGAATCTCTTAAATGTGAAGAGGAATGAAATGCTGACATACAGATGTTTCTGGTCCTGTCTCTTCAGAAACCTACACTAGAGGAGATCACTGGAAGTCACTCTGGCAATCTTGCCCTTGGTTTAGTCATGTCAAGATTGTTCTTTGGACTTGGTGTTGCAGGTTAGCGATGGTTATGGACAGGAAAAAAAAATAGGAGCTTCTTTTTTCCAATCAGAGTTTGCCTCTAATTAGCATATTTTATTATTGAAGAGGAAGTTGCTGTTAATGAAACATCACTGATGATTCACTAAGGACTTTGCTACTTATATTGATGCTCATGTAAGGAATTAGATGGCTACACTGATAAGCCCAAGATAAGCAGGAATATGAGTACCCAGATAAGATACTTGCCTTGTTATTCTTCTATATTGAGTTTGCAATAAATTGTGCAGTGCTATTTAATTTGCAGTTATTATGCACAAGATTGATAGACTCTGGTTATCTTTGTAAATAACAGACTACAGAGACAGAGCTAAACAAAAAAAATCAAGGGATTATTTGGAACCTTGCAAGCCTGTCTGATCCATCCAGATCATCAGATTATTGAATGGCACCTGGCCGTGTACCCAGTTTACCTGGTCATATCTCCAGGTGGGATGAACTTTCCTGTGGAGATACAAGGGTGCCTAAAGAGGCAGCAGCTGCAGAGCTGGGTGGTAATGCCCTCCCACGTGTCTGTTGCTGTAAAGCAGAGACTAAGACAAGAGTTGTGCCCCCTGTTTGGGACATGTGGCACCAGCCATGAGAAGCAGGAACTTGCGGATGGGTATGATAAGAATGTGATGGGGGACAGAAGGGTGAGGAAGCAGGGGCTCAAGTCATGGATTGAGGACTCAGTGTGCAACCAAAAGCAATGCAAATTGGGATGGAGGAGGGGACAGCTAAAGATATGCAAACACAGAGATGGAAAAAATTGGTTTTAGGGGTAATTCAGAGAACACAGAAATAGTATCAAACATGCGAAATACATCTGTAATGAAACTTGGATGTCTAGAGCTGCAGACCAGCAAAGAATGAGAAACACTGTAAATCCATGTTATTAAACATTTAGAAATTACCCAAGTGCATCCTGGAATGAAGAAGAAAACACCTGGGCATCAAACTTGCCCTACTCCATGTGTAAAGAAGTAGTGTGTCAATGCAAGGTGGAAATACATTACTTTGTTTTGCTTGTACTCCTTATTCAGTGATCCTGGCATATTCTGCCCTTTACATTAAAAACCTAAATAATGAGAAGCTAGTTTGATTGAAGGTGATCTAGAGTTCTGTTCTGCTTCAGTGTTGCACTAGATGGGATTAAAGGTAGCAGAAACAGATGTTGGTTTGGTATTAATGAACAAAAATGTCCCCTACCTTGGCATATGAAAAATAAAATCTGAATGGCAAATTGTTGAATATTTTTCTTTCTAGCATATCTTTCAAATATAGACCACAGCTTTAAATAACAGTGTTAGTCTTCATTATGACTGAAATGGTAGTGTTCTGTTGGTATAACTCCCATATTTTTCATAAAGGAACAGAAATGAGAAATTTGGCTTAATTACTTAATTTTAAGTCAGTATTTCTAGCATTTAAGTTGTGTTAGTAAAGACATCCCAGGGTCTGAAAGAGCAGAAGAGCCTATTAGTTCTTATTCTAGGTACTAAATTGGTACAGATGTGAGATACTGCTGGTGTAGTTCAATATCTGCTGTGTCTCTGGCATGTCTCTGAAATCCTTGCCCACCTGGGGCTGCATACAGCTGGGCAGGTAATGTGTCTTTGACTGAACTGTACACTAATCAGGCTCTCAAATGAAGACAGAGGATAATTAAAATCAGAGTAAAATTACCCAGAAGGCAGCAACACATTTTAACAGGCTGTAGCTCTTTGACATTTATATCATTTAAAAAGTATGTTTTATCCTTAGGCATGCAAACCTGGAAGGTGTTTGGTTGGACCTATCTGGGAAGACTCATGACCTCTAAAAAGATGTGCTATGCCTTGCAGAATTCAGCTGTAAGGCATAAAAACTTGTTTGTGCTTCTTCCTGATTCCCTGCTGCAGACACCAGCCTGGCTTGTGGCCTCGACACACATGCAGAGAACAGCAGCAGAAAATAATAATTCTGTTCTGCAGAGGCAGCAGTGCAATGATCTTGCTTTGAATGTCACCTCACACATCAGCTACTTTTTTGCTTCTCATGCATGGAACTACTTACACTAGCCAGAGAGGCAGAAATTTTTTTGTCAGCTCTTGTGGACTCATCTGTTTCAACCAAATGAGCTTTCAGCTGGTAAAGTTATCTAAAAAGGTAGACAACAAAGGCCACCCAGGAGTTTTCAGCTCTGGAGTGAGACATCTCTCCAGCCTTGTTACCAAAAGAATGAAAATTATGGCCAGTTCAGGGCAACTTCCCCTTCCCCTGTGACTGTATAGCAATGGCATTCCTGCTGTCCTGAAGGAAAAATGCTGATTTAGGATAAGCAGTGACATTGGTGTACAGGGTACAGTATGGAAGAAAACGCAATGTTTCAGAGGGTTACGTCATGCTCTTCTGCCCTAGCAGGGCCGTGCAGCTACAGTGACCAAGAGAGTAAAAGAAAAGTCATTTGATTTAGAATGGCAGCAAAAGCAGGAGTTACACTATTGTGCACATAAATTTACTCATTTTTATTTCTCAAAAATGAGATTTATATAGTGGATCTCAACAAATATTAGTTTGGATCTGGAAGATAAAAGTAGGGCTCCTGCAATAATACAACTTTACGACATCACTCTGGCTGGCTTGGAGTAAAGGTGGGACTTCATGAGTATTCTTAGGAGATATATTAGTCCAGTCTGCCAAGGTCTATATGAACTATTGTGAGGTGCAAACCATTAACAGATGTCAGTGTGCTATTCAAAAGAATCCCCTACACAGACAGCAGACTCTCTGGGGCAGTTCCCTTGCACCTAAAGAGCTCAGGGTATCATGAAGTTCCATAATTTTCTCTTTCCCAAGGTGATCAGCTACTACTTAACCCATTTTCCCGTTTCATTATCATGTAATGCCACATGTTTCTGTAAGAGGCTATTAGACTGCTAAGGCAAGTTTTTTCCAATTGGTTGAATTAAGTCAGTACACATGAATTTCAAATTCCGAATATAGTTTCTGATGTATTTACAGCCAATGTGTAGAAAAAAACTGATGGACCATGATCAGGAATTAGGACAAGCTCTTAAAATATAAAACAACATTCTCAGTAGGGTTGATATAATAAGGTCAATAACTTGAGAATAATACTACTGTGTCAGAATTTCTACATACTTTGGGGGACCTCGTAAGTCTCTGATAAATAAAACAATTGTCTCAGAATGAAAAAAACAATGGGCAAAATTTTATGGAAAATTAGTTGGGCATTGGTTTTAATTTGAAATAGTTTTGGTACATTCCATTGCTTGTTTGCTTATCATTCACAAAAAAAAAGACAAAAATTTACTTTTATAAAACAATCCTGAGGAGGTAAAAAGCTCTCATTTGAGCTCAGCTGTTCACATTTAGACTCCACTGAGCTGTTCATTTTCCCTTCCACTGTCATGCTGGGAGGCAGCAGGCAGGGAGGCTCGGAAGGAAGGATCATCTTTGCTGCCTCAACTGCTTACTGCAGTGCACGTGGGGAAGGGCCCATCATATTTGCACCTGACCTCCAAGCATTTGTTTCTGCTGAGAAAATGCTCTCAACACCTGTGGGCCTGCTAACAGACATATGTAAAACTGGCAGTGTCTTGGTGACAGTGTGCTATTTCATAGCCAAGCTGAGCTACAGATCTCCAGGTGGGTACTACGTTGCCTGTTCTGCTGGTAGGACACATCTGGACATCTCTACATGACCATGCAGAAGATTAGTATGGGTTATGTAAAAATGGAAAATACTAGTGGAAGCAAAGGGCCCAGGAAAATTATGGAAATGGTGCATCAGGGTTTTAATTTCAAAGCATAGGTCTGTTAGGGTACTAAATATAGGGTACTAAAGACACAGGTGGAATACAAATGTTTTCAAACCTGTGTGCTGAACTTGATCTAAATTGGCATAACTGAAAGCGACACAGCTCAGCAGTGTACACCTTTAGACAACAAAATGCCTTTTAAAATTTATCCTTGAGTATTTAACATCTAAATTGTAAACTCTGGGCATCTCCAAACTTTTAAGAATATCAGCCTTTGTGTTCTTTGTCTGCTTAGGCATTTCTAGATATTTTATCACTGGTATAATTAAACTATGGAAAGCCAATGGGTATTTCTCTAATTGGAATGTTAAAGGGTTTTATTTTCTAAAATAATTTTGAAGAGTTATAAAGCTGTGGTGGACATCCTGCTTTGTAGTTCATCAAGAGCAGTGAAATAAGGGGTAATGTTAATTAATTAAATCAAATGCTTATTACTTTGTTTTACAGGTAGAGTAATTTCAGTGGTTTTGACTTTATTAAAATAGAAATTTATGTATTTTTCTTGTGACATGAGAAGCTACAATAAATTAATGGTTATGTTTCTCATCTCATTAAAAAGAAAGCAGCTTGATATTGCAGTGTTACTGCTGATGATTTCTACAGTGAGAAAATGTATGTCTATTCCTTGCAGGGTATGATGATAGGTAATAATTTGTTTAAAGATGCCACCAGAAAACTCTAGCAAATGGAGGAAGTGAAACGGTTCTACTATGAGCAAATTAAATAAAATACACTATATATTGCTATGTATTATAAAACTGTTTCTGGTAGCTGAATGCCTGCTCAATATCCCCAACAAAAAATGCTTGTAAGATTTTTTAATACTTAGCCAAGAGTCAGCACATGTTTTCATCTGATATATAATCACATATGACAGTAATGTACAGGAAAGTGAACCATTATCTGGCAGTTCAGTTGGATTTGCACAGATTCTATATATGGACACTGTGAAAAAAATCTATTATTGTCTTACAAGCAGATTTAGACCTCAGCTAAAACCAGGATTCAATGGAACTTTTGCACTATCCAAAAAGAACAGTGAGTAATTCTGCACAAATGAGGAGAAATGCTGCCAGGAGAATGCTACTTCAGGTCTAACTCTATTTACTTGCTTTTCCTGTGATCATGTTTAATCCAATCTAAGAAATGTACTATATCTGCTGAGGTGTCTTTGGAAAATTACAGTTCTATTTCTTAAGGACAACAGGATTTGGTTATGGTGGACTATAGGTGGATATTGCCTTATTCAGTGAATTTGACCTTCTGAAATAATTAATTCCATTTGTTCATCATTTTTGCTCACACATCTGTGTTGCTGTGGGAGAGATGAGAAAATATATAGAGAGGGCGTGCTGCTGGTTGTCATGTGAGGTTATGGAGGGATGATGTTTGGCTTTTAAAAAAGGAAATATTTCCAGAGATTCTTGTAGAATAGGTCCAGGGTTCATACCTTGTAAGCTAAATAAAATAAAAGTAACCAGACAAAGCAATCATACTGTGGAATAAGAGATCCCCAAGGGTTGTTACGCAGGTTTAACTACTATGCCTGTAATTATATCAGTAACATGCACTGCCAGATTAGTCTGAACAACTGTTCTGAACCTAAAGACAGCCTGTGGTAGCTCTCTCAGGATCCCTTTGCTGTTGCTGTGAAAACAGAACATCATAGGCCAGATCCTGTGAGAGAAGAGTTTAGCTTTTTGAAGCACTTGAATGGTCCTCCAGGGTACGAGAGGTGAATACATCACCCCGTGGTGGTTACTGTGGGAAATGTTTGCCTTCCCTAAGTACCAGGAAATACCATTGTGTTTTTCTAATAACCTGGTCTCTAAAGGGTTTGTTTCAAGGGCTTTAATTTGGTTGTTAAAGAAGGGTTACAGGCTTCTGTGACTTGGTAGCAGATGGTCATGGTGGTCCAGTGGCTATGCCTGTCCTCCAGCCACTGCGATCCCAGGCTGAGAGACCCTGTCCCGGCTGAGCTGAACCACGACCTGGTGAGGTTGGATGGAGAGGACAGCAGCACCTGCTCTCTTCTGCTCCAGCAAAGGGTTGGCAACTTCTGGGAGAGGGCAGGAACAAAGTTTTAAAATTATAGCTAAATCAGCTAAAACATCACTGTCAGAGCCTTAGCTGCACAAACGTGGCAGTGGTCGGGTTTGATACCTAAAGAGCACCCGGACATGCAGATACATTTCAGATCCAGTTTTCTAGAAAATGTCCTTTGCTGTGTCAGTTCTTAAATTTGCTTTTCATCAATTTCCCTCTTAACACCAAGATTTTCAAATTCTTCTACCTTAATTTGAGATCCTAGATGTTGAAATCAGGCTTCAAAAGACACAAGAGGGTTTGGATGTGTTCAGAGTACTCTTGGCTCTTAATAAATTACTCAGAGCCAAAGTCACCTATTTGGAAGGCAGAGTTCAGTTTTATGTGTCAGGATACTGTACCTAGAATATTTTCAAAATAACTTTTAGATGAACAATATCGAGTTCATCTCCTTTCATTTTCTTCTTCCACAAAAGGTTTGTTGGAAATCTAGTTTGTCATGATTACATAAAGGAGAGCAAAATTGCATGTTTTCTATCTTGGGAAGGCTTGACACTTATAATGGGAAATTGGTCAGGAAGAAAATGGACATCTAAAAAGCTTGATAAGCTAGGAAATATTAGACAGCCATTCATTTCTTCCTATTTTTAATATTAATTTACAGTGAAATACTTACCTGTCATTTTATTGTTTCAGAGCATAGAATGACATAAGTAGCCAGAAATATCTGACCTTTTTCTAGAAGTCCTTTTTAGAAACTACATAAGACCTTCCTACAAATCTTTTCCATGCCATGCATCCTATCAATACACCTTTTAAAGAGCCTTTGCCTCACAAAAAAAAAAAAAAAAAAAAAAAAATTTATACTGCTACACGACAAACTAGTCCAAAGTAATTCAAAATAATTACATCCAAAGTGATAAATATCACACTTTCCCATTATTTTTCTCTCCCATCATTACCAATTATAGCACGATAGTGGGCAAAATACTGTCAATTTAAAGGAAGCAGAAGTTTTGCTGAAATCACTGTGTAACTGCAATTGCTAATTGCATGAATGCAGCCAATTTGTTTGCACTGTTTACTTAGGCAAGTATACCAACTAAGGCATTTGATTCCTAGTCACAGAGCTGCCATTTTCCAAGACATTTTTGGTGAAAGTGTCTCTGTCCACGAAAGTTTTTAACACAATGGGATCTTGTTGACAGCTGGGGTTTCTGGCTGCTGTTTTAATTCAAAGAGTAGTAATGACCTCACCTCCAAGAGAGGACAAATGAAAAACTATCAGATAAAATAAATTAAAGTTGAAGAGGGTTGAATGTGGTTAGAGAGTTTTTGCTCTCCGAAGCATCATCTTTGAAGGGATATTTTCTTTATGTGAATGTCTCTTGGTTTTGCCAGTACTGTATGTGCAGATTCATGTGACTTGGTGCTTTTCCTTTTTTAATTCAATAATAATTCAAATTCTGTAGCACTTATCCTTAAACAATACATCTTTTTCCTCCCTACAGAACTAATATATTATATTCAATACAATTTCTCCTTTTTCCTCAGTGCACATTTTACAGAAAATTATTCATAAATATGAATCTCTGCATGAGGAAACAAAAATACATTTTACATGTTTTTTAGTTGTTTTACCTCATAAGTTAGATTGGCTTATAAACACAAAAGAACAAAAATTAAAGATTAGCTTTGAACTGTGCAAAAGACTAAGGATTCTGTAATGACTGCTGCTTGGAAATGGGGCTTGTCAGACACAATGCCATGTAATTAGCCCAGTGTTCCGTCTTCTACTATTAGTTAGAAATTGTGACTTTCAAAGGGACTGCTTATGATAATAAACACTGTCAGCACCTCATGAGCAATATTTCCATGCTCTGGAACTTATAATTTAAGTTCTCCAAAGAGAGAACAATCTAATATTTTTAAAGAAATGGAATAAAAAGCCTAAAAATTGAATATTTAACCTGTTCTGTCTGCAGGGGTCCCTTGCTGGGTAGCTGGCTGGAAACATACCATATTACAGCATCCAGTCACAGTTTTTTGCTTTTGCAACATATTCCTTGAGGATGTTTCATAGTATTTGGTTAATGTAAGGAAAGTTTTCCTTGTTACCAGAAGCAGATGTGTCAAATCTATTTTACTAATTATGAAATCAAAGTTTCATTTAAATTCTCAGTCCTTTTAAAAAGCAGAGTTGAAAGACACTTTGAGGCATCACACCTGCCTGTTGGTGACACTGACAAATAGTAAGGTTTTACAGTTGAATCATGATCTTTAAAAATGTTTTCCTATCTTCATTGTTCCTCAAGGGAGGGTTTACTTGAGCAAGAGAAATACTAATACCAGGAGAGAGCAAGGGAATACTGACTACACACAAACTGCTGTCTAATGCGCTAATAAATAAACTTCAAAGATGGGGAAAAAAAAAATGTTTTCTGTAATTCTTATCATTACAAGCCTTGAGGGATTCTTTAACAGAGACAGACAAATTTCTTACTTAGGGTAACATGATTTTTCTTGCACTCTCTGAACCACCTCTTGGGCTGTTTGGCAGGTATTTCCCACATGGTCCAGAGCAGGATCCAAACCTCTGGTCCATCAGGAGCTGTTCCTTCCTTCACAAGACTATGGGGTGGCTCAGGACAGAATGTTCTCTCCCCCTCAAAAGCCATGCACTTTTGTCCTTTGGAGCCCCAAACTCAGCCTTATTTGAAGCTGGCCTTTTGCAGTTGAAGTGGTGCAGCCAGCACCATGTGCCAGCCTGGTGTCCTTAATGGATGCACCACAGGGAGAGAGTGACTCCATTAAACCAAAGTGCAGCTTTTTAATTCCCTTTGGTCCCGAATGCTCACTTATCACTATCTCACAGCATCCTACATCCAAATCAAACCTGCCAGCTGCTTGGAGCTCTACTTGCATTTAATTCAGTTAGTTAGAGCAGCACCTTGACTTTTCCCTCCCAACCACAGACAGGTTCCTTTCAAGGCAATGCTGAGTGGGCATTTTCACTCATGACATGAAAGGGCAGACAACTTGTAAGGGGGAAAATTAAATTTAGGACACTTAGTTCATATGAGAGGAAGGAAATTAGAACGGGGGGGTGAGAGAGGAGTATAACATTTATAATGGGCATTCAACACACATGCATACACATATGCACAATCTTGTAGAAACAATATAAACATTAGAACAAAACCACCCAGAAATCTTTGAGAGATTGGCACTACTATGAATCTTTCCATGGCAGGAAATTCTGTGTTTTTTGCTAATAGTTCATGATTTTTATCTATTTTTTTTCCCTGAGGGAGAAAGAAAAATCAAACTTCCTTCTGCCTCTGGAAATCCACCAGAGCCCTAAACCAAAATATTTTACCTTCAATGTGAGTGAACTGAATTCAGTTTTTTATGTGCTCAAGAGTTCCTTTATGGTTTTTAGCAAGTGACTTGGCAGTTACCACTTACACTGCTCCAGTCCTCCATCTCTGGAACAGGACTAGATGATCTTTCTTTTAGGTCTTCATTTATAGTAGTTCACACGGGAAGCCTCTGAAGCACAGATTGTCCATAGATATATGCAGCACCTATTAAACTTAACTCTGAGGTCTATTTTCTTTTCAGTCTGTCTATCTGAATCTCCTTAATACCAGTCTCTACAGAGCTGTGACCCTGAAGCCAGGGATTATAAAAGAGGATTTAACTGTGGGAAAGAATGAGTGGCTATGTAAATGTTAAAAGATACTGAGTGATTGTTCAGCAGGGGAGCATGCATGTGCTGTGTGCCTTTGGAAAGACAGCCAAGAGGCCTGCTGAAGTTTTAGCTTCTAAGATCTGTTTCCTAGAGAATGACGCATTTTCAGAGTAGAGTCACGTAGCTTGTACCTACGCAGTAGAATGAGCCTGTTTGGCACAGAGACTTTCTGGGTGATAGATAGAGAGACCACTGTTGTAGAGGTTTTTGCATCAATAACCTCTCTGTAAGTCCTAAAGTGAAATACAGTAATTCAGATTCATATGTATATTCATTGTATTGGTGTTACTCACAAACGGGAAATTTGTTTCTCTTGGTGAATTTAGACTAACTACTTGCTTTTTATCTTTTTGAGGGCAAAAAGTTAATTCACATCATCTCCCCCATCCCATGCCTTCCTGTCCTGCAGTATCAGCTTCCTCCAAAAGCAAAAGGCAAGGACTTTACCCTAGACCACTTCTGCCCTGTTATCCGAGACTAACAATAAGGAGAAAAAAAAAGATTCTAAAAAGGAAGATCAGAGGGGCTGCTTAATTTTTTCCTAAATAAAGCAAAGGTCTCTTGGCAACTTCTGATAAAACCTTAAGCACAACTATTGCTGTATTAGCTGCTATACTCAGGTTGTCTTGTCATCTGTACACCCTTAGGAGATAAACCTTGTATTACGACCCTACAGTGTATGCAAACCAAGCCGAATGGCAAACAGATTTTTTAATTTGCTCTGAGTTTGGTCTGTTGTCTTTATTCCTATGGCTGTGTCCTGAGTTTAACTGATTAGATTAGAGGTTCCCCATGAGATTTTGGGATAAACAGCTTTGTATTACTTAAAGTTCACAGAATTCAGTCTTCTGTTTTGATATATGAAGTCAAAAATATTAAAAAGATTATACACACAAATACAGTGTTCGATGCAGATTGTTCCTTTCCCCACGATTGATTTGCCATGGTGTCTTGTAATTTATTCATGCGAGGGAGCTGTGATGGATGGTGTAAATTATTTTGGTTTTCCCTTTTGACTTAAATAATAATTGCCAATATCTTAGCACAATAATGAAATATGGGCATAAGACTTGGCAAAGTGTTGCAAATTTTTTTTTCTTTAAAGCAACAACAGTTATAACCATGAGTTCATTATTCAGAAATACTATTTCTTAAAGAGAGAGAAGATGTAACAGTTTAAAAACATCACCTGAATGCTGAGACACAATGCTGTCAGATGCACAGAGAAATAAAAGATGGTCATTTTTATTTTTTAAGCCAGTGGTCCTTTTTTCAAACCTTAACTCATTGCAAGAGGCACAAAATTAGTAGGTTCTGAAGAAGAAAATACAGGTTCTGGCATAGAAGTAAACATTTTTTAAAGCTGCCTCATGCGTCCCTCTAGGGATGGAAGCTTAGAAATGAAAACTGAGACTGGAAAATTAGAATGTAAACCATCTCAGGACAACTTAGCTGGGCTTTGCTAGGCTGGGTCCGTCCCAGGTATAAATCACTGTATTTTCATGAGCCTATACTTGTTTTCGTTATTATCTTGCTTTTAAACATTTTCTATCACAGTCTTGTATGAAGTACTAGCCATCCACACAGTTTATCAGAAAGACCATGGGAGTGTACACTCAGGTAGGAGAAGTCTCTCACATGGAACTCACCACATAAGTCAGGGCGATCAGATTTACTGAGCATGTGTGAGCTGTGTCCCAGTATCTTCATATTAAGAAGTTATTGCTCCTCCACCAAAGAGGTGGGTCTTTGAGAGAAGTAGATAGGCAAGATGTAGCAGAACTCCCCAGATGTCATGTGGATAGATTGTGTAAGGACACTAAACTAGGTGTTCACAGGGGTGGCACAGGCTATGAGATCTCAGCAATGCCTGACAGGGACAAGCAGCAAGTGATGGGTCACCTAGCACAACTCTGCTGTCAGCTATGCAATGTAGCTCTGATACACGAGCCTAACTTGAATCATGGATGTGCTGGTAAAACTGAACAGATTGACTCTTGATGAATATAAATAAAAAAAAAAAAAAAATGGGACAAAGGAAATGGAACAAAAGAAGCAAAGGGCTCTGAGGTCATTCGTGTGACCTCAGTGAAGAGCTGCCAATCTGAATCCTCATCTGCTGATGCCCAGTGTCTCATGTGGAAACCACTCTGGTGTATTTCTTTCCTCATGGTACTGGAAACTTGAGTGTCCCCAAAGGACTGGTGAAGAACTGTGAGGAAGCCTATCTTCCTTTTGCTGCTTTAGATGCTGTCCTCAGGAAGATATCCACTTCGAGACTGCACATCTAATTTCAAGTTTTAATCTACATGCTGAATAATTCTTCATAAGACATTGGTCCCTCATGTTCATGACATTCATAGAAAGTTAGAATCATAGACAGTTAGGGGCTGGAAGGGACCTTGAAAGATCATCTAGTCCAACACCCCCAAATTGTCATCTTTGATGTTCACTGTATGGATTACATTCTGTGGACAGATACCTGCTCAGGATGATACAGTGACTTTGTTCTTGTTCGTGGAAAACCGTAAGGCAAGAGAAGGCTCATAGTGGTAAGATGCTTTTGGTGAGTGTACCTTTCCAGGGTCCATTCCCACATCTTCTCTTTTCTGCTGTGACTGTCAGGTACCACTGGGAGAGGAAGGACCTTTTAGAGCATTGTACATTTGTCAGCATGGCCCCTTGGTGGACAGGGCCAATGCAAGGTCACTGCAAGGAATTACTTTTACTGTTGGGACACAGTGTTCAGTGCAAAGGCTTGCAAGAACTGTAGACTGACCAAGAGGGTGGATTTCAAATAGACTCTTTTTCCTGGCCGAGGCAAAACTTCAAGTCCACAAAAGGCAACTCTATGTCTTTATCAGAAGTAGTCATCTGCCAGCAGCACAAAGGGTATTATTGTTCCTGCTGTTTCCCATGGAACAAAGGCACAAATATGGGAATCACAGGATAAAGGAAGTGCTGCTTTGGCCAAATCAAGGATCAGAAGATCAGATTCAAGTATGGAAGACAAAAAATTGTATGTTTGATGAGTGGTTCCTATGTGCCATGGAAACATGAGACTTTCAAATAAAAATCCAGCAAAACCAGGTGAGGTAGCAATGCATTAGAAAGTGTGAAACCACAAATTATTCCGATAAACCTGTTCTTACACTGCTCGTGCAGATAAAGTGCATGTGCTTTTACAGTAATAAGTATATCCCATGGATTTCTGTATTACCTGCAAAGCATACGGGCTGATTAGGACCAAGTTTAATTTGGTCCTAAGCAGCTCCAGGCAAGTGGACCGCGAAATTAGCTCGACACATTAATTTTATGTTTTATAGTAGGTAGCCCTGCCCAATTTGCCTGACTGTGCCTGACCAATTTTCTAAGTCTATCTCTATATGCATGAATATATATATGTATATAAAGCATTTTAGTTCTCTCAAATGCAGGTGCCTTGATGTAAGATGTTCCACTTTTTCTTTGGACTACAGGCAATTCCTCTTGCGCCTCACATTTAAAGCATCACACTTCCTTTTAGTTCCAGTCTGCTGATGGTGCTAATGTTCAGTGACAGTTACTCAGTACTAATGATCACCTTTGGGGATTTTCAGAGTGCTTGCCTCTTGATAGTCTTTGGTGAAATGCAATCAATAAATCTGCCAGCTGGGCTCTTCCTCTTGACTTTCCTATTGGAATTAAATGAACATCACAGTAGCAGATTCGTGATGAAGTCCATCCAGAGCCATTCCATACATGAAAAATGCCAGTTTAACTGATCTATGAAGTGCACTGTGAAATTATAAATACGTGGAAGAAAACAGATGAGTAATGCTAATATTAACATTGTACTTGGGTATAATTCTTGACTGGGAAAAGGGAGGAAAGTTCAAAATTGCTTAAAAATCTGTTCTTTTAGGGTTTCTCACATTTTTTTCTTATTAGCTGCTCCTATCATCTTTACTCTTTCTGCTTCTCTGGATTGGCATGTAGGACCAAGGTTTTTTTTCAGACAAGTTCCTCCAAACACTTTTTTTCTTTACAGTTTAGAGTTGTGTGTTACTTACTGTATTTTACATTCAGTAAAAACTGCCTCTCAACTTTTTTGCATTGTTGTTCTCCAAACAAAAGCTACTTTTGTTTTCTCTGTAGCAAACACAGAATATTACTATGCAGTTTCTCAGTATTATCAATTAGGAGTTAATGATCTTTCATCTGAAAAATTCTATTGTTTATTTTAAACCACTGTACAGTGACATTATTTTCTATTTATGATTGTAAGAGTAATCTCTCTTGTCTTTCTGTCTGTCTGATGTAGTATTCAAATAGATGCTAAATATTTTCATGGAGTTGAGAGTACTGTGCCTACGATCAGAGGCTGTGTAAGATCTTGCAAAGTACCATGAGAAACCTTCATGGAAGATTAGAGTTTTCTAAGAACTTCTGCCAGAATACAAGGGTCTGTCCCGATGGGCTGAGAAATAAGAAGTAGTATAATTCCAGAGCTGCTTATATTTGTGTTACAGAGCTGTGGGGCAATGGCTAAAAGCATCCCGTGTGATAGCAAGTGGGTGGGTATTTCTGAATGTTTATAACGTTGTCACAGAGTGAAAGCTCCCAGTCCTTCTCAAAACATTGGTGGCTTTTGTAAGATAACAAGGAGAAAAAAAAAACACAAACCAAACCAAACAAACAAACAAAAACAGAACAGCAAATCATTGGTTTGTCTACCTTCTGCTTCTTGCTTTGCCACTGGGAAAGCATGGAGTTTCTGTCCTTCTGTAGCTCATTATGCTTTTCCAAGGGTTGATAATTTAAAAGCATCTAAGTGGTTACAATAATTATGATCTAAATGTGTTCTAAAATAGCTACACCTGAGGAATTAATGAATTAATAAAAAATGAGGCCTCTCCTGGCAGTCAACTCCTTAGCTTGCCTAATTGCCTGCCATTTTCCTGGTTATAGCCTGAGAAACCAAAAGAATGGCTCAAGCACTTGTTCTCCTTGTCAGTAACTTCATCTCCCTGAGAAGCTGTGACTGTCCTTTCCTTGGCAGTGTTCAAGGTTGCATGGGGCTTTGAGCAACCTGGTCTAGTGGGAGGTGTGTCTGCCAGTTGCAGAGGGTGAGTTTTAAGGTCCAGTCCAACCCAAAATATTGTATGATTATGTGAAGTTTTATAGTGCCAGTCCTTGGCATTTTCTTTTGAAGGTAGCAGAAGAGGAGTGTAGGGGCACTGCCTGTCCCTGCATCATGAGCTGCATGCACAGCTGAGGTTGTGCTGTGCAGATCCAGCTGGGTGTGGGGCTGTGGCCAGGACACCTTCTCTTTGGCTACTCAGCAACTGCTGCCATTTTTCTCCTGCTTCAGGAGACAACTCTTACAGTAATTGTCTTCTTTGGTACATGGGTTTGAGGCATCAGAGGGAAACCACAGTGTCAGAGCCATGGCAGCAGACTAGAAGGAAGGGTTTAATAGGTCACATTCCCCAAAGCTTGCTATACATATATTTGGAGTTTCTATAACTCCCAGTTACATCATATAAATGACTCATACTCTACCTTAGTCCTTGGAGGAAGAGAGACAACTTTTTGGACAATTAAGTAAAATAAATGCTATCAGCTGCAGACTGACTGCAGTTTCCTGGATTCCATGGGTGGTGCTGAGCAAGAAAAGGGAAGGAAGTGGAAGGGAGATGAAAGCAAGTGAATTTGTGCTGGTTGATGGTGTTCTAATCTGGTGGTGTCCCAACTCCTACAATGCCAAACTGAACCATCTTGAAGATTTAGGCCTATTTTGACAGAACTTTCTTAAGCAACTATTGTAATTCTGCCAAGAAAAATGTTTCAGATCTCACATCTTTTTGAACATGTTAATCATAAGTTGAATGCATTTTTCTCAAGCCAAAGGTAACCAAATACTGAACCTGCAAATGATGTATGTGTAAGGAAGTATTTCAGAAACAGAACTCAGAATAGGCTATGAACATATGCACATACGAAATGTGCAACACCTACATTTGTGTTCTATATCACTCCTCATATATGAGTTCTGTCACACATGTGAATAAGTAGCATATGTCTTTCAAAAAATACTCCTGTGAATGCTCTTAAAATACATCTCACAAGAAATTATTCCCCTCTTCCGAAGAAAACTTCCAATGTTTCTCCCCAAGTACTGATATTTGAATAAATTTTCATCAATGTGGTTGTTGTCTGAATAGGCTACTGTGCAGAGGCTGCTCAGTTAACTCCCAAAACAGAAGGAACAAGGCCCCGTGAACCCACCCCAGATGCTAATGGAGTGTCTGTGATGTACTGTGAGGAGGACCTGCTCTCTTCACCAAGGCAAAATCACCATGGGGAGATTAAACACCAAGATAATTTGTGTTACATCTTCTCAGAGGCTCCTTCTCTATGATCTGTGTGACATGGAGGAATTTTCCTACTCCATGAGTGTAGAGGGAAGAGAGGATGAGATTTTAAAAGCCCAGTGAGATAAACATTTCTGAGGTTATTCACAATCCTGCATCCTACTGTGAAGTCTTTGAGGAAACCAGGGTAGCATCATTCTGAGACAATGATATGTGCTCAACACTGCCTGCTCCTGTTTGCTCCCACCTGAACCTTCAGCCCTGGCTTGGCCATGCCAGTCATCTGTCAGAGGGGCTGTCTTGTAATGGGAATCATAAACATGTTCCAGATTGAAAAAATACCTCCAAGGAAAGAAGAGAGGTTATATTTAACTCAGAGCTGTGATTAGAGCAGACCATGCCATAGGGACAACAGCATGTGGTAGGGAGGTAAGCAGTGCTGCAGGGAGAGGTGAGAGGACACAAGAGCATCCGTGGGACAGGCTTCAACTGGGCCTCCCTGGGACTCTTGCCATCTGAAATGTCATTGAAAGAAACTCTAAACATTTCCTCCTTGGAAGGATTTCCAAGGCAGATTTCCTCCTTGCCACTAAAGTGTTTCTTTTTAACAATTATGATAAATTACCTGAAAAGTAAAACTTCCAACCAGACCTAAACCCTTTGTGTGATGCAACATTGATGTTCATCAGGGAAGAGCTGTGGGTAGGACACTGCAGTCCCAATCCCCACCAGCCTCACCCTCTGCAGCAGGCACAGCGACTCAAGCCGGGCATACCTCCAGGTAAGCATCTCCTTGTCAGCCTCCTGGCAACAGTGTTAGGAAAGAAATCATCGGCTGCTGGGCTTGGGATGTTCCTGAGGGATGAAGAATAACTGCCTGAGGCCTGGCTGCAGATGTGGGATAGGCAAGGTCATTAAAGTGCTCTTTTCTTTTTTGTCATGTTTGGGTTTTGTTAAGCAGAGAGTCATGTTGCCAGCACTTCTAAGAGGGCATAAGAAGAACAAAGTCGGTTTCTCACAGAGTAGGGGAATGAAAACTTCTCATTAAAAGGTTTTCATTTTTATCAGTTCCATTCAGCCTGGTCACCTCTGTTCAATAACTAACACTATTGACTGTGGCTGAGTCAAGATTACACGTGAATGCAATGACTGATGGATTAGGCCACAACAAGTGAGAAGTATTTTTTTCTTTCCAGAGCACCGTGCTTTAGCCTTTTCACAGATGACAATTATAGCATTTGTGCAGGCTGATAACACTACAATGCTGCAAATACTAAATTAAGTATTTGCTCTGGGTTTTTTTTCCTATTTTCAGTAATTGTATGCATGCCAACATATTTTGAATTCAGTCCAGCATTTTTTGCACTTCATAACGTTCAGAAATGTAGCAATTATAAGCCATTAAAATGAAACAATTTATGAAATGCAGATGCCAATTTGTAGCATAAATCAGTGCTTGTGTGATATTATTGTGTAATTAATAATTACAAGAGGTGTTCCTTTAAGCTGTCCACCATTACATAGGGCAACAGTCTGTCCAGCAGAACAGGTAGTGCTTGAACCAGTCTGCAGAGTATTTCTGTACAGTCCCAAGTGCATATAAGTTCCAACTTATTCCTGTGGATATCTGCATTGGGGCAATACATAGTTTGGACTAGATGATACAGAGAATATGCATAAGTAAATAATTTACTCTGGGCTATTGCTGTTTTGAGTGTTGAATATTTCCATGTTAACATAAGAGGTATTTCCATATACTGTACGATTCATTCACAGTCATACATCCTGGGGACAGGTGCCCAGAGCTCAAAGCGTAGATATGGAGGCAAAGAATGATTTTGCCTGCTCTTATAGAGCAGTCAGTATGGGAGCTCACTTCCTATATATATGCCTGTGGTGTTAACAGAAAAGCCTGGTTCACCATAATCTGACAGCCACTGAGAGAGAAATGGTTATCTGCCCATCCTGGGAGGGCTGATAACGCCAGTCTTCATAGCATCTAAACATCTGTGCTGAAGGATAAGAAAAAAAATTAACACACTTAGAAAAGAAAATCACTACAAGTTTCTAACATGTAAATCAGATTTCATTAATGTGAAGCATGACACATAAATCTAGAACCACGCTTTTTTCTGACCTAATCACCTTGGGCTCAATCAGACATTCAAAAGGCAAGGTTTCTAAAAGCAGCTTACATTTTCTTCCTTTTTTTTTTTTTAAATACATTTTTCCCATGTAGAAACCCATCTCTGCCTAGAAACTAAGAAAAGTAGCAATTTTGCCTTGCATCAAACAAGCATCTAACTTTTTCTGTTGCAATATAAAAATGGAAGAAACAAACCTGCAAATACATGCTGTTAAAGTAACAGTGTTTGGATGAAAGCAAGGAATTCAGAGTTAAGTGCCTTGTCCTTTAGTCCTCTAACTCAACACTATTGTGTCTAGAGAGATTGCACTTTGCAGCACTTCACTGTGTGATCATTTCCACCCCTACAATCCCAAACACAATGGGGTGAATTAGGACTGGAGGGGAAGGATTAACTCTTTGTTGGGGTGGGTGCTGTAAAATAATCTGGCTGTCAGTGTAATAACTTGCTGAAAAATTAGATTCAAACTGCTAAGAAAAGTCAGGGTTTGATAGTCCCATGGGTGATCATGTTACTGGTGTTTAAGACAAAAAAAAAAAAAAA
>JAAWXA010000002.1:7314477-7586631 GCA_038090715.1 Florisuga fusca | reverse complement strand
ACAAAAAAAAAAAAAATTAACATGAACGACCAACCAAAATACTGAAGTATAAACCTATTTTTACTCTTTTTTTCCTCTTGATTTGCATCTCTTATATTGCCAGCTCTCAAGCAACAGAAGTGTGAAGTGAATATTTCATAAATATCCTTATAAAAAAAAAATTTGCATACATAATAGATCCTTTTACTTCCATGCATAATATCCCATGTGGTGATTTCTTTCCCAGAAAAGGACTTGTGAGAAAATGGCAAATCTATTCTGGGTTGTAACTGTACACAACACGCTACTCAGACTTTTACCACCACAAACTGAATATGAAAGAAGCTGTGCACTGGTTCAGTGTAAAAAAAAAAAATGCATTGTTGGTTTTGGGGTTTTTAAAATCTCTCACATGCAGTAGGTTATTCCTGAAGTTGTTGGCAGCAGTTGCTAGAGCTGCAAGATCTCCACAATCAATTCTGGGTTGCTGACATAAGGAAATCAGTATTTGATGTGGCTCATTAGAGACCCCAGTTGTCCTATTGCTCTACAAACATGGGTGGTTCTATGTGTGACAGAGCATTTACCTGATTAGATATTCCTAAGGGCTCCAAATGGGCTGAGAACGATGCTGGTGTCTCCAAAGAGCTCAGTCATGAGTTTGCTCTCCCAAAATGATAGATATCATAAAATTGAACATATGGGTATTCATAGTGGAGGTGGAAGTGACCACGAACTCTGAGCTGTAGTGGGTAAATTAAGGCCACACAAAGCCCTCACTGATCAGCTAGGGACAGATCAGACAAGACACTCTGTCAGCTCTTTATTAGGGCTCACTACTGGAAGCTTAGGACAAAACCTTCACTTCATTATTCTGAGATCCATCTCTTCAATATTTATTTACAACCTGAAACAATGACTTGGTTTTCAATGTATTTCACTCACCCACAGCTCCTGCCACAGTCAGAAAACCAGGCTGCAAGTTTGATGTCAAATTTTTTTTTTTTTTTTTTTTTTTTTTCCCAGCATGAGGCATAGTTTAGCTTGAGTCCCCTCTAGCCTTGAGACTTAGTTGTGTGACTTTGGATACTGAGTCATGGGGAGATTAAGTGACTTTGTCAGTGATTTTCATTACTCAGGTAGGTCTTTCATTATTTTTCATTATTGTGGTAGGTCTAGGAATTAGACTTTGATGTTGGGCATTCAGAGGAGTACTTTTCTTCCCTAATAACTGAGTGATAATACACTGAATTCTTATTTGGAAGATTCACATTTGATTTTCAATTCTTTCATCTCCAGAGAAAGGAGTGCTCTGGAGTCTGAGCACTCTGCCTCTGAAAGCTTGCAGGCTGGTATTTCTGTCAATTAATGGACATTAAAGGAATGGAGAATGTCTACTTTGACATCCACATATAAAGCAAGAGGTGAAATAGTAGGGAATATTGCAAACTAATTGTTCCCATCTGAACTATTTTTCCCAATGACTTTTTCTTGTACTTCTATTACAGGTTGAATTCACCTGCTCTTCAAGCACATGTCCTATATAAAGGGCATAATGGCTGAGCAGAGAATAAACATAAAAAATGGGAATAATTTTAGAATAAGCAGCCAGTCATAATGAATTCACTTGGTACTCATTACAGTAATATTAATAATGACTTATGCATTGGATATTAATATAGTCTTCCACTGAAAAGCTGTTTTGCTTCTAATTTTATTTCAAGGAAAATAATTGATACTTAAAACTTCAACTGGTCTGCCTTGTTTCCACATCTTCTCAAAGTTAAGATCAGGAAAATAAATATTGTGTAAGGTGGTTAGCAGTGAGCTACAAAGGTTTTTATTCCCTAGGTCACACTCCACATGCAGACCAGGGCAAGTGTGATGAGAATTAGTTTACTCAAAAGGAATTTGTAATCTGTGTCCAGGTGTCTCTGGTGGCTTGTCCAGGAGGTTTCCTTGCAGAAGGGCTGGTGAAATGGGATTGCATGTTAGGAATGGTGGGAAACAGCTCAGGCAGGGGCCAGCTCACATAGTTACGGGCCAGTGTGTTTGGTTTGCAGACCATGCTGGGAATAAAAGTTAAATTTCCATGGCTGTCAATCCAGAGCATTTCTAGACGCAAAGGCCAGACTTGCTAAAATACATATTGATGCTGGTGTTTTCAGCAAAAGGCAAAATAAAGAGAGCATCCATTGCCTTGGTTCACTCTGGGGGGGGGGTTAGGTGCTGCCTTCCATTATAAGACAAACTAGAAATATTGACATTGTTTTGCCAATAAGTTGAAATGGCATTTTTTCCCCTATGTGCTCACAGTGAGTGCAAGCTTTCAGTTACTAGAAAATATGTGAACAAAAAGGTTTTGTTTTCTTACTTGTTTGAAGTAAGGAAACTTCTTTGGGTATGTTCCACATTTCCAAAATTTGCCTCCATCTAGTAGTTCTTTATGGAAGTTTATCTGTCTTCTCATGCTGTATGAAATGTAGCATATTCAGAACAGTTTAATTAAACGTGAATTCTCTGGAGAATAAACATGTTTAACAATGGGTATTAAAATCTGTAGATTGCTGAAGTTCTTAATTGGCCTACAGTTAAGCCTAAGATCATTGAGGATGCTTTAATTGATCTTGCTTTCAGATGCAATAAACTATTAAAAGCCAAAAGCAAAAACAGAATCGTCCTTCTGGACATGATATAAAGACAACAGAAAATTGCTTGAAAGGGAATGGCCTACTTAGTCTTTACTCTTTGTCTGATCAGCCCACCAGGAAGTCTCTGTGTTCTTATAAAATTAGTTTATGTACTCATTAGTGTCTGATGGTCAGTATTTTTCAGTTACAGTTCTATTTTTCTGTTGAGACCAGTAATATGTCAAATCCTTAAAAATTCACCCATGAAGCAGGCATAAATGAAACCTGCTTTGCAAATAGTCTCACTGGACTGAAAGAATAACTATTCTTCTCGGTGTTGTTTTGCTCGTTTTGGTGTGAAAGAAGTATCTTCTTTTCTGGCCCAGTTTTGACTTGACCTGAGATGGGATGGGAATCTGGTTTGGTGATCACAACCAAGCAGTGTCCTTCCATCCATTTGGATAAACACATGCTCTCAGTCTGTTCCTCCAGCTCTCTGGCTGGACTTTTAGAGATTCTGGCAGCATGAACCCCATGCATGAACCACCTTCATCCTGCTTTGCCAGACCCTGTGCTAAGGGAGCACAGGTGCCACCAGGGTCTTCCAACCCATCAGACTTTTGGTGGAGCAGAAACTGCAGCCTGGGGATAGGGAGAAGGCTGTGGCTAGTAAGTTTTGGCTAGGGTAGGGCTAGTTTCCTTTGCCCTAGAAAGATGTGGGTACCTATCCTAGTTGTTTGTTTCCTCTTGTTTTCTTATATTTGTTTGCACAGACATTTTCTCCAGACATTGCTCTCTAGTGCATAATCATTCCCCATGTTTGCACTCCGTGGTCCCAGCACCAGGCGTGAGCCAGGGACAAAAATAACCTCTTTTTCCCATTGTTATTGACAAGCGGGGGGGACTTACACCTTTATTTGGTCCCTAAACAGCAGCAAGAAAAAATAAAAAGGAGTAGCTGCCACTGTTCATATTAAATCCAAACTGTCTGTTAAACCTCTAATTACCAGCTTGCCTTGTGGGTAAAATGGTACCATTCAATTATTGTTTCTTGTTCACTTGTCAGCTGCAAAAAACATATTATCACTGCTTTTCAAACTAGCAAAAAGAGCAGAAATTTTGAAAATTGCTTTCTAAATGTAGTTACTTTAAACCTAATACCTCTCTGCAGCATGTCAGCAATTGTATAATGCGATGTTGCATGCAAATTGTATTTAATGTAGGTATTCCAATTATTTGTTTTACATTATGGAGTTTTAGTGAAATTATTTCCTTTGTTACGTGTGGCTCAGTTTGACATATCCAGCTTCGCATGTTAAAAATAAACACACACACACACACACACTTGCCTGCGTATATTTTACTGACCTACTGTAAATACAAGCAAAAATTGTCAAATGATAGTTCTTTGCAACCATAGTAAGGTGAGAAAGAGAGCCATCTTTTCAAGAATAATCTCAGGACTGATTGTATTTGACAATCTCTATGTGTTTATTTATGTGGAGGGTGTATGTGTCTAGGATATCCTTGATCAATGAATTTCCCCTTTGCTGGTGTGTAGTGCTCAGGCAGCAAGCACTGCAGCCCACCCCCTCCCAGCCAGCACAGGGAACACCATGGCTCTCCTACACAGCTGGAGGGACTGAAGCTCCACTACTCCCGTGATACATGACACATTTACATCCAACCTGGCTGGTGGATTTTGGATGTTTCACTTCCTTAACTTTGCCTTTCTCCATTCGCAGCATGTGAAATCTATTTTACTAAAGCAGAGAGAGCTCAGGAAATAATTCCAACTGAAGGTGTTAACACCTTTCTTTCCCTTCCCTGACTTCTCCCTCTGCACAACCCTGTAAGTGATCTCTGCCATAAGCAGAAATCTTTAACACCATCATTCATGGCAAATAAATACAGTTTTTGCTGAGCTTCTAATGTGTGAGCAATACATCTTCCCAAGGTGGGCTGAAAGACAACACTAGTTCAGCCTTTTTGTATCATATATTGGTGCTGCCACTCTTAAGACCCTGCAGGCAAGGATCTGTGGCGATTTCTTTCTTTGGCCAAAATGGTGATTTTCAAAATATTCCAGCCCTTGATGAGATAGGGGTCAGGTTTTCGTATGGTCCAGCATCCTTCTTTTCCCTGGGGGAAACTTTGGTGAGTTTGCACGCAAAAACAAAGCTGTGTGTATCTTACACTCCTTGCACCAGGTCTTACCCTCCCTTTCTAATAGTAGAAAGAGTAATGTATTTATTTAACTTGAGATGGAGCTGTAATTCTTCTGCAATTCTACTTTAAAAGGCTACCAGAAAATTTACAGTTTAAGGACATAATCTATTATTCATCTTTTGCCATGGGAGGAAATACTTTGAAAAGAAAAAGCTCAGTGCTTGATTTGCCAATTAGAAAATTGACTTGCTTTAGGGTAGGGGTGAGAAGAATATTTCAAGTGTGGTTTAACCTTCAGTTGGGCTCCCATTTGGCATTCATGATACTGACACGAGATGTTTTTTTCCTGGACAAAACACTGAGCAAAAGTACACGTGGAGTGAATTTCCTCAAAGTTTCCATCTCTGATCATTGCCTGTCCTTACTCAAAGACAAATGACAGTTTGACTTCTATTGACTGAGAAGAGACTGCAAGGGGTCAGAGGCAAGGAGAGTCAGCGAGGCCAAACAGCCAGGAGAGGAGAGTCACACCTCATTAGTAGGCATGCAGGTAGGAGAGATTTAGATTTGTTTCAGGCCTCTTGCAAAGGTGCCTTGACAGCTTGAGTTATGCTGACAGCCTCCCCTCAAAGGGAAAGAGAGTGTCAGGCAAGAGAGATGAAACATGTTTCACTGTCACCCTCCACACAGCGTAAATGGATGGCCCAGCATCTTGCCATCAGCGACGTTCCCATCTGGGGAAAAAATGGAAGAGTTGAGTTTGATGTTGTAAATCACCATAATTTGTTACAATTTCCAAAGACAAATATGACAGGGTGGAATTACTTTGCGGTGCTGAGACAGTCATTTGCAGAAGCCATAAAGTGCCAGCATAAATCTGAGGATGAGATAGATATATTTAATCTGAAGAAACCAACCACAATATAACATCAGTACATGGTATTTACCAAGAACTTAGCTGCAATAATGCTTTGGTATTGCAGGTTGTTCGTTTAATTTCATTTCATCCTTTAAAATCAAAATTACTATTTTATAAAAATTCTAATGAGGTAAAAAATTCTATTCTATATTTTGTATTTGCTCCATTGAAAGGCAGACATTTTTATTAAATCCTCTAAAAAACAATACAATGCTCAGTTTTGACAACAGAAATAGTTTGGGGGGCTTACAAGTGAGATTCTAGAGAGACAATGCACTGTTAAGGCACTCAGGGCTGCCTCTTCACAGCTATTTCTGTTTAGCAGCTCATAAAATAGCAAACCTGCTGACAGACTATCCATTTTAGAAATGTCCAGGTCACAAGCATTGCTTCCAAAAGATGTATTTTGAAACTTTTCCACTTCATTGATGATGGCCTAGTCCAAGAGTATATTCTGAAATCAAGTTGTGGGGAAATGGAAATTAATAGAAGGTGTTACCTTGTAACATTTACATAGTCAGTCTAGATCATTGATTTTGTCTCTTCTATGGAAGACACCATTTGAGGTGGCACACAGAAAAGAATGTGAGTGTTCAAACTGTAGAAGCTGAAGACAACATTGCTAGTCATTGCCTGTGTGTTCATGGGTAGGTTGTTTAGCCTGTCTATACCTTGATTTATCAACACATAACGGGAGAACATTGCAAGCCCCCCTCACACTTCCTGAAATATTTTCTGAGTGGCCCATAAGTAAAAAGATCTCAAAGGAAAGTGCAAAGTCCTTTTATTAGTATTGACTTGAGTAGCAATATTTTTATTTCCCAGGTGAGAGAATGATGGTATATTATACATCTTTTTTTCAAAGGGCCAGAAAAAGGCAGAAACAGGTCTAAATGCTGACTTGGCAGGTACTTAGATAAACCTTCCCCAAGCCCCAGTTTTTCACTTCCATAAATTCCAGAGTTTTTATGTCAGTGAGTAGATGATGATATGTTCACCCATTACACATTTGGATGTTATCATGAGCGAGATATGAAACACATTTCAGCGTTACAGTCGCTACTGAATAAATCAAGCCTCAGTGATGCAGTGTGATGGTATGAAAATCTCACAGCCTGCAAAGTCAGTCACTCATATGTGATGAAACTGGATCACTCTCCTTAAAATGCGCTCTTAGCCGGAGCTCTCAATATGTCAGCTCACTGCGCTGGAAGAAACTGGCAGGTGTTTTGAGCTTGTTGAAATGACAGCAACTTTAGCATATATTAAGAAGAAAGGGCTTACTTCCGTCTTTCACTCTTCCTACTGTTCTACCAATGGAGTTCAGCTTGTTTCAGCCCTTGGAGATGTCATTCATGAAATCCAACAACAGCACACAGGCAGCCTGCAGTAATTGCCTTTACAATTTGTGCCTTTGTTGCTTCCTAATTTCCTGAGCTCTGCACTTGTCAGTATATCCAATACATAGCAACAATAATGGGACATTTGTTTTCATGCTTCTATTGTCACTGTGTTTCTTAAAAGAGGAAATAATGTGAGTGGCTACGACCCATGAAAAGGGAGGTGGGTTTCTAAAAGGCTTGTCTTTCAGAACAGACCAACTGGCATGTCTTTCCCAATACTGGGGAACCTGCAGTGGGTTCATAACCCTGCTTTAGACAAAATGAAAATCACATGAGCAGAAAGGGAAGAGTTTTCTTTTTCCTGATGAAAAGATGTATAAATTGCACATGCAAGTTCCTTTGGTCTGACTGCTGAGGTAGCTTCTGCTCTACTTCAGAAAATGCTCTTGCATGTTTCCCATAACCTCTTCTAAAGACACACTCTGTCTGTGTTTAATATCACTGTAGAAAAACAAACACCTGACTTCCATTATGAGGCAGAGGTCCACACAGGACAGGTTCTAGTCCTTCTGCAGTTACGAATTAAACAGAGAAGGAAAGAAGCAGTTCAGCATCTTGCTGCTCAGTACCAATTTACTGCTTCGATGAAGTATTATCAGAAAGAAAATTAAGAAGGCACTCATACACAAAGCATACAAAAAGCATGGAAACATCTGCCTAACTAAACACTGAAGAAACAGGTGAGCAAAAGTTTCAAAAGTTTATGTCCTTGTTTCCTACAGCCTGGCCTAGACAAGCCTAAGCAGTGGTCAAGAGCATGTTACCTCAAGAGCAGTGTGGGGTGAGTGGGAGGAGCAGTGGAAAGTCTATAAGTGCCCTGCCAGGACCTGCAGACTCCTTTAACACAGGGATGCAACAGGAGGAGGGGGCTGCTGAAGAGCACTTGGGGTTTGCCGGTTTGCACAGCAGGATATTTCCTTTCAGATAAAAACTGAGTTTAACCAAGAAAATGGTACAGCTGGAGCCAGTGCCTGGGCCAGTGGAGATAGACGGGGTGAGGTGGAGGTTTGCAGTTCTCCCTTATGTGAAAAAAGAGACAGAGACACACAAAGACTGAGGAAAACATTAAGAGTGTTGTGCATTTGTTTGTCTAAGTTTCCCTACTTTTTCACCTCTGCACTGACCTTCAAGTCATACCAAAACAATCCTGAAAACGTTTCACTCCATTTTGCTGTGAGGGCTCCCTGGGGAAAGTGGCTGGACGTTACTCTGCGAGATGGGAGGGAGATGTAATCACCCAGCTAGGGCACCCCGAGGTGCTGCACAGCCATTAATGGAAGGTGATAAGGGCAGCGATGCCTTTCTCCAGCAGAAAATGCAGCTTTTTCTAAGTGCCAGCGGCTGGCAGACTGCTGTGCAAACTGTTCCCCTGCCATTCCCACCTCTTTGTCCCCTTAGGGCTCAGACGACCTTTAACTCCCAAGTTGTCTGTGGTTTTTTCTGTTCGTGATGTATTCAATATTTTAACAACAACAAAGTCCTTGCAGTATCACTTGATGCAAGCTGTTGCCAGACCTCCTAAAGCTGCATCCAGCCTGGAAATGGTTTGCAGTCAATGTCAACCAGTGAAAAAGTGAGATATGAGACTGGGCAGTATGTGAGCTGCTGCTCAAGGTGAGAAGGAGTTGAGAAGTGTTGCTGGCCCATGACTGCTGCTTCCCCAGCTCAGGCTGGTCTCGATGACACGGACACGGTTTCAGTGACTCTGCCACCTGCTTAGGGATCTCCTGGTCTTCCTGCATTTGTGTGTCCCTTTGTTGCCACATTCTACTTCTCTTACCAATTTTCACCACAGCAAGCTGTAATACAACCCAAGTTCAACTTCTCCAGAGACACTGCACAGTGTGATTTCTCAGGCCTTATCAATTTTGTAACATTTGTACTATTTTTTGAATAGGAATGATGTCCAATATTAAGCAATAGCCTTTTATTTGTTGTGTCACTCTGTGAACTCATAGAAGTGCTTAGCCACTTTGGCTGTGTTCAGACATTGTGACTATGTCTTCATTGTCATGCTCTGACAGCTCTGATTAGCAGACAATACAAATTATTTTTCACACTCCTGACCTTAGGAACAGAAGTAGTCATGACTTCACAGATTGGCACATACGTTTGACAATGTTCGTGGAGCCCAGAGAGGGTCTGGTGTTGTTCAGGTTCACACAGTGAGTTGTTGCAGATTCCTGGAGTCTGGGATTGGGGTAGTAACCCTTAGCCACCGCTTTTCGATTTGTGGAGGATATTTAAGGAACTGATGACAGCGCCTTTGCCTAGAACAACTCACCCCAGTGGGAATCCAAGAAAGCTGTAGGTGTTTGCAGCATGCAAAATAATGCAAAAGATGGAAAAAAAATTCCTTGTGTTTATATACCCACTGCTCCTCTTTGTCATGAACTGCTCCAAAGCTGAGGGTCACTGGGTTGTCCTCTCTCCTCTTACACTCTTCTACCAACAGCATTACTTTACAGAAAAGGAATTCTCTGTAAGCCATTTCTAGGCCAATTCCAGCCTTTACAAAGCAGTGTGAATCAAGCAGAGGGGAGAACCCAGCCTCCCAGATGATTTTCCTTGGTTCAAAGACAAAACTCAGAGAGCCTGTCGTTTGGGAGAACTCTCTCATCTTCAGAAAGCTGCTGTGCCCTAGGACAAGGACAGCTGCCCAGTCTTCAAAAGAGAGAGGAACAAAAGCACTGTGGCTCAAGTTCTCACACCTAGCAGTGGATGTCCCATGACTCCCCCGTGCTCAGGTATTTCCATCTGTCCAGTGTGAGGGGAAAGGGTGTCCTGCTACGCTTTCCTGTTCTCTAGGGCAAAACTCAGCTTCACAGTAATTCAATTTAATGTTAATTCAGTGCCTAGCAATTGTGCAGCCATTCTGAATGTGCCCTCTCATCAGTCTGATAATAAAGAGCATATTCTGCTCTGAAAATTACTGGAAATGTGAACTTCATTAGTGTTCATTTTCTCTGGGAAATCCTCTGTTTCTCTTCTTCTGCGGTTGGGCTATGGGAGTTCTGTAAAAGAACAGTTTATTAGAGCAGAATAACCATGTCTGAACTACGAGAAGCGTATTTTGGTGCTGACAAATCTGATTACAAAACCACAATTGCTTGGAGTTTCAAAGGACTGTTCTAGTGCACCTTGGCTTTTCAGTCAGTTTTATGGGTGCAGCATGTATCATAAAAATACCACACAAGTGAATAAGCTCTTACAGGTTTAGTGTGTCTGTTTCTCCATCAGTGTGTAGGCTTATTGCTCACTGGTTTGCTTTGCACTTTTAATGTCTTCACAGGTCAGACTTCAAAACTGCCCCTGGCAGATCCTTCTGCAATCAGGCAGAATTTTCTGTAATCCAGCAGGTCTTCCAGTTATCCAAATGTTCATTCTATAGAGCTAGTACAGTATGGATTTATTCACGCACTTTCACTACTGCTTCTTGGGACCCTCTGACTAATACAATATTCCATCTCAGAATAATTCACAGTCTCTCTCTGCCTGAAAATTGTATCTTACAATAATCAGTCCAAATTGCAAAATACTTTAAGCAGCAGCCTTGTTTGCCCGATGCTATTTAAAAATCATGAAAGCAGTGGAATGAAGTATGAGGGAGCAAATCCATTCTCTACTCAATACAGTATCATCCTTGAGAAGGGGACATTGCAAAGACATTGATATATAAATGGATGATTAAAAAATGGACTTTCATGTATTTGGAGGTGTACATCGTGAACAGTGACACAGCTCTGTAACAAATAACAGTATATCTTCTAGATTAGCATGTAAGGAAAAGGGATATAATCTATATTTCCAAAGCTAATGTTGTGTCCTTAAAGGCTTCATACTGAATGTCATCTGTGCATTCACAGTGAGTGGATGCCAGGTGAACTACATGTATTGCTGTGAACAGATGGGATGGACAAAAGAATAAGTGTTACCCTTCTCTAATTTTCCTGTCTTTAGGGTATCTGGAACTTTTCCAAGGGCCTTTGTGGTTCTTCAGAAACACATATTAAAAGCAGGGCCTAATTGGAGAGGTGATCCCAATGCCCAGCACAGGTGGCAGCAGATGAAAAGGAAGGCAGCTCAGTGTGGTGAGGAGCGATCCCAACATGCTACCAACCACATTGTTTCTGCCAAATGTCACAGCAAAGGAGAATCTTCCTTTTTTTTCTGTTTCATTCTGGTTTCTGTTATAGTCAAAGTCTTGTTTGTGGGCAGAGTGAAAACACATCCTATATATAAAGCTGAGAATTTATTGTTAGTGCAGTTCTAATATGAGAATTTCTAGTTGCCAAGATCTCATTACTACAAAAAGAGAAGGAATGAGTCTATTCAGAAAAAGTTATCAATAATAACAGTTTAAATTATTGTGCACACACTTCACCATTTCTATCCCTTCTGATGGCATTATGCTTACCCTTCCCCAGGTTCGCTGGATCATTCTGGTGGTGGGATGGCACTATGGTGGGTCATAAGCAGCTAGACTCCTTTGCTAGAAAGAATATAATGTTTGTGTTGATGATTTCCTTTTTCTTAATCCAAGATCCACTCCTAGTCATTTTTCTGTGGTTGATAACAGGCTTCTGCATCACTCTCTCCTTATTTCTGTGCTGTTCCAAATTCCATCCACATTTTTATGCATGTTGTCTTTTCCATATGTTAGGAATGATTCTTTTGCTATCTTTTCTAAGCCTAAAAGCAGTTTTGTCCCACTCCCAGTCTGCATCCAGGACTGTAAGTGAGTTTTGTACAGACATGGAGTCCCTGCTGCCAGCCTGTGCCCTGTCTCTTACCACCCTGTGCCTGCTCTGTGTTTGTGCCTCTCTAGACCTTTATTGTCGTACCAAGTCTGTGCTTTGCTTGGCAATGTCATAGTGCTAGACTCATAAAAATAGCTTTCTACACTGGATAATTTTTTTATTCCTGCTATATACATAAAGCTATGGCTGTAAAACACAGAAATAAAAATAAGTAAAACAACCATAAGCATCTGGTCAGTTGAAGGAATTGTTGTCACAGCTAAACCAGGGGAAACAAAGCTGCAGGCAAGTCAGAAGCTCAGAGAGAGGAAACCTGACAAGCCTTAGCCTTGAGTCCTTGCAAATTCAGTACAGGGACCATGGCCTGTTACTGGCAATGGCAATACCTGTTAAAGGGCTTGGAACAGTATTATCCCCACTGGTGGTGGTGTTAAGTGCATGTTTGGAGTCTGAATTAGATTCTGGTAGCAGAATGAGTTGGGAAGGTATTTAATTTCTTCTCTGCTACAAATAGCTGCTGCAAGTACTTGTGGAAAGCAAAACCTGCCTTAACCTTTGTACTTGGGAGTAAACACAAGATATGGAATGAGGATTATTCCTGTGGAATAATTATATAATTATTCCTGACCCACCTTTCTGCACTACTGTCCTCACAAAGCAATTATCCGAGTCCTAAAAAAGCAGGTGTTCCAAAGAAAATCTTATTAAAACACTTATTTTGTATATTTTTGGTCCTTCCCTCTGTGACAGAGAGGTGGATTTATTACCAGAGGTGTGCGTGGGTTAAATTTACACTATCAACCTAAGAAAAAAATAGCCAAACATAGAAGCACTGCCTCTCAAAGGGAATAGTGGAGTAGAATGAATAATTACACCTCATATTTCTGAGCTCTGGAGGTCTAAGCCTCTTCTAATAAAAGATGCATGGAGACAAAATGTTTTAACACAATTATACACGAAGAGATGATATCCCAAGAAAACTAATCAAAACAAAGGATATCTGTAAAGCCTAGAGGGTTCACAGCTGCAACTCAGCAAGCCCAGCCACTGGCTAAATCCAGACCTCATATATTGATGAAAGAAGGCCAGTAGGACAATGTGTCCTGACTGTGACAGCCTTTTGTGAGAAACTTATGGCAAAGCATCATTTTTCATAGATTTATAAAGCTCAGGCCAGAAAAGATCATCTGGTATGATATCCTATATATCACAGGACATTAAATTTCTTCCAGTTAGCTCTGATTTGAGCCCAATAATTTAGGTCAGCCAAATGCATTTGAGTCTTCAGAATGGTAAATTATATTGTGCCAAAGAATGGTGTTCAGTAGCTTACTGATACTTAGAATTATTTAATAATAAAGTGTGGATTAAGCAACATTGCATCTGACTGTAACTGACTTTGCAGATCCATGAACTCTGACAAGTCTTGCTTTTATGATATAGACATAAATTAATCTGTACAGTTTTATTTCAAGGTTTAAATATCTCAGTTTCACCATACAGTTAACTCTGTCTCCTAGCAGTACATTTCCTCACACTCCATCAAAATCAGAACACTTGCCCTGGAATCCTTGGAAGATTTGCCTTAGATGACAGCTCCTGCACAGAAGACTTGCACAGAACACATAAGTTTCACAGAAGCCTTTTTTCTTGCTACCTTTTTTTGATTCTTTTTCTTACAACAAGGTGATTTGGTGCCTTTCTGTCCTCACAAATCAGGAACAAGTGGAAGGCTGTGTTTATTTGTGACTAAGTCCTAGTGTTCTTGTGATGTTCCACATTTTGATCCAGCCAGTAATGAGATAGTAATTTTACAGTTTTTGATTGATTCATTCTTCCTCAGACTACAAACCATTTCTAGATTATATTTGATTGGGCAAATTTTCATCCAAACTCTAGCTATTTAAAAGGATATCAGGGAGCATGTATCATCTTCTCCAGATGAAAAATCTCACCTTTGTGGGATGCTGAATGTAGTAGCTATTTGCAAGGAAAAGAATGGTGTAGTATTATTCTTCATAGTGTAATGGAAAGGTGTGGTAGAAAGCTGGAGTCCTTACATGCAGTGCCAATGTAGTTGGGACAGTATGAAGACCAAATGTGCTGGAGCTTGCTGGCAGAACAAGTATCATTCACCTAACCTTATCACCTCAACTTTTTTTTTTTTTTTGGAAAAATGATCGACAAGACTCTGTCCACCTAATCTGCAGATCTGACTCATGCCCAGATTTCACCAGTTTAATGAAGCAGCAAAATAAGTGCCCCAGTTCCCCTTAAGTACAATACAGATGAAGTGCTGCTGAAGGCCTCCAAAAAGGAGATCCTTTCAGCCAGTTTTATGTAGCTAAACACAAGCAGACAGAGTGTGCTCCTTAGATCCTTCAGAAATTAATCACAGTAATCTTCTTGTCTCCATTGGTTACATTAAGAACTCATTTTATGTAGGCTGCTTCATTAGGTGCCTAAAGTGTAATGAAGCCTGGATGTTTAAGTTAGGTGGATAGGCTCCTATAATCAGTATGGTCTTACCATGCACTAATTACCTCATGTCACCTAACTCCAGATAAGAGCACACTTTTAATGAGACTGCACCTGGTGCAGGAAGGCAACTGTGAAGAGTTGTGAAGCTTTTTTTTTTTCCTGAAAATGGACTATGTTCTGGAAATCAAAGGCAAGTCAGCAAATGGTCTTGAATCCATTGTATCAGATTACTGACAGGCTTCACAGCATTGTATCTTTCTTTTCTGAACCACGTAGTTGTGCTGGGGTTGCAGAGCTTCTCCAAAATAAAAGAGAGCAATCAGTCCTTTTAAATGTGACTTAGTAGCATTCACATAACCCATCAGAGAGATGCTAATTAGTAGGTAAATTAGATGCCTCTATCTGCATTTGTCTTTGGAGAGATAGTAGATATAATCTAGCAACCATGTTAGCTTCTTCTCATTCAGTAGGCTGGTTAAAAAACAGTGCAATAACCCAATAGGTGTATCATGTAACAGAATGTCTGTCGTGAGTAAAACTCAGCTTAACAGCCAGCCAGTGCAGGCAGTGATGCTTTACCTTCTGTAGTATAGCCATATAGCTGTCCTGTGCTGTGGTGTAACAGAGGATGAGGAGACACTGGAGACCACTCACAGGTTTCTCATTTCCTCACAGTGTCCTGACAGCTAAACAAGATAATCTACTTTGCAATATAGTGCCTTTTTGATAGAAACATGTCTCGGTTTTTGCATTAAAAAAAAAAAAAAAAAAAAAANTAAAAAAATAAAAAAAAAAAAAAAAAAAAAAGAAACATTTGAATGTTCTGCATCTCCATTGCACATACCTGTCAAATTTCAGGCAGCCATTTAGATGATGCTGTTGCAGTGGATGAGTTAATGGAGGAAGTGGCTTCCTCTTTGTTTTTCAACTCAGGCCTGCAACTGAGAACATTGAGGGCTAGAAATAGTATCTTCAGACTCTGCAGAGTTTCTATTATGATTTTATATGAGGGTGGTTTAGGCTGACTTTTTTACTTCATACTTGGAGTTGTCTTGGTGCCCACTCCAGCTGGCTATGATAGCTTAGTTTGTTTGCAGCACCTCTCTGAGCAGTGTTTACTTGATTGCATGCATGCATCTGGCCATGGCTGTCATAATAAATGTTTTCTAAAAGGGGACCCAGTTTTAGTAAGAAATTTCTCTCAAACCATGTAATTGTCACAGCTTTATGCCTTAACAGGACAGGCAAGTGCTCTTCCTTGTCACTGTGGAGAGACTGATCCAGTTCTGGCAAAGTGACAAAAGCAATATTTTTGGGGTCCAGAAGCTGCAGAAATTTTGGAGAGGATGGTAGAAGTAAAGGAAAATCAAGTGATTTGTAATGGCAGTCTGAGAGTTTATGATGGTGGTGAGGAAAGAATAGGCAGAACATCAGAAACAGGACTGTTTTGAAACTCAGAGTTGGTCTGACTAAAGCACAGGAAAGAGGGTCATTTAAAAGGAAGTTACAGGGCTGATGAGGAGATAGATTTTAATCCAGGACCTTCTGTGTGACCTTTGGCAAATCACCGTTTCTTGGTTCATCATTTGTGAAAGGAGTATAATAATACTTCTCTGCATTACAGGGGATCTTGTATGAAAGATGTATCTGTTAAGGGGGCTTGGTGCTTAGGTATATAAGTACTTAAAAGGCAAGGAAGCATTCTTCTGAGAAGACAATTGATCACACTGTTTTTTTAAGATCAGAATCTCTTAAGAATCAAGAATCCAATATTTTGCCCAGGAGGGTAGATGGTGTTACCTCTTGAGATGCTGATGCAAGATCAAGCATAAAACTCTGGCACTTGACAGCTAAATGCCTGCCTGAAGCAAGTTCAGTTGGATCTGAATCATTTCAATACATTTTGTGTGCTTGTAAGTGGGTTTTCAGTAAGGGACTGGAATGTCCTCTATTGAAGAAATTAGAAATATGGTTTATACCCTATCCATGTAAATTCCTTATAGCTGGCTAGGGGTATTTAAGTGTGTTTTCAAAAAATAAAGTTTTAGGATAACATTTGCAAGATATGTAATATGTCTGCTGTACAGCTTGCAGTCCTGAATTGCTTAGGTGCTCATAAAATGCAATTCCTTTCTTTACATTTTCTGCCTATCTAATCTCATCATAGAAAACAAAGTTGTATTTCATAAGACAAAAAAAACCCAACAAGATATATAAGGCTATACTGAGTTAGTCTGTAAGGCTCATTGTTGGGCTATCATTTTGGCAAAGAATATATCAGGATTAAAAAAAAAAAAAAAGGTATTTATACAGGCAACACAAATATCCATCAATATCAGGATTTTAGAGATTTTGTAAGTAATACAAATCCCACTGCTCCAGGGCATAAGCAAATCACTAATTAAATCAAGGTAAGAAAGAAATCTTTAGGAAAAAGTGCTCTATTCTAGGATTTCCACAGCAAGTTTTTAGCTTGTTATTCTCAAGTGCTTGATGTTGAAACAAGCCCAGACTAGAAAAACAAGTGATCAGGTTCCATTCGGGATTTGCTATTTCTGTTTCTCACTATGTATTTATCACACAGACATTTTTAAAAGTCCCACACACAGTACTTCTGCATTGTTCCCCATTTTCTGGTGTCACTGTCTACACAAACTCCAATCGAACAGGTTATTCTCTATGCTCACAGAAACATGTCAGTGTTTCTTTCTAACTGCATGACCCAGCTGTCTTCATTACATATCTGATCAATAAATATCGAAAAAAGTGAAGTGGACAAATGAAAAACCCTCACTTAGCAAGTCTTTTTCCCAGGAAATCCTTGATTTAAAATATTAATAAGTATTTATATCCAATTCATAATTTCCATAGATTACGGAAGAATGGAGAATTTTCAGTTACTTTGCATTGGTCTTTTGGAAACCCATTCAAATAACTTCCATGTTTCTAAAATCCTGTGGTCATTCCACACAAGATTTAGTGCTCCCACCCTGCCGTGTGTGACTCCCTTGCTTGTCCTTCGTGCTGCCAGCTAAGCAGGTTGAAAAGGAAGGACTGCTGCTCCTGGGCCCCAAATAACAGGTTAAGAACAAGCAATGTGCAACATGCAACACTTGTGGTTTCACAGCTGCCCCTTTTATTTCCTTCCCTTACACAGCAGTCTGACAGCAAGAGCTCTTTTGAAGTATTTTGAACCAAATGATTTCTCATGTAGAGGCATCTCAGTTCCAGGGAGAACTTCTTCATGAAGAAAGGTTACACAACACTGGTCTGTCTGACGGTGAGAGCTGCAGCTAGAGTACTGGGGACATGTATTTAGCTATTGCTTTGCCTGACTTAGATCGGGAGCGTGACCTTGCGTCTCCTACGTTTTAGATGAGTGACCAAATCACTGAGCTATCAAGGCAATCACTTCTGCTCCCTGGCCCTATTAGTACCTCATTAGTGAATCAAACAGAGCTGCACGATGAACCAGGGTCACCCACTCCAGGCTGTGTGATAGTCAGTAGTCAGTATCTCTGAAGCACCTCCAGGAGATATTGGCTTCATTCTACTGGGAAAGAGGAGTTCTGAAATCTCACTAAGTATGATGGGCTAAAAAGCTCCATCCACTTATCAAAGTCTGTGTAAATATGACTCATGGATAGTCCATATTTTTGTCCTCTTGTATGCTGATTTTTCACAGAGCTGGAACTAATCCTATTTCATCAATTTAAATTAATGGATGGGGCAAAAATATGGGTGCTATGGAGTCTGTAACCACTACTGTGGTCTGTAACCAGTCCAGTAACACACCAGTCCAATACAAGACCAATCACCCAGGCTCACACAGACACAGAGATTTGCAAATAGAAATTTGCAAGCAAAAGAGAACTTCCAACAAAACTGTTACCTCGTTTAGCCTCCCAGTTGGGGCAGAAGAGAATGGCATGAGATAACTGACAAAGGTGCAGTTGGACATGTGCTGAGCTATAGACTTTCAAGGAAAAATGCAGATTGGAGTGCCCAGATATCCTCTCACCACAGAGAGAAGAGGGAAGAGGAAATAAGAATTTTTTAACCCTTCTGTGAGTTAAATATACCTATTAACTTTGTCAAACTGCTGAAGCAAATGCAAATGATGTATGAAATGGAAAATCCTTGCCCACTGCACAGAGTATATGACAGGGCTGTGCATTCACTCTTCTACTGCACTATTTGCTGTGCTAATCAATTCAGACAGAGCCACAAAACCCCACCAAGCTCAGAGGTTTTGGATAAAAGAACTAAAAAGGCAGAACACAAGTATTCTGTTTTGTGGGATGATTTAGTGGTTCAAGCATCTGATCTGAAACACCTAGAGCCCATGAAACCTCAGGTTTAAATCCCAACAGGGTTCATTTCATCCTTTTATGTCTCAGAAACAGATAAATTGAGTACTCTGTAATTTTACTCTGAAGGATCCCTACAAATAAAATCCTTTAAAACAAACTCAGATTCTTCATATGTTGGAATCTTTTCATTCCCTATTTAAAAAAAAAAAACACACTGAGTTAATCTTGATGGCAAAAGAGACAACTTGTTTATCTCCCAAGTGCAATAGTCAGGGAACTTTGTGCTCATACTGCCTATGGTGAATATCTCTTTGGCAGTTAACATGGTTAAAATGGCCCAGATTATAAATATCAATATATTTCTTGAAACTTCCATTCAAGGACTGACCACCACTTGGGTAGCACTAACAGCCTGGATGTTTCTAATTTACCCAACGAGACTCTTCCAGAAATCAGAAGCAGTACTTACTCTGTATATGCATTAGAACCTGGTGCTAAAATACTGGCAAATTTCACGAAAGATTTAAAAATACAAACAAAGAAGTGTTTGTGAAAAATCCTGCCACTGCTTTTGAAGTTTGATAAAAATTATTTTATCACAAATTGAAATTCTGGAAGGTCAACCATCTTCAGACCCACAGTCCCAGGAAAACTAAGACACAGTACGTTTCAAAACCATTGAGAACTCTGTAACTCTGTAACTTCATCTATTCCCCACTGAAATGCAATTCAGATGTGTAAATAAGCAGCAGTTTACATTTAAGTTGTCATAAACAATTTTGTACTTCCACCCTTTCTCGTCCTTCACCTTGCCCTTCTCTCTACATTTCCTTCATATTGAAACTGAAATTTTCTCTGTTACTAATATATGCTCTATTATCATTTTCCCCTGATGACAGAAAAGGCTGTATTGTGTCCTTTTTTGTGAACTTGTTCACCCAACAGTTCACCTATCTGCTAAAAGGTGTGACTTGCAGTGCTGCCACCCTTCACTGCAGGAACTGGGGACTCTTCTGAACAGTCAGGGTCCAATCTATCAGCACCAGGTTCCCCAGGACACAAGGGAAGACTTGCAGCACAAGCCAAATGTAAAGAGCATTGCTGCTGTTATTTTCCTTTCCTCAGTTTCCAGAGAACACAAGTAGCTGGGGGGTTGGAGAGGGGGCAGGGGTTACTTCGTAGGAGAGGGGTGTTATGGTTTCATTTTTGTTTGTGTTTTATTTTTCAAAAAAAAAGTCATTCCCTGTCTAAAAGCAGTTTTCTCCTCTATTCATGCTGACAGTGGTTCTCTGAGAATAGAATCAGTTGTTCTGTTATTTCATGTTAAACCTTGGTCAGAGCTGTGTGTGAACCTTTAACTGAGATCCTGTGCAACTTAACAAACACTCAGCACAAGGTTTAGCATTCCATTGCCAGGCAAATGTGTGCTGGGTGGGAGGACATCATCTCAATGGGTTCATCACTGGTTGAAGCCCAGGCAAGTTCCCACCAGCCTCCCAGAAACAGGTCAAGAGAAGAGCCAAGCCTGAAGTACTGACCACAGGAGAGCTCTTCCCTTCTTCGTGTTTACTCTGGCCACGGTCAGTGTTGCCACTCAGCTGGGTCTGGATCCTGCAAGGCCATCATGATATCAGCTACCTCCAGCCACTGCTCCATGCCTGACCCATCTCAAAGTTCTCTGCACTCATGCTCAGGGAACTTATTTTACAGTTTTACAATTTTTTCTGTTACATCTTGAATCCTTTGCTAAATGGCTACCAAAGCAGAGTGCCAAGGATGCTAATAACAAATGAAGCTGTAAAGGTGAAGACCTGGTAACATAGCAGCTGAGGCTTTCGTGCAGAAGAGAAAAGCTACATGCACTGAGGATGAAATGAAAAGTACATCCTTGGGTTTAGCACTTCAGAAGATTTCTTTGGGTGGAACAGCTTTTGTCTCGGCCAGAAGCCATGTCATCACCTAGGAAACAGTCATCCTCTTGGAAATAAAGACATATTTAGATTACAGAGGCTTCCAATAAAAAAAAATAAAAAAGACTTTAAAAAAAAGACAAAATCACAATACAAAGCATTAAGGTTAGAATGTGATGTCTGCTTAAAAAAAAAAAAAAAAAAGGATCAAATACATCCCAGATACATCCCAGGCTGAGAGTGTTCTGTCTGAAAGAAATGCCTGTATGAGAGATATAAAAGTAATAAAAATAGCCAGCACTCAGAAGAAACAGTAAAAAATTAGTCTCTTTCTGGGAGAATATCTAGCTGTACATTAGGTTAAAAAAACCAACCAACCAACCATCAAAAAAAAAAAAAAAACAACCTAGAGCAATCAAAGGGGATTTTTCTCTCTCTCCAGTGTGTATTTTCTCGGCAGTTGTGCTCACTTGTGGATAGTATTAAAGCACTTTAGTTTTCATTGTAGAAAACAGTCATAGGAAACAAGTGAAAGGGACCTCAAAAGGCCATCTAGTACATCTCATTGCTCAGAGGAAGAGTCAGCTATGCTGATGCCATCTGGACAGATGCTTTGCTTCTTAAATGGGCATTTCATAGTTCCATAAGGAATGTTTCAAAATAAAATCTTAAACACCAACTATATTAAAGAAAACATGTAGCCACACTGTCCTATGAGGACTTGAGAGAAGGAAAAAATTCCAGGTTTCTCTTTCTCCTCTGATTTCCTGATTTTTTTTGTCAGGACAGATGCTCGGTCCCTGTTGGCAGGCAGGAGTGTGGTAGGGCTGGGGTGAGCAGTGCTGTTGGTCCTGGCAGCAGAAACAGGCAGAGCAACCAAGGGGTCTCCACTGGGAGAGCTGCCACTGTCTGCAATGACAGCATGTTGATGGCCATGCAGCCATGTTAAAATTCCCAAATTTAGCATCATGGACCCAGGTTGCGGACCCCTCAGGAATTCAGTCTGAGAACAAGACGTGACTGCAGGAAGATACTGCTAGCTCAGAACTGAAACAGAGATAAAGCTGCTGGAACATTTGGGGAGGAAACTTGCAAGCTGTACTAAGAATAAGCAGAAGGTCAAGCAAAGGCACTGTCATAGCTGTTCACTCTGGACAATTAAAATTTATTTTAGTTTAGATTCTACTGACTTTAATTGAATTCTGTACCTTATGTAAATATGTGCTTTATTTGTCCTTGCCCTTTAAATACTATACTTTCAGTTGTTCTTCACAGGTTTTGTGGAACAATTGGATGAAATCTGATGTAAGCAGGGAAGACATTTGTAGAATGAGAACAATTATTATTAGAAGTATTAGAAAAGTATTAGAAAAGTGATACAATTATTGTTTTCAGCCACCCCAGTTGTCCTAAGTAAAATTAGTTAATTTTGGTAAAAATACTACTTTTGAAAGTTATTCTGTTTCTTATTTAATGCTCAGTCTAAGCTGTGGCTGAGAAGATCTCACACACAGTCTTTGCAGATGATCCAAACTCTCTTAATTTAAAGTTTGGAGACTGAAAACCTTCCTTGACTGCTTATTTGAAACCATTTAGAGTTAGTACTAGCTGTCTAAAACCCTAGTCAATATGGACATGGATACCTTAAAAATTATATTTAAACTCTTTATTGAAATGCAACATTTAGGCACTATGTGAGATTTCAATATAAGATGATGTGAATGTGTAACTGTGGCTCATGCTGTGCACTTCTCCAGAGTGCTGCATGCGTGCTCAACAGAAGAGTATGGCTGTAGTAGAGTGTGATTCATTGAAGTATCATGAAGTGTGATGTTCCTGTTTTCCAAGTAAATTAATGGATTTTGTCACTTGAAGGTCAGACCTCTTCAGAGCATCTTGCCCCTTGGCTGTGGATGTTGTGAGCAGTACAAGTAGAGAGCAAGTGTGTAATGACCATTTTCAGCAGGTCACAAATCTGTCACAGTGCAGTGGCTTTCACCAAATTTTCATTTCTTCAGTGAGGACTCTTTTTCCAGACCAAATTTCAACCCTCAGGTATTTTCTCTATAGAGGCATCATAACTTTCTATGATGAAGGAAATATTTTTACCCTGTGCTTGGGCAGGACATCACAGATATAGTGGAGAAAATTTCTTCTTGTGCTGCTCTAAGCCCAAGATTTTATTCAGAACTCCTTTCAGATCCAGCTGAAACACAGCTCATGGGTTTGTGTTTTGATGTCTGCTCTAATGAGAAAACAGCCCTCTGGATGGTATTTCCCATCTGTAACAAAGATAAAGCTCTATCTTTGAGACACATTTGTTGCTGGTATTGTTTTTTGCTAGAACATAACACAAGTCTTTTTAAGTCATTGTGTCATTGAGTCAAGTCTCTCCCTGGAGATCAGGATCCACAGTGAGGAAAAATGCTACAGAATACTTATATTGTGATCCAAAACAATGAGGCTCATCCTTTCTAGAGGAAGACCAAGGCAAGATGCTCTGAAGAGGACTAACCTTCCAGTGACAAAATCCATGAATTTACTTGGAAATTATTTGCTCTAAATGTGAATTCCACATTTCAGAATACTTCAGTGAAATACCTTATTTCCAAGACTTTTCACCCACCTTAATGATTATTTCTAATATTTTCTTTCAGAAGCAAATTCTATTCTAAATATGTTTCTCTACCAATATCAGCTTTTCAAGTGCACGTTTGAATGTTGCTTTGCACAGCTAAAGCATTATGGTGCTTTTCGTGGCACCACAGTATTATGACTCAAGACCAGTGGTTAGTGAAGAAAGTACAATGAGAGAGAGTTTCCAATATTTATTCCAGGGATGGGAAGTCTGGAGTTGTCTCCACTTTATTGCTATCAAGATGAGTTAACTGAAGCATGATGTACACAGAAATTACTTTGCAGTTAATAGATAAAGAGAAAAATAGACATAAGTGCCGTGTCATCGGTGACAAATTTATTGCATTGCAGTTTAGGATCTATGGAAAGACTAGATTGGATTGAAGATAGGGTGCTTCTATAGAGATCACAACTCTCAGAGCTACCCAAGCTCAGTTGTTTAACTCAGTGTACGGAGATTACTCTTTTGTCACTACTGAATGATTTTAACATTTAATCCATGGACTTTTACAATACCATGCACATTTGCTGGTGAGAACCCCAGAAGATTAGAAGACTAATTTTTTTTTGTTCAAAACCTTATAATATTTTTTTGTAGTCACTGAGCTGCTTAGAAAAACACTTCAAGTATATTTTTATCATTGCAATTTCTGACTGAGTTAGAAAAGTTGACAGGCTAGAACTTATTGTAGTGTTTTATCTGTTGGGTTTTTTTCAGTACTTTCTTCAAGAAATCTGGATTCAGGAAGTAGTGTCTTAACCAAACCTGGTCCACAAAACATTCTTACCTTTATGAATATTTTTCTGTCAGATTTCACTTCATTCACACTGACCTCCTCCACAGTTGCAAGTCAGAGACTCCAAAGTCTGCATACGTTTTACTGAAATTGCATTTTTAAGTGTAATCTCATGATCCTCACAAGGTCTATAAGCCACTTGCATCCTGTACTAACATCTTTTTAATGCCTTTTGCACAGCAGTGAGTTAAAACCTACTCTTTGGTCTTTAAGCCCTGAAGGATTTATGCATACGAACTATGAACAGGTCTATAAAAATCAGGATTGCTCACAGTGCATGAAATAAAACATTTTGTACAATAAAAGCCCAAGATCTCTCCAAGCATCATTTTTCAGATGGTTTTATTATTATTTTTTTTTTAGGAAAAATATAAATATTAATCCTTCTCTTTGCACAATGCTTCTTAATTTTTTGTCTGGGCATTTTCCAGGACCAGAGTGAAGGAGCATGGAAGAATACATGCAGGGGCATGAGGAATGAGGCTGGGGAAGCCATGCCAGAAACTGGTGCACAGGGAAGGCCAGATCTGAGCCTCAGCTGGCAGAGGAGGGAGGAAAAGGGGAATGGGCCATCAACATTGAGTCCAAGGCTCCCCAGAGACCCAGTGGAATCTGCTGCAAACTGACTGGAGAACTGGCTGTGATTTTTGAGGTGGCTTTCCCAAATAAATGTAAACCATATAGCCCAAATGACCACATATAACCATATTTCCATGACAGCCCTGTCTTCTTAGTTGATTGGAGATAGAATCATAGATGTATTTTTGCATACTTGAAAAATATTTATCTTTACAAAATGTTTCATTAAAGAGTCTTTCAAGTAAGTAACTTTGGGGCTTAGGTTTGGGGATTTTTGGGGTGGTTTTGTTTCGGTTTGGGGTTTTTTTTTGTTGGTTTTTTGAGGTTTGGTTTTTTTTTTACTTTTTCTATGTTCTTTCTGAGTTTGCATAGGATATGAGTCTCAGATGACCATATTTGTACTGATGTAAACAGAGCCCAATTATAGCTGAACTGATTTACAACAGCTAAGAACCTGTCCATAAAGCCAAATCAACCTTTAAATTAGACTCAAAAGAAATACTACCAATTAAATTTAGTCTGTGACCTCTAACATAGGTTTTACAAGCTCAACATATTATGGATTTCAGTAGGGAAAAAATCAATTAAACTTTAAAAAAAATCAAATCCCTAAAGTATCAACCTTGAAAAATGTAGTTCAAAAATCCTCTAGCATCCAGCTGTTTCCATGGTTTCACATCCTGTGTTCCAATTTTTAGGGTGCTATATGTGATATTAAAGCAGTGGGGAAAAAACCTCCATGAGACCCTTGTTTCAGTTCTCTTTTTTTTGTTTTGTTTTGTTTTCCAGCTGCTACACCTGGGGGGTTTTGTTTTGATTGGGGTTTTAAGGTTTTTTTTTCCTCCTTCTCTCTCTGCAAAATCTCTGCTTATATTTGGATCTGAACATTTCAAAGGCCTCAGAAATGATGGAACTGTTCTCTCTGTAAGGCATAGCAAAACTGTCATTGCTTTTGGTGGGAGCTGGACTGGGCCCTAAGAAAAATCAAGGGAAAAAGCATCATCTTTTCCCAAACTCCATTTCCCCACCCAGAAATAAGCTAACATAACCACCTTATGCAACAAATTTATTAAAAGCAAATAGTCATCTTTCACTGTAAATCCTTCTGTATACAATGTTTTGAGTAAATGACATTTAGCAGCATTGTAGCTTTAATGGTATAGAAAACACTAGCATCTCAGTACTTAAACCTCTCTCCCATGGTGAATATCATTTTCAATATCCTGTAAAAATTCTTTGAAGTGTTTGTATCCAGACTGCCCCAACGGATTTACTCAGAATTAGTTAACAGTGAGAAAGCATTGAACTAAATTTATCGGTTACGGTCTCTCATGATCACATAAAAAATAAAATTAAAAGGAACCCTCTAAAGAATACTTTATCAGGCTTGGTAATGGCATCATCTCTGACAGTGAGGCAATAAAAGCATATTAGTGACCCCCTGATGAAACATGTTTACAGGCAAAGTCAAAGAGATTGATCATTCTCTCTGGGAAGTGGCATTTTCCTTCTATGCCCTGTTACTGCTAGTCACAGAAGCATTCTGATCGCCTAATGCATGACAGGAAGGAAATGTGTGAAATGGGATGCAATTATCAGGTCTTGCTCAGCTTTCCAAGGACACTTGGGAATTCTTGCTACTCCCAGCCTGAACTCCCTTGTTGTACTAGTAATGCTGCTAGCACTGTGAAAGAGAGCAAAAAGGTCAGTGACAACACTCCAGGTCTTGTGCTGGGCTTCATATAGGTACCATTTCTCTCTGAAGTGTTTATAGTATAAGTAGGTAAGAGAGAGAAAAAGAATGTTCTCTTTTAACTGCTCATCTCTCAAATGATGGACCAATGCTCAGTGGTCAGTGGATTGGTCTTTCCCAGAAACTGGCTTGCTTTCATTCAGTCCCATTTTTAGCCATTTTTAGTCATTATGCACCACTTTTAGCCATTAACTCATTTCCCATCTAAATGTGGAAGTCAAACATCACGTGAAGTGTTTCCCAGTGCCTCTGAGCACAAACCAGAATGTTGTGACTTCCTACCCCATTTCTCACCCTGTCCCTCATTACACAGGCAGTGTGGCACATAGGGCTGCAAGAGAGGTTTTAATGTCAATACAGTTTTCATAAGTAATAATTCTTCAGTGATGAGCCAAGTAGAGTGGCTCTATTACTATTGTAAAGCTCAGTTCTTTGATTTCCTTCCCCAAGAATAAACCTTCAGCATCCACTCAGCCCTTCCATGTGAACACATGCTGTGGATTGAGCAGGGAAGAAAGACATCCCAGGATGCATTCAGGACAGGGAAAGGGATGGGCACTGGGGACTGTCTCTGAGCAGGGCAGTATGTGGCTTGGCAGCAGGAACGAGTCAGTGTGATCTGGGTCTGGCAAAGCTTGGAAGGACTGAGAAGGGGTCAGGAGCCAGGCCCCAAGGACAGTAGCTTTGGAAACTGGTGTGTGTGAAGGAAAAGCTTTAAAACATTGAACATGTTTAAAACCTCCTCTTTCTGTTAGATTCTTGATTGCCTTAAGAGTCAAAATGATTCCAGTTCTTGGTTCAGCATTCTCTTCTTGTGTCATCATCCCTATTTTTGTGTTGAGGTCCAGGTGGATCTTTGCGTGGCTGAAATAAATAAGACATTAACTATGAACCATGTATGTGCAGGTGGGAAGAAGAAAAAAGCTGCAAAGAACTAATTGCAGCAACCGTTTTCCATGGTATAAGGGATCTGTTAAGATTTTGCCATTCAGTTGGGTCCCATATACTTTGCTGTTCCTGAGTGCTCAAGACATGTCTAAGGTAGAAATGCTTTCCTCTAGCTAATTAAGAAGATGCATTTTTTCATGCTATGTGTCAGGAAGATCAACCAGACTGGTGTTTGTCACCTTTGCATTAAATTACTGAGCATTACTGTACAAGAGTTTGATGGAGAACATGTCAAAGAGGATCCAGATGGTCCAACACATGGTGACCTGTCACATCAAAAACACAGATTGATAAAAGTTTATCAGTTCAGTTCATCACAGACCACTCTTGGCTCCTTGTTCAATAGTGTGTTTTATTTTGAAGACCTGTAGTTCCACGGCTTCCATGACCCCGTTATTCACTGTACCAATCAACTGTGGCAAAAGTTCTCTTGAACAACAACTGACAGATACCAGAACAGCATTGCAATGAAGATGACAGAATTTTCTAAATGAGTCAAAGCTAAACATCACATCATCCATTCTCCTTGTTTGTCACATCTTGAAAAAAGTATTCTACATAGTTCAGAAAAACAAGAAAAATTCAAGTTCTCTTCCCCCCCCAAAAAAAGTCAGAGGGCCATAAGAGAATCTTATGCCTTCTAATATTAGCATACTTAAAGCTCAAGTGGTGAAATAGTCACCCTTTGTAACAGTGGCTGGGTAGGAAAGAATTTGATTCGTAGATCTTAATAAAGAGGACTAGGAAATACAAAAACTGTTAGGCTCAAAACCATTTTTAAATAGAATTTTCCCAAAGACCCTCATAGGGTTTTTGCTTTAACACACTATTACTGCAGCACAGTGTTGTACTGTGAAAAGCATTTCATTTGCAAGGAAAGAGGTTGTTGGTTCAGACAAGTGTCATTATCAAAGACAATTTTCACAATGCATTCAAGAGCATCATTAAACGTCTGCCTGATGATAATATTGGCTGTGCTGTGTCCAGGCTCTGGAATACAGATCCACTGCTGACTACTGTTTCAGGTATGAGAGTGAATATCTTTGACCTGGAGATTTTTCTGAATCCATCATATTGCCTTCAAGGCACAGGTCAATGTGAGTAGGGCTGTGTGACAAGAACCTGCTACTACTAAATTTTTTTTTGGCTAAAACAAAAACACAAAATTTCATCAAGACTGGAAAGTAAGTTAATAATTTTGATATAACTTCTTTAATCAGAAAAGATCAACAGGAGACAATATAATGGCAAAGGTGTTTAAAGTTTATTGTAACTCAATAAATCAGCTCTTAAATACCTTCCTCACCCTATGTGTCAGTAAAAGATGACCAGAAATTACAGAAAGTTATTTCCTCTGTTTAACTGAAAGTGACCGTTACACTTAGGGTTTATAAGAAATACAGAAAAACTAAACACATATTAAGCAAAAATACTCAGAGAAACAAAAGGAGGCTATAAAAATTCAAATTAAAAACCACTTCTGGGGGATTTGGATTCTGTGGAATCTGCAGCTGTAAAACAAATAAAAGATCTCTCAAATCATAAATTCATAGAAAGTTAGGGGTTGGAAGGGACCTCGAAAGATCATCTAGTCCAACACTCCCTGTCAGAGCAGGGTCACCTATAGCAGGTAAATATAAAATTAGCTGGGACTGTGGGCAAGTCTGAGCTAGAAATTTAGTGGATTAAGTCCAGTTTGGGGCCTGATTCAAGATGTGTAGAGTGGAAATAAATTTGACTGTCCTCAGGAAGACAGAGTGGATGTGATAGTTAATGAAGAATTGGTATATTGTGCATTAGGTTGAGCAGTCCTGGTATGACAGCCCTGGCTAAACCAAGGTGAAGAATGCTTCTGCCCCCATTCAAAATTTGCCTTTCCCCAGTGTTACAGGTTTCTGATGCATACTCCTGGGGAAAAAAAAAAAAAAAAAAAAAGGTGCTGTATGTTTCAGTGGCCTGGAAAAACTCCCACTACAGTAGCCTTGAGTCTGGGATGCCAAAATCAGTCCCTTTATCTCAGTTTGTCCTGAAATAGGTTGGGGAAAGTCACTGAGAAGTATAGTTTGTATCTTAAATGAAGTCTTCATCAAAAGATACAGAAACGTCCCAGACAGGCTGCTTTTTCCATATCATAAAAGCTTACTAGAAAAATATTCATGTTGAAAAAATCATTCTTTCAGCAAGTTTCCAAGCCCTGTGTGAAATGAGATATTCCCACCTCTGTTTTGCAGCCAAAGTCTCATTCTGATTACAGAATGTTCTCTAATCCAGCTCACTGCACAGTGGAAAGGCTTGGATTCAGTCTTCAAGGGGTATTTTCCTTCCAGCCTAAATAGCGTTTCTAGTCCATCAAGGCTGTGGATTATGCATTTTGTTCAAATATGAACTCCAAATACTATTGTTTAATTTTAAGGCAATATATTGAAAGACTGCATCTCCTTCTTAGATATGTAATTGGCCTTCATTTTATCATGCTATAGAAATAATACTTGTATAATCACTTAGTCCCTCATACTCTGTGGTCTTAAAAGATTGATATGAATGGCTCTTGTTGATACTACGAGAGTCAAAGCACACTGGGGAAATTTCAAGTGGTTATTTAGTTCTTCTGAACACTGTGAGTCATTCACAACTTTTGACCGCTGATGCCTAAACATCTTCCTTAAGGTTGCAGAAGGAGTCCTGGGTAGGATACAAGATCATACATAGGAGATATTAGTCATATGTGCCATAATAATTGGCTTGTATTCTCCTACTGGAAGGCATTAGGCAGTTCATCGCAGCCATCCTTGTGATTTCAAGAAAGCTAAATCAGTCTCATCTGATATTTAGAAACCAGAGTATACAGAATTCACTTTGCCTTGATGCAGGTAAATATATTTAAGAAAAAATGTTCAAATACTGTAATAACGGTGATACCACCTTAAAAACCATGAGTTTGTCAGATGACCATCCCTCAATTTTATAGTTCTAGCATTTCCCTTTTTCCAATCCAGCCAGAACATGCCTTCCCTTTGGCTCCACCTTTAATGCTAAGGTTTACAAGTATTGCAGTGTGATGGGTGCAGAGTGGCAGCAGCAAAGTTGATGACACAGGTGGAAAGCTGTGGCAGCTGATGTGACAGTGCTAATCCACTAAAATGACACCAATTTCCTGCCTTGTTTTTCACAGAGTATTAGCAAAATATCTTTTGCTACCGTTTGTGAGCAAAGAAAACACTACTCAAAAAATCAAAAGGAACAGCATGTTCATGGCCTTTGCAAATCTTTATAAGCTTAACCTTGTTTTCTTGAGCTCAGGAATAAACCTACCAGAGCTTTAGGCAGCTAAAGGTCATCTGTCAGCGAACAGTGCTGGGCCCTAACTTTGCTGTCAGACTGTCAAAAGTTAGCACTGGGGAGACTTGGAGTTGAGGGGGAGTACAGTATTTTGTCATTTTCTCTTTCGGGTTGGCTAAGGTGCTATAATATTTCTTCCTAGCTTAGGCTTTCTCATGGGATATTTAATCAAGCATCACCTGTACTGAAACAAGCACTTTAAGTCCTGGAGAGCATGATTCACGGACGGTTGTTCTGGTCCCAGTTAATGAAGATGGGTCCTAGAGTTCACTTCCAGGTGCCTCCAGCTAAAATTGTGTGAAAACTGCTTTGGATAGCCAAAGGAAGTCTGGACTGGTATCCATGTGCTGTTGCATAGCACGCACTCTCAGAGTTTCACATAATTTTAGAAATGCACACTGGGAATGCCCAGAGCTGATCTAGTGCCCCTTTTGGTGTCAGGTGACAGCCAGTCACCAGCAGTTCCATCTGTGGCCAATGAAGAAGGATGGACACTATTTATCTGGGATTCACAGAATAACAGAATCACATAATGTTAGGGGTTAAATTGATTTTTTTGAGAGGCAGCAAATCATTCCCAAATCTCTTTTGAGGATATTGACTTTTCAGTGAGTTGAGACCTTTCATCATCCCAGGGTGGTCAATTCATCTGCATGGGATTAAGCTGGAGATGAGGCAGGAAACACTGCTGTGCCCTGAGTTTAAGACACTGCATCCCATCCAGTCTGACCTCTGTTACTTGCTGACTGCACAACAGCATTGCTCTTCATCAGGATTTGCCAGGGAAAACACCAGCAGAGGTGCTTTGTGTCAGCCTCCCATGAGCAGTCAAATAGCAATCACTTTGGTCAGACAAATAACTCACATTGTTCAAATTCTTCAGTAAATTTTCTCTGACATGGCCATGTTGGATGTCTTGGGAAGAATATAAGAAAAGGGAATGGATGTAGCAATACTTTCCTTCTGCACCTTCTCAGATTCCTGTGATCTGAAGTTGAGGACCATGAGTATCTGCACGGCCTCAGTGACTCCTCTTAAAGTTTTCTTCCAGTAATTAATTAAATTTGGTTTGGAAACTCATTTCCTACACACAGAATCCTACTTCAAGTGTTTCCATATCTTAACTATGCAAGGTGTGAAAAGTGTCACCTTGCCTTCTATAGTCTGTCCTTTAACAAGCCTAACTCATTATCTGTAAGTAGCTACTACTTTTTGCAAAGACTGAGCACTGCATCCTAAGGAACTGCATCTGCCTCTGGGAGCCTAGAACATGACCTCCTGGTTGTGCAAGTAAGCAGAGATCTGTGTTTTTTCATGCAGTAATGAACAACCAAGTGTGGGTGCTCCCTGGTGTTGCAATGGTCACTCTTATGTCCTTGAAGATCACAGATTTCCAACAAATTTCCTCTAGCATAGTATTGCTGCCAGGGCCTAATAACCAAAACTCCATTCATTTTTGTCTGGACTTGGATTTGAAAAAAACACTTGTAAAATTCTGCATTAAACTACACATATTACAGAATATACAAAGAATAAGATCATGTCTGTGCACACAGATTTGTGTTTGGGCTTTTTGATCTCTGGTAAGCAAAGGTTTGCTTTAAATTTAAAAAAAAAAAAATACTTGAAGAAGTTTGGAAGGCAAGCAATGAATTGTGGATGCGAGGGAACCCAGCATGTAGTGTTAAGAGTGCTAGATTCAGGGAAAGCAGCTTGCAGCTCTCAAGCATATGCTCCTGTAACAACATCTACAGCACTGAGAGCTCTGCTCGGAGGCACTGTGGAGTGGCAACCTATAGGGCTGCCATCTGTCCCATTTCAGGCAAGAAAAGCTTGTCTTTTCACAGGAATGGAAGCTGCAAGCTGATCGCAATCATGTGAGGCTGGGGTTTCCTTGCTGGTTTATGTTTTTAAGAATGAGTGGCTAGGTAACCCACTGTCTTGGATCAAATTATAAATGTTCACAGTTTGACTATGATGTTCACATTCCAGCAATCAGCATCACACGGGTACCCAAGTCCTGCTAAAACAGCTATGATTTGTCTGGCATTATGAAAAAATCCTAGACTGGCAAAGTACAGTGGCTTTTTTGTTCAACTTCTTTAAAATAATGTAAGAAAAAATAATTTCTTCTGGGATAGCAAATGGCAGAGAAATGCAATAGGTGACCTCTTGAGGTCTGTCTCTCCTTCTCTGTCGTTATACAATAACAAGAGTTCAGGCTCACAGCTCCTTCAGCTTTTAGCAGAAAATCTTCCTGAGACTGAATAAAAAAGATAGTGAATCAGAAAAGAAAAACTAATGCTCAGAATGTAGCTGATACATCTTATGGTCCTGTACTAGTACTCAGGTCACCACTTACGATGAACCTTTGCATGTTTTTTCTGCCACCTTTGCAGGAACCTCGGTGTATTCAACAATCATCAATAACTTCTCAGCACCCTTGTGCTTATAAGCCAGGATGCTGGCTGCACAAAGTGCAGAAGAACCAGGGGAAGATTAAAGACTATAACTTCAATTTGCTACCAAAGTTACAGGCATACACTTAAAATAGGATTAATTTTCAGAATTGTGATATTATTGCTTTAACTGCAAACACTTTCTCCCTAACCAGGTCATCTGAGTGTACAGGAACATGCTCTTTTTCTTAGAGGATACAAGCAAATGGCTGAAATTAAGACACAAAGATAATAGCACACATCAGGGGAAGAGAACTAAGCTTTTGCTTCAAAAACATCCTTCACAGAAGGATCTAGTGGGATTTGAAGTTATCTTCTGAAAGTAGGTAAAAGTTAGAGCTTTCATTTGAGTTTCACTTTATGCTTTATGTTCATTTTAACCCACAGCTCAAAGCAAAACTCCAGGATTTGGGGAAATGAGCAAAAACTTGAAGATGTGCACTAAAATGTCACATGCAGAAATAAAAACGTCACATGCATGCATTAAAACGTCACATGCCTCAAGGCACCATGCCTTTTAAAACTACAGTGGAGTTTTGATATTTGACCTACAAAGACATCTTTGCAATTCCAGACTTAAGTAACCTGTCCAGTAGGAGGTAGCTGTGAGGGTGCAGGACAGACTCCTTCCTTTTCTACTGCAGGTGTGTCTTACGCACAGAAATGTCACAGAACGTGCACAGGATGTGTCTTATCCTTAGTTGTAGTGGGAAATGCAATAAATGCAAAAATAACTGTCATTTCCTTAAAAAAAAAAAAGTGTTTTCCAGTAGCAATACAAATAATTTACAGACATGAAGGCTTTTTTTTTTTTTTTTTTGGTGCATCAGGATATTGGCTGCACTAGACATGTATTTGAGCATGACATGCAGCATGTGGTAAAAATCATATCACATTTAATATGGATGTAGAGATAAAGCAAAAGAAGAACAAAGTCTGTAGGGGAGTATCGGAGTTCAGAAGCAGGCAAAGAAAAATACGAAGAGATTTGGAGAATAATTTTTCATGTGTGTTCTGTTAAAGAACATGGAGTTCTTGTTCCAGAAGCAAAAAGTGCCTTATCCAGCTCAGGAGCCTGAGCAGCCACCTCCAGGAACCACCTGGGCTTGAGGAACTACTGGGTGGGTTGTCGTTGAGGAAGACAATGCCTTAAAGGCTTGTGGATGCTGGTCCTGCTCCCATGTGCTGATATTTTCAAGACAGCAGATTTTGCCTGGATAAACAGGAATTTCTTAGTCTTGGGCAAATTCTTTCTTTTTGAAATGTGCCGGGTGTGAGAGAGGTCTTTGTGCCTTTAGCAAGCTTAAATTCAGGTAGAAGGGTATTATCTCTTACAGCATAAAATTTCATGAGCTTTTATTGTCCTGTCAGTGAGAGGTTGATATGATTTTATACTTCAAAAAGAGGAAAGGCTTTTTCTTCTCAGGATGGAAATCACATGATAATTTGTAACTTAAAAGTTTGAAAAAAATATCTGTAAAGAATTTTCAGTAGACACACACATTTTATTATTTCCAGCTATTCAGAATGTGGTGAGAGCTGTGATGATCTTTATTTATGCATTCTTTCATCAGCTCAATTCACAAATTGCTGGGATTTGATCTACAAGCTTTTGTTCATTAAAAAATGCTTAATGGGAATTAAAAGTTACATTTTCAACCAAGCTTTCTTCAGGAACAGTTTCTGATTTCCAGGGGTGAGGTTCTGGTCAAAACTAAAGGTGCTAAAATAGCTCAGGAAGCAGAAGACCCAGATCTTACTGTGCTGCTCTTGATGAGATCTGTTTTATTCCACACCTGAATAGAACCATCTACCCTATAAAAAGAATGTTTCCAGCAGACCAGTACCAGTGCCTTTTCCCTTCTCCCTGCTCTGCTACTACAGCTTCCTAGACCTGTGTTTTTGTTGTCTTCCCCATCTATTTCTTTCAAAAAAAAGTCTCCCTACAATACTAAAAGTTCTTTGGGGTTTACTGGTTCCTCTAGTCCTTCTTGTTCCTTTTTTCCCCCCTCTCTTCTTTTGTTCTCCTCTTCAGACAGACAAAGCAGTCCCAAGTCAGCAGAGGTTCAGAAAAGCAGATTGGCACACCAAGGATGGCCCCAGGCTGCATCATTCCACTGATGAGCCCTCTCAGTAGTTATCACATTGGCAACTTCCTCAGAATTATTCAGCAAATAAATGTGAATTCTTTTCCTGCTAATCTGAATCTAGTGTTGTAAAAGGCGGGCAGAGACAAAAGAGGGGATTCAACATTGCCAGACAGAAATAGAATACCAACGGTGTCCACTTCTTTTATTTAAAGTCACTAGACACAAGGGGAAAACTGCAAATTAGACCATTACAGCCTCCTTCTGAAGCTTTGGTGTCTTTGATGGAGCACAGTCCTTTTCACCTGTGAGAGTTTATAAACCTAAAACCTCTTGTTTGTGCAGTTACTTAATCACTGTAAAACTGCACATTACTGTTGTCACATGGCTATGCTAAAAGGAATATTTAAAGGGAAACAGAGCTTAAGGGTAAGCTAGAGTTTGGTGATCTGCCAAGCTGAAAATAGCATTTAACAGGCTTTTAATCTATTTCATAGGTTATTGTCCCCATGAGTGCTGTTACAGTCTACAGATAAGAAAAATGAGAACAAAGGGTTATTTTCACTTACAATTCAGCAGCTGCTGGTATTATTACTGTGTCATTGGTAATCAAACAGAGGTGCACTAATAATTGCATCCTTTAAAATGCAGTGTGCAGTAAATATTTGTTGATTTAAAAATAAGTAGGCTGTTGAAATTAGACAGCTCTTTCTGTCAAAGTTAGCAGAATAAATGCTTGCAGAACCAAGGAACACCAAGAGAGAATTGCCTGGCATTTGTGGAAAATTTTGTTGATCTCTGCAAGATTGCTCAGGTCTGTTTGCACCAGGGAGAAAAATGAACGTTTGAAGTAAAAATGCAATTAAAATCAAAATTAAACACATGTTTTTGTTTTTGAATCCTAATTTGACGATAGAAGGTAACATACTGTTTTATACCTGAGAGATAGGCAATTACCCTCAATGTGCATCCATTTGCCTCATTGTAATTACCAGAAAACACAAGTCATGAGAAGAAAAGCTTTATATCATCCTGCTTAAAAGTTTTGCTTTGGGTGGAGAACAAGGCTTTCCTCACGTGCTGCAGAAGACAGGCAGATGGCCCAAAAAGGTTTTCTCCCCATTCATCATCACAGGAGTCTTCATTTTCCCTTGTAAGGGCAGAGGGGAAAAGAGAATTTCTGGAGTCTGGCAGGTTCCTTTGCTTGCCATTTTGTCTCTCCCATGGAAAAAGGGATGGAGTGTAGGCTGGGATGGCAGCGCCTAAAAGTCATCTCCTCAGGACTTGGTCATTTTGCTTTTGAGTGTTGCATCCTGGGGAACCCAAAACAAGGTTGGAGATCTATGTGTTTGTCACGGTTTAACAAACTTACAGGGTTGAAGAGGCCTTAGCAGAGAGAGGTGATGCTGAGGAGATGCATTGTTGTCTTAGTTGCACAGCAGGACACAAGGTGCATGTGTGCAGTTAGCTTAATGTTAGACTACCTCCAATGCAGACTTCCCTGCTGGAATACAGTCCACAGGGAGAATCTGGCCTTTCTAGTGCCTGTGTCAGCTATTCCTCATGCAGAAGAGGATCTCAGGGGAGACAGATGAATCACGGTATACCTGTGCCCTGTTTCTGTGCAGCAACAGTAAAGAAAACAGAGTAACCAGCTCAGATGAGTTCATTCACTCTTGGAGGTACTAATATTCTTTAGGAGACTGTCTCTCATTTTCAGAAATTACTCAAGCACTTATAAGCTCAAATATTTTTAGCAGTCAGTAGGACATATGAAAATGCACTTGTGAAAATGCACAGTAATGCATTTATGAACGTGTTATCTAAGGTGACTTGCCATGGTCACAGGGTACAACAGATGTACCACTGAGCCACTGCACACTGCTTTAACAGGCAGCCTGGCTTTGCTATCCAAGGGTACCAAACTGTCCAAATTCTGTAATAGCAGAAAGCCTGAGTAGTTTCGTTTGATGAGGTTTCTTTTTAACTCTTTGAAATAAATATTTTTAGGTCTTTGAAATTTGATATGATAGGCATGGTAGTAGTAATATTAGTAGTGTAGTAGTAGTAATAGTAGCAGTGGTAGTAGCAGTAAAGGTGATGATGATGATGATTATTATTTTTACTATAGTAATAGTAATGCAACAGCAGGCTCCAGACAGTGTTCCTGCTGTGCTCCAAGCTGCACACAACAACAACTGCAGTTTTCAGTAGTCAGGGATTTCCCCCTTAATCACCCTTTAGTTTTGTAAGTGAGGAAGGTTCAGACAGTAATAAACTGAATCTGAGCTACACATCTGCTTTTTCAAGTAGTGTTTGGTGCAGGGGCAACACTGACAGATTTCATTACAGCTGCCTTTGCAGGCGTTGATATATTAACACTGTCATCTCACATGCAGTTTGGATAAGAGAGCCCCTGAATGAAGCTGAGAGCTTCTGATACCAATGTGGCAAATGATTCAGTACAGATCATTATACGCTCTGGCCTGTTATCTCCTCGACGACGTGTGAGGCTGAGAGCGAGCTGTCTCTTTGGTTCATTATTTATTTTTTCCTTAGCTCAGGGTTCTGCCAGCCAAGCATCCTGGAACAGAGCCCGAGAAGCCGTTTCCAGCTCAAGCTGGAGCATTGACCCTGTGCCTCTGTAGTGGCAGAAGAGCAGGGATGTCACAGGACATCCTGCTGGGAACCATGGATGACTTACTGTTTTTTCTACTGAGGCTTTTACTGGGGCCATTAGCAGGCTGTGCAGTATGATGTTTAAGAGAAAAGGTGTGCTCTTGTCAACCTGACCCTCTGCTGCATCTTCCATCCAAGCAAGGTTAAGGTCTTTGGCAAACATTAGGCCTTTCCCTGCTCCCCTCAGATAAGCACAATTAGCTGTGTTTTGTAGGTCGGGAAAGAGTAACAGCAAGATGAGGTCATTGTCCTCAGGTCATGTTTGAAGAGCAGTAGCAGAACTGGGAATAAAAAGAGAAATTGTGCCACCTGCAGCAGTGTCGCAGCCACCCCAGGGGATGAACCCCATCAGGATGGAGGCTGTGGGACACGCAAGTGAATATTTATTTACCAAAAAATCAGCATTGTAAGCACTGTGAGCTCAGGATCTTAGAAGTGTTTCACGTAAATCAGCTGGACAGGAGCTGGTGCTCTGAACGCCTGTGTCACACTGTGTGGTATGTTGAGGGCCACCCACAGGCTGCTGCCACTGATGCCCTTCGTGTCCCCACAAGGGCTGGAGCAGGGCTTGGTGGGTCAGGCAGCTCCAGCTCCTCCACCTGTTCCATGCCCTTGGCTCCTGGGCTGTGGAGCTCCCTGAAGCACATTGTTGTCCTCGCTACAGCCAGTCCCTTGGCTCCTGTAAGCTGATAGCACAGCCTTATTGCAGTGGAAATAGGCCGGGTGAGTCTAGCCAAGTGTCTGGTTTGTATCTCTCACAATAGGCTTTAGCTTAAAAAAGCCAGGGTTTTTCTGCTTGTCAAAAAAAGCAGACAAAAGCCCCATCTCTGACAAGAGCTCTCTATAAGCTCCAGCAGCTATTTCATTTCATCTTTGCCCATGAAGAAAGCTGTATTGTAGAGCAGGGTGGGGATAACTCATGTGCAAAGCTTTTTAAAAGTTACTTTGAAAGTATTTTTCATCTTCAAAATTTAAGTGGCTTATACTACTTGTGGCAACTGAAATCGGCTTTCCTTATCTTGGTGTATGGCATCCCTCAGACAGTCACCAAAAACTGTTCAGATGAGGCAGCAGTTTTGGGGACATCAGAAGAGCCAGCGTGGAACCATGTGTGTTGCCACATGCCACAGCCCTTTGGAGACCATAGGGATGCTGGCACTTCATGTCTTCTGTTGTCTCTGGAGATCAAATCCAAGCCTGGACCTGCAGGAACAACCCAGGCTTACCTCAGGCCCTGTGCAACCACAGCACAAAACTTCCAGGGGATTTGGCAACTTGGTTTAGGTGGAAGAAATAAGGAAAGCCCATGTCTGGCATCATAAGGGTGTTTCATGTGAGAATTCACTGCAGAACAGCCTAAAGATACTTGTAAGCATCCCACGTCTGCAATGACTGTTAGAAACCCTTTATTGTGAGGAGGGTTAATTGCTTTCTAAGTGCTGTCTACAATCCCCTTCCTGCCCAGCCAGACCTGCCCAAGTGCCACTGCATGCTGGGTATAGGGATTATTGATGAACTCAGAGTGAGACACCACACATGGTGAGATAATTAGAAAGATCCCAAATAGTGAATATCCATGAGCATGGTAAAATATGGATGAATAAAGCCCAGGGGAGTATATTCTCAAATTAGACGTGCAACTTACATTGGAAGTGGAGGAGAAGCTGAGCTCTGCATGTCAAGTTGAAATCTCTTTCTGTACACATTAAGGCTGCTTGTTCACAGAAAACACCTCACAACTCACTCAATAATAGTGCAGAAGAAATGAGGAAATGTACATTTAACACCCTTCCACAATTCCCCTAGTGCTGTTTGAGCATTTGTCTATTTTTACACCAATTCAAAAATGCCGTCCCTGAAGGTCACTCTTTAGGAAAGGCCTTAATTAAGATTTCTGCCTGCAGCAAATTGTAGGAAGTCTAATATATCACGCTGTAGCAACCCAGATACAGATCATTGGCTACCTTGATCCAGTCATGTGGTATGAGCAAATATTACCATTTTCTTATCATCAAGGATCATTTTACAATGTGAATAAAGAAATAGAAGCATCCAGATTTTCTTAAAATGTCCATGAAAAGGCAGAAAAATATCTGCCATTCAGGCTGGATAAAGCATTCACTGAGTGAGTGAAGGTCAAACAGAGACATATACTTTACTGACAGAAAAATGCAAATCTTCTTTGCATCATAAATATTAAAAACAATACTGCTTAAAAGGTCTAATTTATTTTTATTGAATTAATTTCCTTCCATCTGTTTTTCTTCTCTTTCCCTCTGGAGTTACAAGGGCTATTCCTTCCAAACCAAGGACAAAGCCTGTCTGCCTGCCAAGCCTGAAAGTTCAGTATGGGTACATTTCCAGAGCAGAACTTTTAAGGTGTTTCTTCCAAAGCACCCAAAGCTCTACCTATGGTCAAAGGAAAAGACACCTATAAAGTACTGCATTGCTGTGTCCATCTCTTTTACTCTCTCTTCAAAACCTTCTCCTGCAGATCTTTAGGGAAGAGCCCTCATGTATTTATGAGGTTGCACAGGTACACAAAATCCACTCCTTCAGGGACAGTTGCAAGATCAGTGTCACTGTAGCCACCACTTTCAAGTTTTCTGATTTCCATTTTTATCTAGCACCAAATCTTACATTTTTTCCTTGGGATATTCCTGACTGTGCACCATCAGCCAAATAAGTATTTTAGTTCATATCCAGTGAAATTGTATCTGTAAGGGAAAGGACCTTATTTTGAATGGCTCTTAACTTTCCAAGAACAGAGAATTTTCTGTTCTGACATACTCAAGAATACTCATTAGTTAGAAACACAACATCACTCACTTGTTGGTGATAGTGGTGGTTGGGAAACCACAATCCCATTGCAAAGAGGAAGGAAGACAAAGGTGCTTATTTCTGGAATGAGTGAGAGGTTTAATTAAACATAAACTAAACACAGCCATTGCTTTGAAGTATCAAAATTTGACTTATTAGGGACACTTGACACAGGGGAATAGAAATATTCAGATTAACTACTGGTCCTCTTGTCTTCACACAAATGACAAGGTAGAGTCAAACCAAGCCCCTAAGGTGGTTTGATCCTGGAATTTTTTTTCAGCTGGAATTAGCAGACATCAAGACATTAGGATGTCCATCTCCTCACTCTGAAACCAGGCAGCTTGCTGGGGGCAAGAGGAATGTAATCAAAGCCTTTGGTAGCTGTGATCTGTTCCCTTCTGCTCTTTCATGATTGTTCTCAGCACTTCTCATGTCCAGCTCTATCCCAGAGTAGAAACTACAAAGAACTAAAGAAAAAAGCTTTTCTTGCAGATTTTCCTTCTGAGCCAATTTCCCTGAAGAATCTCTTTCTTTAAAGGAGTTCCACTGAGTAGCCTTATCTTACACTTTTGCCCAAAGATTAGTGTTACCTTCATCTTCTATTGCCTGGCTGCAATTGTTTTCACTCTCTGTTTCCACTACCACAGGTGCAAATCAAGATTTGTGGGGCATTTCCTCAGAATGCCTCTATAAAATACATGGCAGATGTCCACTGGCTATGGGGATATGGAGCAGTCTCTCACAGTGCCCACCTTTCCCTAGGAGAATCACGGATAATGGCTTGATATATATGGCCTTGTATAGACCAGGAACACAGTGTTCTAGAAGGTCAGAATTATATGAATTTTTTAGGAGCTTGACAGCAGGTCTTCTAAAACATCTAATATTGTTAAAAAGGCTGGAAAAGGCAAGGAAGAACGTATTCATACAGAATGCATCTGCACAGGGCTATATCCCATGTCCAAGGTCTGTCCCTTCTCTGAGTTGCAGAGAGATTACTACTTGATGTGAGCATTTGAAAAGAAAAAGGGAAAGGGAAAGAGGAAAAAAAAACTGCTTAGTTTTTAAAGTTCAAACTTCCTCTAAGGTAGTTCTCCTTTTTTTATTTCTTTTGGAGGAAAGCATTCCTCATTATCAGCTGACAGGACAGTGAAGAGCAAGTTAGTGTTTTAGCCTTGTGGGTCATAAGAGACCAGTAATCAACCACCCCTGGAGTCCTGGCAGCATTTAATATTGCATCTTTATAAGGCATGGCAGCATATGTGGCCTTGAAAATGTGAGGGAGAATAACAGCACTGGGTATTTAAAAGATGCCTGTCTTCAGACAGAGCAGATAGTATTCTTCCTTTCCTGATATGCAAAATGCTCTTGTGATACAAAGTTAGAAACAGATGACAGTAGCATTTCAAAGCAAACAGGAATACAGCAACCTAACTACCTTCTTGACTTTCTTTCATTATTTAGCTTCACTGTCACGTTCAGGGAGGGATTTTTAGTAAATTATGTGCTTCAAAAAAAGATGGATGATAGATAGATGGAAAGATAGGTAAATAGAAAAGTCTTCACATGAGTAAGAGGCAGTTTACCTATGACTTTCTTGCATGTCACTTTTCAAACAGATTTTCAAGGATTTTTTCTCCCCTTTGCAGCTGAATGAGAGAAATATAGCCTGCACATGAGAGATAATATTGTCCTGGGAAATATCCAGTGGATTAATGTATTTCTACTGAAGCTAGCAGGAAATTGTGTTTCAGTTTGTGCTTATGGGCTTATTGTGAATACGTCATATTGAGAACAATTTGTTAAGCAAGAAACATAAGGTGCTAAAAAATCAAAAGAGAAAATAAACAAGGAATGTCAGGTTCTATACAGATACACAGGCTTGATGTGTATCTGCATTGTCAATAACCCCGATGCCAACAACTGACTCCCTTCATTCTTGTTTAATAATGAAGCAAAGAAGACTGTGTGTTTGTGTGTTATTTATGGTCTTTTTCTGAGCTTCTCTATGTAAATTATTCCAGTGCTGTACTCTAGCAAACAGCCTTTTGATGACATCATTATAGACAATTAGTTCTATACCTTAATTAAGTAACAAAGCTTTATCTGTAATGTAGTTACTCTTGAGCAAGATTTACCTTTGGGATGGGAAAACTCTGAGCATGATCAGGAGCCATGAGAGTCACGGATGTTAGGGGACAACGGATGGATGACCCTAGTGAGTAGGACCCTGGGGAGATAGGATCAATAAGAAAATTAAGTGAATGATGTAGCCAGTGTCAGCCCCTTATGTGTGGTCAGGATTTGATGGAAAATGGCATTCTTCTGTATTGGCTTTTGGGTGAAGCTATGAAAGTTTTCATTCTTTGCTGCTAGAACATACTATTGATGGGATCCTGGCCTTAGCCATTGCTGCAGCTGGGCCAGATATTTCCAGAGCCACCTTCTGCCTCATGTATTCTCTGTGCATGAGCCTTCCTAGGATTTTTTTCAGCTTATTCAACAGCAAATGGGTTTTTCTGCATGCAATTAAGGTCCCTTCTGCTTAAAAATATCCAGATCTTCCCCTTTTGGTGTAAGTTTTATATATAGATGATATAGATTTATATGTATGAGTAATATGAAGCCACGCTAACCTAATGATAATTAACTAATGATGCTGGACACCTACATTTTTTCCTCCCTAGCAAGAACTGTGTCTAAGAGGTTTATTTTACAGACAGCAGAGAGTCTGGTTCTCCTGTTCTACCTTTGAAAGTCTAATAGTGTGCTTCAAACCACTGACAGTGGATCTTCATTGGCATCTTGAACTCTCAGAGTGTTCATGCTGGTGTGTGTCTCTGTGTTGGGTACCAGTTCCTCTCTGTAGGTAACATGCTAAAGTGAGAGGCCTTCCTGCTATTGACGTTTCTAATCCTGTTTCCATGGAAACCAAGGTCAGATAACAGAAGAAGAGGTTACAGGGTATTTTTTTCTTAATTATTTTAAAATCTTTTCCCTTCTCTCCTCTTTCTGATGTTCATTTTTATAGAAAAGAAAGCAAATATGTTCTATTTCAATGCATTATTTATGTAGCACCTCCTACACCTGGGTGCACATGCACACTCTTACATGCACACGTATGTATATATTAAGAGATCTCTCCAGAGCTTAAATGATATTTGACAGAGAGAACCTTAACTCAAGTTCAGATGTCTTTTCTTGTTTACATATCTATCTTCAGCTTTAGATGCACAATAAGAAATATGATACAATGCAACATGAACAACACCAACCACCCCAGATTCTAATAGTGTTTGTGTAGTTTTGGCTGCTGAACAGTTGAGACAACTTACTTTGGCATTAGAATTAAAGGAATGATGCCAGGCCAGGGTGGTTGTGCCATGTCAGACAGCTGTAAGGACCACTTCCCATTTTTATCATCAGTCAGGTTGAATCTCTGGTCCTTCTTCCTTTCTGCCATGGAAGAATGGCATATTTGTAAGAGGCCTGGGAAAAACAAATTCTACCTGCCACTCAGCAACTTGAGGATATGGCATTGAGAAAGCAGCTCATGTCACCATTGGGAAACAGACTGGAAAATATGTCACCTCAAGAAACAGATTGCTAGAGCAGACAGCATGTGATATTTTATGTGTTTGTGATGGGCTCTGTCTCAGCTATCATTAGACATGGGGTCTGAAGAACTTCTTTCTGCAGTAAAGTGATAAAGGAGGCAAACTCAGGGAGTATGACCTGTCCTGAGACAGAGGTATTCAAGGCAATCAGCTTAAACTTCGACCTTTCAGGTGGGTAAGGCCAAATAACACAGGACTTCAGAAATACACACTGAAAAGTTCATAAAAGAAATGGATAGAGATAGCACACACATCGGAAAATACTCCTTATATCTATATCTAAGTTGGAACCAGAATATAAATACCAGAACTTGCCATCATAAGTGTAACATCTCACATTAGCTGATTCTAATATTTACACTTCTCATAACCTACTATTGCAAAAAATAAAGTATTTTTCTAGATCTGTCTATACAGATTTCTCTTTCCTTTTTGTTTAAAAAAAGGAAAGATGAGGCTTTGTCTCTGCTTTCATGCTGGCTGGCAGGATTTTTTACACTTTGGCTTTTTATTTTATTCTGAAACTCATATTGGTACCAAGGGCACAATCTACATTGCAATCAGTGTATAAAAAACCAATTAAGTTCCTTCTGGGTGTCAGACAGTAACCTGGCTGTCAGCACTGGAGGCAATCCAGAACTGGAGACTAACAATCCCACATCAGTCAGTAGTATCAGAGATTTCACCATAAGAACAAAATAAGAGAAATCAAGGTAAGTGGTAGACACTTAACCCACGTAGGGTCCTTAGGTTTGCAACCAGCCAGGAGAATGGACTTTCTGCCCAAAATTTGAGAGGGAGGATAAGTAAATGACTGTTGATCTTGTCATGTGCCAGGGATCTAGTTGGTGCAAAGAAAGAGGAGGGAAAAGTAGTCATGTGCCCATATCGTCTGCCATATAAATGGTTCAACTCTGAGATGCTGATTGCATGAGCATGCAGGAGGTTTCCCCTACACCTCAGTCCTTTATAGGTCCAAGAATAAATGGAGACAGTCACAGAAAACAGATATGGTTCAGAGTTTGAAAGTGTCCATTAGCTGACTGCTGGCAAGGATAAACCATCCTCAGTGCTTCTGGGCAAGTGTGATGGACTTGGGATGCATCGTCAGTCTGCCCTGGAGACCCTTCCCTGTGTTTCAGCTTTCTCTCTGAAAATGCTCGTTTGAGTCAATCTTTGAGACAAGAAACTGGTTAAGGTGGGTGTCATCAGATCACTGAGATGGAACAGCACAGAAAACCTTCTTGCTTGCTGAATGAGCATTAGTCTGAGCCAGAGACAGAGCAAAGGAGCTGTGCAGAGAGCTTTTGACAGAAACTGCATCACTTGAATTGTGAGCTAATGTATTAATTAATTGGGCATGCAAGTCAGGATTTTCCAGATACTAAATCAACTTCATAACAGGTTATTTATTAATAATTTCAAACTGGTTTTCCGTTATTAATACTTATTTCTAAGATAATATGACATCAAAAGCCCTAACAAATGTAAGGCTTCATTGTCCTGGGAATTCTAGAAACAATATAATGAGGGACAACCTGATATTTTTTATTAGTAGGCTGAAGCATTACCAAGAAAGACTCTCCTACTGTAAAAGGAATGAACTGTAGAAAATGTTGCTTGTGTTTCCAACAGAACTGCCTGAGAGCCCAGGAGTGCCTTGACTCTATTTCCAGAGGAACCATAGGCTTCCTCCAGCTGCCCAGAAGTATCAAAAAGGGGAGCAAGGCACAAGGCAACATGACACTAAAATGAAGAGGAAAAGTCAATCTGGAGACAGGGGATCCCTAAGCAGTCAGACAGGGGTTCAAGCCCTCAGTACAGACTGGCAAGGTCAGATTGCAGCATAAGGGACAACATTTGTGAGGAGGACATTGCTGTGACTAGTGATATATTTTCCTTTGTAGGATTTTTTCCCCCTTTGGCCACAAACTCTGTGCTGGAGCCAAGAAGACTCCCCTGATGGAAAGTTTAGTGTTGTCTAAGTTCTTATATCCCCACAGAAAGTTGTGATTTTGTCCAGGTGGTGCTTTCTTACAGCCAAATTTTAAAAATCTAATATACAAGGTTTTTTCCAGAACTAACTAATGCATATTTCAGTTAGTGATAGGAAAGACTGGGGACAAGAGTAGCTCACAGGTGAGCAGAAAACAAAAAACAACAAACCCATCCCTGAGATGATTGCTCTGAAACTATAGCCAAAATATTGTTTGAATTGGTTTTAGACACCAATTTTCAATGAGATGACTGGACTCATGGAGTGGCATGTACTTTGGGATGGCAGACTGATCTTGAACCCAAACCTTCAGTCTTAACTTTGTTATACATCATGACAGTTTGTTTTCCCTGTTTTGTTGGGTTTGGTTTGGTTGTTTGGTTGTTTTTCGATTTTTTCTTTGCTTGGTTTTTTTTAATGTATATATGATATTCTGATGTTCCTTGTATTTTGCTACAGAGGACGGACCAAAACTAATCCTTGCACAGGATCTCTTCTTCCTTTAAAAATGCTATAATACTGTAAGCTTTAAAAATAATTTGCATTTTTCAGACATTTTCGGGAGCCTATGTTTAAAAAAAAATTAAAAAAGGAAAAGGATTGTTTCTGACAGCCTTACCATCCTAACATGTTAAAAACATATTGCCTGAGAAGTGATGATTATAAATACCTGGCATTGTAGCACAATACATTAGTGTGCTAGTCTTTGATTCCTCTATAATTATAGAATGAAAGCTTCAATCCCTGCACTGGTTGAGCACTTAAAATTACAGCTGAGGTAGTAAATTACTGGTCCTCAATGTCCTAGTCAGACAGATTGCTTTCCGTTCATAAAGAGAAATTCAGTGTTGTGTCAGAGGCAGATTCCCCAGTGAGCTTATTGTCTTCTATTTAAAACTTGTAGGTGAACTAAAGGAAATCCTAGAATATTTTACAATATACCAACACAAGCAATTCTTATTTTCAAAAACAAGCAGCACCAGTGTTGCCTTAAAATGTTCACATTGTTCATATTGATTTTCGTTTTACACATCCCCAGGAACAAAACATAGCAGCTAATAGATTGTTTTCATTAGTTTCACTGGATGCTGTATCAGTAATGGGTTTAACTCTTGCATGAAGGTGACATGCTGGGCTTTTTGAAGCTGCTGATGGACATTTGATTCAAAGTGTCATTCTGTCAGTAGGAACCCTAATAAGCACAAAAAACCCACAGCAAACATCACAGTGAAATCTCATTCTAAAAGGTAGTATTCTGACAAATTGTTATCTGCTAAGGATTGTTTCTGAAACATAAAATAAAAATACGTATAAGTCCTAGAGGTTAATTCCATGTTTTAAAAATACTGCACAATACCCTGAATGAAATCCTTTTGGCACAGTCTAGGGCAAAGTCTGACAATAACATCACTTCAAGCTGAGAAAAGTCATAATGCACCAAGTCTACTTAAGCAAGACAGACTTGTGCATTGAGCCAAAAGTGAATTCTCTGAAATCTGTATTAAAGTCTGTAAGCAGCTACCTGATCCACTGAGGAAACTCAGTGGGCAAATTCCCATTGAACTTCCTGGATCATAGTGTCAAATGGTCCTGATTTTCACATTAGCACAAGCTGGAGATCAGCAGGACTTCAAAAGCCAGAGAATGGAGATAGTTCCAGCCTCAATTGGCTTCAATTGTCAAAGTTGGATTCTCCAACTATAGCTCTTGGAAAGGTGATTGCTGTGTGGCCTGCACTTTCAATCACAACTAAGTTGGTGCTGAAATATATTTGTGCAGTGCTATAAAGAAACAAGAAAAATTCTTAAGGATACATAAAAATTCTTAAGGGACACAGGAAAACCTGAGTGCCATTGAAGCTTGCCTATGAAAGTTAGAAATTGCTTGGGAATTTTTGGAAAATTTAAGCAGTCAGACCTCTATTTTATGAAAAATATCTGTCAGATTACGTTTAATGAAAGCTCAACTAGGGACACATACTTTTCAGAATAGCTGGTATTTTTTCAGTGTCCCATACTACTGTGAAGCTTATGTGCAAGTAATTACCATCTCACTTGGATCTTTCACTGGAATTATAAAAAAAAAAACAAAACATGACTGTAGGGATAATGCAGAACATAATTTTGAAAGGTGAAAAATTCGGTTCTGAAACTGAAGATATCTTAGATACAATTTTAAATTCACAGAAATGAGAAGGAACCTTATTTGAACAGGGAACCTAGGAGATCAAGATGGTAAATCTGTCATGAGGTAATTTCAGGCATGAAGAATCTAGGCATCAGTTCAGATCTTATGAAGAACAACATTATAGTGTTCTCTGCATGCTCTTTACTTCTCTGCTGAGACCAGACAGGCAGCTGTGTAAAAAAATCAGTGTAAATATACACGGAAATTTTCTTCTTTAGTCTTCATGTTCAGATATTTGATTAAATTCCAGACTGGATTTCTTCACATAGAGGTTTTTCAAGTCAGAGAAACATTCTTACTTATAATGCCTCTGAGGTCAGTTTTTTTGTTTGCTTTGGATTTCTCAGCAAGAGCTTGCTAGACAAAGGAAAAGGAAGCAGGCAAGTGTTTTGTTATTATTACCAGCAGCAAAACATCCACTTTACTGCAGCATGTTTTAAAAAGTGAGATGAAAACTGTGACATCTGCCCATGAGATGGATTACTTCTGTATTGAAAATACCTACTTTTGATCCTATAGAACAAAAGTTAATAATTTCATATAGCTAACCTTGAATTCCTATTTACAACACATTCCCCAGATTAATAGAATTTTAGCATAGAATTATTTAGGTCAGAAAGGTCCTCTGGAGGTTATCTTGTCCAACCCTCTGCTCAACGTTGGGTCATATTTCTCAGAGCCTTGTCCTGTCAAGTTCTGAGTATCTCCAAAGACAATGTTCCCACAGCCTTCCTGGGCTACCAGATCCATCTCTTTCCACTCTAGTTGTGTTTTGTTTTCTTCTTTATATGCAGTCAGAGTTTCCCCTGCTGCAGTCTGCAACCTTTGCTGTCCCTGCTTCCACTCCACCACTCCCAGACGATTCTGGCTCTACCTTCTCCAAAATGCCTTGTAAGGGAGCCAAGGTAACAAATCCCTTCCCCTTGTGTTACCCATTTCCATCAACCTCTTTACATCCACCATGTGTGCCAATTCAGTGCATGAATACCCCAGCTGCATATTTCAACTGAAGCATCACAACTGGTCAGGAATGGAATAACCAACTCTCTTGACCTACTTGTTGTGGTCTTGCTAATAAGTCTTTCAGTAACCCCTTTTTTTGCCTAGGTAGGAAAAAGCCCTTTAACAGAGATAGCTCATGACTTCAAACAAAACGAAGCATAAAATACCAGATTGTCTTAAACAAAACTAAGAACGAAATATCAGATTGTCTTAATTTTGAGTGTAGTGAGATGCATTTGAACTGTCTGGTCTGAGGTCCTGGAAATGGATGACAAGAATTTCCAACACTAATTTCAGCTTTAGGTGGAACAACAATAAGTACAACACTTATCAACCTTGATTTGAAATCACCAGCAAATCCCCATTACCTTGATTTATTTTTTCCAGTTGACTGTTTCAAAAGTATAGTTTTGTTCTGTTTTGAATTTTTTTTTTCCAACTTCTAGACTAGAATTTGTTTATATATCTTTGTCTGCAAGGCTGAAGAGACATCTGAAGTCAAATTTCTCTCTCTCAGACATCATACTTTGGGTTCTTAAAGTGTGCAATAAAATCACTCTATAATCTCCTATTAATTCACCAGATATTTTGCATCCCTTATCATACAGCATTCTCTCTAGACTCAGAACTGATTCCACAGTTCTTCTCTGAACCTGCTTAAATCTCACCTATGTAGACACAAAAACTTATTGGAGCTCTCTGGCACTGGCAGTGCCACATCAAATACCATGCACTACAACTTTCCTATTCAGTGCTTATGTAACCCTGCTAAGTCTTTAACCCTTGTAAATGAGTTAGAAGCTTATACTTTTGTCTTACTCCAGATGTTTTCTTGACTTAGTTTTTCTGAGGACAGAATTCCCTATCCTGCTAGCAGCATTTGCCTTCATTGTTTCTCCATGTTACCTTTGAATGTCTTCATCAGAACAACTGCAGTTATCCACAAGTGACCTGAACTTCATTTGCAGTTGGTGGAGAGAATTTCTAGAATTTCTACAAACCAGTAGGGGAAAAATAACATTACTTTTAATCCAGGTTTTATAATTTGGGAAATGAAGTTAATCTTTTTCTATCATTCTTCAGATCTGCACATTTCATTCAGTTTAAGTAATCAGATGACAGTAATTAAGCAGCTTGTAGAATGAGCACTGGAATATATGAATAAGCATATAGAAAGAAAACATATTTTCCTGGTTTAATTTTGTCAGAAGTCTCTAAAGTTTCTGTTTAAGTTCCAAATGCTTAAAAGAAATACCTGACAGTAATTAATTTACTATATAGCCGACCTCCTCTATTACTCCCTATGAACACCAGTCCTGCTTTTCTTAGTGATTTGTCCTTACTAGTGACTTGAGTAGTAGCAGAGCTGATCTCTGTAAATACACAGAAGTGATGATGCAAGGGCATTTTAAATAAATATATATGTAAGACAGCTAAATTGAAATAAAACCAAGTGTAACTGTATGATCAGATTTTATGACGACAGTCATAAAGTTATTCATTCTTTAATCATATATGCTTACCAATCTGAAATGTAAATGCTTAACACTTTATTGCTGCTAGAAGGTTTGTGTCTTGTAGTGGATTAGTGAAAAGTGCTTGCTTTGCACATGGGATTTATTTGCAGGAGATCTTGAGTGTAGCAGGTCCACTCTGCTCTTGTTACAGAGAATTGTAAGAAGTCACAGGTACCTATTAAGGACATGACAGGAAATCTCCAAAGGCAGTGATAGGTTACTATGGCTTTCATCCTAGGGCTAGCTGATCATTTTGTAATGGCAGCATGTGAGAGACAGTATACAAAAAAAAAACAAAAAAACAACTTACCTAAAAAGTAATTTGTTAAACTGAGCATGTTCCTGGGTGCCACCTTAGATATGCTCTGGGTTCAGTTTTGAGCAAAGCAAGTCACCCAGTGGCATGAGGCTTGGTGCTTCCCTTTTAAATTCTTCCATTTAAAATTCTTAATATCTTCTGCCCACGGCCAGCTTCGGATGCACTGATAGGTAGTAAACTCCTTGCAGAGGAACTGGGAATTCCTACCTCTGATATTTGCTGCTTTAGAAAGCACTGGCAGGCTGGAGAGGACAAGAGGCAAAGCAGCCCCTCTTTACCCCTGTTGTCATTGTTCAGCTCTCACAGGGCCATGATTTGGGCAGTCATACCCTTCTCTCCAGTCTGGATCTACACCCATAATCCTTCTGGGTTTATTGCCTCAGCTTTCCTGGAGGAAAAGGCATGGATTTCATCAAAAACCTTAACATGGTATGACTTTTTCTGTGGATGTAAGATCTTTCAAAAATGTTTTTTTCAGAACACATCAGGACTATATGAAGTTTAAAAGGAAAAATCTAGTGGGAGAGACATTTCCAGAAAAAGGTCATGCCTGGAAATCTAACAAGCCTTTTACTGTGTCCCATGCTCCTGAAGCCTACAAGAGGTGTTGTCTTATCCTCTTTTTCATGGAACTGAGGAGATATTTTCTCTATCATCAGGAGAAATCAGTGGGGATTTTTCAAATGTCTCCTGAAAACCTCAGGAAAACCTTTTCTTTTCACTTTCCCTGAAGTTTTTCCCTTGACTTTACATTACACCTGGGTGCCTGCTTGCTTTGCCAGGATGCAAGAGCACTTCTAAAGCCACATCCCTCCAACTTACAGGAGGTGTTGCTTCACCCTCAAGGGTCATATTAAAGAGAAAGGAGAAAAGGACATGTATTTGAAACTTCTCATGGGTTGAAGCCCTGGAGCTATACTGCTACAGTAAATAAGTGATAACAGAAAGGATATTTGACTTTACCCACTTTTACAGAGCACATATGGCATGGTTAGAAAATAAATGGACATGAAAGTATCTGTGGAGTATCAATTACATAAAGAGAAGGTCAAACCAAAGAAGACTTCCTCTTTTTATACTAAACTTTCATTTCATAAAATACTAAGTCAATAAATTATATTGAAACTCTTTGGTCTTGTAATTATATATCACAGATTATCCCATCTATTAATTATCCAAGAAGAGATACAGTAATATAATAATCAGAACTGAATTATGCTCTTTGGGAGCTGAATCTCAGTCTTATAAATTAACTCTTTTGCTGGAAATTCTTTTTTTTTTTCACACTTGCTGATATATGGATTCAGATCAGTCCTTTGTGAGAGAGTATTGTTATATTCTTTAGGGGCAAAGGAAAAGAAAACTTACAATACTAACGAAGTATATTCATTTATTCCAGTTCAAATACTTATACATGATACATTTCTATTAAACACAAATTTTCTACTTGGGATAATTGCCTAGGATTGGTTTTATAACTTGGGTGAAACTTACTTATGCTTACAGACCTGCAAATTTACTCCAGCAATATCTTCTTTACTTATAATAAACTGAGAAAAGGGCAAGAAGCCTCATTAAAAATACAACCCCAGGAAGGTAAAATGAAGACATTGTGAAAAATTCCCTTAAGAGATCTTCAAATACTCAAATTATGATGAGATAAAGTGTTAATACAAAGAATACAGGTGCTTTCTCCAGCTACTAACAGGAGCTTGACTTTCCATCTGAGTTCAGCTGAGGCTTTGTGACCTAGAAACCACTATGTACTTTACTAATAAATATCGGGTTTTTTGCTATTTTATTGTTTCAGAATGATAATGACTGTTTCATTTGTGAACCTAGAAATGTAATCAAATATTATAGCCAGCAGCAATACCAGTCACAGAAAATTAGCATTGTATTTCCTCATCAATTACCTACTCCTTAAAACATTCCAAATTAGCATTTTGAATTCATCACATTACTGTTTTTTAAAGAAATATCTAATGAATAAATTCCTGCCAGGTGGTGTCTGATATGCAGCTGGCAAAAAAAATATTGAAGCAGATGCACTTTAATAAGTAGCCTTCTTTTCACCTGCTAACAAGCATCTGTCAGCTGGCTGTATGGATAAGCAGGATGTGTATTTTGCTTGTAAATAAATTTTACCTGTGAAAATCATGTGGTGCAGCTCTTCCCTCTACAGGATGAAAAAAAGAGGGGGGGGCAGAAGGGCCTCTTTAGCAGACTCTTTCAAGTGTTTCTACTTGGGATGCTTGTTGAATCAAAATTAGACCTTCTGAAGTCTCTCTAATACCTTTTATGTCAAGACCTTTATAGGACAGGAGGGCATGGGCGAACTTAGGAAATGGGAGAAAGGAAAAACACAGCTATCACGGGTTTTTGAGGGGAGGTAAAGCTGAAGTGATAGAAAAAGGGGAGCACTTTTATTCTATGTAAAAGCAAATACCTTATATAGAAGAAAATTGATCTGATCCTTCATGGAGACTATGTCAAAACTTATTCCAGCCTGCACATTTTGAGAGCCATTTGCTGGCTTTTAAACAGATTTGAAATTTTCCAGAATTATTCCATGTTTAACCACTACGTCCTCTCATAGGGTCACTGTAATCCTGATTCAGATCGTCTGCTGCCAGTGCCATCATAGTCTCTATGCTTCTCCTCTCCCTGTCCTGGCAGCCTCTGATAAGAGGCAGCCCAAGTGTTGCCTTCTGAAGCTGGCTGCTAGATTAGTTGTGGTGATCAGCAGTACTCGTAGAAACTGTTTCAAATACTGCCCTGAATTCCCAGACCTCCATACAATTTGAAGGGACAGAAGAAATCTATTGAAGCAAGGACTGTGTTCACTGTCTCCAAAGTCTTATTTGTATTTTGAAAGACTTGAATTCTGGAGAGAGCCCAGAAACTTAGACTATGTCCACAGGCGGAAAGATTCAAGTCCTTGCTTTTCTTTACCCAACAAAAATCTGAGGAACATTACCTGCAAATATGTGTATCTTGGGAGTATGTGAGATAAAAAACAAGGACAGCTGATACTGATTGCCTGCAACAGCATCCACCCCAGGTAAATCCCCCTTCTTCACCCTTCACTCCACAGTGCCACTGCAGTCAGTCCCCATCAGCATCAACCTGCTTGGGGAAGTCCTCCTCAGAAACTGATGGGAGTGGGATTTGCTCTGGCTGCAGAGCACTCAGGTCGTTCCCAATCGCTGCCCCAGGGACAAACATCACAGCTTTTGGAGAGATGCCAGCAGTCTCAAGGCTTCCACACCTCTCACAGCATGCTCTTCGGCAGAGGAGAAGGCATAAAGCTGTTGAGCAAAACCTGTGTCATGGAGACACAGATCTTCAACTAGCCCGCTTCTGAATGTGTATAAAACAAGAACAAAATAGAACAGAAAAAGTATAGTATGTAGACCATAAAGTAGATTCCCAAGCAATTTTCAAATGTGATAAAGAAGGACTGGAAAAATATTGCTGTGCTCTTCAGAGAGTGCTTTTTCTTCCACCCTTGGCACCTTAGCCCTTCTCCTCCTTCAGCTGATCTCACTTTGTACCATCACTCCAGACACCCCATAAACAAAAGCACGTCTAGAACTCTGCACAAAAGGTTTCCAGCACCCAGTGATGATCTGTCAGGAAGCTTTCTGCCTAAACACGGGACACTTTAACAGCAATTTAGGAAGATATGAACCCACCACAAATATTGAAGCAATCCCTGTGAGCCACCGCTGCGTGGCATCATCACTGATTGCAAGGATCATTGCAACAGCTCACAGTTCACTAAGGGAAAAATGGTTATATTCAACTGTTGTTTTATTTAAGGAGTTTTTCTATTGTCAGACGCTGCTCAGCTCTAGAAAGATAAAATTCTGTCAGTATTATTGAAAAAAGACAGATTTGAGGCCAGAAATTCAGTGTAACCTTTCTTGTCTTTTGTATACTAAAAGACAAATTGTATTCTATAATATTCTGTAGCTTCTTCATGGCATGCTAATCAACAAAGCAGTTGATAATAAAAATATTTACACTAATAAATTGGAAAAATAGCTAAATGTCTGTGTATTCTCTCTAACATGCAACTTTCTTTCTCATGATAAATTACATTCAAGCAAAAGTAAATATCAGGTCTTGAAGGTTACTTTAAATAAATAGGTAATTTAAATGCAACAGTAACTTCCTTACTGCTTGGTGTTTATTTTTAAAAAGACCACTTATCAGGAGTATGAACTCACTCTCCTCTTTCACAGCATCTGAAGGCACATATCAAGGTCGCTAACTTTTAACAATGAGATTCAAAGTTTGTCCAACCTTTTCTAAATCTAATCTGAACAAAAGGTTCCCTAAAAAGTATTTCCTTCTTAGAGGATAAATCAACTGAGTTTGGGAAGCTGGAAAGGGCAGATTTTTGCTTGCAGATTAAAAACTTCTCTAGTCTGCATCTGTGAAAGCATCTTTTAATATTCAAAATTCACGTAAAGCATGATGGAGAATTAGGAGAGGTTTTGAGAGACTGATGACCCTTGCCAAATTCTCATCAACCTGAAATAGAAATACAGATGCTCTCAATTTGAAGCTGTCTTCTGCAAAAAGTGGGAAGGACAGCCCTCATATTTTCTTTTGGACTTACATGGGCTATAAATACTATGTGTTTAATCCTATTTACCTGCCCAGGGCAGGATAAGATTTAATTCACTTTTATTCCAAAATGTTCTATATAGATCAATGGATAAATGCACACCACATCACGTATGTAACTTCATAGATGTGAACCTGAGCAGTTTTATCCTGGGTTCAGTGGAGTAAGATTTACACTCGTGTTTTGAAGCCCCTTGTTAAACCTGTTGTAGAAATGAAGTAACAAACGTGTTTGTAGATGTGGGTCTTGCTGTCTTCTGGAGGCACCTGTTTAAGCTAAGTCTCTGTTCTTCAGCCAGGGAAAACCTGTTTGTTTTGTCTGAGGCCTTTTAGCTTTGTTTTTCTTTAGAAACAGATCTATGTTCAGTAATGCAGTATATTTTCTATTAAGATTTTAGTTTATAGCCACCTACCAGCTCAAGAAGCTCAGCAAGCGGCAGGTATACTTTACCTGAAGTTTATTAGAGAAACAGAAGCACAGTGCTGATACCAGATTGGAGATTTTTACCTTTCCCTGGAGTTTCAGAGCACTGAGTGGTCAGAGCCATGCAGGAAGGAGGAGGAGAGGAGAGGTGAGGAGAGGACAGGGCCTTCTTTTGGCAGCAGAAGGGAGTGGTGGAGGGAAAGCTCAGTCCCTCAGGCTGGCAGCTTGCGATGTCCCTCGGACAGGTGGGAACATCAGTTCAAAGTGGCATGAGTTAAAGGTAGCACTGCCAGCCTCTGTCTTGCACTGCCAGGGTTTTTCTCACTGGTATTTCAATATTAGGGAAAGGCCAAGTGGTGGATTACCCTCTCAGGTGTAGCAGGAGCCCTCAGAGAACAGTTGGTGTTTGCAGCACATGCTCTTTTGACCCAGCAGCATCACCTTACAGGAGTGCATTGCTCAGGTCATGGTCAGTCTTTTCTTATGATTAAGGCTTCAGAGGTACCATGAAATTTTCATCAAATGCCACTGAGGAGTTTTTTTTTACCTTAGCCATTTTTACCTTAGCAAGTGTGAATCAGCACATCTGTATCATCTTAGATCTTTGGGGCCACATGCAAAGGGAAACGAAAAAATCTGTCCACTTTATTCTGGAGCTTGTTCTCACTTCCATGTTCACTTTGTTTTTTATTATACCAGATACTTTGGGATCCAGAGGCTTCCATAGTCTGATTTGCTAAGAGATAGTATTATCCATGGCTCTGGGCTTGCACCACTTGCCTGCTAACCTACATTTGAAATGTAGGTGACTGCCACTCCCCGCACAGCTCTTGGATAACAGCTGCTTTATCTGAGGCTGTACATTCTCCACTTTCTCTTTCCTCTTTTTAAGTTCTTCTTCAGTAAAAACTGAGTTTAAACGCTATGGTATAAATGTTACTTATGTTGCCAACAGAAGTTTCCTTATCATTTATGAATGTATAACTCTGTGCTTCACCTCAAATAATTCAAAATCTTAGATAGGTTTTCTAATGCTGTTTTTGTATAATTTATTTCAGTCTAGACATTATTTTCCCATTAGAATATATTATTATTCTCTACTTGGACTACTATGATTTATTTTCCCATTTTTAAAGTTTCCTGTCTAAATAAGACTTGGAAAGATATGAGCAGAGGAACAAAATGTTTTAGGACTCCCTGTGGTTATCAGGAGTTTATCCCAAGGAAATTCCTTTAAGGAATTGTCCTTTTTATGATTTATAGGAGTGCTGTTGACATAGTCAATTTTTATTCCTTCTGTGTTCCAGAAGAGGATATAGTAGTCAGTACATGTCATTTCAACTCTTTCGAAGGAATTAATGACTCCTTCAAGCTCTTGTTTGCTACAGATAACCTCTTTGTCCACTGGGGAGATAATCAACTATCCAACTATCCTACTTCATACCATACTTTTCGTGCTGTAGGTAGCATATGTAACCACTCTTGTCCTTCATCCCCTGGTCTGACTCAGTATTTGGGCAAGGCTAGTAAGGATGTATCCTGCATACCCTACATGATCTTACTGTGGCCTATCCAGGGAGTATTGCTGTAGCTACAGGCCTCTGAGCATGTGCATTTTAAAACCTGTTCACAGAGGCTGATGAGTTCATGGTACCTATATTTTGCAGCTTCATACATGTCAAAAGCTGAGGGTCTATCCCTGGGCACTTGTTTTATGCAATCTTTTAGTCTGAGACATCAGACTGTTGCCAGCTCTCCTCTGTTCCTGTTCTTTCCTGTGTCTACAGGTAAGGTTTTATTACAACTGCTGGAAAGCTAGTGTTTCAGCATGAGCATGTTTTTAAAACCTGCCCAGCAGTGCATCCCTAGCCTATCAAGAAACATGGTTTTATGGGCAGGAAACTACATAAGTAGTTGTGCTAAAATATTTTGGGAGGATCTTCTCATCTGCTCTGCCAGTGGAGTTTCCTCTCTTTCTGTCAAGGTTCTGGCAATGGTACAATAAATATCAAGACCCAGATGGGTCTGAAATCTATGGATGGAAGATGCCTGTGAAATCACCAGGACCACCTCTTTGTCTGAGCACAGTTCCTGTCAGTGCCATGTCCAGGGGAGTTTCTGCTCACCGTTAGGAGGAAATGGTCCAGTATTTCCTCTGGAAGTGAATAGAGAGAATGATTTCCAGAATAAAAAAGACTGCTCTCAATATTAAGTGTGGCCACTGAGACTTTTCAACATTTGTTGTGTTTTTCCTTCAGTCTGAAAGGAGCCAGTCACAGAAATCAAATTAAACAGGTTGAACTTGTAGAACATAACATGCAGGGCTCTGAGGAGTTTTTGTCACTGTTCTGTGTGATAATGTTGTATAAGATCTGGTAAGAGCTAAGTATTCAGTTAATTAATAACCTCCAGCTTCTTAATCATACAAATAACAGTTCTCTCTGCTGCACGTGAAAGGCAAATTAAATATTCACTGTCTGCCTCTCTGTGGTCAAAGTACTCCACAATTTGTAATGCACATTTCTCTTCTGCATTATATTGTGCACAAGCACAATCACTGTTTGCAATGTCGGGAACCTGGAAGCCTTCCTGCTGGAGTTTCTGCTCCATAGGTTTTGCCAGAGTGCATCAAAATGTCCTGCTAGTGACCCAGCTGACTTCTGACCTGTAACGGGATGAACACCTCCTGCCATTTGCCCTACTTAGCAGTGGGAGGGAAGGCAGGTGCTTCCCTCAGCTATGGCAAAATTACACTGATCAGAACCTGAGAACACAAGAGTGTAACACAGAGGGCCAAGACACTCGTCATCATCTAAACCGCTGTTGAGATTAAGATGTTTCTTCAGATCCAGGGACAGATGATATGAATGTAAATAAGGATTTATTATCTTAGATGTCTTCTAAAAATAGGAATTGTATAATAACAATAAATTACGAGCAGCAGTAAATTCTAAAATTCACCATCACATCGAAAGTGTTAACTTGTTTTGTGTGAGCCCTTCTATGTAACCAGGGAAAAAACCCACCCCTTCCTGTAGTTCATTGAAAGGGATATAATAGGATCCAAACTATGAAAAGCAAATTATATGAGCTGTGTACAAAAGGGGAGGAATGTAATTTTATTTCCATAACCACAGATATTCCCTCCCCTATGCATTTGCAGAAAGTGGTGTGTGGGACTGTTGTTAACCAGACTATAACAAATGAAACCAGGTAACAACTACATGGTCTTACACTTGTCTGCTAGACTTGACAGTTCATACTTAGCAGTGATTCAACTGACACCACCAAGTAAGCTTAAACACCAGGCTGTCACACTGTGAAGGGAGTTTTGTTCATTAAAGTTCTGTATTGAAGAAGTATTTGTCACCAGTCTGCTTGATTCAACATGTTTAACTGGCAGATTTTGGCTTGTGTTCACGGCAATAAAAACCTTTTTTATTTCAGTGCATCATATTTTATTAACACTATGTATAAAGTATTTCCAATATATATACTAAAATACCACAATTCAGCATATACTGTGCTAGAATACATTTTGCCACAGAAGTACCTAATTAGAGGCACATTTTGTTTGGAATTTTTATCTTGTTTGTCTTTTTAATGATTTTTTTTTCTTTTTCCTTTTTTTCTTATTGAGGCAATAAAAAGAGAAAAATGCATCTTAGCACACCAGGTATAACAATATTTTATTTTAGAAATGGCCTGGCCATATCCCAACAAGACACATTTGCAAGGAGATTTTATTATTTTAAATTCAGGTCTTCAGGTGAAAGTGGTGAGAAGATTAATTCAGTGAGATTGTTAATTTCAAATGATTGTTTAATGTGCCATTTATGAACAGCTAAGAGTCTAAGACGTGTTCAAGTTTTGTTTATTTCCCACTACTCAGCTGCTTTTAGGCCAAAATAGACATTGCTGCAAGCAAGGAATAAATTATTTTAAATTATTGATCCTCCAGTAACAAGTAGTACAACCGAGACTATTGTATTGTATAGACATATGCACAACTTAAGTTATGCCTAGCAGCTCTATAGCTCCGAAAAAAGTCTTGCTATTTATTTAAAGTACAGCTCTTCTGTAAGGTCACTGTTGGAAGTGGACCACATTGTGCTTGTGTGTGGCAGTAAGGATAGCTCCCTGGTTTTGCTGAGCTGATGGTATTACTAATGGTCCGTATCCCATTTTACCTTTTCTTATTATATATGATCATGAATTTCATGAATTTCAAACTGCCCTGGTGGAGAAAGAGCTCAGGTCATTTGTTTAACTGCATGAATTCTCCTCCCATGGGAAAAATGGGATACAGCAATGAATCACATGCCTGCTCAGCATGAGAAATCACACCCAGCCATCAGCTATCCCTCCCCATATATTTTTTCACAAAGTATTTCCTGAAAAATCAGAGACAAGACAAGAAGTGGTGTCCAAAAAGGACAAGTGGATTTGCCTTCTAATTGAGTCATTTTCTTCTAGTTGTCAGCAGTATTAGGAGTCACAATGGCAGTGTCCTGCACAAAGTAGCAGATGTCTAGTACCCAAACTCGTACCTTGATTTTGGACAGTACAGTCTGTTGAAGAACATTATTAGGCACTAGGTTGCCAACATTTTCCAGTTTTAGGTATTTATTTAGATGCCTATTGTTCCCAACAATCCACATGTAACTCATACATGAGATCTTATGGTTCATGGTCCTTCACTGATGGCAAAATCATGCAGAAGCTTATGAGTTTGTGCAACCTTTGCTTCAGCACAGCTGGATCTTTTTGAGCTAAATATACTTATGATTTGAAATAAAATGATAGAATCACAGAATGGTTAGGGTTGCAATAAAAAAGGTTCAAGTTTTTCTCCATCAACAATACTGACTATGTGTTTGTATAGTTTTAGAAAACTTTCTATTGCTTTTTCCTCTTCAGAGAACCATACTCCACCACCACCACCATCCATTTCTGATTTACTATTAGAGTTCAGTTCAGTAAGATTTTGACTGGAAATGTTAGGACACCTCCTTAAAAATTAGTGTGAGCTACAGGTATGGAACTTACACTTGTTTCAATACTAAGTCAGGTTTTCCTGTGTCTGCAAGTGCTCACTGGAATTTTAAAAGTTCAGTTTTGTGTGAACAAAACCAGTATTGGTGAAAAGCTATTCTAACCAACCTCTAGCCAGGAAGAGTTCATCCAATTTCAAATTTAATAGAAAAAGTACAACTGGAAGGCTTATTTGCATCACTTAAAAAGCAAATGTGCAGACTCTCAGCAAAAAGAAATATTTTTCCCTTCAGTATACTGGGCTTTTTGTTGGTTATTTTTATTTCTCTTAAGGTAGATCCTAAGCTTATTTTTATTGACAGTTAGATATAGCTTCTGAAAAGTAGAAGTGGAAACTTGAAAATCTTTTCATTTCTCAATTTATGCAGAAGAGATGCTTTTCAGATAGTTAACTTTCCTCTTAACATCTCTAACAGCAGACAGCACAGTAGTTCATTCATGTGAACACAAATCATTAAATCCTGCAAATGTATTTATCCAAATATGTAATTACTTGATTTTCCATTTTTTCCTCACAAATTTCATGGATTCAGATATGGTGAGATTAATATTAAGTGCTATCTAGCAAGAAATATGGAGCTGGATGTAGAATGTCTTTTTAAGGGATCTTCTCCTTGAAGGAGTATATAGTCAGTAATAAATCAACATGCCGCAGGGTTACTTGAAGCAGCTGTATTTCCATCCCAGAATATAGAACCTTTTCATATAAATTAAATAGCTGATTTAAAGGAAGAATGTAAAATCTGAAATGAATTCTAGTTGTTCCATCCTTAGGGGAAATTTAGATGTACCTGGATGCACTAGGAGTTCCAGGACTGATTTTTTTTTTTTACCCCCTCAAAGCCATTGCAATTTAAGATATGCTCTTGGAAGTCTCAAATGAAGTGTTACTTCCCACCAGTGTATTTGTCTTGGGAGATGATAAAAGGCTGGCTTCACTGTTGTCGATAACAGATTTCCTGTCAGTTCCAATATGGCCAAGGTTCCCTTCTGGCTGCTCCCATAAGAACCTTAAGTCTTAATAATTGCACCATCTCCGTAAAGATTGTGGTAATATTCCAGGGACAGGGATGTGACAGTCTTGAAGAAGCACATGGAAGTGATAGGAGCAGAGAAAATTTAAGTGTATGACATTCCACGTAAGGAATCAGAAGATCAGCCCTCTATTTTAAGGATATCACTTAGTAAATGTGATATTGCTACATACCTGTGACTGAAGACTGTCCTCAGTGTTACTCTGGTTAATAGAATCAGCCAAGCATTACCTACTGTTGCTTATTTTTCTTCTGCTGTTACCAAAACAAATGGGATTTCAAACACCAGCCCTGGGTACCTCATAGGTGATCTTTGAAGCAGGAATAAAAACCTTAAGCTAGAGGAAGGCATAAAGCATCTTACAAAATATGTCTCATGCTTGTCTCAAAAATAGTGATTGCTGCTATGAAAACTGCTGGTGGCTCATTGTTGTATGCCAGTGCAGCAAACCTTCAGGAAATTTATGGGGATTTCATAAATGTGACTTCAGAAGAACAGCTCGTATTTGCATGAATGTATTCATTCTGTTCATAAAAACGCAGAGAGTTTTTGAAGATTTACATCTGCCATAAAGTGATGTTACATTAAAAGAGATTCTTATTGGTGCAGTGAACCTAAAATATCTTCCTGCCTTGCCATGGTTAATAAATTGTTTCAGTTCAGCTACCATTTACTCAGGGAACAGGACACATGCACCCAGACAAGGAAGGAGGGTTGGCAGCAGAGTGAAAACATGCTGCCTGCTGCCCAGAGCCTCTCGGAGGGGCTGTGCCATTCCAGGCAGGCAGAGACAACCTCTCTTTCCCTCCTTGGTGGTATGTATGGCTGCCACTTGCAACATGAATTTGAATGCCACTTTGGGGTACAGCTGAGAGAGACATTCAGGATATAATCCTGTCATAGGTCAGACTCAAGAGTTACAGATTGATTCTTGTCTACTCCATTCATCTCCCAGCTCTCCCATTTCTTGCCTGGCCTAAAAGAATGGAGGTGGTACAAAGGTAAAAATCTGTACAAATGTTTGGGATTTTGTAAAAGCAAACAAAAATCTAGCCTTGAGTTCTTCCCTCAAGCACCAGCTTAAGCCTATGGTACTTTGGTCTTTCTATATTCACAGAAAAACGACAGCAACTACAGAAGCAAATGGCATGACCATTTCCATGGGTGCAACAGTGCTTTTTCACAGCCAACAGAGATTATAAAAAAACATAACATACAAAGTCCCACCAGAATTAATCCCTGCAGGAAAAAAAAGGGTTTCAGAAATCTCTGTCAAATCAATTTTGTACTAAGGCAAACAGAAGTAGACAAGTAAGGAATTTTCAAATAAAGTTTCATTTGTTTGACCCTGATGGAGTCAGGCTACAACACTTGGAAAAAAAATGTGCCCAGACTTGAAATGTCCTATGAAGTTTAAATCAAATGATGCTAAAATTGGGTTGCCTCTCAGGTGCCTGGCTTGTGCTGTCTAGCTTTGGCTTTGAGTGTAAGCACTATCAATCAAATTCTATCTAAATTGACCCTGATTTTCTGTTTCACTGAATGTAAAATAAAAGTCTCCTGGTAAAAGCTGTTCTCATCAGATTTCCTTCAAGGCTTTGCAGTTCTACAAGGAATGGGATGTGTAATAGAAAGACCTGCAGGGTAAGGAGGGAAGGAAGAAAGTGAAGTCTCTGAGTTCCTAGAGTCCCAGCTACTCCAATGGGATTCTCAGTCAAGATAATTTATTTCTGGTCTATGTGTAAAAAATCTCTTTCCTGAAAACCTGGGGAAAAGATTATTTTCCTGCATGGAGGTCTTTCTTGAATTAGTGGATAGAAGTCAGAGAGTGAAGGCAAAATACTTTGGTACAGACATTACTGGCCTTACACAGTCTTCCTCAGTTAGCTGCGTGCTGCCACCTCTGCCTCAGACCCACAGGGTTTTTCCTGGGCACCTTCAGTTGCCACTGCTCAGAACAGCTTTAGCTGTGGAATCTCCACATATGGAGATATTCAAAACCCAACTGGACATGGTGCTGGAAAACCTGCTCTGGCTGCCCCTGCTTGAGAAGCGGGGTTGAACTAGATGCTCACATAGATCCCTGCCAACCTCAGACATTCTGTGATGAATCCTGCAGTCCCAAAGCTGATTTTCAAGCCAAGACCAAGATGTGAGAGACTCAGTGTTAATCTTATGGTGAGAGAAGAAATAGTCAAAGCAGTTTAATTAGAGGAGTGGAACATCTGCCATGCAAGGAAAGGCTGAGAGACCTGGGTCTGTTTGGCCTAGAGAACAGGAGAGTGAGGGGGGATCTGATCAATACTTATAAATATCTAAATGTTTGGTTTCAGGAGGATGGGACCAGACTCTTCTCAGTGGTGTCTTAGTGACAGTTCAGGGGGCACTGGTCACAAACTGAACACAGGAGGTTCAACCAAAATATAAGGGAAAACTTAATTTCTGTGAGGGTACCAGAGCACTGGAACAGGTTGTCCAGAGAGGTTGTGGAGTTTCTGTCAACATTCAAAAGCCATATGCATGTGTTCCCATGTGATCTACTCTAGGTGATCCTGCTCTATTAGGGGATTTGGACTAGATGATCTTCAGAGTTCTCTTCCAGCCCCTATCATTCTGTGATTCTGTGAGTTGTTTTGAGTGTATATAAATGCAGTGTCCAGCATCATACGGCTGCTCTTCCCAACAGCTATGTGTTTGCTGCAACCATTTCTAAAAAACATGATCTCATTTAGTGCACACCACACCTCTGTGTTTAACAGCAATCTGAAAAGCCTGAATTATTTTATCAAGGTAGACTTTCTGTGAAATCAGCTATATTATGGGCAGTTTGTCAGAGTGCTCAGCTGAAAATGTGCTTCACAGTCATGGAAAGCTGCCTTAATTCTTAACGATTCCCTTAGCGTATTTGTTCCTGATTTACTAGGCTGTTTGATTTATTTTTTTTTTCCAAAGCAAACTAAAAGTATGTCATACAGAACTTTATCAAGTTTTATCTCAGCAGAGACATGAAACGGATTTAAGAAAACAAGACACACTGGCAGGCATTCTCATAAACTATAATTTAGGTATTGGCAGGAGTAAGGAACATGTTCTTCCACCACATCCAGTTGCCAGTTCTAGGCCCAGTTCATGCATCTTCACTCTCAGAGGAGGCCTTTTTTGCAAATAACCCTCGTCAGGATCATGCTGCATCTTGGGCTTTGTTGGCTGTTGCTCAGTACCCTTCTGAGAGACCTGCCTGAGGGTGAGTCTCTGACACTCAGCCAACTCCAGTTTTGCTTTCCCTTGTCAGGCTTGCTTATATTGCACCAGTTACACTGAGGTGAATTTTGCTTTTAATAAAATCAGTAGATGTTTTTCTTATCTGTGCAAACTGGACATTAAAAAAAAACAGAGGCAACATGAAAAATGCAAGTCTTAAATAACCACTTTTCCAAATACTGTAAATTGTTCCTGCCTAGAGAGTATGTTTGGTTAAAAGGAGCACTGTCTTCTAGTGGTTAGGGTGTAACTCACATGAGACAGTAGGAACCATGGAAGTCAGTTTTTTTAGATTCTGCTAATGGGCATATATTGGCTCAGACTATCTGAAAAATCTGGCCAAAAACAGCAGTAAACTTTGCAAGTTCCCAGACAATGAGGAATGTCTGCTCACCTTTTTGTCAGACCCCAATGATTCAGTAGCAGTGTATATCAAAGACTGGAACTGTAAGAAGGTGTTTAAATCACGGAGCTGTCTTTTGTTTAAATCTTTCATATGTGATTCAGTTGTTAGCAGAGATGAAGTGTGAGCATATTTCTTTCTCTTCACAGTTACCTGGTATTCTGGGTCACAACACAGCACTTGTTTTAGGCAGAAATCACAGGGAACTTGTGTTCAAAATTTAGGAGAACAACTTGGATTCTTGGGATGATCTTGTGGGAAGGTGGTAAACACCTTCATTTTGACATAGGTAAACACAATGTCATTATTGTTCCAGTACAGATAAGGTGATGGTTCTTTTAGTGAAACTAGAGAAATAAGGTATGGCCTGTTATTCAGGAGTAGTTTCAAAGGATTCTATTCCATTAAGTAGAAAAATCTTTTCATTAGTTTGAAATAGTGGGCATTAAGATCAAGTTACATTGGTGCATTGCTGATCATTCAGATTAATTATAAAAATGCATGAGCACATAGCTAACTACAGACTGTTCAAACCAGTATTTTTGGAAGTTGCATCCCCATTAAATGTGGATGCTTCCACCTTATTCCACAGGCTTTCTTATATTTCTGAGAACTATTTATGTGTACACTGCCCAGACATTAACAGAAATGGAAATTCACACCTTCAATCAGACCTGCACTTTCATGCCAGAATAGCTCTTGACTGAAGAGAAATGGCTTAAGTTGGTCACACAATCAGAATTTAATGTGATAAAGCATTTATAATAAGAAAATTAAAAAATCAGACTGGAAAAGAAATAGCATCAAACACTTTGATTCATTGACAAGAAGATGAAGTAAAATAAACATAACAAATCATAAATCACTGGGCTGTCTTTCAAGACGATGATCAGTGTGAAGAATTATGAGAAAAAACATTCTCAGCCTGTATTGATCAACCCATATACTGGTGTTCCTTTAGGATCTTTAGTTTCCCCAGGCAAACCAATCTATTTTTGGTCAGGTTTTTGATGTAAAAGACCTAGCATACAAAGGTAAGTGTTAAGATCACCACTTGCACAGCAGCAAGTGCATTTTCTGCCCCCTTGCATCACTCCTGTACCGTCAAAAAAACCTCACCCAGCTGTAGAAGCAGATGCAAATGTGTACATGGACAGGGAGGATAACACAAACTGTCTCTTGCTCAAGTGATTTGGTTTCTTCTTGCAAATGCAAAATGTCTGAGGCAAGATTAGACTGAAATTTCCACTTATAAAAAATACAAAAAGAGAAACAAACCCACCACTGCTGATCCTTAGAACAGCTGGTGGTTTCTACTAGTTAGTCCCAAGTGGCCAGCAGTCACAATTTGTGACTAGTCTTGTCTTCAGACATCTCAGGGCAACCAAAATGCGACAGGATGACAGATAGTCCTTTCAATAGATACTGACAAACAAATTAGTGCAAAGATGCTTTTCATAGCATACCAGATGTGTTGAGTTCTATCATATGGAACACGGAATGAAAAACTGTCTACATCCCATCTGTGCTTTTTCAGTAATCACTGATGCACTCGTTCTGGAGTATAAGGTACAGTAAACATTTGGACTGGGTTTTACATGTGAAATAAATGGAAAACCCCAGGTCTGAGCCTTATCATCATCAATGTCTAAATCTTTTATATTAACAAGAATACCTTAAATGCCTGGGAGAGAGATGTTCATGAGTCAGGGTATTGTCCTGGTGATTAATTGAAAAATTATGCAAATACCAAAAGAAAGGTTTATGCAAATCAGAATGGACTGTAAAAACGCACTTTGCTTCCAGTCGCATGCAGGGCTTCCAGCCTGTCATAAAAAAGCAATAGGTTAAAGAACTGCTGTTTCAATTTACATCATTTCCTCTCTTGGGGCTTATCTGTCCTCAGACTGTTAACCCAGATTTAATTCAAAGAGGCTGCAATTGCAGCTGCAAGAACAGCGTTAAAATGGAAACAATGAAAAGTGAGTGCTCCCAGCAGGTGATTGAAAGGCCCGGGACACTGCAGCGCATGCATTTCTGCCCACTGTAAATGAGACCAATATCTCTCAGGAAAAAGGCCCTTTGTGAGGGTTGTCCCTCTGTTCAGAATGCAAAGGCACTGAGACAGAACAGGAGAAGGAGGTGGGGTACAACAACATATGCCAAATACCCATAATGAGGCAATGCAAATAAAAGCAGGAGACCTGCTCCAGACCCTCTCTGTAGGGATGAGCTTTATCCACTTTTAGTTCTTTTACCTTAGCTTGAACTGTTGCATCTTCTCCCTGTGCCTTCCTCCCAGAAAATAATTTCCTAACAGTTTATAACTAGGGGACCCACTTTTGGCTCAGTGTTATCATCTGTCCCCTGACCTGGTCCCTCTTTCATCAGTGCTGAACCTACTGGAGGGGGTGTGAGAGGTCATAGACAGCTCATCCCACACCCCATCCCAAATGAGCCCCTGGCTGCAGGATCCCCTCTGAGCACTGAAGGTTGAATTGCAGCAACCACTTGTTCTGCCTCTCCTCTGCCTATGCCCAAGGGTACTCCAGGAGTCTGTGGTGCTGAGGAGAGGAGCAGAAAAGTCTTGTGGCTCCTTGACATTCTCTTCTCAGTGAGGCCAGGACACCAGAGGAGCACTTTTCTCAGTGGCTGCCTTGCCTGTGGCTGCTGATACTTGGTCATCCTTTTCTCTGCAGCCACTCTCAGCCCTGCAGACATCCAACCTCTCACCTCCCTCCAACCATGAGACTCTGCGTCCTTTTTTTTTCTTGTCACTGCTCTGTCTTCCTCCCTCTGCTCTGTTGCAGAAGCCCCTTATTATTGCATGAGAAGTAATCTGTTTCTCTGAAAAATCCATTTTGCTTTCTGTTTCCCTTTTGGCTGGTGTGATAATTATTAATCCACCTCCTTTTCATAAAATAGCCACAACCATAATAATAAAGTCAAAATATGATTTCCCATAATATAGTATAATCTCTCCCTTTTCTTTATTCCTTGAAGATGGTACACCTCTTAGCATAAACAGCATGTTAGCACACTGATTCCAGATGCATAAAATATGTACAAATCTTCATGTTTTCTCTCTCTCTCTTCCTGAATGAGAGTGTATGTGTATATTATCCTTGCCATTTAATTTTCCCTGCTTTTCATTTTGATTGCTCTCTTAGGACGACACAGACTTGTCATAATCCATCTGGGATTTTATTCTTCATCATACAAAAATGTTGCTTGAAGGCCAGTTTTTTTACTTGGCATTAAGAGACTGAAGATCAGCCTAAATCAGGGTTTTATAAACCTCCTATGACAAAATCCCTTCACTTGTAAATGTGTTGTCTCAATAATTAGACAAATACACCAGACCACTTGTTACCAGACTAGCACAGGAACTAATTACATTATTTCCTGTGACTGCATGCAGTGCATCAATTCAACATCAAATATGAGGCTTCAGAACCTGTCTGTCTTCTTCTGGTGTCATTGTAAATAACTAGTTCTAAAAAGGGGTTACAAGAGAGCCTCTATTAGAAGTAAAAGGCATTTAAACAAAGAAATATGGGAATATGCTGTGTGGACTAAAGGATAAACTGGATGTATTCTGCATTGGCAGGTGAGGGGGTTTTACATTGTCATTTGATCATTTACAGAAAGCTTCTGATTTGATTGTGAAATGTTTTCTCTTGTGCTTAAATTTCATGCCACAGATTATTAAAAATTGACTTTGCAGTATTTATTTTACTTATCTACCCCAGCCAGGTTGTTTCACTATAGATTTTGTGAATTATTAAATTTTAAAAGCAATTTGTGTTGGATTTTCTGTTCCAGCTTTGTCTGTGGGGTCAACATAATTCATTCAGTTGGGTAATAAGAACTATTTTTTAACATAATGAGAAGCTAATAAAGGTCACTGTGCCTACAAACACATATACATCACCATTAATTTAACAGCACTGATGCTGAATACATGCATTTCAAGTGCAAATCTCTTAAACTGAATCTGTTTGATGTTAGAAGCAAAGCAAAGCTAATTAATAAATCTGCAGTATTTAAATTAAATCTAAGCCCAAGTTACAAAAATTAAATCTAAATCAGGAATCAGATTGACACTAAGATCAGACTAGTTTTGCCTGAAATACCTAAATGAACATGTAAAGGCTAAAGCCTAAAAAAAGACTTGCATTTTTCAAAAGTTTGAAGTTGAGGTCCATTTTCTCTGTTAAAATTAAGGGCAAAACTGCAGTTTTTGTGTGTAAGTTTTGGTACCTCCTTTTTGGTTTATGCAAATAGATTCCCAGGAAAATATGGACACTTTTTCAGGATATTATTAGATTCCTCCTGCAAATTGAACCCATATAGAATGGGAAATTTATATTGTTAGATGTTGAAAATTGTGAAATGTTTTTTAAAAATTTTTCCATCATTGTCTAGAGGCAAACAGCAACAGAACTCTTCAATCCTGTATGCACTAAATGCAAATACAGATTTGGGCTTTTCTTGGATTTTGCCAGTATGTTGATCTCAATGACTTGGTGAAGAATTCTGCTGCTAAGTGAGATGCATTGTGGCAATTCACAAGTCATACACGTGGACAGAGAAAGAAGTAAAAACTAATATGCAACAAATAGACTGTCTAAAATAATTGCTAAATTGATCATAAACAAAAAGATCAGAGAATACTCCATGTGCATACCTCTGTTCTAAGTAGGTCCATAAAAACAAACTGTAATGCTAAAGTCTGGAGGTGCTCCATATTGTAATTAATGCCAAATTTCAAGGTAAAATTGTTTTAATTATACAGAGCATTGAAAAGATTAGTACATTCAGCATTGACCTCATTGTTTTTAGGTTCTTTGTTTTCTGGTTGATTGCAAAATTGATGTAATTATTTGCATAAGGACTCTTAATTTTAATGCCTTCTCTGTGTGTCATGGAGCAAAAAGTAAATCCTTATCCTCCTGCTGAGCAGCCTGTCAGAACAGGGCAGCATGTGAGAACGAGGAATGAACAGAAGGACACTTGCCCTTTCTGGGTTTGAATTGTTTTGGGCAAATATATGACATTTTTTGCCTTTTCAATAATACTTTAGAGCAGGCCTTAAAAATAAAATTATCCTTGAGATCCAGGAAATCCTATTCTTCCAATGGGCTTATAGGCAATACTGGGGATAGCTATATATCCTAAATCAAATGGGGATGTCTTTCTAAACACATATTCTGTACTGCTTCTTATAAATCTGCCATTCATACAGATCTGCCTCTTTCCACATCTCTGTGTGGCTCTGGCTTCTCTTCTACAAGCCTACTCATAATTGCTTTAAAAACTCAAGAGTCTGCCAAGCTTGGCTCTTGATGATACATCCAAATATTTTCTCTTGGACATGGGGAACCCTGTTTCAAACAGGAGTATCTTAGCTGGATGCCAAAACCTCTCTCTCAGGTGTTGGTGGCTCCATACCTGTTTAGGTGTTTGGGAGCTATGCGTTACAAACTCCATGCCTGTGTTTGGAAAACCACAGAAGTTCCTTTAAACGTGTGTGACTGCATGCACAAGTGATGTATATGTACACTCTCTCATAGGCATAGTCCATAACAGAGCTTCAAGGGTGTCCATGAGAGCTGATGATCATTATTTTCATGTGCTAAACCCCTTTGGATGACCTTGGCTCTTGTTTGTAGATGGGAGACACCTTATGAAGAGATATTCCAAACTGTAGAGGACTGAAGGTATATATGTTACAATGGAAGATATGCAGCATGGCTTTGAAAGTTTCAGAGCATCCTTTTGTGAGCTTTCTCTGAGTCATACCTTGAAACCAGCTTACAGTATCTTTTAATTGACAACAGTGCACATTGAAAGGACAAATCTACACAAAGGGCCATAGATAGTAGCACTGAAATTAGAATGGTACAGAAAAACCTCTGTCAGCAAAGTCCTCAAAATAACAGTGCCAAATGACCTTCCTCTATGCTTAAAAATACATGCTGTCTATTTTAGATCAGATATCTTTATTTTCTTTTAATTATGCCACATGTAATGATGTTACCACAAGGAGTCATAACAAGGTATCTTGGGTTATGAGCACTCAGAGTCAAGGGCTTTCATTTAGGAGAGGCTGGAAGCCCAGTTAAGGCATTTTAAAAATACAAAATATTCCAGTCTTTAAGATATGTTTCTAACTAGGTTGTTAGAAATAAACATGGCCCCACGATGAGGCTGTGACCTCACTGATGGAGCTGTGATGAACGATGCACATGCAGGAGCCCTGTTCTGTTGCCCTCTGAACACTGTTGCACCTTTGCCTGCAGACGTGCCATTAGCAGTCATGCTTCTTCTGCAGCTCATTCCTACTTCTCCACTAATCTAACAGTATTCTTTCAACAGCCTGGTGCTGGCAGTCATTACAAATCAAAATAGTCAGAGTGGGGTTCAACTCATCTATCTCTAACCACTGTGCTAAGCATCCACTTGACCAGGCAAATGACTCTGGAGAGGCCAATGGATTTCTTATGGTTTATTCTTGAGAGGATCTCTGGTTTTATTAAGTAGGAGTTCCACCAGCATTCATCAGGAGCAGAAATCTCATCTCTTTTTAGATGGTAAAAAACAGAGTGTTACCATATCTTACCCTTACAACAACCCCATGCAGCGCTACAGGCTGGGGACAGAGTGGCTGGAGAACAGCCAGACAGAGAGGGACCTGGGGTTTGGATTGACAAGAAGCTGAACATGAGCCAGCAGTGTGCCCAGGTGGCCAAGAACGCCAATGGCATCCTGGCCTGTATCAGGAACAGTGTGGCCAGCAGGTCCAAGGAGGTGATTCTTCCCCTGTACTCAGCGCTGGTGAGGCCACACCTTGAGTACTGTGTCCAGTTCTGGGCCCCTCAGTTTAGGAAGGAGACTGCGGTGCTGGAGCAGGTCCAAAGGAGGGCAACCAGGCTGGTGAAGGGACTTGAGCACAGATCCTATGAGGAGAGGCTGAGGGAGCTGGGGCTGTTCAGCCTGAAGAAGAGGAGGCTCAGGGGAGACCTCATCACTCTCTACAGCTCCCTGAAAGGAGGTTGGAGCCAGGTGGGGGCTGGTGTCTTTTCCCAGGCAACTACCAGCAAGACAAGAGGACACAGTCTTAAGTTGTGCCAGGAGAGGTTTAGGTTGGATATTAGAAAGAATTTCTTTACGGAGAGGGTGATCAGACATTGGAATGGGCTGCCCCGGAGGTGGTGGATTCTCTGTCCCTGGAGATATTTAAAAAGAGACTGGATGTGGCACTCAGTGCCATGGTCTGGTAACTGCAGTGGTAGTGGATCAAGGGTTCAAGGGTTAGACTTGATGATCTCTGAGGTCCCTTCCAACCTAGCCAATTCTATGATTCTATGATTCTTACATGCCTTCAAACTAGGCATGTAGTTGTGCAGTGCAGATCTCTAGATCTCTTCATCAGTAGCCTAATTAGAGATATGTCAAGCAAAGATCTAATATTCATAATATTAGAAGTTTTATTGTATTTATTTTCTGTTAAGTCTTCTGAAAGTTAGCGTTTGTATTTATTACTAGCTTTAAAAAGAGATTGAGAAAATAATTTTACATTTTAAATGTGTTTAGGTCAAAAAGACTCATGAAAATATTCCTTTTCCAACTCCTGTTGTGTAGGTGCAAATAACTCCAACATTGTTTTCAATTCTGTCAGGACACTAAGCATATCAACAGATAGTGACCATTGTTATGTGACTGAGAAATATCTTTTGGTAACCTTATTGGGTGACTAGAGATGGATTACAGCAGAGATTTGCATAACAGTTCAGGACTTCAGGAATCAATCATCTGCAAAAGCACTGGAAAACTGCAGTTTGCCTTAGGTGGCTGGTTACACAGCATGAGTAGTGAACAGTCAAAACAAATAGTTTGCATGGACTGAAATGTGTTTACAAAGTGCACTTGAGAAAATCCTACTGACAAGTATATCTGGAAAAATCAAAGTCTGGTATAAAAAGAAGAGAAAGATTAAAACTACTTGGGCAAATCAGGTACAAATCACTCTGTCAGCAGTAGAAACAAGCTAGACAGTTCCTGAGCTCTATATATATCAATGACACAAACTTCTATCTATAACCTAAACCACCTTACAGTACCAGGGCCATATGGACCATGACTTTACGTTCATCTTGCCCCCTGTGGGGGTAAGATATGGCTCTGTATTCTGCATTTCTTTTTTAATTTAACAAGTTCATTTTTTGCTAATAAGTCACTTGTGGAAGTAGCAGAGGTCACATTCCAACTCTGAACTTTTTTCACTCAGGGACAAAGAAACAAACAATGGGATTGTTTGTATTTAAATCATCAGCATTAGACAGCTGCATTTATCCTGAAAACAATCTCTAAAGTCTGGAAGCAGAATAGTGAAAATGGTCTTTCTCCCATAAACTCTGTTCACTGGAGATTTACTATGTGGCTACTTGTGGAGACAAATTTCCCTCTTTTCTTTATCCCTTTGTCTCTCTCTTTCTCGCTCTTTTTTATTAACAAATATGAAACAGATCCATCTGCTGAAGCTCAGCCAAGGCCAAAGTGCTTCAAATTTCTTAGCACCAATGTTTCTGGATGCTCTGAATGGTCCTGGACTATCAAATGCCTTGCAAAAGTTATTAAATATGGTTGTCATGTCTCGCTCTTTAGCCATGGCACTACAGATGTGACCCCCATAACTCCAAACACATTGCACAGTCCTGGATTCAGAATTTGAACAAGAATACGACAAAAATGACAGCACAGCTTGTTTCTAATACTAAAGGTCTGAGGCTGTAAGTATTGTTTTGCTATACTGACCTAGCATTTACGTGTGGTCGTGTAGCAAAGAAACCATCCACCTTGAAGGCCATCAGGCTGCAGGTTGTCCCCATCAGAGGGCTGCTCAGCTGAGCCCTGTGGCAGCCCCAGCTCTCCCCTGCCCTGGCACTTTTAGCCCATGCTCCTTCGGTGCCCATCTGCTGTCACCCATCAGTGAAGGGACTGTGCTGGGGATAGTGACTTGGTGCTGATGGGCGTGTAGGCATGTTCCTGTGCTGCCAGATCTGCTGCGAGGTGATCGTGGTGGTGTTTCACAGTTGCTCTGCTGCATATCAGAAACAGTATTTTAATCAATGGCTTGGAAGCCAAGCAAGGCCTTGGTGGAGGTTGTCATTAAGTGTGTGATTACTGCAAGGACTGGTATTTCAAGTGGTTCAGTGCTTGCTGTAACTGGCAGTAGGGAAGAACAGAATCACTGTTGAATGTTCATTATTATTTTTCCTATGTTGAAAACTCACTGGTCTACTTTTTACAAGGGCAATGATAAGACCAGGGGTAATGGTTCCAAACTAAAAGAGGGTAGATTTAGATTAGATATTAGGAAGACATTATTTACTCGAGGGTGGTGAGACACTGGCACAGTTTGTCCTGTGAGTTTGTGGATGGCCCTGCCCAGACGTGTTCAAGGTCAGGTTAATGGGTCTTTGAGCAACCTTGTCTAGTGGAAGGTGTCTCTGGGCTGGAACTAGATGATCTTTAAGTTACCTTTCAATCTGAACTATTCTGTGATTCTACTTTAGTTTAAAATATATATATAAGAGCATTAAAATATAGATAGAAGTGGAACAGTATGTGCTGGTAGACAGTCTGTTGATTGTCAGATCCCTACAGGCACTGGCAGGCTCCCCCCACAGTCCAGGACCTATTTCAGCCTCCCCCGGGGCCATATGTCAGCCTCCAGCCCACCACAGCCCTGCTCTGCTTGTATGTGGCAACTGGGTCACACTGGGTAAAAGGGTCTCACTTCCCCAGCTACCCTGTCCCTTAGACATGTTCCTTGCTCCTATTTCCTCCTAGTTTGAAAGATAGGGCCTGGACAGAGCCCTCAGGAAGGCTTCCCAAAAAAAGGGCTCCCTTTCAGTGACCCTAAGTAAGCTCCCTAAGCCCCAAAGAAGGATGGAATTTAGGATACAGTTTAAATTTCAGTGTTTATTACTGGTTACTTCGATCACAGGATCACTTTGGTTACTTTGATCAAAGACTGTCACCTGTGTGCCCCTTTTTGTGGTATCTGATACTCTACAACCCTTTGACTTTATCTATATTTCTGTACCATTGAACTAAAGGAATAGGCCTCCTCCACCTTCTGACACCAAGTTGTGCTTTCTCTCTGCCGTCAGGATTTTCCCTTCTTCTACCACCCCGTGTCTGAATTTCCACAGGAAGAACACCTAGACCTGAGGCAAGAAGGACATTTCACGGGAGCAAATGTGAGAGGTCTGATGATTACCAGACAAATGACATTGGTTTTACCTGACCAAATGTTTAGCCCTATATCTAAGCCAGTCACAAAAGTTTCCCTTTCTAATCAATAGAATTAATAGAATTCTTAGAAAATTAAACCCATGGTCTACCATTAGCTCTACAAATGGTATAGAGCACTGAAAGAGTAAGGTTTTGCTGACAGTGGGTATGCTTGTGTATGCAGTAGTTCAAGCCCTGTAAAGAGTTAGTTTTTATTTTCTGGTAGTTTAGGATAGGTCTGCAGTCATGTTTCTCTATCAGAGCATCCCTATTTAGGAGTCCATCAGCTATGGCTGATTCTGTGGGCTTTTGAATCAGTTCCTGCTTTATGAGAAAAGAGGATTTCCTTTGTTGTTGTGAAAGAGGGAAGATGGCTTGTAATAGGTAATAAAAGATGGTGAATTCACATGACTAATGGAGTTAGATACATTTGAAGAGTGTGAGTTATACATTTTCTAGCAAAGGGGCCCTCCCCTCACCAGGATTTCCTGTATCAGAGGGAAGAAAGTTTCAGTTTTCTTTTGCATTTTAAAATTAAAGAACAGAGAATGGGAGCTGTCTTACAGTCTCTTGCAGAGATCAAAGGAGAAGGGAGGTAAATGCATATGTGCTTCTTTCTCTGGTGCTGACCAGCTATTTAGTAGAACTAATGGAGCTTCCAGTGTAGAAGAGGCAGAGATTAGCCTCTTCATCTCTGCGAACTGTAAAGAGTCCAAAAGGATTAATATTATTAAGAGTGAACTGCAGCTAGAAAGTAGGAAGGAAATTCTCTCTCCCCTCTTTATCTTTTCATCTTTGTTTCCAGAAATAACTCTGAAAAGTGGTTTTCAGCCTTCCACCCATTCCTATTTTTTCTTATTATTTCTCAGAAAATAACACACTAGGAAGTATCTAACACTCCTGAGAAACTTTGACTTTGTGGAATTTTTTACCAGTTTGCATGAGAACTGTGAGGCACTAACGAGACTGAATAATCATAAGTTTATGGGATCAGATCCTTCACTGGTTTGAAAACTCTTATTCTACTGACCTCAGCTGCTTTGTCTCCATGGATGTTCATGGACTTCAATAAAGTCACACAGATTCACTCCAGCTGAGGTTCTGACCCATAAAATTATGGAGACTTACCCAAAAAAACCTGAAATTCTTTCATGAATTGGCCTTCAGGTTAAAAAAATTGCTAATTCAATGACTCCTAGTGTTTTTATTGCAGCTGCTAGTCATTCTGTGCTACACAAAATCTTTACTTTTAACTGGTGAATTAAGAGTTTCCCCAGCACTTCAACACACAGAAGATCAGAGGTGCAGAAGAATATACACAGTTTTCCAACTGTTATATATTAGAAGAAAAACCCTAGGGTCCATCTATGAAGCAAAAGCAACATATTTAGGAGAAATCTGCCCAACTAGACATTATGCCTTAGTGTCCTATTAACTTTTCCAGTAAATGGTGAAAAAAAAAAAAAGCAACTAAAATCCTGTGTTAGATGGGACTTTGATACATTCAGGGTTGTCATAGTAGGGGTTAAATTTTTTATAGAAGCACCCTGAAAAATCTCACTGAGACTTGTTTTCAATATACCAAAGCAGTAACCCTGGCATGTATATTGATACTGCAGCACCATCCAAGCAAATCAGTCCTCAGAACTGAAGAATTTGGAGCTGAAGAAAGTAAGTTCAGGAGGTTACAGTTCTGCTGTTCCTCTTGGCAGACACCAAGGGGAGATGAGAAGAAAAGAAATGCGATAAAAAGTAAATGGCACTTTCCTGCTAAGCTAATCAGTTCTGTTTGAGAACAGAGGGCTGAGCCAACTGCAAATCAATGCACTAAATCACTTTCATTCTTGAGCAGGTCCTGCCATCGTGACAGCTGCTAACAAGGGAATAAAGAAACCTGTTATTGGATATTTAGTAGACTTTTTAAGTGCTTGTGTAAAATAACATATTTAATTTAATGCAAAGTTATAAATGTAATTGGACTTTATGGACATTCTATCTGGAAAGAGAAAATTCCCCTTCTTTCTCCTCAAAGAGCTGTTTTAAGTTCCCAGAATACCTTAGCAAATTCTGTTTATGGTTTTAAAGAGCAGCTTTCCCATTGGATTTTACCCCTTTGTCTATTTGTTGGTGGGTTTTGGGTTGGTTTTTTTTGGGGGGGGGAGGGCTTAGGCTTTTTTTTGGTTTTTTTAGGGGGTAAACACTGAGATAATAATATGCTTGATATTTCACATGTTTTTTATCATGCTCAAGTTACAGAATAGGATTAACACATACTTACTTCACTTACTCTTATGCCCATATACTATACTGACTAAGTCTTCGCTGCTGTAATGAAAGCCTACAGGGGCTTCTCTAGGTGTGGACAGGTACAAAAGTGTGTGTAGGTTGAATCAGATAGTTCCATTTAACACAACAACGACTGCAACTGGTGGATTTGTTCAATGATATAATACTTTATACCCTTTTTTCCTGTTCTTTTCCAAATAATTCCCAAATCAGAATCTTTCTTGTCCCTAGTTGTGACTGGGACTTGTCCCTTTCTCTGACTAGTCTCTAGGAATTGTCAGTGATGTTATTTAATTGCTCATGAACGGTTGCTGTTTTCCTAGAGAGCTCCATTTCTTCAGCATTCTCACAATGCTCTTAAGGCTAAAATTCAGGAGTCACATCCCTGAACTCCTAGCTCAAATCACTGTTGCACATACAGAGCAGCCCAACTTTGTCATCATTTAAGGCATCAATCGTAGCTGTGCAGTGAAACGCTTGATATAAAATACCCATGGGCAAGCAGTAGACTGCCTTCTCTTTAATTACATCAATCCTCAATCACCCCAAAGCAATGGCATCCTTGGAAGTACTAACTCTGACAGGTAGTACTTCTGGAAATGCCATAAAAATGCCAGCAAAGCAGCAATGGCAGAGAAAATAAGCTGCCTCATCTTTGGAGAATTATTGGACTGTACTAACATTCAAGGGTACAATGTCAGCACAATGCAGGAAGAGTTAGATGCATAGGCCCCATTACTATTGTTGATGGGAGTCAGGTGTCAGGTTTCCTTTGCATCACCCTGAAAACTTAGCCTTCTTTGTAAAGCTTTAGCCAACTTTTCCTTTGTCACAACTCTTAATTGTGCTGTAAGCTTGAAGCCATTTGTGCTGTGATTGAATAGACTGAGAAGGTAAAAAAAAAAAAACCAACAAAGTAACAATGATGAACTTGAAGCTTTCAGACTCCCTGCAAGCTGTGATGGAAAGCTTAATAAATATTAAAGGCTCAGGCCCTAACAGGTGAAGTTGGAGCAGTTGCATTCTTGTAAATGGCTCTCTAATACCATCAACACCTGAGACATCCCCAGGGCATTCCCTAACTCCTTTTAGCTGTCTCAGCTTCCACAGGGTCAAATGGGAATTTAAGTGCCCAAATACCTAAATAACTGTCTCAGTTAGCAGACCTGACTTATGTCAGAAGCATCTTGTCTGAGAAAGTCCTGTAAATCTCAGCCCTCTTATATCACCTGAAGCTAATTGTTTGCTCTCAATACCAGAGGTATCTCAGTAAAAGTATTCCTAAATATAATGATAGTCCCTTTAAGTTTCTGCTTAGAGACAGATTTGTTAACACAAGGCTGTTCCATGTTACAAAGGATAAATCAGGGCAGGATTCAGGTTAAGTATGCATTATTATGGAAACACAAAAAAAGAGAGGTCATACTTGGCTGGCTTATAGTAGATGAACAGAGAGCAGATTAAACAAAGCCTTTCCTGACTAATTGCTGACCTGACCTTTGTGATGCAGACTATTCATAACGTTTTAGCAGGTATTCATTTTGGGGAGGAGGGGGTTACAGCCCAAAGGGGAGTGCTGACAGGCTCACTGGCAGTGTCTGCCCTCAGCTGGGGCCGTCTCACACTGGTCCTTTCATCGGTTATGGAGAGGAGATGAACAAATGTATCTGTATGTTCATTTAAAGGCATTACTGCAGTTTGGAGCATGGTGCCTTAGAACTAAAAGAGCAGTTCATTTTTAGGTGAAGCACATCATTATGCCTACATTAGGTGATCCACATGTTATACAGTGAAACTATCATCTTGTAAACTGCAAAAGAAATAGTTATCTGTTCATCCACACTACACCTAAACAAAGATTTTCTTATAGTTCTTCCATGTACAATAACTCCTAATGTTTGCATTTTTTTGAGTGCCCTCAGCATGAGCTCTGTGGCATAAACAAGTCCTGATCCCTCCTTCTGTAACGTGCAAACCAGTTCTTTACCCAAACCTATACGAAGATCAAGGAGTGAAACCATTTCAACAACATCTGTTGTTGAACAGACAGAGCCTTCTGCTGGCAGAGCCTTCTGCTGGAGCTGCATCAGGGAAACAGGACATGTCCCCTGGCACCATTGGGTCCCCTGACAGCCACTGATAGTACCCACCAGAACACAGGTCAAGACTGCCTGGAAATATAAAAACCCAAGGTCGGGTGGAAATAACCTCTCTTAACTTTGGGGATCTACAAGCTAGTGGTTTAGTCCCAGTCCAGGTGTCCAGTAAAAGGAAGCAGCACATTCTGAGAGGCAAAACCTTTCAAAATCAGGTGGTGCAGCAAAGAGCTTTGAATAATCTATGTCCTGTGTGCATGTTCCTGAGATGCAGTCTGTACAAATCCCTTCACAGGCACCTACTTTGCCTCTCTAGACCCCATCCCCACTGCTTTCAGAAGTCCTTTTAAACACCTTTGCTAACTTTGGTACTCTGACCACTCATGTTTTGCATGACCATAATGTAGTTAACACATTTAAATCAGGGATCAGCAAACCTCTCTTAAGCCAAACTGAGCATTATCATGTAGTTTTCTGCCCCAGTTTAGCTAACTTCAGTGCAGACTTGTACTTAGACACAGCCAATTGAAATGAGGCTGTTCACCATAAGACTGGCCAAACTATTTTCCCATGTGACCTTTCAGTTTGCTTTAAATGTGTAAACAGATGCTCTTTGATAATACTGTTTGATATAGAGCTGGCATGAAGTCACATAGTCATAGATACTGTTAATCAAGCAGATTTATTATATGCTCAATAAATCCACTGGCCATTTTTATGGTCTTCATTGCAAGACCTCAGCACAAAGATCTGAGCACTGAAAGTTTTTATGCAATCATTCTCTCCTGTGCTTCCCCTGTTTTTTAAAGCCATGACAGACCCAAAAAAGGGAGGGAAATAGAGGGAGAAAAAAAACCTGTCGCAGTTTATAGAATGAAAAATAAAAATTTTTCCAAAATGAATGCTCAAATAGCATAAGAAACTTGCAAAGATGTGACTTTTAAACTGCTATCTCCAGGCCACAGCCAGATCACTCAGAAAATACCTAATATAGTGCACTCCACAGGCAGATAAAGATGCACATAAACTGATAATAACTCAAGAGATTTTATCTTTATATGTCCTCAAGGAAGGCATCAGGAGAAAAGAACACTCTTACAACAAAATTAAATAGTTTTAGATCTAATTTGACTAGGCTGAACTAGTTTTCAGATTGATTTCTGCAGAATCTAATACAGAACAACACTCACACACATTTCCTTTCTTATAAAAAACCCATAAACCACCTTGTGTTTTTACTTACTTTGCTCTTTACTAGAAGTAATAAGAAACTAATATTTCACAACTGTAAATGAATTTTACAGAATTTCATTCTGTAAATGGTCTTTCATGGTAAAGGAATAAGGAGTGGGCTGTTGTGGAGCAATGTAGTACAGCCCCTGAGATTTGTCTGCTGAAATGCCTCAATATATTCATAAAGTGAAACTGCATCTGAAACCCACTGTCTCTATTAAGGAAAAAAGAGAAAAGAGATGCAGGACATGCCAGTGTGGAAAGAATAATGTCCCAAATGCTGCATGCATTGGCTAAGGCCCATGCCATGATCAATTAAACATATCCCAGAGGATCTATGTGGTATCTCAAATCATATTGGACTGATCTGTACAAATCACATGTGTGACTTTATTACTGGTACTTTCTGCTTCCTAAGTGATAAACTAGAAGTTACTTTGACCTCAAAGTAAATGAGCATGGCAGTGTGGGGACATCCTGGTGGGATGCAGGGCTGCAGAGAAGCCAGAGCACAGGGCATGAACCCGCAGCTGCCTTCTAGGGGTTGGGTCATTACTGCCAGAACATTTCACATGGTTTCCCCAACAGCTTTCTAAGGGGAGTAGTTCTGGGTCAGTAAACAGCCAGAACAGGAGATGGTAAAGGATTGGTCCAGTTGCCAGCCCCCTGAGCTAACCCATGTTTCACATTCAATGTTCTCTGCAGTATCATAATACTATAAACTGTTATTGCTATTTAATATAATGGCATTTCAGAGCTTTCATATTGCACAAGCATACTATTTTGCTAAGCACTGAACAACAATAAAGTAGAAAAATATTCTGTGCCCCATGAACTAGATAAATAAATGATAAAGGCACCAAGAAGATCTATTTAGAGCAGCCCCCTGCACCTGGCAGGCCACAATCAACTTCCAGACAAGGCACAGGGGCAGGTGCTTTTGTGCCTGAGAGCTGCATCATACTGAACAGCTTGTTGCCTTGTTTCACAGGAAGACTTCATGTCTCTGAGTTTATACCTCTGACTTCTAATGCAAGGCACTGTCTGCCTCGTGTAGCTGAAAGCTTTCTCCTGACATGCTGACTATCCAGATGTTCCCTAGTTTTGTCTTCCCTTTGGTTGTCAGAGAAGAAAAAAACGTGTTCTTATATTTTACATTTTCATTTCAGGTCCCTCTGAAACAGAGAACAGAACCAGTAATGCTGAATACTTTTTTCTTTTAAGTACGTCAGTTCCTAAATCTGAATATTCCCTTGTTATCCTGATTTTAAGAAAAATATTCCAGGCAAAAATCTTATTCAGCTGGGAGGTTTTTCTGCTTTTCTCTCAGCACATTCCTCTGCTACCTCCAAGAGAATCTTTCTTTACTGTTCCCATGTGAGCCAGGGTAGGATATCAGCGCGAATGCTTTGGATTGAAAACCAATTATAAAAAACAGATCTTTAGTAACTGTCCAGCCCAGAGGCTACACTCTCAAGGGTGCCAAGCAGCATATCTGCAGACAGGAACACTCCCAGATATTTTAACCCTTTCATAGCCTCTGGTGCCCGTGCTCTTTTTTTTCCCTTCTTGTGCTGCTCAGTTGGATGTGCTGCTCCGATTGCATTGACCAATGGCTCTCAGGGGCTCATGATGTCAGGAAGGTTTCACTTTTAGGCTTTGTAGTGTAGGAGTGATGGAAAAAATTGCAAACCTAGCAATGGGCATGGGAGGAATGGGCATGTGTTAATAGACTCTTGCAAACATATGCAGGCTTGAAATTATCCTGTGAAATGCAAGGCACCAAACTGCAGCTCCTGCACCAGGCATACAACCATGTCAAAGCTGTTGCCAAGTCTGCAAAGAAACATAAGTCCCCTGGAGATCTTTAGTGCAGCTTTGCTTGTCTTTAACATGGTCAGAAGGGCTGGACAGAGATGATCCTCCCAGCCCCCGTGGTACCAGGGTGGTCATTCACCCCAGCACAGCTCTGTCAGAGTGGGTGCAAAAGAGCAGCACAAAGAACCTTCCCTCTTGCCTGTGAAGAAAAAAAACTTGGGCAATGCCACTGTTGCCATGCACATCTATTAATTCACGATTCAGTGACTGGTTCTCAAAGTCAGCTGTAAAGGCTGATTCTGACACCAAGCAAGTAAATCCCTGGCTGGGAACTGGATGCTCATGCTCAGTGATGCAGCATGGATGCTCTACAAGCCATAACTCAGTAGGCTGTGAGCCTTTCTCAGTAGGTGCTGAAGTTTAAAGACATTGCTGCCCTCTGCAAAAGTTTGCCATATTTTTCTTTTGTGTGAAGAATCCTCTCGTCCTGTCAATCACTGTCACATAGCATGAACTAAGATACGAGAAGTTAGGAAATCATCTCCTGATTGGCAGGCTCTCTTCCCTCCCTGCATCTCCCCCGTTCAAACTAAATCAATGCTAACACAACTGTACATATACAACTATCTGAGTAGCTGCAAATACTGCTTATTTTTGAAGTTTATTTCAGTAGGTTTTGCAACTTAGTTTACATTATTTTATACAAACTGACCCTTCCTGAGAAATTTCATATTCCATGAAAACCAAACTAAGCACTTAAGGCTGTTTCATCATGTCCACATTGAGTTTTTAAAAGAATACTGTTAAAGAAACCTCTGACATAAGGCAGCTTATGGTAATCAATTAGAATATGGGAATGAAACTAATTCAGTAAAATATTCCTAATGCTGATCTGTCAAACCACTGGTAGCCATCTGTCTAATCAGTGTTCAGAAGTTGCATTTTTAAAAAACAATTATTAATAGTGCTTATTAGCTGCCAAGCTAAAGACCATGCCACAAACTTCTGCTCAGAGATTATCTGATATTAACACATACTGCTCTTTTTCAAGTTCGAGCTAGAGCCTGCTGTGTAATCTCAGGGTTGGGACAAGATTTTCTGATGGGGTCCACAGGGACAGAAGAGACCCTGAGGGATGGGTCAAGGACAGGTGCAACACCTTGCAGATGCCAACTGTATTCCTACAACCCTACAGCACCAGTGGCTCCTCAGCCTCCCCACTAGACAGCCTATTCCAGTGCTGCACTATCCTTGCTGTTAGGAAGAGGTTTTAATGTTTAAAGTGAATTTTCCCCAGTGCAATTTAAGACCATTACTTCTAGTTGTGTTAATGCACATGGAATACAGTTTGCTCCTTTCTTCTAGGCAGCAGCTTTTTATGTGCTTGAAGACTGTTTTTATGACCCCACTCAGTCTGCTCTTCTTAAAGCTAAACAATTTGTCCAACATGTATAAGGCCTGATTTTTGAAAGTGTTGAGCTCCTGCTGTTCCCATTGATTTTACTCTTGTGATTGAGAGTGAAAGAACTTCCGTACATCTGATGATCAAGCTGTATTGTCTGGTGCCCTTTAAATACTGATAGCTACAAAGGGTACGAATGCTGTTTATAGCTGTATATGTGTGTTCTTGTCTTCACAATAAAAGGGTATTTACAGGACCTGTGACCACTCTTCTGACTGCATCCACTTGGCAAGAGCAACATCAAGAAAAGAGCAGATTTTAGTGGAAGTTTGGCTTCCTCATATGCCTTTGTTGAATCATTTTAACTAAATAATTTTTTTGTTTCTCATGCAAAACATATCCTGCTCTTCAAATTATTTGTACTGTTCCTGTGAAAACAGTGTTCATTATTTTTAACTATTTGCTGTAGTTGGAAAATAGATACTTAAGAAGGATGAACTGAAATCTTTCTCCATCTCAAAACAGAGGAGACTGAGATTTCTCCTTACAAAGAGCTTTGCTTTGGGAGAAAAGGTGATTTTTGTGCTTAGGGTGCTGGAGCAGAGTTCCACTTGGTGTCACTTGGAAGGATGTTTTTATGGTGGATACTTTACAAAATATGCTGCTATCATCTTGCATTAGTGTTCCAAGGTGGCTAGAAATAAATCCCACTATACCTGCTCTTTGTCTCTCAATTTCCATTGTAAATACAGCCTCTTTTGTGTCCATGTAGGCCCTCATAAAATTGCTCCTTCATGTCATTGAAGGCTTTTGGTATGATTGTAATGCAAGCAGTAATAGCTCCTTGTATTGGTTCTCATAAATGTAGGGTTATGTATTCTGCCTTTCTGAAGAAATGAGCTTTTGAAATGTCTTGTTTTCTTCTCTTGTACCCTCTCCTAGCATCAAAAAAATAATTTTGCCAGACAAATACAGAGAACATTTACAATTATACAGTAAAAATAGCTGCTCTAATTTTGGGCTACCTGTCATTGCTTCTTTTTGAAAGATAAAAAAAATCATAGGAGAAGAGAATGAGAGAAAAAGAGTCTTTAAAGGTATTTTTCTATATGGCTTTTTCTTATCCAGCCATGTCCTGTGCTCTTATTCATAAGATTTTATCAAACTGCTGGCAGTAAGTCTAATTGTGGTGAATATTAAAACACACGGAGTTTTATATCAAGGTAGATTATTTCCCTGTAAACACCTACGTTTAATTATCCTTTTATCTATCTTCCCCTCCTCCATAGGCTCCATAATTCATCTGTGCTACATGCATACTATTGCACTTCTGCTCTTACCACTCACTCAAAAAACCTGCCTTCCTCCTCATTCCAGACACACATTAAATCTTCCATTGTTCAACCAATGGATTGAAATATTAAATTAAAATCTTTACTCTCTGCATTGTTTGAAGGATATCCTGTTATTAGGTCCTGCCCGAGTTTGGCTGACATGAACCCATCCATTGTTTCTCCAAGGGTCCAGTAAATTTTAGAGGCCACCCTGTTGCTCTGCACACAAAGCAAAGACAGCAACAAGGTCTTTGAGGTCAGCCAGGAAACAGTAATAACAGAAACCTAAGATGGTTCAAGTATCTCTGAAAGCAAAAATGGAGAAATATTTTATAATGTGTGTGTATACATATATATAGTATAATATATAAATTGTATAATGTATAAAATAAATTATAAACACACACTGTAAATCTCACTCATCTCACCAGAAACTGGGGTGAAAGATAAGTCATAGAATACTCCTTTACCTAATAATAGTATAGTATAAAACTGCACAGGTTTGCTTTTTGATGGTAGAAGCAAGAATTAGCAGACTCCACAAGAAAGCACAAGTCCTCACTGCTTGGTTAGTGGGTTACTTTTCTATGAGATGTGAGAATATTATCTCAGCAAAGAAGCTGTAAGTTTGTGTATGACATTTAGTGTCTTGAGGGCCAGTTCTGAAGGTTTGACAGTCAGGCACAGGCAGGGCACAACTCATCTCACTGTGTCTTGGTATCCAGACACAACAGTCTTTGCTGGTCTTGAGGACGAAGACTGCCCTGGTCCTATCTATCATCTGAAATATTCCTCCTTACCAAATGTAGCCTTTGGGTCAGGTCCCAAAATCCTGGCATTTTTTACTTTAATCAAAAAAAAATCTGGTGTCAAAGTCAGGAGTGGATAACAGCCTTTATCCTGATCACAGCTTAACAGTCTCACACACACTGAGAAGGTGTCATTCAGAGACACCACACTTCTCAGCCAGCAGCGCCTTAGCAAAAAGTGTCAAAGTATTCACTTAGGAAAAATCTTCTGGCTAAAGCAGCCACAAATAGCTTCAGTCTTTTGGTTCATGGCATCACTACAACCCCTTAATGAAACTGCAATTCAAGGAGGCTAATTTGTGCTCTAATTATATATTAGTCTGGGCTGAAAGGTTTCTGGATGGGAAAAGGTTTTCTTCAGGTAATCCTTTATTCCATTTATTGTATTTCCTTAACAAAGATCAGTCAGCTTTTACCATGCTTTTTCATAATGGAGCTGAGCTGTAGTGTCACCTAGCTAAGGGCAAACATCTGCAGTCATTTTTGATGGATTTTAATAACAGTGTTTAAGAAGAGCAAGGATTATTTTCAAATGTAGGAAGAAGCAAGCCAAAAAGCTAACAGATGTCCCGCTGAAAAAATTTAGAGCTCTTCAGATGGAATGCTTTCCAGATGGTTGTAGATTAGCAGCCAGGTAGTCTAAGGAAATTCAGAGGAATAATTTTTCAGCAATAAGTCTCTGTGGAGATAATTTTTCCTGTGTCACTGGAAAGAAGACATTCTTGGTTTGGTTTCGATGCTTCTGCCACAACATGAAAGCCCAGGAGTGTTCAATGTGCAGGACACAGAGCATTTCCACCTAACAGGGGTTTCCTAAGGAGATACGTACTTTATCTCCTTCAAAGCTGTGAATCACCTTTGTAATGTGTGTTTACATTTCTTCTCCTAATGTAGACACTCTGCTACTGTAGGTCCACAGCAAAGTACCCATAGTTTGTCAGGAGGAATTCAGCCTAAACAAACCAAACAACAAACTATATAAAGTAGTTAACTAAATAAAACGGGTATCTTCAATATATCCCGGTTTCTAGTCCTTGTGTCAACAGCAAGCTTTCGCTGGAGCTAAATGCTGAGGCAGATTTTGAGCTAGTATAAATCAGTATCCATTCTCATTTTGCTGAATCTGTCCTGGCATTCAATGCAGAGGCTGATTGTGGCACTGGAAGTAAATATCTGTGCCATCTGCTTTCCACAGGATGAACAGAAACTGCAGGTAGCAGGAATTATACCTAATACAAATGTGAATAAGAAGGATTTGAATAATGTTCTTACTGTTTGGGTAATAGCTTAGTGTGCACACCGTAAAGGTTTTCCAAGTTTAAATCAACAATTTCTGGAATAATTAGAAGCAGTTGTAGTCTCTTGTGCTATCAACACTTGAGCTTTCTCTGAGAATTCTGGTTCCCCTCAGGAAGAGGAAGCAAGGGGAGGTGAGCTGATGGTCTCATCCATCAGAGTTCTCATACTCCTCCTCCAAGGACTGACTGTCTCCAGCTCCCACCCTCCTCCCCCATTCCCAGATGGACCAGCTCAAGCCTCCCCCATTCCCAGCTCTGCAGTGCTCCAGCATCATTGCTGGGAAGCATGGCCAAGGCACACTGCACAGGGGCAGGAAGCAGGAAGGACATGCACTTGGTATTTACACGTGCCAGCTGTAATAAACGTGTTGCAGTTTTGTGAATTTTGATGGGGCTGTGGAGTCAGGAAATATACAAAATCAGGTGTTTTCACCTGAGAAAAAGTGTGGAGTAGATCAGAAGGCACTGACAAAATGCTGATTTTTTTTTTTTTTTTTCTTCTAGAAAAAGTAAGCATATTGTCAACCTTCATAGCACCCTTCAAGTACCTGAGTCCTGGCACAACCACCATGGAGGACGAGGACAATTTAAGTAAGCAGTCTCTTTTCTTTATAAGCAGATTAACAATAAAGTTTAAAGACAAAAGCTCTATGTTGTATTGGCAATTGTGGAAAGGAGGTGCAAAATATTGGCATCCCACAGTCAGAGTCCTCATCTAAAACAGAAAATTCCCTGATACTGATTGCAAACAGCAATTTCTAGAGATGGAAGGTTTAATCTCAGCTCACCTTCACACTTTTTTCTGTGCCACCCTGGCATGGTGGGGCTGTAAGTGGTGTGTCACAGACACATAGGTAAAACTTCTTATAAAAAGATGATTACACTCAGGTTTACAAAATTCTAGAGCTCGTTTTCCTTTCCTGTTTTGTTTGCTCATTTTCTTTTCTCAGAATACCAAAAAAACAGGACATTTTGGTGCTGTATCTTCCCCCCATTTATATTACCTTGATTAGAAAAGAATTTTTGCAAAAGTGAAGACTGCAGGAAAAAGCCCTCTACCCCTCTACTTGAAAAAGAGTTTTCTGTTTTTACTACTGTAATATAGCCTGGAGCTCAAAAATGAAAGAAATTGAAACCCAATTGAGAGGGGATGGTTAACCAGGCTTAACTAAACCAGATGTAACCCAAAAACTAGACAGTTTTTTCTTAGGCCATTACACCTAACAAAGTCACTGACAGTCCCTAAATCTGTGACAGCAGAAACATGCTTCTGGCTTTGAAGGACTTGTGAAGTCTTCAAAACACCAGGAAGTCTGGGAGCGTGCAGTTGAGACAGAGTAACCCTCAGTAAGCCCTCCCATTTATCACCTAGAAGTAATTATTGTGCTTTATCCTGCCCTGCTAATTGTAACATATATTGAATTGTTTAAAAAGGGAGGGATGCTCTCTGAAACAAATGAGCAGCTCTTTTGAGTTCTAGTATCACCTCCCAAGTTTTTTTTTCAGCCCAACACACATTGGAATATTGCCCTATTAGAGCTGGTTAGTGGAAGGAATGGGTTTTTTTCCCTGTTGTTGCTAATCTGCCTTGGCTTAATCATGGTGCTTCACCAGGGGGAATAGCTGTTGAAGGAATGAAGGAGCACATCCCTCTATTTTATGCTGCTGGGTATAACATGAAAAAAAAAAAAAAAAAAAAAAAAAAAAAAATCCTGAAAATCCTTCAAAATTGGACCCAGGGAATTTCAGGAAGAGATACGTGGAGAACACACAGGAACATCTTATGCTCATCATGAGCTTGTGCAGGCACCTCTTGCATAATGTCTCCCCAGTGTGCTACTTCGTTATTTTTAGGTAATGTAGAAAGTTTGTACAAGCCAAACACTGTAGCACCGTTTTCTTATTGCTTCTGTAATGCAAAGACTGCTTGTGTCTCTGCTGTCTTTAAAATAGTCCACACAGACTGGGTAAGCTGTGTTTTCTGAAAGAGAAATAGCAAACTTTGCTGGTTTTTTAGGGACATCCTACTGCTCTTCCCTTGGGTCAATCATACATTTCAGTGATACAGGTAATTTTTACTTCACACATACAATACATTTTTAGGTGTATTAGAAACTTAAAAGAAATTGAGAGAAAGAAAAAAAAATTAGTATCATCAGCCTTATTTCAGTTTGCTTCTAGTATAGTGGTATAAATGCCACTATTTTTTTATAGCTCACCTGTACTTGTGTAGCAATCTGGCATTTTGCAGAGCTTCACTGATTTGCTCTGAACAAGCAAAATAAACTTTTTCTGTGTTAACAATTTAACAACAACCTAGGAGAATGCTGACAAGTCAGAGAAGTTGTTTGCTTATCCCTGTAGTTTTCTGCTCCGAGCATCATGTGAGAGTGCCCCTTCTCAAACTGTTCTTTATCAATAGCAAAGTACTATGAGCTGAAACAGATTCAAAGCCTGTTTCACATTCATTTGGTCACTCTTTACAAAAGAAGCCATTCCAGTTTAACTACACATGCATTTTCAGCTAGGGATTATTTGCACATAGAAACTGTTGTTGGGGTTCATGCCACATGATAAAACCCATGAACTAATATTAGAAAAATGTATCAAAGGCAATAGGCACCTTTGGAATGGCATTTTGGGTAGACTACTTCTCAGTATCTTAGGAAGACCTTATCCAGAACATGTAAAAAAAAAGGACCACCTTATTCAGTCCCAGAAGTCAAAGTTAGCTAAGAGTGTAAGAAATGTCACACCGTATTAGAAATATCTTCAACATTTGCTGTTAGTGATACAGTGGGGAAAAGGACATTTAAATGGTGATCTTTCCCCTCAGTTTATCTTTCTAGCACCCAGCAAGAAATTTTCTCAGCTAGATTTCTGAATCACATCTTAGACATCAACAGACCTGCCTAGTCCTCTCCAAAGCCCCCTGATACTTCTGATTTCAACAGCTAGGAACAGGGAGTTCATTGATTTAGTGTGTTGTTAGAAAGTGCACCCTTTTATTGCTTCCAGCCTGCTGTCTCTAGTGCTTGGGCTACATGTAACAGTGAATAATCACTCCCTGTTCGCTGCCTGCCTGCCTTTCATGGTGTTATAGACCTCAGCCTCTCCCTCATCTTGAATCATTCCCTTCACACCATGCCACAGCATCAAGGCAAACTATCACCAGACACAGGTACCTGCAAATCTAGGATGTACCTCTAGCAGGAACATATAATTCCTGGGAATCTGACTGAGCCGTATGCTGTACACACAGCCTCCCCGCAGCGCCCGTCCGGACCTGCGTCCCCCTCCCCAGTGCCTGCGGTGGGAGCTGGTGGGGACGGTCCCCACCATACGGATTTCAGGCGCTGTGACAGCGTTGCGGGATAAATCCCAGCCCCATAGTCTGCTGAAGCATTCTAGTCCAAGTCCCCCTCGGGCAGCAGGAGGCACCAGAGCCTTCGACTGGACGGTGGGAGATTCGGTGGCACCCTGCCTCTTAGAGGGCTGTGAATATTCCCTTCCAGCAGTCAGAGCCTCAGAGGCTCAGTCCCCCCACAGAATCAAACTCTCTGTTTTTCTCTGTGTATATTGTGATCGTTTGGATTTCTGCCATGCCTAAAAGCTAAGCTCTCTGGTCTGGTCCTGACTGAGGAAAGCAGGTACTTGGGTTCATTTCTGCCATGAGGTGGGCACATTTTTTGCTGAGTGCATGTATTAGCCTGGACAGGGAGCACCACAATCTGAGTATCATTTAATCAGGTCACTAGGTCACCTGAATAATTTCCTAATTGGGGAGAGCTGTACTAGATGTGCATGGATTTCATAGTTATTTCAGATAACAAGGCGGGCAAAGGTGGATATCTTCATTTTGGAACAGCTAAAGGCAATGGCAATCAACTTTCAAAAATTTTACATCTTCGCTTTAAGCAAAATCCTGCACTTTTTTGCACTGGTCCCTTCACAGAATGGTGTTTCACACCAGTAATGTCTAATGACATTCTTTTAAACAGCCTGAACCTTGTGAACTGGTGGGGAGGGTTCAGCAGCAACAGAGAGATCGTGGCAGGTTGCCCTTAAGTAAACTTCCTTCATAAAGGCTTAAAATTACCTGTCTGTGTGTTTTCATGTAAGAGAGGAAGGAGTGATTTCTGTTGTTAACTACAATTTTATTATTCTGAAGTCCAGAATAAAAACCAAAAAATCCCAGCAGAAAAGTTCCCAGTTCTCTGTTGTGGATCCAAAAAGCTTATAAAAAGGCCATCTTGCTTACACGAGGACATTGCCCTACATTGCATTTGATGTAGCAGCTGACCTTGGACAAAGGCACCATGGCTCTGGCTCCTGAGTTCATACCTATTGCTTCTGATTTAAAATTTTTCTTTCAAGTACACCAGAAATTATAGAGGTCAATCGTTCTAACCTCAGCAGTCAATGTGATGTAGATATACAGCAAAAATATACTCTACATAAGCAAGTCAAACAGGGGTTAGATATTAAAATGCAGAAAAATAAAATATAAGTCCTGCCCCTATTGTTTAAAATGCATTGGTAGCAATCTGGTGTTTACTAAATATTTCTAAAGACAATAACTTTCCATGTCAGAGCTATCAGTTGAACCAGAAGTTGGTTACACTACAGAGACTTCAAATTCTTTCTTTAAATATCAGAGCTTTTCAATAATGTACTTGCCTTTCAATAATGCCCCTTTTAATTCAATTGTAAAGATACCAGCCAAAACGAAGATGCCACCTAGTACCTCTCCTTTACCATCCTCTCTGGAAGTTGTCTTGGCAGCAGAATAACCTTCAACAGGAACAATATTATCTCTTCAAATGTAGCGTGGAGTATCGGATGGCTAGTTCTGCAGAGCCCTTATGACCCAGAGACATAGGCAGTGTCATTATTAGTGATGCATTATAGTTCTGAAAAGCACTTGATGATGCAGCCTCTCTAGGTTAACTCTACTGTGCATAACGACTAAAAGGAGAAAAATATGAAAGAGCAGACTGATTGAGGAATAGTGCATAAATAAATATATTTCTGTAACTGCTTTCCTCTCTTCCATTCAATTACTGAAGCAAATACAAGATCACAATGTATCCTTTTACTTGTGAAACTGGAAAAATAAGTGAATAAATTACCTGAGGAGATAGTACAGTGCAGAGGTGTGGGGCTATTTTAGAAATCTTGCACAATAAATTAGACATTATTTCCAAAAAATTATTTTTTTCTTTCTCCTTTCTTTTAACTCACTCCCCTTACAATTTTATTGTTTTCCAACCTTTCATCATAGGAATCATAAAAGAATCATAGCTTATTATCTTTTTTTTTTTTTTTCCCCCAAATGTAGCAAATGTGTTTTGGGAACTCAAGAGCAAAGACATTATGAGAGATAACAGGACTGAAAATGATCCACAGTTTTGCATTTTTCCTGTGTACGCCCTATGACTTGCCCCTTCTCTTTTAGTTCTCTTCATTTCTAAAATTGCTTGTGATTGTTCTATTAGAGCTGCTTACAGTATTTATCTTCCATAGCTTCATGTCATTTGCCTGCTTTGTCTGATTTTCCCAACAGAAGTCCATGAGCCACCATTAGAGGGGTAATATTATATCTGCTACACAGAGGTCTCATAAAAGACATATTTCAAAGACCTCCTATTTCAAAGATACCTGAAAGTGTAATTTCACATTGCCTGGCAGATGCCAGGTATCACATGAGTCCATAAGGTTCACAGACTTTCTGAGGCACTCACTGAGTGAAGGCTGCCTCTGGCTTACCTGCCATGAGGGCTTTTGGCCTTCTGCAGCTCTTAGGGGTCTGTAAAGAACTGAGCTATTGCCTGGTGGTCCAGGATCAGGCCTTCTAGAAATCTGGTTGACTGTAAGAATACTTGCATGGATTACCTTCACTGTGAATAGGCCAAAACATTTCATAAATGCAGGCACATCACTGTATGCCCAACATTGCCCACGTACCCTTTTTGTCTGATCTCTGGAAGTTTTACACTTGCATCTCTGCATTTTTTTCACTACCTTTTAGTTAACCACTGTTTTAGTGAGGGTGATTAAGGTAAGATTTAAGGTCATGCATTCAAGTTTACAAATCTGTGACTCTTTGACTGTGAAAGAAAAAAACAGCTGGAAAAAGACAGTATGAATTATAAATACAAATAACCCCTTGAGTTTTTCTATTCAGTGATACATAATCAATACAAATTATTTTCAAACCAAAATCTTGTGTGAAGCAAGAGCTATCTTTCTTTTCATGCTTCCTGACTACAATATCATTATGTACCATAATTGACTCTGTAAAAACCTATTAGGTAAGATGAGAGAGGAGGTGTCAAATACAGAAACAAACCTGCTTCCTGCAAAGAAGTATGTTTGAGACAAAATATTTCACCTTTATTTTTAAAAATGCATGCAACCAAAGAGGTGTATTCTGAGTGGGATGAAAACAAGAGAAAGGGTCAGGGAGGAAAATGTCTGGCCAAAGCCACTGCCAGGCTAAATAGTTGTAAGTTAAAGTTGGCATCTCCTTCCTCCCAGATTAGAGTTTTTTATAAACAGAGATGTGAACTCAGTGAGCAAATATCATATTATCCTTGTATCTTAGTTAACCTGACCTTTTAAATGTCTTATTTCCAGAGAGGTTGGTTTAAAGATGTCATCTTTTATACAGCTGAATATCATAGGATGAAACTTTTCTTTTTCTATTATGTATTTCTTTTTCTTTCCTTCTTCACCTGTCTTCATTCTCTCCCCTTAGCTTCAGAAAGTAAAAATTAACTAGTCACTAAGGCCTTAATTTGTCAGCTAGGTTCTGCCTCAGCAAAGCACTGGAGCAGGCAGCTCTGAGAGTACCTTTGGTGAGACAGTTACAGGCTGGCAGCTCAGTGTGTGCTGAAGGGCTTTCAGAACAGGAGCCTAAAGACTTAGTCGTGCAAATGGGCCCCTGCTTATGCAATGGAATCACAATTTCAACTCATGTCAAAGCAGCAAGCTGCTTTCTCAAGTTGTTCTCAAGTGGAACAGCTTGCATTAGTGCAGACTTCTTGCTCTGATGGGAAAGTCTTGATTTTTAATACCAGTGCAACTCATCAGAATATAAGGAAGATTTTTAATCATGATGATTGGTTCCACGTATTCTCTGCAGGCTTCTGCACATCTGTCAGCTCAGCCTAATGCTGGGCTTAGCAAAGACACACTACTCCAGCAGAAGGTCCTCAAGGCATTGCTGGCAGCTCACCCCTTGCATCCTTGCATCCAGCTTGTAAATCAGGGTAGGAGGAAACCAAACAGGGCAAAAAAGGAAGGACAAGTCTCTGTCTTCTAAGGACTACAGGGTCATTCCCTGTGCTTGGGACTCAAGCAGCCTGCACAGGTTGTCTGATAATGACAACCCATGGGAGAGGCTCCACGCCCAGCGCTGGCTGGAATACAGCAGGCAGAGCTCTGCTCAGAATGGGATCAGGTGCATTGCTCCAGGGATGGGTTGCCTCCTGGGTTGGTTACACTCATGTTTACTTCCTCAACTTGTCTCTGCACTGAGGAACACACAGGAGGACTGGAGCATGTATCAGAGGAGCAATACATTTAAACAGACTGATCAGAAATGACAGAAATGTGATAAGATGCTTATTTAGACAGCAGCATGTTTTCTGTCTCATTCAGAGAGATGAATCTCCATTCTCAATCACGCATCTGCTGTAGCAAGAATGCTGCCTCACAGCATGGGCATTGCACAAGCAGAGTCCAGAACAATGGAGTGCTCCCTGTAGCTCCCCACTGTCATTTCATTCCCATCCTGGCACTCCTGGCAGTCACTCTCTCCCATTGCTTTTCTTTGACACAGGTCATTCTTTACATCAGTAATTGCCTCCATTGTGATACTCTGCTTTTTCCTAGCTTCATTTACATTTATCTGGAATTTTTGCTATATTAGTTACTGCCAATGCAGGATATAACAGTATCTGCAATAGAATCTGACAGAAAGCCACTCAGTTATGAAAGTGGAATCTGAGTCTGGACCAAAATATTGTTTCAAAAGCTAGGAAGGTCTGTCAGGTCACTTCATAGGCTGGATTCATGACGTGAGCAACACAAGAGCCTGTGGTGTGGGTCAAGCCACCCAATTTATTCACTGCAAATAGATTATTCAATGCATTTGCCCATTTTTCTGTTTTTGAATCATTTGAGAATCATTTTTGATTTCTGATAATGTGTTCATAAGAATTCACCCACATGGATTATAAAATAAACCTAAGCCTAAGGGAACTTTGCAAACTATTCACTTTTTTACTAGTAACTGTCCAGTGTGAATGAAGTAGTCCATTTAACTCACATGGCATCAGTTATGCTTTATCTGTGAATGATGTAATTTATTTTAAACAGTATGACAGCAAATAATACAAGGGGAAATTTAGGAACAATAACCATTGAGGACATACAGAAAATTTGCTCTATAAATAATAAACCAACCTTTATACAGATATTTGATGAAAACCCCCAAAAAGGGCTGAAGGATATCTATCATTAACTTTTGTTTCCTTTTTGTCTATGCTGCCAAATGTCAGCTATCATGGTGAGAACTGTAATGTGAGGGGTTTTTCTTTCTTTCCTGACAGGTACCAGCAGTGCTGAAGTAAAGGAAAATCGAAACACTGGCAACCTGGAGGATCATCCAATACCTTCAAATGAGAGGGCAAGAGGGGGAACACCCAGCAGTAAGAGAAAAAGACCCTTAGAGGAGGGCAATAATGGCCATTTCTGCAAACTCCAGCTCATCTGGAAGAAAGTCTCATGGTCAGTGACGCCAAAGAATGCTCTGGTTCAGCTACATGAACTTAAACCAGGTTTACAATACAAAATGGTTTCCCAGACAGGCCCAGTGCATGCTCCAGTCTTTGCCGTTGCTGTGGAAGTAAATGGACTTACGTTTGAAGGCACAGGGCCCACAAAAAAGAAAGCCAAAATGCGTGCTGCAGAGCTAGCTCTGAAGTCATTCGTTCAGTTCCCCAATGCCTGCCAAGCTCACTTTGCCATGGGGAACTGCATCAACCCATCCACGGACTTTACTTCTGATCAGGCAGACTTTCCAGATACTCTGTTCAAGGAGTTCGAACCATCCACACACAGCGAGGACTTTTCAGTCTATAACCCCGTTAATAACGAATTGCTCTCCACCGCTTATCGACACGGGCGCTTGCTCTGCCATACACTGGACTTAATGGGCCACAGTAAGCAAAGCAAGCACAAGATGGCATCCAAAGCAGAGGGTGAGCAGAACCCAGTGGTGCTGCTAAACGAGCTGCGGTCGGGCCTGAGGTATGTCTGCCTGTCAGAGACAGTGGAGAAGCAGCACATCAAGAGCTTTGTGATGGCGGTGCGAGTGGACGGGAGAACGTTTGAAGGCTCAGGACGTAGCAAGAAGCTGGCCAAGGGTCAAGCAGCGCAGGCAGCCTTGCAGGCCCTCTTTAACATTCGGCTGCCCAGCCACATTCCCAGCAGGAGTAAATGTCACCATTTGCCACAGGTGAGAGCTCCTGGGTGGCCACCACCACGTTGGAGGAACTCTTTCGATGAATGGGATCGGTATTGCTGTAGCTGTTGTGGTTCTACCAGAGGGTTCCTCTTGCTATAGCAAGTGCCATGCCACAGCATAGCTCTTTTCTCATAGAAAGAGCCAGATGCCACAGGCAAAAGCTTGAAAATCACATCCTGAGATAGTTTGGTACAACTTGCATCCCTTTCCATAGGAGTCATGGATGAGAGTGCAAAATGACGGGGGCAATGACAACATTTTGATTTGCTAGAGAGAATGGTAACATTGACACAGGCAGAAAAATCATGTTATTCTGTGGTACTGCATCTTTCTTGACAGAAAAGAGCCAGTAAACAGCCCTACATTCTCCTGTTAGAGCTAATATTCAATGAGGACAATGAAACTCAGAGGAGAGAGCAATGATAAGAAATGTGCCTGTGTCAGAGCAAACTCTCCAGGCAATTCTGCCACTAGAAAAGTTAGGGATTTGTGTTTATTATAGTCTTATTTTTGGGGGTTGTTTTTTAGTTTTGGTTTGGTTTGGTTTGTTTTCTGTTTGTTTTGTTTTCAAATATGCTGCAAACAGTACAAGAGATAGTGAAAGCTCTTGAGTGGTCCTGGAACAAATGTAGAGATTACTGCTGTATTCACACAGAAAATATAGATTTGAGGTACATACTTAGCATATCAAAATTTTCTAGTTGGTCATATGCCAAAGTCTATCTTAGCATTACTCAGACTTGTGTCAATTTTCTAAGTTCAAAGGAGCCAGGATTTGCACATAGGTTCAAGTAATTTCATGATTTGTTTGTGCTGTCATAAACGGTTTGATCCACAAGCACCAGGGGGTGATCTACTGCTACAAATCTCCCTTTATGAATGGGGCTTTTAAAATCCAAGATATAATGCAAGGCATTGGGAGCATTGAGTCATTCTGCTGCTTGCTTGCTGTGAGACTCTAGGCAAGTCATTTAAATCCAATAGGCTGGTAACAAAAATGAGCATATTATATGAAAGAACATTTCAAGATCCTTAAGTAGTGTGTAAATGCACAGTATTAGTAGCAATTGTTATTATCATTAGTAAAGGTGCTGATTAGAAGTCCAAGGAGTTTGACAGAAGATTAATCCTTTAGGTGATGTGTTTGTCTGCAGGACCCAGGAATTATATTTTGTGACCCAGAAGTTTTCTTCCTATGTTTTCAAAAAGAAAACTTCAGAAATATAAGAATTTTTAAAATACATCATAATCCTCCACCTCTCCCTTTTCATTCTGGTTTGCAACCTCCATGAACCAGTGGGTTAACAACATAATTTAGTAATATCAGTGATCTTCACAGGGTGCTTTTAGGCATTTTGGCAACCTTAGCCAACCTGGAAGTTCCATCCTCCCAGTACTCTGAAGTACAGGCAGTTTTAAAGAAGAAATTCATGCTGTTTCCTGCCCTGGTAAAAAGCAGTTTGTTTTGTTGATGAATATGCCTATTTTTCCCCATGGAAACTTAGCACTTGAATATAAAGAAACACCTCTAGTTCCGTTCTGCTGTCTGCTTTGCTGCACTCCGTGAACTCTGCTGGGCTGGGTCAGCAGGTAGATACCATGCATTCATTTGTCATGTTCTGAAACTGCACCTCAGGTACAGCCTCAGTTCCTGAGCACTCTGAAATATTTCCTGGTTGCTTGGCTTCACGATGCTCTCCAATATGAATATCACATCTTACCTGAGTCCCCAGTTGTTCAGTAGACAACACATTCTTCAGTATATATTCCCTTTTTCATGGCCTTTTCTCCTTTCTGTAGACTTTTGCCCTCCTTTTCTTCTCCTCACTGCTCTGGAAGTATAAATGTCAGTGAGAAGGTGTCACTGAACTTTCCGTCACTATTTTTTGAGTGGTTATGTACTGTCCAACTAAAAGATTATTCAGGCACCTTTAATGCCAACATTCAGCACATTAATTGAGAGCTAAGCCTGATTTCTGCTGCCCTCCTTGCTAGCAACTCTCATCAATACATAGCAGCTGTGACATAAAACCTGAGTTTGTGTTACTTATGTCAGAACCCAGCTTCCACTGAAACCAAAAGATGTATTTCCACTGACTTCAGCCAGGCAATAGCTTGAGCATTAAATTCAGGAGCATCTTTACTTGTTCTCACTGTGTTATGCAGTATCACAAGTGTCCGTCTTTGCTCACTGCCCCAGTCAGCCCATCTGGCTGTTTGGTCTGTTGAACTGGTGGTTACCATACCAGGTAGAGTGTAGTCCTCACAGTACTGTGGTCAGAGGTAACTTCTCCAAAAGTTGTTTCAGCTCCTTCTTGGCTCCCTGATCTCTACAAACCACATTTTCAAGGAAATATTTCAAGCCAAGCTTTCAAAGCTATTCCTACTCATTAGGCTCAACTTGGTTTGTGTTCAGAGGTATTTAAAATCAGCACACCACCCTGAAACCCAAACAGCTTAGGGACAAATTTTGAATTATTAAGGAGGAGGGTTGATTTCTTCACAGTAACTATTATCCTAACCACACGTTCACTCTCGTCAGGTGCTTCATCATATCTGTTATGATATCAGATATCTTATTAATAGCAGGGACAGGCAAACAAGATCAGCTGTAACAGTTTCACCTATATTTTAACTGTCTTGTAGAATCCAGAGGTATGTTTACCTCTGTGCTTGTCCTTTACAAAAAGTATTCCAACTTTGTATGTGTTTCTGTTCCCCTAGCTGTTACCAGTGGTGTTTAGAGGGCAGAATTTGTTTTTTCTAGTAGTGGTAGGTAGTCCAGTATTGCTGAGCTTATGGATTTTAGTGCCCAAACAGTGTCAAAAGGTTCAGACATCGTTATAAGCTGGGCCTCCTGACCACTGATATTTCTGCCTTGCTCACCAGGGCTCCAAGGGACCTGGTATCCCTCAGCCCAGTCCTTGGGAATGCCCTCAGACTGACACTTCCTGCTGATAAAGAGAGAATTAACGTAAAATGTCAGAAGAGTCACTGTGTGTCTCAGTCTGCCCTGAGAGATGCTACCTACACAAGTGGCTTTCTGAATGGACAGGAAATGCAGAGCACAGGTGTAAAATCCCTCCACCTTGATCTCTCCTAATTCAGGCAAAACAAAGAAATGCAAGAATAGCAAAGCTAGAAATAGATTTTATTTCTGGGCAGCTGCCCTGGGGCACCTGCAGTCAAACTTAATTCCTCACCTGCCAATACTGAAAGCCCAGCATGAAACTGTGAGCACTTAGACTACCAGTGCTTTCTTAAAAGAACATCTGGTTTTATTACCTGTGATTGTTCCACCGTGTGTTTGGACTGTACAAAATTATACCCCACAAGTAAACAAAAGCATATCTCCCTTTACACCCAGAAAAAAATTTAAGTCATCATTTACAGACAAAATAATTGAGATTGTGGCTTCTTTAGCACCATCAAAAATTCTTTGATCCATTTCTGTGAATCTCATACAGGTACAATGATGGCTGGCAAACCTGAGCCCTTGCCCATGTTTAGGGTAACTAGAAGGTAGCTGAGATAATCCAAGAAACACCTGACATGGTCACAAGATTTACTCATCAATTTGCCAGCTACTGTTCTTCCTGAAACCAGATGCCTTATCTGTTCAATGCCATAGAACAGCAAGATAAATACTATTGATGATCTGAGGCTGGGCACACCGTGTTGATCAGGGTAACCAAGACAGGAGCCTGGAAATCCACTAAACTAATGGCAGAGATAAAATGAGTCAGGAGAACAGAAATTACAAGGCCTCACTGTGCACCTTCTCTAAGTCACTAAATATTGCTCCTTGTGTCCTAGCATACCTGGTCTGAACTCATATTGTACATCAAATAATATACAATTTCTCCAAGTATCAGCTTTTATGTAATTCTGACAATTGTTTCTCTCCACCTTGGGAGCTAATGTTCTTATATTCCAAAATAGGACAACACATCAAAGAGTGCTGACCTAACCAACCCTAATGATTCTGCAATGGTATAAATATTCTCCAGACACTCCCTGGCTTTCCAAGTGCAGTGTGCTCATTTCAGGAGCTCAAGGTGACCCCCAGCTGCATGTGACCAGTTTACAGATTGTTTTTCTAATCTTGTAGCCCTGCTAATCTATCTCACTCAGTCTACACAACATTCTTATTGCTGTAGAGCAAACCCACTAATTAATATTGCCACAGCAAATTAGTAATAAAGGGATGCTTGGATTTCAAGTGGACCAAAATTAAAAAAGAATAGGTGTGAAAATCACATTCAGTCCACTTTGAAACAGCTTAACACTGCTGCTGCTGGTTCACATCCAGAGCCTCCAGAGCAGCAGTTGCCAATTTATTTATTGAAACAAAACCTCATTGTGTTTTGTGTGTGTACCATCAAAAAGAAGCAGGGTTTTTTTCCTCTGGCAAATAAAGCTTTTTTTTTTAAAACCCAGTTAAATCCGTTATTTGCCAAAAGCATCATTTGCAGACCAAAGCAACCTTAGTATCTCCATTGCAATGATTCTTTATGCTGAACAGGTCAAGGACTGCTGCCAGCTGACTTCATTGTCACCTTGGTGAGCAGCACCATGCCTGTATCCCACGCCTCTCATGCATTTCTCTCCAGAAACCTGTTTCTCTGTGTTGCAAAACTGGTTCATTTTCTTGCAGCATTAATTGTTCCTGCCTCCTTCACTTTATTTCTCTCACTGTCCTCATTTGCCATCTTCCTTACAGCCGTGCCCTCTCACTTGTGTCACAATTAAGCCAGGGCTGAGGTTGGCAGTGATAGATTTGGCTCTGGTGCTAAGAGGAACAGCACATGGAGCTGGCATTGAGCACTGAGAAGCTGTTCCAACATGTTTCTCTGAAGAGTTTTTTCTGGTTGAGTGACTGGATACATTTTTTTATAACGTCTTCTGTTTTCTCTTGCACAAAGAGAGAGCTCATAGGTGTGTGTGGTGCTTCTGACAGTGAGATGCAAGAAAGGGAAATCACTGAATTATCAGTTGGAAGGGACCTCTAGAGGTCACCTAGTCCAACTTTCCCACTAAAGCAGGATCCCCTAGAGTACATTACACAGGACTGCATCCAGGTGGGTTTTGAATATATCCAGAGAAGGGGACTGTGATGGTCCAGATAGATAACTCTGCAATACAAATAGTGTTTGATTTTCAACCATCTATTTCTGACACTGTAGGTGGGGAAAGTTGCTTTTTATAATCAGAGCAACAGCAGTCTAAACATCTATGAGATTACAGTTTCTTAAGCAAAACAATGGCAAAAGAATCAATTTAGAGGAACAGCAATAGTGCACTGGATACTTTTATTTTTGTCCTAGCTTCTAATGAGATTGCAGTCACTTCGAGGCTCACAGTTGAGGACCCAGGATGACCTCCTCACCCCTCGTGTAAATCTAACGTAAAATATAATTATTGCCCTGGAAAGATTACAGCTTGACTCTTAGATAAAGAAATTACCATGTTTTAATGTATATAATCCATGCAAGATCAAACAGAGATACAGAAGGGCTACCTACGTGGAATCAAATTAACAGAGTAGAAAGGACTCCAGTCACTTGCTCTCATAGCATCAGTGTGTACATGCAGATATATTGAGGGGTTTCCACACAAAAACCAATCATCACTGCAAAATAACACATTACTTTGCATCATCTAGGCTACAGTAATGCTTCAGCTCTCTGCTGGAAGAGGTGTCTGAGTTGCCATAGTCATCTCCACCCTTCATACATCTGTTTTGCTCCTTAGTTGCTGTACCCTGTGAACCCCTGCTCCCTCCCAGCTGTAAAAAACTTCAACAGGATCCCCAAAAGTTTTCCCTGCACTTGTCTTTAAGTCCTGCGTCAGGGCTTTCAGAGCATTATGTATGCTAAACACAACTTTTCTGATGGACATGTTAAGTCTAAATATACCATTCACCTCATTAATAATACTTACAAGAGCTGTAACAACGACAATAATTACTTAATGAATGGCTGATCTTCATTTACAGAAGGGAATAAATAATTTTCATATCTTGAAGCAAGAAATCTTTAAGGCTGAAAGGCATTTCTCTCAAGTGTATATATACTTCTCTAATTTAAGTTCATAAGCAACCCAAAACCCTCCTTCACCTGAAAAAGGGAAAAATAAAAATACCTAATTTACCTTTATAAAGAGTCTACTGTGACTACTGTGTGTTTAGAGTGGGGTGGATCTGATTTAACCATCTTATTTCACTGGGGGTGCTCCTTTAGTATAGCTGCAAATACTTCATACCATACACATATCCACAGAATCAGCATTTGATTTCTTTGCTTCAGAGTCTAGACTGCTTATTAAACATGGCTAGTGAGCCAGCATGAACCCTGCTGACTTTTGCTGGTTAGCATCACAAACCAGCTTTGCCTATCCAGGAACCTGAGGGTGCAGTCTGATTTGTGAAGAATTATTATTTATGCGCCCCATTATGGTGGGACAGGTTGTACAGAATGATTAGGGCTCCAGCAATGAGCAAAGCTAGATAGTACATGAAAGCTGAATCCCAGTCTAGTGTCATCCACACATAAAATTTCCTTCAAAACCAGACACTTTTGCAGATGTCAGAGTCGCCTTTGTTGCTTTCTGGCTTTGTAAGTGAGCTGGGGATACTTCAGAAAGCTCCCAGCAAGCTGGACCTCATTAAAGCTTTCGCTTCATCCTGGACTTGCATCCTGACATTGTTTATGGTGCTTCATTATTAACTGCTTAATACAAACCATGATCATTCTGCTCCAGTAAATGGAGCTGTCTGTAATACAAGTGCCCAGAGTGAATTTTTCTTTGGTCAAGTTCCATATAAAGGCTTCTCTGTTTGAGCTGGAGTGTTCCAGTCAGGCCAAAACCACGTTCTTTAACTATTTTCATCTGCAGTCATATCTAGGAAGCTTTAACTATGCAAAGAGATTTTTTTTTCTATGTACAGAGTTCTAGCAGCTAGCTCCTACCGCTTATTTCACGATTACTACCTCCCTCTTGTGGTCCTTGTGCCAGCCACGTGGCAGGCAGATCACTGTGGTACAAGGGGGAGACTCATAACACAAGTACCATGGGAGGTAGGCAGCTCCCAGCCTGCAGTTCCTCTGGTGATGCTGCTGAGGAGCCCAGTGTCACACACAGCAGAGGGACCCCTCTCTTCCTGCTAATAAGGGGGAGCGTCTTTGATTTATTTTATTGCATCTGTTAGCCTTTAAATAGGGCACTTTAGTAGTTTTGGAGAAAAACAACATCTGTCCTCCACCATTCTCTCAGCTGAACTGCTCATGGTTACTGCAATGTGAAAGGATTATATCCATACGCATACACACACACAAATAAAGTAGTATGCATGTCATAAAATTCAATAGGTGGAATATATTTAGGGCTGAATCTTAAGATCATTGAGAATTAATGGACAGAGCAGAATTTAGACTTGTTATAATGGATGTAAAATATCATTTATATGTTTAGACATTTATAAAACCAAACAAAACTAGAGAATTGGCTCATGTTCTTTGATAAAGTAAAGTCCTTTATCATTAATTTAGTGCTTTCTTTAGATGAACATCTTACATGTGAATTTGCATCTCTAATGGAAGAAAAACTTATCAGAGCAAGGTTGTTGGCTTTTTTTCACATGCCTGATGCATGATGTGAAATTTTGATAAAATAAAATATTTGTACAGACTCCTGAGAAACAGAAATTCATATTCATATGCATATTCACTGGGAAAGTGGGTAAATTATCCATCTCCTTTCATTAAAATGTTTTATTCAGTGAAAACAATATTGTTTCTGTCTCATGATACCCATCAGCTTCTTAGATTCAGTTCTGCGACACATGAAATATTTATGCATTGATAAACCTTTCCTCCTTGACCTTAAATATTTCAGTATTGTCTTTAGACAAATTCATGTTGCTTTTTCATCTTTTCTAGTTTTCTAATTGATAAGCCAGTGTTTAATTACAAGGAAACTCACCATTATTTCCTGTTTGTCTTCTGAATCAGAGTAGATATTTGATACGAAAACATCTGATCATGATTGCTCTTAACCTACTTGCCATCATGACTCTTACAGGCATCAGCCATGTAATCAAACCTAAATTCAGACAATGATACCTTAAAATCAGTGCTACACTGAGATGTCAGTCAAACGAGAACATGCTACTCAAGTTGCACTGATTTGCTGTGTAAGTTCCTTGCGTGATATTTCTTCTCACTCTCTTTATCCTGTTCGCCTTTGAAAACTTAAGGTGGAAAGAGAAGATTCCCTGAACAAACACAGTCAAATGAAAAAAATGAACAAGCTCTGGGTAGTTAAGAGAAATAGCCTGGGCATCTCATGATTTCTAGATTCTTCTGTTCATCTCATTTCATTGCTGACTTTGTATTTTCAGGCAATCTTCTATGAACTGAGTACTATTACTCACAGAAATAATTACAATCAACTCCTTTCCCTCCTATGTGGGTCATTGCATTATTAGGTTAAACAAGGAATAATGTGAGCCTCCAAGGTCTTGCAGGGAGGGTGAAGTTGGCAACGCTGGCTTCATTTATTGTTTTATAATTAGTTTTTATCCAAATCAGCTCTGCCCTATACTTCTGAGGAATAATCCTCTCAGGGATATTGGAAAATAAACTCATTAATCCTGAATCAGCCCCCTCTTTTCTTCCACTCTCCTTGATACACACACAAGTCATTCTTACCCTCAGTGCCTAATGACCCTTCTACATTCATCATATGGACAACAGTTCATGAGAGCCCCACAAATGTACTGTTAGGACTGGTCATTCCAGAGAAACAGTATCCAAGGGAGGTGCTGAAACTGAACATGAGAAACTGAACCCTTTGCAAACTGCAGCAGTGGCCATCGATGTGCAGCAGCCAAAATACACAAGTTAGTAAATAAAAGAGAACAGTGGTTGATAACAAAACAAGCGTAAAGTTCCTTGAAGGCTCATGGTTATGGCAACAGTGAAGGGCAGACGACCTGACTGATGTGACCCAGAAGATGCAAGTAAGAGCCATGATGAAAGCTTTTGTGCCTAAGTATCAGCAATTCAGATGAAAATGGAAACAGCTGCTAAAACTGTTCTCTAAGCCAAAAGTTAGCAGTTGCACCATTTGGAAAGTGGTATAATTCAACCAAAATATTGTCTTAAAATAATGCTTGTAATGGCTCATAACACGATAACATGGAGAGAAGAGGAATAGCCCACAAGGGTCACCAGTCTGGAAAACACCTTCACAGATGCTAAAGGTAGTTACCAATTCCCACCCAAGAAAAACAAAAAAAGCCCTGGCACATTCATTCCTATGGATCATAAAGATCAATGGGCTTGCAGCTCAGGCCAAGGGTTTTACTATTCTCAACCAGGACTGACAGCACATTAGTACACTGCCATATTTTGCTGCTTTTTGTGGCATTGCATGTTCTTCTTTTGGTGGACAGCTAAAGGCCAATCATGACTTTTTCTATATAGAGAGTTACATGGATATTACCAGAAAAGCAGTAATGAGTTCTTGAAGCAAAGATATCTTTGCCCATTTTGTGCTTGTCTTCTTCAAAAATACATCCTACTGATCATAATTCATACGCATGTATCTGGTTCTCAGAGAGGTGTGTACAGAGTATGCTTTGGGTTAGGCCAACCACCAGCATATGCACTGGTAGGTATGTGGTGTGGCTGGAGGACTCTGTGGACTGTATTTTCCCTTCCACTATGTGCAGGCTACTAATTACAGAGTACAGTAATACATCTTTAAAATTATTTATTAGCTACATAATCAGATTATTTTTCTCAAATTCACAAAGAGTTCTGAAAAACAAAACCACAAAATATTACCATATGAACCCTTAAGTAGAAATTATTTCCCCCCTCCCCCCCTTTTATTTTTTTAATGTAGGATATTTTTTGTCACAATCATAATAATCCTACCGATAAAATATGCCCTCTGCTTTTCCAGGGCAAGAACGTTCAGATGTATGTTTTACATTTTGACTTTGAGGGAAATCAAAGCATAAGAGGGATGAGATTGCTGCTGTCACCATGTTCTGGAGAACACTGGCTGAAAGAAATGAATAACATTCCCCAAAACACTGACAAGCTATACAGCATAAATTTTCCTTTTAAATCCTGTATTCACAAAAAAAGAAAGTAACATCACTTTCAAATTTCAAGTCTTTGATGTAGATATTTTGAAATTTTTCCCTCTATATAAGCGAGAGCCTAAAATGAATGTGAATTTTCAGAAAATTACATCTTTGCCTACATCTTTTCTTTGACATTTGTGAACTTACATGGATCTTAGATCTTAAACCACCCTCCTCTCAAAAAGAGAACAAAAGTATATAGAAGTACAGTCTCCCTCATACATCACAAATGAAGCAAACAAACCAAACTAGAGCATCCTTACAGGCAGACTAACATCCCTGCCATGTAAATGAGCTGAAATCAAGCAGACATTCTGCTTCCTCGTGGCAGATCAGGAACCAGTTGTGCAAATCCAAGGGATCTGTTGGGGAGACCTCGATAACAACAGGTGACCAGATAAATGCCAATGAGGCTGAACTGCACAGCAGGAGAAAAAGAAACATTGCAAAGACAAGCTGGAAAAAAAATATAAAGGGCTTCCAGGCTGCCTTTGACAGAAATTGATCTGAGCAAATTAAACAGTCGTGCTGCAGAGGTTAGCAACTATTTTTTTTTCCTTCTCCCTTTCAAAAAATGTGATGCCAGCGGGAAGCCAGTGCAGGCAGTTTCCTTTCCTTGGCAGTGGGATCTGCGTGTGAGCAGGGCTGCTCCCAGCTGCAGACATGAAGAGCACCTGCTGGGGTCAGGAATAGAAACTTCAATATGGAAATTATTCCATTCAGGACCTGAAGACATTCTTACGGGGGTTGAGAAGCAGAATGACACCTTTAGTGAAAATCAGGAAAAAAACCCGTCTGGGAAAGAAGGTGATGTAGTTACAGCACAGTCCTGAAGTGAAATCCTTGCAAAGGTACACAAAGGGAAATGCTTTGCTGGCACCTGGGAGCTGTGTTTTGCTACCCATGCCACGTACTGTATTCTGGGAGCTTGTTTCTTTGCACATATACTTACTAGCATTACAAATACTCTAAGTCCTCTTTGTGGTTGGGAAATTAAGGTGAGTAACTGAACCAAAATAAAGTAAATTTCCTCTGATACATTTAAGCATGAAGCCACCAAACAGTAGGGAAAGCTAATACCTTTATTCCATATTCCACAAGCACAAACCAGAGCAGAATTTGAACCTGTGGATTTGTAACAAATAAAATATCAAACTTACCCTGAAATATGTTGCAGCTGTTTCTTATTCCATCATGCAGCTGATAAATAGCTAATCTCTGGTTCAGGCCTCTCTATTTAAATAAGCTCAGGAAAAAGTTTATCTATCTCTGGCTGAACTACTTCAGCTGAATATCCTTAGTTCACTGTTTCTGGCCCCTATTAAATGCAATTCAGATAAAGTCTGTTTTCTCCTAGTATTTGTTTCTCTTTTGAAAAAGTTGATATCTGCTCCTGCTGAAAGCTCTCAGAATGGAAGTTTACTGAAAAATACATTATTTAGTAAGCATAACTAGGCATCACTAATACTCGGACAGAGGATTTCTTCTGTGTTAACTGTTCACAAATACATTGCTCTCCGGGCAGTCTCACCCCCACCATTAAAACTGATGATTTTGCAGACCTGGGACAAAAAAAAAGAAAAAGAAAAAGGGGACTACAACCTTCCCTGGAGCACAGCAGACAAGCAAGAGCTGTGAGATACTCCCTCTTTGCTGCATTGCTTACTTGCCCATCTGCTTCACGAGCTGCCTTTTGCCCCAGCAGTGCTGGGCAGCTGCCTGCCCCACACCCAGCCAGCCCCCCTCCCCTGCCACAGCTGCCCATGGCACAGGGTCACATGCAGCTTCCAAAGTCCTCGGCCTTTATTGTTTTTCTTGGATCTCATTGTTCTGTTGCTGGTTTCTGATTTCCCTCCTGACACTCGTGTTACTAGACAAGGTCTCCTCGCTCCTGGTGTGCCCCATCCAGACAGGAGTGCAGAACCACAGAATTGTTCTAGTTGGAAAAAAAACTTTAACATCTTCGAGTCCAACTGTTAACCTCACTCAACCAAGTCCAGTCCTAACTAAACCATGACCCCAAGCACCACATCTACATACCTTTTAAACGCCTCCAGGGAGGGTGTTTCAACCACTGCCCTGTCCCAGTGTTATTTACTCTTTCAGTGAAGAGGTTTCTTCTACTATCCAATCTAAACTTTCCCTGTTGCAACTATTTATTCTTGTCCTGTGGCTTGTTACGAGGGAGAAGATACCAACATCCACCTTGTTAAAACCTCCTTTCAGGTAGTTGTAGAGTGTGGTAAGGTCTTCCCTCAGCCTCCTTTTTCTTCAGGCTAAAGAATTCCTATGTCCCTCAGATGCTCTTCATAAGACTTGTAGGTTGGAGCTGGTAGAAAGAAAACAGCTATGAGAACAATTTAGCAACTTTAGGTCAAATGTTAGGTGCCCCATCCTTGTGATAATCATTTGTGTTAGAGCACATTACCACAGCTGCACTTGCAGTGAATTGACTGTGATCTGCACAGAGGCACAAAATCAAGTGCAATAATAATATGCATGTGTGAAAAACAACATGATCACTACCTAATTAATTAATAACCGGTTACAAATTAAAAGGGGAGTATTTGGAGCTAAATGTGTCCTTGACAACATTAACAGGACTGGTTTAGCTCTGATTATATTTTACAATAAGACACATAAGTGCAAATAATTGCTTCCACTATATCATGGAATTAGTTCCATGACAGTTCAGCTGATTACTTCAAGGTCTTGTCTGCATTTTTTATCTGTAAGATCTGCTACCATTTTGCACATTGCTAACCAGTAGCAAAACACTCTTGTCTGTTTACATGTATTGCATGTAATGTAGCAGGATAAGCAGAATCAATACTGTGGATATATTCAGTACACCCTGCCTCACAAGGGTTACCGTGCTCAGAAAATACCTAATGAAGACTTGAGGTAATGAGCTGAAACATCCTGAAAGTAATTCCTAGCAGCACTAAAGACAATAATATAACTTTGCCTGACATGGGTAATTCTCTGCAGACTGAGGGAAGCATAATTTTTCTGGAAGGGAGTTTTGTGGTCCACTGAGAGTTTGAGTGAGATATGGGATATACCTTATGAGTGAGGAATGGCTCGTAACTCAGGAAAGGTGGAACCTAAATGAAGTCACAGAGGTCATTCTTATTTTATCACAGGGGAAATGTGCCCTGTATTTCACTTAGCTATTTCATATATTTAGTTACTGGGGTAATTCTGAGTACAACAAATTGTTCATGTTTTGGTTTTGTTGTTTTTTTTCATTTTGTATTTCACAAACACAAAGCTTTTAAAAAAAATTAAAATAATTGCAGTGGAAGCATTTGCCCTGTGAGTCCAAAGCTAGGCTTCCTTGCAGATAAGTGTTTGAAATATATTTGAACTCTGTTGTTCATATAAGGTATGGAGCTATAGGTCAAATATTTTTGTTCTCTTTCAGTATGTTTTTTTGCTGCTATATGCTAAAAGGGTCAACAGAGCAGAGAAGTTTGCCCATCTCTCTTCATGGTAGCAGCCATTCACGTGATGTGAATGCAGAAGAGATTTCCATGCATGTTTTCAGACAGCTTTCTGGCATCAGCTTTCTGCTGCTCCTAATAATCTTTGAGGCTGTTCAACTGTTCTGGGTAGTAGCAGGTATCTCAAGACATTCATTTTCTGGATCTATGCAATATAAAAGTGGGGTAGAAGTATAGAAGCAAGAACAACCCAAACTAGCCCTGCAGAGGGGGCAATGCAGTTACCACAAAGGCAGCCACCAGTGGGCCAGGCAGCATGTTTGCAAGATACCCCGGTGTCTCCTTTTGGTCTTGTTTCTTCTCTTTTTTATACAGGGGGACCATGAGTCCTCTTTTTTAGAGGTATGAGTCTATTTGAGCCTGCAGAGTCACAGAAGGTGCAAGAAGAATCTTGAGCTTCGTAAGCTGCAAGATGCATGTTATCAAACTATTTCTTAATTAAAGCAAACACAAGGAATTCAAGTGGTCCAATCACGATATTGCTATGACTGTGACCTGAAACAGGTTTCAATATGGTTCATCTCAATTTTGTTCCCTTTGGGAGACAGACAGACTTTTTCACATAAAATTGAATTCTTCAGGGTGGGGTGGGAGTTGTGGAAAAATGTGGGGATCTGGTGGCCTCGCAAAGCACCTGCGCAGAATCAGGCAGGAATCCTTTTCCTGGCAGGACATCACTGACCCAGAATTCAAGTGTACCTCAGGTTTGGCACCTCCAAGTTCCAGAGGAGGGTAGGCCTGGCATACAGACCCAGACCTTGTGCAAAAGCCACTCCTGACATGTCTTGGCAGCTTTGGACTCCTGCACCAGCCTTGAGAAGGCTGGAAATAGAATGCTGGTGTTTGCTGCAAGCACAGCATTGATGGGACAGCAGAAATGTGCCAGACCAGAGGCATGAAGTCTCTGCATTTTCTCTTGGGTCAGCCTGGCTGCCATGGACATCCCATACTTTCTGTAGAGTTGCACATTGCACTGAGAGGTCTGGTTTCAGTAACACACGTGTGGGCACTCTAGCCTTAATTAGCTGTCAATATAGGAATACACAATACAAGAATTTCTTTGCATTTGGACTTCAGTGTACTAATCAAATTTTTTCATATAGACAATTATTCTCTCTTACGAGATCTGTGGGCCTCTTCTTGCTTTATACTGTACAGAACAGAGCAGTAAGTGATGTTGCACTTACCACTGGGGCAAAGTCCCAGTGATCCAGGGCAAGCAAGCAACATTGCCAGGTTCCTTGTGGAGGGCCAGGATGAGCACATGTGTCAGTCTGGGAGAAGACTGGAAAGGGCAGATATGAGGGCAGTCATCTCAGTGCTTGATTGGTGGGGAGCGGGCAAGAAAAAAGCATTTTTCTTTTGTTTGCACCCATGGTGGTATCCCAAAAATTATCATCTGAGTTTAAGTGCATTCTAGTAACAGCTGTGAAGAATTTCATGTTTTTCAATGCAGTGTGTTTCCAGTTCAAAGGACTACTCAAGATGCTAGCAAAGTTATTTTTCCTTCTCTCAACTAGTAATATAATATTCAGATATGTCATTGTTAAATTCTGCTTTTTATCTTGCATCCTTGGTTCTGATTTCTGTGCATCTTCATTAGCAAAAAGCAGAAAACTGAGAAATGTTTGATAAGAGGTTCAGCTGTAAACTGGGAATGCAGTAAGTCAGATGTCTCTTGTTGAGTCTACTATGGTACATTTGTTATAGGATAGATGGGGCAGGTGCTAAAATCCTTACTTAAAAACACTGAACCCAAGTAATGTTGATTAAACAGGAGCATGTGTTGTGTTTTCACAGCTAGGAATGGGTTTGCAGCTTGTTAGAGAAAGGGGGCAGTCGGTGATGCATTGAGGGGTTTGTGTGCAATATTTTGAGAGATGACTGAGCCAGTGTGAGCAGGAAACTGAGTAAGTAGGTGTACTGGTTTTGGCTGGGATGGAGTTAATTCTCTTCATAGCAGTTCATATGGTGTTATGTTTTGGATTTGTGACCAAAACAGAGTAGATAACACACCACTATTTTAGATGTTGCTGAGCAGCGTTTACACGGCAACAAGGTCTTCTCTGTTTCTCACACCTCCCCACCAGTGAGGAGGCTGGGGGTGATTAAGAAACTGGGAGGGGACCAAAGGACATTCAACAAAATATGAGATCATGCTCAGGAAAAACAGCTGGGGGACATCCAAAGTTAAGTCATTACTAGTAGAGTAGTACTAGTACCTTCATCTCAAACCATGAGTTTTCTCTCTTTTACCCTTTTCTCTCTCATCCAGCTGGGAGGGAATGAGCAGCTGAGTGGAGCAGAGCAGCATGCTGGGGTTAAACCACAACAGTGGGTGACACTGGGAAATGACTGTGGGAATTATCTGAAGTTGCCATTTATGAATCTACATTGACATATCATTTTCCATTGAACCCAATGTCAAATTTTTTTGTGGTACAGGTTTCACGTTAGAGGACAACATTTAGGGAATGTTCAGAGAGGAAAAGACTGAGATACTACAGTTTAAAAATCACAATGATGACTGTTCTGGAATAGCTGCCTGGTTTCCATTCATGCCTTGAGGGACTAATCGATAAGGCATAATTATCTCCTGTGGTTATACAGTGATGCTTGTTCTCAGCTTGAATTGAGAACAATTGAAAGGCCATATGGAGAAGACCTGAATGTATGTGTCAGGATCAATTCAGAGTTTAAATTGCTTAGAATGGCTTTTTAATGTAAATGCAGATACCTTTGAGTGGCCCAGAGAGACAGCGACAAAAAAACTAACTGGCTGTGTCACCAGCTAGTTTTGCTTTTGTAGTTTAAAGGATTATTGTCAACTGGAAATCTAAGCAGGAAACAGGCATAGCACTCAATACAACATTTTGCATCTTGCTGCTGCACCTTGTGATTGTTTTGCTTATTTCATCTTTCTTTTGTCACTGATTACTGTTGAACATTTTTAAATAAAAAAACTTTTTAAATCCCCAAAACCCCCCAAACACCTGTTTTGGTGTTTTAACATCCTCATGGGGGAGGGGAGGGAATGGGAGAAGTAGTGTTTTCTTATATTCAGACTGAATTTCAGAGTTTGGGTTTTTTCAGTTTGTACCCATTGCCTCTAGTCCTGTCTTTTCCAGGATCTTCCTTCTTGCCCTTCTTGAAGATAGGAGTGACATTATCTTTATCCCACACTTCAGAAACTTGTATATGAAGTTCCTGTTCAATGAACAGGATAGAGCAGGGTTTGGAAATCTGGAAAACCAAAATTCATTTGAGTTTCCTCTGAGCTGCAAGTTATTGAGCCAATTTCAGGAAAAGCTGTTGCAAAGTTTTCATGGTCAATGCTGTGCTGGAAGCTGAATGAGGACATCAAAATGGTCCCTTCTTGCTTTAAAAATTTTCATTTTGAAATTACTCATCATTCTGTCAAGTGAAAAACCACTGACACAAATACAACAACTATTTTGTAAGTTGCTCGTGTCTCTCTGACAATTATTTAATAGTCTTAAACATCCTTGTTAGTAATGTGTGGCAGGCAGCTGTGGTGGGAATGCTTCATGATTGCTCCTTATGCAACATCATGCTGGGATTGCAGACCCAGGCTTTGCTGTTTACGTTATCTGTACTTCACTTCAGACATGTTTTATTATAGTACTTTAAAAAGGAGAATGGAACATTTTATCATATTTTCCTGCCAAACCCCTTGTGTCTACTTTTTTTTCTTAAATAATTGTTTTTATCATCTATCTTCTCCTGTGTATCACAGTGCTATCTTCACCTGTTAAGGGAAAAAACAAATGGACTTACAACGTACAACAGACTGACAGCAAATCATAGTGTGGATGTTCCCTACAGAATGACAGTTATACCCTAGATAGCAAAGTGACTAAATAACTCATTGTGAGAAACTTCTTTTCACAGACAGTTGTTAAATTGAAGGTATTACCAAAACACAGAACGTAAGAATTATTGCTTGCTCGTTGGTCATTTTTCTTTAGGTAAGGATATTCACTTTTTTTTTTTCCTCCTATACGAAACAAACTGAAATAACCACTCCAGTCCTCAGCATCATTACAGCACCATTATGGTTTCTGCTGACCGAGAATTTATTCTCAGTATAAATCCTGTTTTCCACCACAGGAGTCTTGAGATTAGGGTTCATTTGCAGTCCAGGCTTGTTTGGGGGAAAATAATTTTTAATGTATTTGAGGACTGAGCCTGACTCTTAAATTTTACAGTAGAGTGACATAAAAAATGAGTCATTTCAGACGCTTTCTAGTATTGTTCTTTAATTCCTGTAACAAAGACATTAGATCACAGTTTGAATTTGAGGTTTTGCTAGTATTTAATGGAAAATTACTATGGCACTCTGTAGATTAGAATTAACACATTTTGATTAATGTTTAAATTTATTTAGAAAAATGCTGAATTTTTCATAGTGAATTAATACTCTGAAAACTTTACTGTATATTAATACAATACAAAAACTTGGGTATCTCCTGTACTCTGAAGACTACCAAGTATTTTGTTTTACAAGAAGTCCAGCAGCAGATCAGTAATGCAGATGAACAAATGTACCTATTTTAAGCTTGGTGTTGACATAATAGATGAACAAGGGTGACCACTTAAAAATAGAAGAAAAAGCAACTGCAGGAGTGCACTGGAATCCACTGAGACAAAGGCAGGTGAGTTACCCTGACACGCAGTGTGAAAGTGTTCTGAAGCCTTTGCTTTGGAGCAAGGGCTGGATCCCTGCTGCCAGCAGAGCTGGGCATTGCTGAGGAGCTGCTGCAAATGGCAGTGCCACTAGCAAGGGTCCAGGGAAGGTGGCCTTGCTACAGGTCCAACACTTGTTAAGGTCCATACAGTGTAGCTCTAGGGAGGAAAAATGTGCTTTTAAGCATATTTCCAACACAGAGTCCACTGCAGGCTTGGGCAGGTCTTTGGCATCATGCACAGCTGACTGTGGGCTCTGCTATTCCCTCTGGCTCCCTCCCCATACCCAAGAGGTCCTTGCTGTGAGCCACCATGGTGAGCTTCATATAGAGGCTCTGACTGCTGACACAGCACTTGTCAGCTCCTCAGCAGAAGAGGTGTCCTACCTGCAGCAAAAACTGGATAAACTGTACTCCAGTCCAGACCACTACCTGCCAGGGTAGTGCTACATATTGGACAGAGTCTGCCAGGTCACTAATTAAAGTCTAGCCCTGCTTATTACTGAATGGAAGACTCTGGTTAAGGTCTTGCTGCATAGCATGTCATGTTATATCATCAAGATGGAGATTCCCTTTTTCCAAGGAGTCCTGTGGAAAAGATGAGGGGTAACAGGTACAAGTTACAGGTACAAGTTACTGCTGGGGAGATTCCAACTGGACATAGGTGGAAAATGTTTCATAATGTAAACAATCATTAGAATGATCTGTCCTGGAAAGTGGTAGATGCCCAGAATGGGACACTTTTAAGAGTCAACTGGACAGGATGCTGGGCCATCTTGTCTAGACCGTGCTTTTGCTGAGAAAGCTTGGACCAAATGATCCTTGAGGTCCCTTCCAACCTGGTATTCCATGATTCTATGATACTGTGATGATCTGGATTTAGTCAAGTTCTGTTCCTATGCCCCATAATATGTTGGTTCAGCAGTGTCAGTATGTAGAAATGGGAATGGGTAGGAGGCAGTTTTCCACCGTTTGAGCTCCTGTTCTTGGAAGGTGTCTCCTCCACGGACAGTAGGAGAGCTCACACTGGGCAGCAGACTTTGCTTCATCAAGTTAGTGCTCAAACACACAAAATCCTGCCCAGCAGAATAGCTGGAATCACCCTCTGGGCTAACTGAGCCTCGTCAGCCCAATCCCTGCTTTCCTGAAGATGAAATCAGGGTTGACCCTTGACTAAAAAAGAAACAAGAAGGAAATATATTTATTCCTGTCTCCCTTCCATCTTGCAAGTACATGACAATAACATGGCCATACATGGGTTTGCACTGACTTAGCTTCACACAGAGTTTAAGAACTGCTTTAAATTCAGCACATGCATGTTTCCTGTGTGAACAAGACTCAAGTCTATAGGAAATACGTAGGCTCAGGCACCTCTGAAACCTTCCTCTGTGTCAGGCAGTGGGAAATTCTGTAACACGGGGGGAAGGGGCTACACGAGGTGCAGGTCAAAGCCAAGTCAGACCAGCTAGATGATTCTTTCTCACTCCCTTGTCACACCATCCCCTCATTTGAAATTTTTTTTTCAGATAACAGTGCTGAAATGACATCGGAGTCCTAATTTCATCTGCAAAGATTAGGGACAGAGAGAGATTGAGAGGACTGTTTGCAAAACTGTCAAGAACACGGAGCAGTCCAAGTGTAAAATCTATTCACCTTCATTTTATGCTGCTGATGGGTATAATAAGAAAATATTTTCCATTCATCCATCAAAGAAGTTAGAGCTATTTACACATATATATGCAGAATGCACAATGTGATTTGGCATGAAAGCTCTCATCACTTGCATTTCAGATGTAACCTACTCGTCGCTCCACAACTGACAGTGTAAGACATCTGTCTCGAGTGCAGACTGATAATAAGCATCATGAATCTTCCCTCCAGACCCCAGAGCACTTTCCAAACAAGGGGCTTGATTTGGCCTGGGCTTTCATGCAAGGCTTTCACTGAAGGCAAGGGCAATTCCATGTGCAGAAGAGCCCACTGCACCACACAAAGACAACCACTTCTGGGGGGGTGAAGTACTCCAGCTTGAACCAGAGCCTTGCTGTTGGGACAACTGTCTTTTTTCTTTCCAGAAATACTTGAGCCAGGAAAAGATAAATGGGGAAAGAAAATGTCATTATATCATTAATGTCCAAACAAAGACAGAGGACATGCTCTGTGAAACTCCTTTGTAAAATTTGTGTGACTTCATCACACTTTTAAGGGGAAAAAAAAAAAAGGCATCAGCTGCTCCAGCACACTGCAAAACACAACAAACAGAGAATTATAGAAATGCACAGAACAGTCTTTTTGATGTGTGGAAAAGGCAAAAAAAAATCAGTAGAAGAACCAGTACCCATTTGTAGATGGGGGGTCATTTCATTTCCTAATACCCATAAAAATATTTTCTTTCTTATTGCAACACTGACAGGGAGAAATGTCTTAAGTCTTATATTGTGGCATTAACCAGATGAAAAACTGCTTAATTCTAATTGATTTTGCTGAATGTCATGTATACACATACCTGCAAGTGAAATTACAGAGGGATAGAGAGGTAATTTTGCAAGATTGTTTGGGTAAGCTAACTTTCTAAAATAAACCTCAAAACCCAGCTTTTTTTATAAAAAACCTCAAGCAGGGAAAACAAATGTTAAAGTAGCATAGAAATAAAAGATTGAATATAAATACCTTCCAGAAAAATTTCTAAAATTATCAGAAATGTTCCATAGGTCTCATCAGATACGGTTTAGAGGGAAATTTTTCATTGCTGACACTGGAATTTGATCTGGCCATATTTACGTAGATGGATAACATTTGAAGAGGGAGAAATATACTTTTTTTTTGTTTCCAAGATTTTCAAGTTTTGATCTTTTTTTCATAGAACCATAGAATGGTTTGGGTTGGAAGAGATCTTAAAGATCATCTGGTTCCAACCCCCCCACCATGGACAGGGAGACTGTCCACTGGATCAGATTGCTCAGAGCCCCATTTTTGTCATAGATTTAACAGAAATTTATGGAAATATATTTTTTCCTTGACAGCTGTGAATATAAAATTCGTTATACTTACAGTTTCGAACAAATCCTGGTTGAAATAAATGCTACAAAGTTCATATACAGTGAAAAACTCTAGCATTAATTACTCCTGAATGTTTGTGAGTACCCAAAATCCTGACATAAAAGCTGTAATTTCTATGCAAAGTATATAGGATGATTGAGTTATAATTAAAATGGTAATTATATCCTTAATGCTCTGTATTTGACTTTTCAAAAAAATGTTATGTTCCAAGAAAAGCTATTTAAAGATCAGAGAAAAGTGTTTGAAAAATGAATGTATTCAAGACACTCTAGATCTTTTAAATCCAGTTATTGATTTTTACATGCTTTCATGTGTAGTCTGAAACATTTTCTTCATTTATTTTGGTCGATGGAAATAATAAAAAACCATTGAAACGTGAAAAGCTTAAATGAACGCAATATTCTCCAAGTTGATATTTAACACGATAAATATTTGAAATGTTGGAGGGCAGGCAACTGCATTCACTTGCTGACTAAAAGCCTGGCCCTCGTCCTCTGAACCGGGTGACACCAAGGAAAGAGCCGGTGGGAACTCAGCCCTTGCTGGTGTCCCCTGCACCCCGCACAGCACAAACACGACATTTGCTTTGATCCTTCATTGACTCCTTAGAATTAAAACAAGAGCACCTAAAGCTATACATCAAATGTCAGGAGTGGCAGCCTGCTGGAACCGTATCAATCTGTGATGATGTATGGCTTGCTGGGAGCTGGCCAGTGGCAGCGGTGACACCCCTGGATGCTTTGCCCTCACCCCACTCTGCTTGCACCCAGAGCTGTGGGAAAGGATGGGAGAACCATAGCTATGTGGTGGGCTGTGCCTACAGACTGAAGAGGGGACTGTGCAGGAGGGCAGGGCCATTTCCTGAGTACTGCCAAGATTGTTTTATTCAACCTATGTGCACTTGCTTTCCTGACTAATTAGTATGTCCAAAATTACAAGCATCTTCATTCACTTTAGAGATGGTAAAGTAGTGGTAGTGCTCAAGTAAGCACTCCTCTGAGAAAGGCAAATGAGGGACACATTAAGCTAAAAACATTTACAGTAAAATCAGAAAAGCTGTGTATTTAGGCACTTGGTGGTTTTGTAGAATTACTCACCAAAGAAATCCTTTGCCTCCACCCTCTATTTAATCTTTGTATCCATAACTTACCTTGGACTTCAGGACTTTTCATTCTTATTAATCTTGCAGATGTGTTTGCAAGTTTTTCTTTATGTCTCACAGGAAAAAATGCAGTAGGGAGGTTTAGGGTCAGATTTCTGAAATTTCTGATCACATTTTCCAGTGTACACATTAAATAACATCCTTGGCTTGATGTCTGGCAGGTCATGTTTGCCCAGTGTCCACCTGTACCTGTAAAGCTTAAGATCCATCTTCTCTAAGAGGACTTAGAAATGACTGAAATGACTGTAGGAGAAGGAAAAAGAAAAAAAGAAAAAAAAGAAGAAAAGAAAAAAAGAAGAAAAGAAAAAAAGAAAAAAAAAAGTGCAAGGGGAAGGAGGGAAGGAATTAGTATGTGATAACAAGATAAACCTTAGTCGAGCATCTGAGGCTGGTTCAGAAGAAATAGTGATAATCAAATAGTGTGTAAAAAGAGTGGAGAACTCTCGGGGGAAAGGCAAGGAACAGGGATTATTGGCTGTCATCTTCTCTTGCTTTTTTGCAAGAATCATTTTTTTCCCATTGACTGGGTCTGTTTCAGTATCCCATCCCTTGTTTCACAGGGTGGTTTATAGTCTGTCTGCATTCCATAATTGAGAGCTGCTATTTGCAATCCCCTGCAGTAAGTTCTGAGTGAATGATTTTTAGTCATTGAGATTTTTAGAAATAGTACTAGTTAGCAAAAGGCATGTTATGGGTATACATCAATGCCAGTTGGCCTGAAAAAATGTGTTGGTAGGCATCACTGATGGCCATTAGCTGTTCCAGATTTCTACAGATATAGAGTAAAATTAACTGCACAAGCAAATTTTTTAAAAGCTTTGCATAAAAAGTTATACTCATAAAACAGCAGAAATGTTCCACTTTTAAAGACAAAGGAAGTCCAAACCACAACTTCCTTAAGCAAAGGTAAATATTTCTATGGATTTCTCCAAGATTTGACTCAGATTCTGAATTCTTTCATATATAACACATTAGCAGTCTGGTATGGAGACTCTGAGGGTGTGGGGTAAGAGAATTAATCAGTGATGGTGGATTTAGAAGTTGGCTTTCACTCTTTACCACTAGAAAGAAAATATGCTAGATGGTAGTCTTGGCCATGTCCAATTGGACCAGTTACAAGAAATGAATATATCTCACCCAATTCTGACTGAGGATCTGAGCAGCTGTGGTTCCTTTGCCAAAACTGGCATGAACGTGTGCCAGTCCCTAATAATTATTTCTTTCTTCTTCATTTGGTGCTAGTCCATGCCATTTGATCGGGATTTTATATCTGAGGCTTTCTGAAGTTCTCAAAGCAGACTGTGTTGTGCTCCCTTTAAGGGACTTTGCTAATCTCTTAAAAGGTTTTTAGAAATGTTTGGGGTATGAATGCCCCTGGGAAAGAATAAGATCACAATCTCAGGGGACTCCCTCTCCCTAATTCTGCATTATGTAGAATATATGTGAAGTTGGTGCAAGCTGCAAGAGCATTTCACTTTTGCCAGGTACCGAATTAGAATCAGTCCTTGGTCTCCTTAAACCTACATAGGCCATTTTCTCCTTAAAACAAACAGTCCTCCATGACCCTGGTGTTGCTGGCTGTGATGATGGAGGCTTATGCCCAAACATTTTCCCAAAAGCTGCTGCTGACTGATGATGTACAATTTATCTGCTGTAGCTTTCTGGTGGGACTGTGTGTTCCTCCCTGCAGAGCTCATGGCTGTTAATTTGCTACCAGCCAGTACACAAAGCAACTGATATTGGAGTCACACGATAGAAAGTGACTGTCCTCCCTCCTACAAGGTGTGACAGCTCATGCACCTCTAAGCCTTCACGTCCAAAAAGGAAAAATTATCATATTAGCCCATTTTTTTAAAATACAGAGAAACACAGATGGAAGGATGGCTTTGTGGTGTCATCTCCTACTGCTGTTGATCACGTTGGGAAAATGGTTTTATAGCTGAATTTCATCTGAAAAGGAAATAGATGCTCATTTTTTCTTTTTGATATGGATGAGCTGTCCCTTGTTGCTGATGTCCCAACACCATAATGGCAATGCTTCACTTTGCCACAGAGATTTACATCCTGAAGCCATGAGAGAGATGATCTCTGGAGTACTGCAGAAAGATAAATGCAGGTAGAGAAACTGGGGTGCAGGAATCTGGTAGCTGCTTCAACAGAACTGTTACAACTGCTGACCAGGTTTCTCATGGCTATGTGAAAAAGCATTAGAGATTTACATCCTTGGCATCACGTTATGTAAAAGGACAACTTTACATCTAGTTTGGGTTGCAGAGAGACTGAGCTCTTCAAAGGCCTACGACCATTTACCTGCATAAGTCTGATACTTAAAAACCCAAGGGAAGCTCAGGTTTATTCCTTTTCTGTGGTATGAAAGTGCATCCCCTAAAGCATCTCCCAGTTTTGTATCCTGAGAGGTTTCCCATCATCCTTGCCTTTCAAGACATCTTTGGACCCCTTAGGTGCGAGTTTGTTCTTAGTTTTGGGGTGGGTTTTTTTTCAGTTCTGTCTGCACAAAAATATTATGGACAAAATAATAGTGGTAAAGTCATGACATGATGATGTTAACAGAGAAGTTAAAGTTCAGAAAGAGAAAAAAAGGGTAACACTACTACATCCCTGTTGAAGCCAGTGTTAGTCTTCCAACAGTTAAACCCTGTATGTGCTAAAGAAACCATAAAATACATGACACATGGAATAGATTATAGCAAAATAGCTGATGAGATGTGTTGGAAATGTCAGCTAAAAAAAGCCTCCTTAACCACCTTAAAATATATAAAATGGCAATCTACAATTTGGTATGACATATGCTTATATATATGTACACAGCACGTTACAAAATACAGCTGTACCACATCATTTTAGCCAGCAAGGGTAAGACTCTCATTCTGTTTGTTTTCCAGGTCACAGGGTCTGTGATAATTTCATTAGCTGCTGAAATATGTTTTTACTGTGTCCAAGGACAATGTTAAGTGCACAGGACTCCTGTTATTGGCAGTGAAAATTAATATCTAGGACATTTCAATTGGATTTGAACATTTCACTACAAAAGCACAGCATTGCAAGGAATGTAGAGCTAAATGGGATTTAGGAGAAGGGATTTTATTCTGTTTTCTGGTGTAAGGAAATCACTCTATTCTGATTACTTACTCCTGGTACCTACTCACTGTCACTACAGCACTGAAACTGAAGGGACAGACAACCCATTTCATCTGCTGCTGAGAGTCAGTAGACCTGGGCTCCCTGTATGGGTAGAGGAAAGATATAATCTCTTATGAGAAGAGGTCTCCAGAGCCACCTCAGCTATCAGTCAGGGGTCTTGCATGACTCCATGGACTAACTACCAGAAATTAGGGTAGCTACTGAAATGTTCACCTAGAAATAACAACCCTAAACTTTCACAAAAAGGTGCAGAGTGCTCCCTTTCCTAAATCCACCTTTCCTAACACAGCCGCTCCCAGCATAGCGAGGGGGGCCACTACACTGCTTTCCATCAGGACTCCCTGCCCTTGGCAACAGGGGCTTGTTATCCTCACCAGGGCGACATTCACCTCTGATATATAGTAATGTATATAGATAGATATGTATACATAGTGTTTATATATAGATATATGTGTATATATATATATATTTTAGTCTTATCACTCAAGGAGGCAACATATGTGTGACATAACATTGCGTCCTTCACAGCACTAACTGAACTGAACAATCTCTTGTTTGCCCATGGAAACTACGTGGTGGGGTAGCCCAGGACACAGATAAAGCAGAGTAATATGCACATTAGGTTTTAAGAACATACTGGATTACAAGACAATAGAAGAAGAAACATAAGGAAGAAAGGATATAAGGAAGAATATTACAAAGCCTGTGTTGGCTGTGGAAGACTGAGACTCTGAAGTACAATTGTGCTGCCCAGCCATGTATTACCCAGCCATTTGTCAAGCTACATATCTTGGGGCACAATGTGGAAGTGGCAAGAAACCATCAAACAGGAGAAAGTGGCTCTGTGGAGCTCAGGGAAGGCTTGGAGGTGTACAGCTTTGTGGAAAGGATATTTTGTCACTTTGGCACAAGAACTGTAGAATGACACTTCCCAGCTTGGTGACCTTGAAGAGCACTCTGTATCGTGAAAAAAAAAAGGTGCTCGTTTTAGCTGTCACCACTGTATGGGCAAAATATTATTATTGTTACTGCGTTACTTCATGACTAACCAAATGTTAAAAAGCAGTAGATCACCCCCCATTTCCCTGACAACAGATCTGATGGGTTTTCTTTCTCTTCCCCCTTCTTTTCTTCTTCTTTTTTTTTTCACTTTTTTTTTTTTTTTTTTTTTTTTTAATCAGTTTCATTGTAAACAGACATTGTCCTAAACAGAAGTTGTGTAAGTCAAACCAGCAGTGCTCAACCTTGGCAAGGTAACTTGGTGGTTTTAATGTTTTGTCAGTTGTAAACAAGGAGAGCAAGTGTGATGCTTTTAAATTCCTGTCTGAGGTTTCTTTCCATTCATCCTCCAAAACACAGCATCTCCTTACAGTGCATGGCCCTGCAGTAAGGAAAGAACAAATGGCTGGCCAGGTCTGAGAGTGTCTTGTGTTCACATGTTCACACACACACTTTCATGCTGTTGCTGCTCAGAAAAGAAGGAAAAAAAGAAAACACTAACCACTGCTAGAGGAAACTTTGCCAGCCTGCAGCTCACCTGCAAAATGAACTATCCAGATTAAATATCTGATAAATGCTGGACCACAGATGTCAGCTAGAAATGAGAGGAGTGTGTCAATGAGAAATAAAACCAGAGACATCCTGGGAGGGCTTTGTGTGCATCAGGTATTCTCTTCTCTCTTCTCTTCTCTTCTCTTCTCTTCTCTTCTCTTCTCTTCTCTTCTCTTCTCTTCTCTTCTCTTCTCTTCTCTTCTCTTCACTTCTCACTTCTCACTTCTCACTTCTCACTTCTCACTTCTCTTTTCTTTTCTTTTCCTTTCTTTTATTCTCTGTTCTGTTCTTTTTTTCTATTCTTTTCTGTTCCTTTCTGTTCTTTTCCGTTCCTTTCCGTTCTTTAGTGTTCTTTTCTCTTTTCCTTTTTTTTCCTTTTCTTTCCTTTTCTCTTCCTTTCTCTATTATTTTTTCTCTGTTTTCTCCTCTCTTCTCCTCTCTACTCCTTTCCACTTCTGTTCTTTTCCTTTTTTCAGTCTCTTCTGAGAATTTTCACCCTGTGGCTATAATGTTTTATTTGCTATCTAGTCATACCAAGGCTCTCTAGACCTGGAGCATGCCCCTGTTGGGATAAACCCTGTACAGACAGGGAGCAAAAGCCCGGCCAGCCACAGGGCTGCAAAATTATAACAAAACCAGGATTACTAAGGAAGTGACTGCAGTATTAACAACTACCACCAGTAGAACACTAATGGTGGTTAAAATTATGATAGCTGCATGATTTTTATATTGGTTGGAGTTTTTTACTCCTGATTCTCTTGGGAGGGCTCAGAATTGGTGCCAAAACGAGGCAGTTTTTCCTCCTGGTGTAGATCAGACATCTGCCTGGTGTAAAGGCACATGCCCTCTGTGCTCTTGTTGCTGAGTTCAGGATCCAGGCACTCTTACAATTTGGCATGGCTGCACTACCAGTGTTGGCTAGCTTACTGCTCCTCCTCCTATATTGCCAAGGTCTGAAGCTGGGCTCTCTGCAGAGATGAGGGAAGGATGGAACAGTGCTAATCCCATGGGAAACTGAGACCAGAGTTTAGTTTTGGGACCAATCTTGTTAAATATCTTTATCAATGATCTGGATGAGGAGATTAAGTGTACCCTGACTAAGTTTGCAGATGATACTAAGTTGGGTGGGAGTGCTGATTGGCTTGAGAGTAGGAAGGATCTACACCAAGACCTGGACAAGCTGGATCAATGGGCCAAGGTCAGCTGTATAAAGTTCAGACAGGCCAAGTGTTGGGTCCTGCATTTCGGTCACAACAACCCCAGGCAACACTACAGGCTGGAGAGCTGCCCTTCAGAGAAGGACCTGGGGGTGCTGTTGACAGCTGGCTCAACATGAGCCAGCAGTGTCCTCAGGTTTCCAAGAAGGCCAAAAGAATCCTGACCTGCATCAGCAATAGTGTGGCCAGCAGGACTAAGGAGGTGATTGTTCCCTTACACTTGGCTCTGGTGAGCTACTGTGTACTATACTTTGAGTACTGTGTTCAGTTTTGGAGCCCTCACTATAAGGACATTGAGTTGCTGCAGCATGTCCAAAGAAGAGGAATGAATATGATGAAGGGTGTGGAGGAGCAGCTGGGGCTATTGGGGTATCTTTAGAGAAGACTGAGGGGAAATCTTATTTCTCTCTACAACTACGTGATAAGAGGTTGTAGCATTTGGTCTCTTCTCTCACATAACCAGTGACTGGATATTAGGAAAATATTATTTACTAAAAGAGTGGTCAGGCATTGGAACAGGCTGCCCAGGAAAGCGGCAGACTGACCATCCTTGAAGGTGTTTGAAAAAGTGTGGACATAGCGTTTCGGAACATGGTTTTGTTGGCTGTTGGTGTTGGGTTGATGGTTGGACTTGATCTTAGAGGTCTTTTCCAACCTTAATTATTCTACGGTCATTTAGTCACATGCATGGCTTCACCAAAATATTCCCATTTTTCAAACTGTAAGCTGATGCAGGGGCTGACAGCATGCCCGGCTGCAGGAGATGCAGGCACAGGGGCAGAAACTCAGCCCAAATCCCCAAGCCTTCACCCAACCACTTCCCTGCCTGCTTGTCAGACTAATAAGTGCTTCTTTGTGCTAAGTCAACCATAGTGAAAACAATAGTAGGAGATGCTGCAGTCTGCAGCCTGTATATAGACTTGGGAAAGGTTCCAATCCTGTAGCTGAATTGTCCAATTTGCAATGTGGACAGTGGTGACCTGGAGCCAGCAGTGAGTGTGGAAATCACTGCCCAACCTGGAGCCTCCTGGAGGGGAATTCTCAGTCAGATGCATGGAGAAATTCTCAGATTAATTTGATTTGGGGGGGTAGACTGGGGAATTTAAGTGAAGGGGGTTTTTTTGTTTGTGTTTATTTCTCCCCTCCAAGCTGCCTTTCATTGCACATTTACTAGATCTGGAAGACAACACCCTGCTGACACTTAGAAAAGCATCAGTGAATAAAATCTGCTGTATAGGCTGCAAAGCCATCTGGACTTTCTACTGAAAAGGTTGGACATGGTTTTAGGCAAGATTTTATCACGTCTGAAAAAAACCTTCTGCAGTCATTACATCTTCTAAGGTTGATGTCAGATATTTTTTTTCTTTTGTCAGTCGCAAAACAAAAAAATTGACAAACATTTGGAAGTCAGTAAGGATGGAGATATAAATCTCTAGAGGAAGCTTTGTCAAAGGTAGTGGAGTATAAACAAAAAAATAAATTAGTTTTGTTGTTATCAGAAACTGGACAGACTCAATTTGTATAATAGTTTGTCTGGGTTTCCAGATCACCTAGACAATGCTTCTGTGAGGCTAGGCACAGATTCACTTGACAGAAGAGGTGGGGGAGATATTTAAACACATAATCACAGGAGGAGAAGGGATGAAGAAAGACAGGAAGACAAAGGTGCAATGGCAGACAGCCTTGAAATCCTCTGCTTTTTTTTTTTTTTTTTTCAAGGACTTTGAGCTGCATATTTTATCTTGCTTTCTGTACTAGTTAGCTCTTGAGTCCAAGAATTTTGTGTAGCCCTTGTGTGCTACAACCCCATTCAGGTTTTGGCAGAACAGTTTTGCAGTCTGAAAAGAGTAGTACAAGGGTTGCATGCCAGCTTCTTCTTGCTGAGGAGCCCTGGGAGCAGAGCAGTAGAGAGATATGCTGGACATAACTTAACAGAGTGCCCTCTAGGTTATGTGTATCTTAGTAAAGGAGCTAACATCCAGCGATTATCTTAAAAACAGGGATTGGTGACACAATTTTACGTATTACAAGAGCTGGGTATGAAGTTGAGTCTTCTTTTCTCTCAATAACTGCTGCTCGAATTTTGGGAGATTCTTTATTACCCTATGGCTGCACACAGGAGCCCAGATGTATAATGCCTTAGAGGTATCCTTCCAGATGTATGGTGTGCTGATAAAGTAAATTTATTCATATTTGTATTATGTCTCCTTTTTTAGCTGTAAGGCAAGAATTGCACGTTCTGTTTCTTGTCTTTGATACTGACCTACATGAGCTAAATATTAAAGTTGGTTGTTTCTCAATCTGATCATCAGCTACATAGGAATAAATACATTCACCTTTATTAAATTTTTAGGGTTTGATCAATTTGTAGGTAGCTTTGAGATTTCTGTGTAAATAGCAAAATAAATAGAAATAATTGATTTTGGTTATAATTACTGGGGTTATCCTTTTATTCTTTTCCTTTTTTTCTCCCAAGAATCTCTTTTTTAATCTCCCAAACTGAATAAGTTACTGTAAGCAACTCTCCCATGATGAGAAATTTTTCTTTAAAACTTTATTTGCAATAAGAGACTTGAGGTGTCAATAAAAGCTGTAACATCACACTCATCTGCAGGCAAATCCTTTCCACTCCTGTTGAGGTATGGTCCCAAAGGAAGGCCATCCCATGTAGGGCAGCCCATACAGTGCTGCTCCACAGTCTCCTGGTCTCACACTCAGTCCTTCCCTGGGCTCTTGTTTAAAGACTCTGCTCAGGCAATGGGTTTTGCCTAAGGGTTTAAAAAGGCCATTCCCAGGCTCCAGGTTTGGACACTAGTTTAGGAGTTTCTTGCACTGGAGAAGGAGCAGAAAGGGATGAGGAAGTGATATTTGTTTTTTAGAGCACGGGCTAAAAGTAATGCTGAATTTTTATCTTCAGATTCAAGTTTGCAGAAGATATAAAACAGTAAAACTCTTAATTTCAAGGAGTCATTATAGAATGGTTGGGGTTGGAAGGGACCAAATATCATCTCATTACTAACCTCCCACATGGGCAGAGACACCTCCCACTAAACCTGGTTGCTCAAAGCCCCATCCAACCTGGCCTTCAAGGAAACGGGAATAGGGAATGGGGCAGCCACAACTTTCCCAGACAACCTGTGCAGGTCTCTCACCATTTTCATCATAAAGAATTTCTTCTTAATGCCTAGTCTAAATCTACTCTGTTCCAGTTTAAAGCCATTGCCCCTTGTCCTATCACTACATGCCCTTTAGTGTTTGTCCAGTAAGGGATGGTAAGTCAGGAGGTGACTGGTTTTTTTGCCCTGGCTTCAGGTACCAGTCCCAAACAGATCTTTTGGGTGCCCAAGTGGCAATGGGGATTCAACAGAAATGTTGATTCTGCTTGCACAAAGCCATTGCAGATTATAAGAAATGTCCCTGCTAATTACACATTTGAAGCCCAGAGAACAGTGAGGTAACATGAAATGTAGCTTGCCTTACCACCCCTCTCAGCCAAGGGAAGGGTTGCTAGCAAGGTTACAGATGGATTTCAAGAATCATTACAGTAAATGACAGCAAGATCTTTAAAAACAAGGAAGGAAAAATTCTAATGTCTGTGCAGTAATTGCCACAGACTGTATTATATGCCTCACTCTGCAGTGATTCAGAAAGTTGAATCGTGCAGTGCCTTGCTGGGATTAGCAGTTCAGAATAGATTAAATTTGTTTTGGACACTGCCTGCGCCCTGCTTTATCTAACCAAGCATATGTGTGATGGGGAAGGCACTTAATAGCACAGCTCCTTGATGAGAGCGATAAACACACAAGCATAGATTTTCAAAGTGATGCTCAAGGGATTTGAGCGAGCACTGTTTTCTCCCTGCTTTGAACATTTACCCAAGACCTGCTCACTGGTTAGGCTTCGGGAAGAGAGTGGACCTGTAACAGACCAGAAGAATGAGGCTATTGCCTCCCATGAGGGCATTGGCTTACAAGGGATATTTGTTTTAATGCACCTAAGAAAGATAAAGCAAGGAAACAGAAAGATGAAAGAACATTTCCCAGATAAAGCACTGATTTTATTAACAAGAGAGGGCTCATGACATGAATGAAAAATCTGTTGGTTTTTTTTTATAGAGAACAAAAAGGCCTTTTTTTACAGAGCTAACCATTTCTGGGCACTGGTGACTTTATAGAGCTTTTATCCAGTTAAAGAAAACCCATTTGTGCTAATTTTATATCTGCAGTGTACAACAGCTTGACACCTGAGGCTTGTCCTGACGCAGACACAAGGCTGTGAAGCGAACACTACTTCATTGTTTTGAATTATTCAGCTCTTGCAGCCAACCTTATGTGTGCCTCTGTAGGAAGAAGGCTTTTGGGTTAAGGATCAGTAAAAGAGAAGAAAAAAGGCAAACAAACAACCCGTCCTGTCTGGTGTTTGTTAGCAGGTGCAGTATTGACTTCAAGAATGATTCTGTGAAATTGGTATGGACATTCTTCATTACCAGAGCGAGAAATGCAGAGCTGTACTCAGAAGCAGCAAAGCTGGAAACTGAGCTTGGCCTCCTTTAGGGAACAACTGTTCATGTCAGTGGAGAAGCTTGTTTCCTCCAAATTCATTGAAATGTACTTATTGGTAGCATCTTTTAGAGCAAGATAAATGCAGACAGCAATGAATCAACTCCAAATAGAGGGGCTCATCTGTTAGCATCCTAACATTAACACACTAATGTGAATTTAAAGATTCTAATTAAACCTACATACAAAATGCTTTCCTACTAAATAGAAAACCGCACTTTTTGGAGGAGCTGGGGCATTTGGATTTGACAGCATTTCCTTTTTCAATGGTATGCTTATTTTATGTGTTCCATTTTCTTTCAGTCACTCCAGGGGGTTCTGAAACAAATAAAAAGATACATTATATTAAGCTTGATTGATTCCCTGTAGTCAAGGGATATAGTGTGAACACAGACCAATTTTTTTTACTGAGCTCATAGAATAAATTTTGTGTTTGATCCCTACTTCCTACTGTTGCTACAGTTTTCTTTTGACATATTAAACATTGATCAATCTAATTTACAGTATCACATAGTAGTACTTGTGCAAATTCAGAAGCTTCTCATGTATCAGAATTCGCATCATAGCTATCAGCTTCTGAATTTGTCAGTCTGCCTCCAAATGCCCCAATAAGTCATCATATGAAGAAAAAAGTCATCATATGAGGAAAAGATTCTGTGAACAGTGTCACATTCATGACTGAAATTTCACTTAAAACATTTAAAACAAATTTCACTGTGAGTCTTCTGGGTTCTCTAGTAAAAAAGTTGCAAACACAGTGAAGGACTTTCAGCTCACATTTATCCACTCAAGATGCATCAAAAGAGAGAGGCCTACTGCAGTCTTTAATTCATGCTGAAGCATATGCAGTATATAGGAACAACTCATCAAAACCTGATGAGGTTAACAAACCTCACATTCATTAGAACAGGGTTGAATCTAACACACAAAGAAGCCATTGGGAAACCTCACCAGGCTTAATGGTGCTGAAATTCACCAAAGGCAGACCTTAGATAATCTTCCCATTTCAGTTTTGTCTCTTAATTTCTCCTTGCATGCTGCATTCCTCCCCACCTCAGGCAAGTGGTGGTTATCATTTTCCCAAAGCCATAGGTTCACTGGGAAAACCAAAAAACAAATAAGTGGAAAAGGGAATTTTCTATTCTGACTCCCATTCTGGGGTGTTCAGGGCATTTTGTCATTCTTTCATCTGCCATACAGGCTCAAAGTTGGACTCATACAGCAGTCAGCACAGTGCTGATAATAAATGAACACTAATGGCAAATATATTTTGTGTGGCCTAGGAGAGCACTAGGGCAATCAGCCCCCAGCCAGGGTGAGGGGAGAAGAGGGGCATAGCCTGCAAATAATCACTCTGAGCCTGGAAGCCCATTGCACTGTCAGGGGAAGTTGACCAAGGCAGGCGAGGTCAGACAAGCCACTGAGGAGTCTTCAAGATTGCAACAAATTTGGGAATAAGGAATTCATTATGGTAGCTCAGCATCGTATGTAGCTAAAATATTAGTAATAGGGCTATGAGCAGGTGGGGGTGGTGGTGGTGAAAGTGATTCTTTTGACTGAATCAATAGGTGCAGTTGATCTTCCCCATCAGTCTTGATCAGAAAACCGTGAGGATATTCAGTGTCAGAAGTGTGTTATTTTTACTGGAGTTTTCATTAGGAGATCAGTGTGGAAATGTGCATCCAGCTGCTGCCTGTGCAGCACACATCCTGTCTCCTCTGAGGAGCATGAATGAGAAGACCTCTGAATCAAGATGCACACAGGGTATACAGACGGGGTCAGCTGAAATGAAAACATACAGCCAGAAAAAATAAAACCACCTCCATCTAAGATAAAACAAAGCCTATACACCCTGGCCCTGAGGGATAAGCCAAAACCAGACATAATGGTCAATACTGTAGGAGTTATGATCAGAAAGAAATAATTACTGCACATCTCAAGGAAAGAATCACAATGAATGTTATTGTGCTGGGCTGCCAGTACCTTGTTCTTTGAGTAATACCCTGTAAATGCCTGCACATGCTGAAGGAAGGCTGAGTTATGAGGGGCTGTGGGCTGCAGCCTCCAATCTGGAGGCAGAAGTCCTTGCATGACCCTGCTTGGAGACTCTCACCACTGCCACTGCTATTTGCCTTACAGTGCCCTTGGGATGTGAGTTAAAATCATCCCCTTTTAACTCTGGAGAATTGGGACTCAGAGCAAAGCGTGTGGTTTGATCACAGAGGCTGCCATGAAGCTGGACAGGGAATGAAGCCAGCCTGCAACCCCCTGTCTGCATCTCACAGCCCTCCTTCCTTCCTCCAGTCACCCCTGCCTAGCTGCTCCTCTAGGTCCTTGTTCAGCCCTTCCCACCGTGCTGGGGGAACTCCTGCAGACAAGGGTTAACTTGGTGCTAGAAGACTGATGGTGGAGAGCAGCCCACCACCCTCAGCTATTTCTCTTCTGAAGGCCTGTTTTGAAGATGATGTAGAACCTGTGAAGCAGCTGACTAATTCATTGCCTCGAGGGTACAATCACTTAGCCATGAATCTCCAGCTAGCTACAGCAAACTTATTTACACACCTGGGAAAAAGTGCATTGTGTAGCAATTTGCTACACACCCTCACCAGGAGCAGCACTTCAGGAGTTTTATTCCCTGTTCTGTGTGCTCCCCTTTAGACAGTGAGAGTTCTCCACAGGAAAAAATTCACACTCCCTCTGTCAACCAGTGTGTGTTCCCCTCCCTGGCCAGTCAAAAGAATCAAGTGTGCATCTCCTTTTAGCTGTGAAGGGAGCTGTGAACTTAATTCAACCCAATACCCATTTATCGTGTTCAACATTTACCCCCAAAATGTCAGTAATTTTCTGGAAAATGAAGTACTTGGGAGACAGCAGAAACAGAGCCCTTGGTGATATCTGTATAGCAGAATATTTCTTCCCATCCATATGCAAATTTAACCTTTTTGATATTTCAACCCTATAAACCCTAAGACAGGATTTCAATAGAAAATGTTTACTAAAGGCTTTCTCCTTTATAATCTATTGATTTTAATATCCTTACTACTCCTGTTGAATGTCAGTTTTACCCTGAAGACTCCCATTGCAAACTTGAACACATTTAATTATTTATACCATTTGAAATATTAGTGCAGAGAAATTACTAGAAGTTTTTGGTTCTGTACTGGTATGATCGAAAGTTTGATTTTCCTTTGTGAATAACACAAGTAATTTGATATGCTAATCAAGGACAGATTAATACTTCAGAAAACATGGTGCAGTTTAATAGTAATGATGTCTATTTTTCATTTTTCCAGCCTCCTTGTACATGTTAAAATTTAGCTCATTGAATACTGCAGGATCTCACAGTCTTTTTTCACAGCAAAAAATTTTAGCATGAGCAGTTTTCTTATGTCCACCAGGCACCTGTACAAGTAACTCTTGCTTCTTCCCATGACCATAGACACTTAGGCAATGTGCATGGTTTGAGTGCCACTGGGAGCAGATTTGCCTCCCACTGTGGGTCTAGAAGTCTTGTTTGCATAACTCATATCACTCACTGTATAGTACAACTGAGCAAAGTTTTTATCTCAAATAAACTGTCTGTGAGACAGATGTTGTTTACACAGAAAAATCTGATGACCTATGATAGGTAAGATTTTGATAGCAGGTGAACTAAACCAGGGGATTTGCAAGAAACTCAGCACTAGGAAAGTCAGTTCTTCCCAAGGGTCATGGTTTTTGCTCCCAACGTGCAGGTGGAGCTGGCATGGCCCACCTAACCCTGCCTGGCCAGGGTACAGGCATGTCTGAACACCCGTCCTTGCTTGCTGAGCCTTATCTGGAGCATCGTAGAGCCAGAAACAACTCTACTGCCTTCCAGGGCATATTGTATCACACACCAGTTTCCCAAGGTGATTTGACACCCAAGCATTAGTCCCCTCCATGTCCAGCACTCAAGTGGTATTCAAGAGCTTATTCTCCCATATGTCTCAGTATAAATTTTCAGACTGTCTCTATCTTTTAAATTTCTTCTCTCCTGAATCCCTACCTCAAGCTGACATTTGTCTGCCAGGATGTGATCACTGCAGTTGCATACACCTCTATTAATTGCACTGAATTTCTCTTTCACAAGGAATGTGTCTGCTCTTCTTTTTATCCCTATCTTCTGAAATTTTCCCTTGTCCAACCACCAGCCTGATAGTTGTTCAGAAGCTGCCAAGATGTATTTGGCTCTTTTATTTAATCCAGATGGAGACTTTCATTTTCACTCATGTCTGGCAGTAGGAACTGTGATATCACTAAGCACAACTTTTCTCTAAGATTAATTGTTTTGATAAAAGAATAACAAAAGAATGGTTCCTTTTCTGTATAGTTTTATAAATTATTTCTGATGCCAGATAACATAGTTTAGCTTGGATCCCAAAAGCTGAACGAGACTCACAATAGACACCAGGAGTTGGATTTTCTATTTTATATCCCATCTGGACTGATCTTCTTGATATGTATCTTTTAGTAGGATTATTTCTTAATAGTAAAGCAAGCAAATCTCTATAATGAAAGCTATAGAGTTATAATCTCTAGTTACAAACTGGCCAGGGATAAATGTACCAAGTCTTATATACACCTGCCCTGTATGCATTAGATACGTTTTTAACCAGTTTTGGTTTTGTAGAAACACTGAAAGGCAATTTAAGATTCTAAATAGGCAGAAAAGCTTCCACTGATTTCGGTGCACGTGACTGAGTAAAGCCAAATAGCTGCTCTGGTGTGTGTTAGAGGGGAGAGCAGTGTGCTGTGCTTCTTGGAAGTTAGTGTTGCACATCAGGAAACTAACTCTACACCCAGCTCTGCCACCATGCCAGCTTTCAGGGTCATATAATTCAAGAACCTGAAATTAATGCTGCATGACAGGGATCCTTGGGGTACCAATTCTCTTATAAGGCTGAGCCATGCATCTCTTGACTTCTTCTTTTTTTTCATCAGCAAGACCAGACTGATTCTTTTCCTCCTTTCCATTGTACTTTGGAATATCCATTTGGAAACTTAAGGCAATATGATAACTCATAAATGACCTCTCAGATTAAATATTTTTTTTTCCTGAATCCTACATGCATCCATGTATGGAAGTGGTTGAGTCACCATCCCTGGAGGTATTTAAAAGAAATGTAGATATGGTGCTTAGGGACATGGTTTAGTGGTGGACTTGACAGTCGTAAGTTTATGGTTGGACTCGATGACCTTATGGGTCTTTTCCAACCTAAATGATTCTGTGATTCTATGAATTTGTCACTCCATTGCTTCTATTACTTTCACTGGCATCAATTTAGGCAATGTATTTGAGACAAAAAATATTCACCTGACTTATTTTAGCTAAGAGGCTTCACATTTAATGGATTTGCTATTCTTTGGTGTCCCAGGTCACTCCTTGAGATCAGCAAATGCTGAATTCCTTATCGTCCCTAAATGTTATCCAAAGTCATGTCATTAGTTTGCCTTTAGTGAGTCTCTTAGCTCTCTGGCTTTGGAACCTTCTGCCAAATGAAGCAAAGAAAGCTCTGACCGCGGGGATTTCTAAATACAAAGTTAAAAGTTATTTGTTCTATTTAGCATTTTTAAAATTATTCTTTTAGGAATTGTATGTGCCTCTAAGCTAATTAACTCTTAATGAGTACAAAATGCCCTGGGATGCAGATTTGGAGGGTATGTTAGAAATTCAGTCTTGGACTGCAGTACTGCAGGAGATTAAATTTATGATTTGATTCTTTTTTTTTTTTTTAAATGAAGGTGCAGATAGTTTTATTGAGATACTGTCTTTTTCCTTTCTTTCTTTCTAGTCTAAATAAAGATGATCAGATTTTCAGTCCACCATATGGGACCCAGTTATATCAGTCCTGCAAATACATTTTAGTTTTCTGTTATGGATGAAGTCACTCTTCAGCAGGGAAAACAAGTTTAGAAACAAACTTTCATATTATGAAAGACAGGCAGCGTTCCAGTGTTTAGCACTTAGCCAGAGCATCAGGAAATCAGAACACCTGGCTGTGCCCAACTCCAGACTATTCCCCTGGACCAATCCCCCAACCCTTTTAGTGCCTTCACTCATTCATCTGTAAAGCAACTGTAATTACATTTATATCACAAGGGTGCCTTGATGCTTGACAAATGAGAATTGACCCAAAATTCATCCTTCTGAGGCACTGTATCAGCAATACCTTGGTTACATGATGATTGCAGACAATTAGATTTGAAGAGGTATAAACACAGTCAAACTGAAATTCCATTTAGGAACTGTCAAACTGTTCTTCATAATTTTTCTTAGTTTTCATCTAATTCTAGTGTGGAATTGTGTCCTCCTATACCCCTCCCAGAAAGGGATATGCCTCTTTCCTTCTTTTCTAATAAGACAGCATATTTCATTCCACATTATATTAAACTGGCTTTTCGGGCAAATGGTTTGTTCCCAGAGCAGTACCTTGGAAAGCTCCATTTAGCAAAACAAAGCAAAAATTATTGTGTCAAAGAAATCCTCTCCTCTATGTATTTGAGCAAATTTCAGTAACTCACAAGGATTGTACAAGGAAAGAATGTTTCAGGGTTTATGAAAGGGGTGTTGCCTATTTGCTGTTATGTTTTATTTAATTAGATTTTTTTAATGTTTGCTGTAATAATGCGTTAAAATGTAGCTTTCTACAACAAACTGTAGAAACATATGGTGTACAGCCTGCAGAGGCTCTTAGTGCAGTAGTATTACTGAAAATATTTGTTAATTAGAATCTGCTTTCCTCTGAAAAATAGCTGAGCATTCTCCCAGTTTAAAATGCTGTGGTTTTGCCATGGTTTTCATCACCCTTAACAGGTTTTTTTGTGGGGAAAAAAAATTGATATCTTCTTAAATATGTATCCTTACATCTGCATGGTGGTGGATCTTTCAGGGTTAGGGAAGGAGGCTGAATATGATAGTCATTCTCTCCTCCATGTGTGCCAAAAATTCCCTGAAAGAGAACAGGCAAACTGAAGGAGGTCTGGTTTGCCTTCCCCAGGTAGAAAAACTGGATTTTTTGCTTGTTGAGACAACTTTTCCTTACAAAGGCACAATAACTCCGGGCTAATCAGATGCCAGGAGGCAGCACCACAGAGTAAGCTCTACCCCAAGAAGCTGATCCCAAAAGGATTTGTAGGTACAGCTTTGTTTCCCACAACAAATCATATGGCTTAAAAAAGATTTTTAAAATATCCTTCGGATCTTACTTTTTTATGTTCAGACTTGCAAAGCACTTTAAGAACAACTAATGTTCACAAACAGCATTCCTCTGACTTATCTCTAATGTATGCTTGAAAGACTCTGTGCCAAACAAAGTGCAGAGATTAGGTAAATTAAAAGATACTAAATGTTGCAGCAGGGAAACAGTCCAAGTAGTGGTGTTCTCAGGAGCACCAGATCTCCAGTTTACGTTCACATTCATCCATATACACTCTGCAGTATTCACTTCTTAGACCTTCCACCTTGCCTGGCTTCTCTAATTGACTTCCCAAGGCTCTCCCTGGTGACTGGACTGACTCAGTTCTAAAGCTTTAGACCATAAAATTTCTAGAGCTCAATCCACAGGGAAGTATGACATTTCAACAAAGCTGCCATGCTCGGGAAAAGACCTGGCAGACCAGTCCCTCATCACTACTGCACCCATGAAGTCATGAAAGCAACATCTTATATAGAATGTCCCAAGCAAATTCCCCTTCCCTTTCTCCCCAGGGACAGTCAGGTGGAAGCAAGACAGACCATAGTACTTCTCTGACAGCAGTAAACATAGCTCAGTTTTCTGAGCAGTTTCTTTTACCTCAGTAGCAGAGCATCATTAAAAAACTCGCCTGAACACAGAAATAGGTGGTCCTTGCCTATAAGCTCAGGTCTCTCAAGTTTCAGTGGGCTCATGGAAATAAGTGATTTGATGGGACACACATTCACCTCTTCATCTCACTATGATAAAATGCTTTAAGGATCAACAAATTTCCTGTAAACTGATCCTGGGTCAACAAGTAGGAGCCTGGAAAAAAGTGAGACTTAAATCTTCTCACTTTGCCACTAATCCTAGCCAATATGGGTTTTAGCTTTAATTCAAATAATTTGGCCATTTTAGGGGGACATGTGGGTAGTAGATAGAGAGATAGTCCTTTTGCCTTTGCTCGGATAGGTGGTGTCTATTTGTAAAAGGGACTTCTCAGCATTTGACAGCATGTAATGAATCTGGAGAAATGTCCAGGTTCCTTAATCAAAGAAGTGAAAAAATTCTTTCTGACTGTCTTTCAGGATTTTGCCGACTCCATATACCAAATGGTTGCACAGAAGTTCCAGGAGCTGACAGACAATTTTACTTCCATGCACGCACGCCACAAAACTCTTGCAGGCATTGTAATGACCAAAGGTAAGATATCCTCTCGTTTATTTTCCTCTGGCATTTTTCATGACTAAGTAATACATTATTTACCTGGTCCACAACATTGAAGGATGCCTTTACTTGCACACAGAAAAATAAATAGTAATGCGGAGAAAAAAGCATTAAATATTTACAACTCAGGTAAGTTCACACAAAAATATTGGCATCAGAGGTAAAGATTTATTCATTAACATGTCCCAACATCACTTTGTTTACAGGACAAAATGCAGGCCTGTCTGATTTTGCATTTTCTAATAGATGGGTTTGTTTAGTTATCAACAATAAGTTGTATTATTTATTAACTGCTTTTTTAGATCTGGAAACACCAAGTTCTTGTTGTATAAGTTTACCATAAACCTTGTTTTAGACTGACAACAAAAGCAAATCTCAGCTCATTTCCTTTACAGTGAAAAGAAAGAAACTTAGCACATGTGCACTTTTAATTCTGCTTTGCTCTAACCATGGAAAAACTTATACATACCAGCAGGGCCAAAATTTAATATTCAATTCTGTTAAGACTCAATAGATGGACACATACGATACACAAATCTTTAGCCCTTTGGTGAAACTGTTGCATAGATGGTGTTTCTGTCTTTGTGAGCATACCTAAGCTGGGACACCTCAATATTTATGAGGATGTCAGCAATGGAGATGCTGCCATAAACTTCGTTCTCACTCAGATGTGTGGAGCAATGAATTGAGTTTAGAAATGGGAGGATAAGCTCAGAGGGAAAAGGCATGTATAATTCATGCAGGATTGTCTTACTCCTTCCTACAATTACATTAGCTAGTTGTGAATATTGCAAGGCAGCATGATGGAGGCAGGATTATCTGCTGGATCTTTTCCAACCGTGGAACCTAAATACAGTTAACAGTTCTGTGCAGAGTAACTTATTCTTCTCCTTTGTGTTGTGAAAAGAGCAAGCAATCCTCTCCTGAAATTAGAATTTGAGAAGTTGCCCTAAAAGTGTTTCAGACCTCTGGCTGGAACTGAACTGCTTCTCAGCCAAATTTATTATCATGTTGCTTAATCTGCTTTAGTTAAATTTTTTTGGTATTATTTTTGGATATGGAATAACGGATGAGTCTTCCATTTTTAAAATGCTGACCAGGCACAGTGTTATACAAACACAAAACACGGTTTGTAAGTGCTGTAGACCACCGGAGACATATTCAGTACCAAGAAAAATAAAAGGGAGAGTATGATTGACTTTGGGATCTGAAAGATGCATACTAGACCAGCATACCATCTGCCTTGTCATAGTCAGTTTTCTTGACTGTGGCACTCATCAGATTTAAACAAAGTGCTGCAATTCATTTAGAGGTGTTTTTTCCAACTAGGAGGACCACAGAGAATAGTTAGATATGCCTTTTATAAGCACCTTAGTTACATGATTCAGGAGTGGTTGTTTTAACCACTTTTTGAGGAGACACTGGACCCAGATCAGTGGCCCTGTTCAGTTTTCTTACCTTGTCTGTATTTTGCCCTTAAGAATTTCATCCCATTGTACTTCACGTACCAAGGTACAGTCCCTGCAACCTTTAGCCCCCACATAGACCTTCCTTAAAAAGCATGTGGAGCCAATGCAACCTCGTTGCTATATGACCAAAGCGACAGTTTAAAATCTCACACCATATGGGAAGAGAAGTCACATAAAGGAGCCAAAACTTCCAAAATTGTGGCTGCTGAGAGTGAGAAGTACTAGGAGAGGGAAGAAGCACATCCAGACCCCTTCCAGCCTGGCTCTCTGTGTCTCTTAGGGAAAGGGGTGAAAGTGTCCTCTCGCTGTTTTTTTTTTAATGAGGCCTATTCCCTTAGAAAGATTTTACACATTTGTATTTCATATTTCATCTTAGTCAGCATTAAGAAAAAGTATAATTTTACCTATGTTCACAAACCATTTCCCTTAAGGCTTTTTAGTTCTGAATTCCCTTTAATGAGTTCCTTCAATCTGTCAGCCATCCACTTTGTCAATATCTTACTGGTTTTGTAGAGCCTAGAAAAGAAATTCACAGACACGAAGTGATTCACAGAAGACGCAAAGCTAGGAACAGCCTTATCTAGGTACATTTTCCAGGGAGAGTTGAGTTCTTTCCAGCACAAGAATGTCTGCCAACCATGGCAAGATAAATCGTTTGCCATTTGTGTCATTATTTTCCATACTAAAGTTGTAGATTTGTAGTCTGTTCCCCACTGTCGTTCCCAGAGATAGCAAGGATCTTGACACAGTCTGTTCAAAGATGGCACAGACAGGTTTTCCACATCAAACACTTAAGTAAGTACCAATTTCCTGTGCTTTTAACATACAATTTGGCAGAAACCCCCCTAGATCTCTGCAAACAATTTACTAATGACAACAACAAAAACAAATGTGGTAATGTCTTGTTGCATTTGATACCATACACACCCATAGCAGACAAAAATTAATTTGTTTTTGCCTTCATTTCTATTTAATGTCATCCTGACTAGAAACAGATTTATCTGTGCTTGTACAGTTTTCAGACAAAGCTGGTAAAAAGCACAATGTGATTCTGTGATAACTGCTGCTAAGATAATACAGAATCTCTACAGATGGAACAGAATTGTGCTAGATTGGTTTTCTTTTCTTGAACTCTGACATTTTTTTCTGCCATTTCAGTTTCCCTGGGAAACCAAAGAAAGCTACATTTGGGCACTGTAATTGACTTATGCTGTAGCACCCAGGGCAAATTCCAAAGTAGGAGAAAGAAAAAAATATAGAAAAGGATGTTATTGACTGAGTGTAAATGTTCCACAGTTAATAAATTGCTAGTCAGAAAAACAGCCAACACAATCTATTAAATATGCTTTGGAAAAATCTCAATGCATTTTTCTGAAAGTAAGTTTTCAAAACATTTGAGTAGTAGATATGCAGATAACCTTGAAAAAATATAAAATATGGCTGGGTAGGAGTAAATTATCGCCCTGGATACCAGCTGATGTGATGGTATCTGATAATAATTGAACATAATAATAATACAAACACTAACATAACAGGTCCTTAACTAGGCATTTCCAAAGATGGAAAGATTGAAGTAAATCATTTAACAGTTCTCCAGTTACAGCGTATTTGAAATCTGCTAGTCCCATTCTAATTTTGGTGAAACATGTTCAGGAAAGATTGTTCTACCAAATATTGTTTGACTCTAGGAAGAATTGTTTAACAAGTAAGGCATTGCATTCAGACCTTTTCATGTAAAGCAAGTCATGATATCTCCAAGTAGCCCAAAAAGTATACCTGCTGTTTTAGCATAGTATTAACGAGGATTAAATTTTATTGCATACTGACTGTCCTTATGCTTCTGACTTCTCTGAAGACATTATGGGCTCACATATGGTCAATTAAGAACATCAGTTCAGCTGTGGAAGAATCAGTCCAGATAACATTATATCAAATATAAGCCATTACCTCAGAGCATGCATATCCTGGGTACACGGTGCATGGAGTTAACATTTTTCCATAGTTTTTTGTGTTCATGTATTTTGTATTTGTGGCTAAAATGTGATTGATAATATCAATGTTTTGGCTATACTCATCAGTATTTGCAAAGTGTCCAGACTTCCTTTCTGCCACCCCCATTCCCAGTGAGTAGGATTCTAGGAGGGGACAAAGCCAGGACAGCTGTCCCCCGCAGATGAAGGGGTTATTCCATACAATATAACATCATGCTCAGCAGTAAAGGTTTGGGGAAATAAAGACAAGTTTGGGTTTATGACATTTATCTTTCCAAGCAACCTTGAACTATAATTATTTCAACCTGCAACTTTTCTTGAATTCCTTCTATTTTCTCCCAATCCTTCAGGAGAGGGGAGTGAGGGAGAGGCTGGGTGGGTGTTTGGCTGTTGGCCAGGATCAACCAGCAATTCATTTCAGGATTTGCAACAACAAGCTGGAAATAATGTTTCCTGCTATCACAGGCTAAGGTTATCTACCAACTTCCCCTGTTCCTGTGTGACTGTCTCTCAGGTGCAATTTGGACATCTTATTTTGACCTTTTGGTCTACTGTAATATTTTATTCAGCAGTTTGCAGAAAGAAATCATTGTTTATTTTTATTATTAGGCTGGTTGATACAGCTGGAAAAAATCAAGGGCAAGCAAGCTAATATTTTCTAACACAGGCCAACAAATGCAAAACCTCAGCACTCGGACATCCATCTCCCTGTCGCACCGAGTCACAGATTGTCAGATGAGAGGAGGCTGAGGAGCCACTGGCAAGAAGCAGCTCTTGCAGGGCTCAGCAAAGAGCATGGTCTCACCACGGGTGACTGGGCAGGGCAGCCAGATTTACCAGTGCATGGGTCAGCCGGGAGAGAGAACGGATGGTGCTGCCCATCTCCCAGAGCTGGGAGATAGCATGGGAGGTAGAGCTGTGAGCTGCACACCAAGGGCTGAGATCTAAAGGCAGGCAACATTCACATGGCTTATTTCCACCACTGTTGGCTTTTGCCATCTCTGAACAGATATGGGCATACATTTGTGCTCTGCCCAAAAATCACTGGATACAGTAAAGAATTTCTGTCACTCAGTGCGGAGATGATCAATTATTGCTGAGGTCCTTTTTGCTAAAAAATCCTCCCATGATCACTACAGACAAGATGAGACTGCTATTTAAACACTATTTTCCCATTTGTGTTTGACAAATCTTAGCAGTTTAAAGACTGATAGGAACTTTTTGTTGCACTTTCTGCTAAAAATGAAGCATTAAGAAAGTTCAGTCATTTTCACAGGAGTGTGGCATTCTTGGAAAAAGGTGATGAGTTGATTTCACACTCCAATCTTCTCTTTTCGTCTATCTTCTTTTTTTTTCAGGCTGACAATCATTTTTACGTTAAAAGCAAACTAGGAGGTCTTCTCAGTTATCCTGCATGAAATAAAGATGAACTGGACAAAAGAGCCCTAAATAGCAATTTCATGCTGTGATAAAAGATGGGAAATTATCATCCAATCTCATCTTAATCATTGCTAAGTGGAATAACAGAAAAAAGCAAAGTTGACAGTATGTCTCCATGGATCTTTATGCTCATATTAAGACTCATAAAACCTGGTGTCTAAGTACAGTCAGGAATATTGATGGGCAATTGATTTCTGATCCTTAGTTTAAATAGGAAAGTTGTAGAGTAGAAAAAGACAGTAAAAAATTCAGGCCCTATGTAGAGTAATAATCTACGCCATGCCAGGTGGGATTCAAGTAGCCAAACTAGTTAGAGAAACGGTGAATAATTTACAGATTAGTGCCCAGGGCAGATCCCTGCAAGAAGGGACGCACAGGAGTAATTCAGGCTCTCTGGTCCCATTTGCATAGTTGGATGCTAAAAGCCTGGCTCCAGTGAGGCTCAGGGTTTCAATGAGACTTTGATTCCCATGATGGAAATTGGATGTCCAAATTGCTGATGTGCTCTTGTAAATCTCCTGAGGTCTCTTCAGCTTCTGTCGCCTGATGCTCTTGAGGAGGCAGCTTGAAGTCTGACATTCTTGGAAACATTTTCCACTACTTACATGTGCCCAGGTTGACACGTCACCACCAGATGACAAGTTTTCTGAAAATATTTTAAAAGAGGTAAATGGATATGTAATTAGAAACTATGTATGTCACTCTGGCGCAGAAATCTGTTTTCCTCTTGTGTAAATCTTAAACCAACAATATTCAGATTCTCTTTAAATAACTTTGAGCTCCATAGGAGCATCCTTTTTACACAGCTGCAACTCTATTCCTGGATTTTTTTTATGGGGACCCATAAAGGGCAGACTAGGATCACTGCAGCCCTACCTATTTAGGTTTCCAAATTCCCACTCAAATGGCAGTCTGATGTTTTGCAGTTAAAACTGTGACTTCAACAGGTTCATCACTTCATTAAAAACATGGGGTTAGGCATGCCACTGCAAAAATTCCCCCTACAAGACACTTTGGGTGGTTCTTCATATCTTCTGTTAAATCTGTGCTAAGGAACAGAAAAAAGTTCAAGATATGTTACTTCCAAACAGAAAGTATGAGGTGGGAGACAGACCTGTAGCTCACTGTACTTGCAAAGAGTTGGGAAAAACAGGTTCAAGGTCAGGTGTCCAGGACAGATTATGTATTTTACATTAATCAGAAATTAGATAAAATGCTTGCACAAGCTTGGAGTAAGTATAGAACCACTCTTGGAGGTGAATACCCCAACCAGCACATTACACAGCCTCTCATTGCTGTTATTTTCTAATCTCACTCTGTCCTCTTAGATGTTTGGAAGCTACCGAGAACAGGGGAAAAACCCCTCTCAGATCAGCAGTTTTAGGTATTCCCATGGGAGAAGGACCCAGCTGGGGAAGGGAACTGAGCTCCCATTTTCCACTTGCTGCACAAGATGTCTCCAGTACTTCTTATTGATGCCTTCTCAGCAGCTCCAGCAGCAGACATCTTCTTCCCCACTGTGCCTCCTGGTTGTTCTGGCTTCCATTTTTGAGCAGCCAGCTGTTCTTGGACAACTAGCCTTTTATGCCAGACCATATCTTGTATCTGGACTGATCTTTAGCTACTTGCTGTTTAAAGAATATTTCTGACTGAAATAGTAACTGACATCTCTCAAAACATGAATGCAGGTGAGGCCCTGGCTTTGTGTCACATATAAGTGCATTGGCCACAAGGATGGGTATAATAATGAACATAAAACCTAGAAATTAAAAATAGGCACTTGTGTTTCCATCCCTAAATGTGTGAAGCAAGGAGATGGAAAGTTCAGACTTGCATTCTGCTCTGTGATAAGCCAAACTGGAAATTGTCCCTGTCTCAATACAGACAGCACATCTCACCCTAAAACCACAAGTTTCTTGAGTGAAAAACAGCTTAGTGACATGAACTGCTACTTTTATTTTACTGACCTGGTAAAATGCATAGGAAGACTTTCTTAAAAAAACTAAGAATAAGTTCCTCCTATATTTACCTGCCAAAATCCACATGCAGGATTTTATCCTTTCTCACCGCAATTAAGGATCCCACTAGCATGTAAGACTGTCAATTTACTTAATGCTCAGACCTGTGCCACAGCATTTATTAGAGAAATACAGACATCTGCATTCAGGAGCTGGTAGGGAAAGTATGTTCAGTCCTGTTTCAAAATTAGGAATTGTCTGGGAGCCTCTGCACAGCTCTCTTCCTGAGGATAGAAAGTGTTCGAATTCACAAAAACAGAAAGAGCCCTCAAATAACTTTGATTCTGCTACCATCCATTTAGGTTTAAAAAAGTAATAATAATGCATCTGGATTTGGTATGGGGATGATGTACATGAAGGCTTGGGGTGACTGCCCCTCCCCCCTCCCAGATTTCCAAACCCAACATCAAGGGAAGCAAGCACAGCACTGTCTCACTCCATGCTTCTCAGAAGCAAAGATGATGGGATCTTATCCTTACCACTAAGGAGAGGAGAGAAATGGACCATAGAAATTAGAACTGGGAAAGACCACTGAGTCATCCAGTCCATTTCCCTGCAAGCACCAGATTGTTCCCAGTGGTGTATTCCCGAGTGCTTTTTCAGACTAGGTTTCAATGAATCAATTAGCAATGGGGCTTTCAACACTACCTTGGGAAAGCATTCTAGTCTAAAAGATCCCATAGTTAAAAATCCTCACCAGTTATTTGGCCTGACTTTTATTTTGTGTTTTATTTTATCTCAATTCCTCAGTTCTACTGCTCTAAATTCAGTACCCACCTCTCTCCTCAGGCTTTTCACCCTTCAGATACTTGGACACACTTCTGCCATTTTCATCTGTGTAGCTTACCAAAGGTTTGCATATTTACCCTGTGTACTCTTACCTGCTGGGTCACTCTCCTCTGCAACCCACAGCACTTTGTTTTCTGCTTTATCTACACTTTGGCAACCTCCTCTTCATTCTTTTCTTGGCTGGGAATCACTCCCTGGAAATAAGACTTACTGGAAAGACCTGCATGGAAACATCTTGCAAAATGGATTAGAGCAAGAGTCCTTCTTCATGCACCCAGGGATGTGATTGAGCAGTTCAAAGTTGACTTGCATTGGAAAGTTCTTTCTTATGGAGAAACTGAATTTGGAATTTTTTCACAAAGAAACACCCTGTCATATTGGGGGAAGATTACTGTGCCTGGCTGTGAAAGGAGAGCCATGGCTGCTCTTGGACAATACCCTGCAAAGAAAGATCAGAGATCAGGGGAGAAAGGACTGTGCCTCTGCCCCTGCTCATTCACTGACGAAGATGAAGAGTGCTGGAGAGAGTAACCTTCCCTAGGCAGAGCAGAGGAGTACCCAATACATTAATGAAAGAAGAAAACATGAGTATCTCAAAAGTTCCTTCTACACCCCCTGTTTCCACAGAAGTACAATATATTTACTTTCACATAACCCATAGTTTGACATCAGGAAAAGAAGTCCCTGCACAGCTTCAGCATTTCAAAGACTGCATTCTCTTTATATACCCCTAAATGTCTTCGGCCTCACTGCTGGCACCTCCTTTAATCCTAATATTTTGCTAGCTATGTATTTGCCTTTTCTTTAGACTTCTGCTATTACATTTCATAAGTCGTTAACATGCTTCTTCCTTCCCAGTTTTTTTATCACCCATTTCTTCAAAACGGCCTCTCCGATCTTTCAGTGACACTCAAATGTCACTGAAATGGTCACTATAACCAACACTGGCACAGGAGAAAATGCAGAGAAAAAAAATGAGCTGCAGCGGAGTCTTTATGTCTGGCAGATAAATGCACATTGTTAATAGCTATATGCACAGTGTTAATCATTCCTGAATCATTTGTGATGTGCACAATTCTTCTCTTACACCTACTTTTTTCTTTTTTTCTTTTTTTTTAGCTTTGAGTGTTGTTTTGTTCCCCATGCAGAACAGGGATGAGCAGAGTTCCCTGTGTCAGGGGTGTATGTTCTGCGTTGAAACAGAATTGCAGGGTAAGCCATGCCACACCCACACACCCTCGACTCCCCCCTTCCAGATGCATCTTAACTTCACTGGTCTTGAAACCTCAAAAAAGAGGGGATTGTAGATGGCCCACCAACTTACATGGCAAATGGACAGATGGACATATATGTCACTTCTACCTATAGACCTACCACTATGCAGTCATTACTAACATGGACAATGTTTTCAACTCATTTCAGAGAAATGTGTCCTTTTCCTGTCTTTCTGGGTTTTGTGCTGCTTTTTTTTTTTCTTTTTTGTCAGGGCAGGACTGGGGGGAAGAGCTCTTCATCTCTTTTGCAGAAGTATTTTACAAGGGACGTTGCCCAGCCCTGAGGTGGTAAGGGCAGCCTGCAGCCTGGCGATGCAGTTCCCCACTGCAGAGGGGCCTGCCTGGGGATAGTGGGGTGCAGAACTAGTTCCAGAGGCAACTTTTCCAGCAAAACTGCCCTTCTGTGTCTTCACTATCTCTTGTTACTAAATTAAAGCCATTCCAAGGATGTGCTACAGCTGCAAGGGAAGAAGATAACAGAAAATAATACAGGACTTGCTAGTGCTGTGTAGAAGAAATTTTCCTTCCCTAAACAAACCTGAAATGAAAACCTGAATTTATTCAGCTACAAGTAGAGAGAAAAAAAATAAAAAAAAATCACTCCTCTGTGATCAGAGCTCTATTAAGCTGCCTTGAAAATTATTCCAAATACATCTTTTTGCAGATAACAATAGACAATCCTTTGACCGATTTGTTAAAAAAGGTAAAGCAAGAGCATAAAATTATTGTTTATCAGAGAGAGAAGCAGCACCGTTTAAATAACATGAAATTGTACCCCATGAATTATTCACAAGATCTGATGTTACACTATCATTATTTCTGGCTTTCCTTTTTATACGGCAAAGGATTTTTTGTCAGTTGTCTCCAACCCAATAAAAGACATGGTTTTCTTTAATTAATCAAGTCTGATTTTTCTGATTATTTTTTTCTAATTTAAAATTAATATATTCCAAGCAGTCAGTTGTCTTTACAGTGTCATATTAAGAAAAAAGATAGATTTCATTAGGGTTAGCAGGGTCTAAAACATGCAGCAAAATTGATGCTTGTGTACTGTCTAGTGTTCCTTTACGTGTAGTGCCAGCTGCTGAGAAGCCAAAGTGTGATCCCAGTGGTAAGCTGGCATTAGCAGTTGCAAACTCCATCCTGTTCCATGTGAATTAAGCTCACTGAATTTCACAGAAGTTCTCTGATACACAGCCCATGTGATTCAGCTTTCTAATTGCATGTAACATTCAACACCTCTTGCAGTTACCTAGTGATTTTGATTTTCCTCTTCCAACACATAAATATGCAGGGCTGCAGATTCTGTGTTATGGAAGGTCTTAATGATTACAGAACACTGTAATTGTGAGTAACTCTATTCTAGTCAGTAGAAACATTGATTAGACTAGTCAAAACTCTCTGGTTTTGTTGGTAGAGCTGGGTCTTGCAGCTGATAGGGTGTAGACAGGATGTAGACATTTATGGCCATGACTTAGTTGAAAGCACAGCTCCTAACTGTAGTCAGTAAGATGTCAGACAGATTCCAGATCCTAACTTCCTGAGCAAACCTTCAATACTGTTCTTGCTTACTATCTCTCCTGTCAGCATCTTTCCAAATAATTTCTATTTTAAGCCCTATAGCTGCAGGACTGGTATTTGGGAGATCATGTTTGAAAGACAGGATTTGGGTTGACAGGAAACAGGAAACTGAACATGAATTGAACTGAACTGAACATACGCCAGCAGTGTGCTCAGGTGGCCAAGAAGGCCAATGGCATCCTGGCCTGTATCAGGAACAGTGTGGCCAACAGGTCCAGGGTAGGGATTCTTCCCCTGTCCTCAGCACCTCACTGGAATGGGCTGCCTCAGGGAGGTGGTGGATTCTCCGTTCCTGGAGGTTTTTAAAAAGAGACTGGATGCAGCACTCAGTGCCATGGTCTGGGAACCACAGTGGTAGTGGATCAAGGGTTGGACTTGATGATCTTAGAGGTCTTTTCCAACCTGGCTGATTCTATGATTCTAAGACAGCAGTGTTTGATGTACGTGTGTAATAGCCCAACTCAAGGCAATCTGACCACCCATTAATATATTAACATTAACACAAATAATTATCCTTAATTGTTCTGGGGAAAAATAAAATAAGAAAAAAACTCAAAAAAAGTTTAAACATTGGGAAAAAAAAATTAAAGGACTATATTTGCTCTGCTTGTCATCTCATGATTTGGGGAGTTTTGATTTGCACATGATATTTGGTTATTTGTAATAAGGGAGATCTTACTAGAAGCATATGTCTATAGGGTAGAAATCTACACTTTTGCTCACTTCAGGTCTTCAGAGATCATGAAGAGAAGCTGGCAATACTGAGGTGTAATGTAGACCATCCAAAAGCAAGTATCTAAAATAGGCCAGATGAATCACCTCCCAGGAAAGTTCCTTTCCTTTGAGTATAAAGAAAGAGTCTACAGCAATTAGCTCAGCTGCAGACATCTAAACTCTGGTTATCCAGAGTAGCTGAAATAAATCCCACCACCGGTGCCAGCAAACTGAAAATAGCTTGTAATATAACCCATTTTCATTTCAAAGGCTCAGATGCCATTCAAAAGCCTGGATTGTCACTGACAAACAAAACATGAACATTAGTGGAGTCAAAGTCCGTCCGGCCTGTGCGAGGAGACCCTGCTGACTGGACCCTGAGCAGGATCTGAAGCTTTCAGCAGAGCACCAGAAAGATTCATTACCTTACCAGATCATTAGGCTGTCTGTGATCAAAGATGCTGTGTCAATTATATGGACATTTTTGTTACTCATTAATGGGCAGAATTTTTGAAAATAACCCATGGTGAGTTCCCTTCCTACCCTCTGAGCTGTCCCTGTGAATGCGGTTTCAGGGAGGACCCTGCCAGTATGCTGACACAGCTCCCCAGTTTCTTTTCCCCTGCTTCATTTCCTTTTCAAATTGAAAGCTATTAGAAGTCTTTAGGCAAATAATAGAAACCTAATGCAGGTGCCTGTTATAAATCGTTCAGTAGTTACTTTTAACCTAATGTCTCCTCAAACATTTCTTGCCAGAAGGCAGGAGGGAAAGAAATGCCTCATGAACTCTGACAATTAGAGGGTCAGGAGTTAAAGTCATAATGATGTATCCTGTTTCTTCATTTTTTGTCAAGTGGCATGAGCACAGTCAGGTCCCTGGGTCTCTCATCTGAGTATGTCCCCCCCCTTATTAAAGACAGGGTTCTCACCAAGAGCAATCCTCACCTAGGATCACAGCCTGCTTTACAGCCCTCAGGAGGGAAAGTGGCACATGGTTGGTGGTGCCAGCTTAGTGCCAGCTGAGGATTTTGCCACACTGAAATCTTATGGCTCGCCTAGGCACAAGCTGGTCATGTGCTCAGTCTAGACCTGCCTCATGTCTGAGGTGAAATTAATCAGTGCTGAGGAGGGGCTTGACGTTGGTAAATAGAAATCACTTGAGAAATGTGAAGTATTCTGCAGGCAAAGTAAAAGAGGAAGTCAACATTAATAACAAGAGTTCGTAATTACTGGTTTTATGCAAAATAGACAAATGTAAAGAAGTGCCTATTAATTCTGAATCACTGCAGCAAGTATCTAGGCTCAAGAGTTGGAAATGCTGCCTAAAATGCCAATGTGATCAGTCAATGTTAAAATTTGCTTTCATCAACTAGGCATCACGTGTCTTATTCTCAAAGACAAATTCCTCCTGTGTTCACTGGCAGTAATATCAAGCATTTCACATAAACCACCAAGTCTATGCGTGTACAAAGCAAGGCATGCAAGAGGACAACCTGCTAACATACATGCTCCTGAAAAAATTGGGCAACTGTCAGGTTATTAGAAGTATTCCTCATCATGCTGGGTGCATTCACATACAGCACTGAACACTGGTAGCTACACTGGTAGCTACACAGATCACTTTCCCCATTTGGCACCTCGACAAGGTGTAAATATTTCAGAGCTAATGCATAAGTCATGTACACCTGTGGTTCTGAGGGCCGTAGTACTGAGACATGACTCTTGGTTATTTCGGAGCATGGAGGACCGTGGATTATTTTCTGTCATTGCAAATGGAAAATGCTTGAATATTTTTAATGTTCAACACCTCAGACTGTTTCTCTAAGATCTTGGAAACCATTGCCTCCAGCCCTAGTCAAAATCTAAGGGATGTTCTGCAAACACAGGAACCTTGCCAGGACCGGCAGACACCCCAGGCTGTGTCAATACGTGGCTACCTACTGTGGCTTCATATCACTGAAGCTAACATATCAGGTTAATTCACAAAAAAATTAACAACACCCCAAGCACACTTGTTACTTGTGTCCACCCATGCCCACTTGTGTGGGTGGACACTATGATAGTAAATCAGAGAGATTCATACTATTGCTGCATCACTAGGTGTTGAGTGCCTTTGTGTTTCATTTATGAATAAATCCAGACCTCCAAAAAAGTCCTAAGTGTGCTCATCTCACACTCCTACTAGAAGAGAGAAAGAGTTAAGCTTATTTATGGATAAAATGTTTGAAATAATAAAAGGCATCACACCATGCACTAGGCTAATTGGGAGGGGTGAGTAAGGTATAGCTCCTGGAGACCAGGAGGCCTTCCCCAGATGGTTTACTATGCATTTTCAGAGCCTGATGCCTTGACTGCAAGGTGAAAGGGGAAAGGAGGAGGCTCATTAGGGGTACATTGGTGTAAGGAGAAGGAAACAGTCTCACTGCCCTGAGAAGGAGTACTGATGGAGCTCCTCAGGTACAATCAGAGAGGCTTGTGGGTTTCTGAACAAGGGAATTGCCTCCAGATGTACTCCTGCTGTGCTAAGAAAAAATATAGAACCAAAAAATAGCTGATTCTTATCACAAACCTTCCAACCAAGGAAAATACCATGTACTTCTGCAGGAAAGTATACACTACTTTTGAGATGCTGGGTGGGACTCTGACAGTCCCAGCAGGCAGTGTCTCATGAAATGTTTGGGTTTAGTCCATATGGAAAGACACAGTCAAATAGATGGAATGTGTCTAATCTAAGATACCTATTGTCATTCTCATGAAAACAGTGACCGTAAAGCAAAGTGACATTAAAGCAGTTCTGGTGTATGGTATATAAGCATCTTTCTTTCTGGGGAAGGAGACATTTGTCCACCTCGACTTTCTAGATTTCCAGCTCTGCTTTACTGTTGTTTTTTTTTCATAAAAACTCCCAAACACATTTTAGGGTCACATTTATAGAAGCAAGTAGAGATTAAACTTCCAACACAGGTTTACAGTGATGTGTACTTTGGCAATAGTACCTATAAAACCTTCTATATATGAAACTTCTATATGTGAAACTGTCACAACCTGGGTGTCAGATGTGATCAAATTAATTTTTCGCAATACTTACACCTCTCCTGCAAATGTCACAATGCTGCTATTAAACCTTTTGAACTGTTGATGTAGCTATCATTAGATATGGACATGAGATAATTTTGGTATAATATGCTATTATATATCATAAGCATGGCAGCAGATCTCCAGTATGTCATCCACCACCAGCCCCAGTGCTTTGGGGAAATGATGAAGTGTTATTGGTCCCATTTACTAACTGAGACATCACTTGCAGCACCAACCCTTTATATTTACAGTACAGTTTCTTTCTCCATCCATCTGGTCTCTGGTCTCTTGTATCTTACAAGAGAACGTGACCCCATGCACTGTGCTTCCAACCCAAAAAAATTTCTGCAAGTTTTTGGGTTTTTTGCCACTCAATAGGCTTCATCCTAAGAAAAAAAACCCAAAAAAACAAAAAAACACACCACATTTCTGGCCCTATAAAATAACTCCTAGATTTTTTCTACATCTGAAGAAACATTATAGAAACAGCATCACCATGGCCCATGGAGAGATTGTTTCCATTCCCCCTAGGAGGAATTGCAGGCCTCAGGCTTCTCTTAGTAACCAGTTCATCAGTCCTTGGGGGCTTGATTCATTTGCTTAAACATGAGCATCTGTTTCCACCAAGTCAGTTTATGGGTTTTCATGTGAGATGCATGGGGAGGGCACAGAACCTCCTGCATGTCCCCACTTCCCCGGAGCAGCAGCCAGAGGTTAGGCAGGACACAGAGGGCTTCTCAGGTGACATCGCATGGGCACAGCCCTGGCAGCCCCAGCAGCCTGCCTTGCTGTACTGTACATGTGTTTGTCTACACACAGTCATCATGTGCAGCTATCAAACACAGTCCAACACTCTTAGACTACGCTATGACATCTAGAGGAAACACCCATCAGCCAGAAAAACCCTTTTTCCCAAGAGCTGTTCCTTTGGTATTCAAAGAGATGCATCCTGAAATGTTCTGTTTAGGCTCAGTTCATTCCTGACTCTTCTTTGAAATCATCCACAGGACTGAATGAGCTACGTTTTAGATTGAAACACAGGTCCTGTTAAAGTCTATAATCAATTTATCACTGACTCCAAAGAGACTACTATTTAATCCTAGAAAGTGTCTATCTGAACCAATGTCTTTTGATTGTCATCACAGTCATCTGAAGAAGCAATGAAGGAACAAAGCTGGTCTCAGTAGTGAATTCTTCCTCTGACCACAATGGAAAAAGCACTGATGTAGCTGCCTTGGAGAAACAAAAAGGAAACAGAATTGGAAGTCAGATCTCTTTGTTCTCCAAGATTTTTAAAGAGCAGCTCCAGAGGTGTTACTTGCATTTTATTTAGTACTTATAGTGCAACAGCAATGAAACCTAACATTACAGGGAGTGTATGTTTCCACCAGAAAATATCTTCAACAGCTCATAAAGACCTGGCCATTTATCAGCACTGCAGGAGATCTTTATTACCTCCCTACAGCATGTACTCTCCTATGATGATTTAACAAGCAAACTTCATGGCAAGCTTTTATCTTGGAATTAACAGCAAGACTGAAATAGAGCTCTTATTATTCTAATAACACAGAGATGTGAGATTCCTGCATATTCCAAAGGCTGTATCATCACCTTTACAAGCATCCCATTAGGCCTGTCTGGGCTGCCACATCAAAGCCTGGGCTGTGAGATCTTTAGCAATTATGGTATCATACTCACCCTTGGCAATTTCACAGTGCTTTTGTTTTTCTTCTTGCAGGTTTGGACATCAGGCAAGCTCAGGTTATTGTGCTGTCATCGGGTACCAAATGTATAAATGGCGAATACATTAATGACCAAGGGCTTGCGGTCAACGACTGCCATGCAGAAATTGTGGCAAGAAGGGCATTTGTTCACTTCCTCTACTCACAGCTGGAGCTACACTTAAGGTAACTGAATTCTGTCGATCCTTGGGGAATGTCAGATGGCCTTCAGTGTAACAGATCCATCCTCCAGGCACTTTAGCAACTTGTTTCTTTATGTTGTTGTTTCTGAGTTCTTGGCTGATGAAAGACCAATACATTACACAGAAAAAAACAAGAGTTAAATAGTCTAGAGTGTAGGGTCATGAGCTCCTTGACTTCAACTGATTTTCTTTCAGTAGCTATTAGATATGACTCATAAAGTTGGGTTTTATGAAGCCTGATGATTTTGTGCAAATCTTTACGTGCAGGCTTATTAGCATCATTCACTGGCCAGAGACTGGAAAGGGGTCATTTTGCTCATGGCAGCCATTTTCCTGCCTGCCTTGCTGCTGCTGAAATATCTCTCGGAAGTGATTTATTGATCATTAACACCTTGACTGACTCACTAGAGAACCAGTAAGTGCTAACAGTACAGTAAACTTTGTACCAAAGTGCAAGATGCTATCACTTATGTCTTCTTTATGATGTTTTAAAATGCTACGGCATGTAGCACCATTACAGCGTAATTATTGTTCCTGTCTTCAGCCAAACCCACCTTGTTACCATTTTAATGGTCAATGGGTCATACACTGCCTGGAAGGTGGTAATGAGTTGGGTACCTCAGAAGTCTATCCTGGGGCATTGCTAATCACGATTATCAACAATCTGGAAAAGGCTATGCAGTGCTTGCTTGTAAGCTTTGCAGAGGAAACCAAAATGTGAGGAAGACCAGCTGATATAGTTGAGGGCTGGGCTGCCATCCACACAGACTGGAGAAGAGAGGCAGCAGGAACTTTGACAGAATACTCAACAAACTCAAATGGAAATTCTCACATTCAAGAGAAAAGAATAACCTCCAACAGCACAGGCTGAAGTGTTACTGGCTGGGGAACAGCTCTGCTGAAAAGGGACAGGATTTGTAGGCAAACACTAAGCTAAAGCTGGGACAGTAGTGTGCCTGACAGCACAGAGAGTTCAGCAGAATTCAGGATTCTGTGAGGACTCAGTCAAGGGTTATGAACATCCCCCCACTGCTCGGCACTCATTAGACCATATCTGCAATACTATGGGCAGTTTGGCATCTTCAGCACAGGGAGGACATCAGCCAGCTGAAGCAGGTTCAGCAAAGGCTAGCCAGATGCTGAGGGGCTGGACAACCTGGATTCTGTGAAGGAGCTGAGGGAGCTGGACCTGGTCAGCCTGGAGATGGCAGACCCAGTAAAACAAATGTCAACAGTACAACGGAGCTGGCACATTTACCAATCATAGAATCATAGACTGTGAGATTGAAAGGGACCTCAAGGATCATCCATTCCCACCCTTCTAATATTGTTTATATTATATATACCAGCATCCCATCAAGCTGAGACTTACCAAGGTGAAGATGATGGACAACAGGTACATGCTGAAACAGGAGAAGCTCAGCCTGAATATTAGGACTAAATGTACCCATGGGAATAGACAAGTAGTAGAACAGGTCACCCAACAGGACTGTTCACTTTCCCTCCTGTCTTGGAGGTTTTCAAAACCCAAACAGATAAAAGCTTGAGCAACCTAGCAAACTGCTCTGAGCAAGAGGTTGGGCTAGGAGCCTGAGGTTCTTTCCAACCTGAATTTTCCTCTGATCCTATGAAAACCAAGCAGAAGTGAGGTGACATTAATTATGTGAAAGAAACCAAGATGTGAAAACAAACAAAAAACCCTTATCTATATAGATCGTTCTTCTGCCCTCCATTCCTGCTTACATTTTAATGTAACTTTCTCTGAAGGCCATTAACTTCTGTGCAAAAACTGCCTTTGATTTCAGAAGGTTTTGAATCCAGTCGCAGACACAATGATTAACCTGAGCAGGTTTGTGTGCTGTTTTCAGCACCTGTGATACTATTGCACTGAAGCAATGGTAATAGGAATAATGATTATTTTCACTTCAGGCTAGGGTTGAAGGCAAGAGAATATACGGAGTAGATGAGCTTGGCTAACAAAGGGGGACAAGAGCTTTGAATGGACTAATCAAAACCAATATTCTCTCTATTTCAATCTGAATTGCTTTCAAGTTTACATTAAATTATTATGTTTGCAGCAGTGTAGCAGCCCTAGTACTTGCTTTGTGCTACGGTCTCTTGGGAAACAAGTGCTACCACTGTATCTTAAACTATTGTATTGATCTACCTCCCTAAGATGTTCAGTCATATTATTATTTTATTTGGATCAATGTTAACAGTCTTTTGTAGAGAATCCTCAGTGCAGCACAAGCTCTGTTCACAATAACTTCAAATCACTCTCTGTTCAGCCCAGAGCAGACACCACTGCTTCCCTGACCAACACACGTGATAAAAATCTCAACCAAAATTGTCAAGGCTTAGCATCTTTGAAAGATAGAGGTGGAGATATTGTCAAATCAGATTTTTGCCTTCTTAAGTCCATGGGGAAGAAAAACTGTGTGCTATAATACATTCTAATATTTATTGCTACACTCCATTTTATGCCTTCACTGGGGGCTTTGTCATATAATGAGAAAACTGGGGTGTTCAAAATGAAATGAGAATTTCATTTTCTGTACATTGAAGTCACATCTACCTGTTTTTCTCTAGAAAAAGGGACAACTTTCACTGGTAGATAAGTCACATGGCACCACTGCAAAGGTAAAAGGACAGGTTTTGGGGACAGACACTAACTTGGGTCTCCTGAGACTCCCCCCAGCAAGAGCTTCAGGCTTGGGGGAAACACAAATGTGGCTCCTGTATTGTTGTGCATTTGTATTAACCCAGCTGAAAATAAAGTCCTTTCCCAGGCCAGGAAAGCCATTGTTGTATCATCTCAGTATGAACTGAGACCAAAAAGATGGCTCCCTAGCCCCCCAAAAAAAGAATGAAAGCATAGTTCTTGCCTTAAAGGCCTTAAATATTCCATTCCTCCCTATGAAACAGGCAAGTTTGTTCTGTGGAAAATATTCCCTATTTTCCACAAATCTTCCTTCCACCAAGGCTACCTGCTTAAACAGATCTCTGCAGGTGGATTTCTGACTTCAAGAATTTCCAGCACAAGATTGTCCATGAAAGGGAACCATTTCTCCAGGAGTTACAAATGCTGCTGTTGAGCTCAGTGAAAGCAAAACACATACTTGCCTGAATGTAGCATGAAGATTGCAAAGAGCAGGGACAAGGAGGCTGGAGAAAGCAAGGGCCAGAATGGAGAATTAATGCCCAAGAGGGATGGGTTAACTGAGATGAATTTATTTCTTTCTGTCTCACAGTACCTGAGATGTCTAAAAGTTTGTCAATTGAGTGTGAACTCTGTCCCTAGGAAATGGAGAGAGATGGTCATCTCTGGAGTGGGACTCAGCAGTCTTGTTCCAGCCTTCTGGATGAGAAGAATGGCCACATAATGGGGCAACTTTTTTCCATTTCTATAAAGAAAGCATATGGTGACTGCTTCAGATATTTAACCTGTAGAACAATCCCATCTACAAGCCAATGTTGCAGCATTATGTAAATTACTTTATTTTTCCCCTTCCCTTCGTATTGCTAAATGTTAAAGGTGTGTCTTTCCTGATTTTACTTGGGAAAGAGAGTTCCAGAATGGGAACTTTATCCTTGCTAAGATGTAAGAGTGGTAAATGTTTCAAAAGTCGCTCTACAGGTGTTGGAGGGATTGTTTTACCAGAAGCTAAGTTCTTCCAGCGAGTCAGATGCTTAGTTTATACATGAAAAAAAAAGGAATAGTCTTCATCCAGTTAAGGTCATTTTCTTCCAGGAAAACAGTTGCTTATTTTACATCTAATATTTCTTAATTTTTTCCTACTAGCCTCCTAGTGGACATAGCTCCTTCCCTTTTAAGCCTGCTGTTAGCTGCTCTAGGATGCAATGCTATAGCTAGAAATTTCCCTTATGTACATTTACAAGCTAAAAACAGCTCATCTGCTTCTCTTTTTGAGGGTAAGGACTTGTTCCAGTGAAATGCTTTGCATATCTTGAACTGTAAGTAGGTGCTTAAATCTTCTTGAAGCCAGCTCAAAACATATGCATATGTTATGCTAAATAATGAACTTAAGCACCAGATTAGAATTTAGCACATTCTTAAATGCTCCTCTTGAATCAACCTCAAATCCAAACTCCCCCATTGAAATTCAAACAGGCAAATGTTTAGGGATGAATTCTGCTCTTCTACCCACTGTCACCATGTGTAAATGACACTTCAATGCCACCCCCTGAATAAGTGCCATTTGTGGGCTTAGTGTGGGCTTCTCCCTCCACTGTTTAGTTCAGGTGTGTACAGCTGTGCAGCAGCATTGCAAAGAACTGCTACTGCAGACTCATTTGCCCCCTCACAGCTAATGATGACTATCCCAGGGGGAAGGCAGAAGGGTAGTGGTGCTAGAGGAGAAGTGCATCCACCTGGACTGTTTTTACAAGGTCCCTGGATTGCTTTGAGCTTCAAAATTCCCCATGCATCCCATGCAGAACACCGCTGGCTAAATCACACCAGGCAGTGTTGCATCTCAAACTCTTTTATAACAATACACTCAGAGTTTCATTATCAAACCTACTCAGCCCCTGTGCAGGGTTGAATCTTACGTTTTTGTTCAGCTCCCAGAAAACCATCCCAAAGGCAGGTCAGGACCATATGTGATAAGGAGGGTCTCAGCCTGCTGGAGAAGGAGCTGAACTGCCTTGCCCTCCAGCCCTGCCATCTATTTTTAGAGCAGCTGTCCATTACCCAACCCATCAGCCACACTGGCCACTGGTACTCAGGGAGAAAGAAGAGAGCAAGGTTAATCAGTGAAAAACAATAACAAGTAAAAAGAGGATCAGTGCTGATTACTGTGAACTCCTGAAACCTAGTCTAAAGAACGAATGATGCAATCTTACATAGCAACTGTTTCTAAGTACTGCAAGCTGCCCCCCACTTTAAGGTTTAACGTGATAATAGGAGACATTAGAACTGCCCAGGTTTGTATTCTCACAGATGATTTTGCAGTGAATTATTTAAAATTATTGGTCTATAGTCCAAGCAGCAGGACGTACAGGTATTTTATGATTTCAGAGGCTTGAATCAGGGTGATAATGTAATTAGTGCAGTTGGGAAATTCCACCACAGCCAGCAGAAAATGAAGGAGCTGCATGTGGCAGCCCCATCTGTGGCTTCTTGCCCCTGACAGGTGAGCTGAGGTGCCTGTAAATTCCTCCTGACAGCAAACGCATCCCAGCATCAAAAAATGACAAAACACCCAAACCATGAAAGAGTGACAGCCAAACAGCTTCAATAGCACAGAGGCTGCAGCAGGAGAAAACAGGCAGTGGCAGCTTGGAATAAAGCCAAGGACTTCGTCTGAGGCTGTGCAGCAAGCACCCCTCTTCACACTGATGGGAGGCAAAGAAACCAGCAGAAATTGCCTTGGTTAATGGGCTGTCCTATGGTGAATTAAATGGGTAGGAATCTGGCTTATTAGGAGCCTCCCAGGAAAATCATTACCTGCAAGTGTTGTTCTGTTCACAGATATTCCTGCAAAAAGACCCTTGAGTTTTTAAGGGAAGGACCAGGGCATCAGAGGGAGAGGAGTCACATTTTCACCTTCAAAATTACAATCACAACCATCACCTTAATATATCCATTAGCAACAGCTGTCTGTCAGAGAAATCACCCACATCTTCCCAAATGTAAATCATCTGAGGAACCACACAGCATGTAGCCTTAACACAAGCTGTTGCTGCAAACTGCAGGACTGGGAGGGTTTGGCCCCCTGGGCAGCTGTTGCTGATGGAATATGTGCACTGTGTCCCCATCTAGCTGCTGAAGCACTGCAAAGATAAAAGCTTCATCTTAATAAGTATCTTTTTCAACTCAGCTGAGAAAAGCCTGCACAAGTTTTGTCCTCACTTTTCAGGGTAGTGTCTGATTTTCAGGGGTGCCAAGTGACCAAGATACTGCTGACTGAGATGGAGCACTTGTAGGTGGCTGTGGTTGAATGGGGAAGAAAAAGAACACCCTGGGGAACAGGGACAATAGCCAAGTGTGGTAAAATCTGGGTGCTCGCATCAGAGGCCCTGTTCAGTGGAGCACATAAACACACATCTGAGTTGATCTCAGTTGCAGTGATGTTAATGGGATTTAAACACATGCCAAGGCACTGTGATGAACAGAGCTGATTTGTTCACAGGAAAGCCTAAAAAAATGTTCCCTTTTTTCATGCACCAGACCCTCTTTAAAATCAATGTGTTGATGCATTTATGCATGTGAGGCAGGAGACTTTCTCTTCAAAAATCCGTGTGTTTTACCATTAGGTGTGTTTTACCATAACTCTAGGTAAGCAAGCCAAAAGCACTTCAGCAGTTTTGACCCTCTTCACATGTTTCTCCACTTGCAGAAGCTTATTGTTTTTCTCTTGTTGTCACTAGGCAAAATATATGATGCCAGGTGCTAATAAAACCAAGCAAACAGAGGGAGAAGAACAGAGAGAGAGGGCAGAAATGTTTCTGATTTGGCATGTAACAAATGACCTGGAACCTCTTTTGTGATCATAGCAAACGGCGAGAAGACTGGGAGCGATCAATCTTCGTGCGATTAAAAGAGGGAGGCTACAGGCTGCGGGAGAACATCCTGTTCCATCTGTACGTCAGCACCTCGCCCTGCGGAGACGCGCGCCTCAACTCCCCCTACGAAATCACAACCGACTGTAAGAAGAAAGAAAAATATCTTCCCTCTCGTTTCTTTGCCCCTGAGCATGTTTTTTATTCTTTTTCCATGTTTTGGTTGGTTGTTGGTTTTTTTTTTTTTTAAGATCAGTCCTTCTTTCTTTCTTTGCTTGCAGAAAACGGGTTTCACTCCAAAGCAGAAACACCATGGGCCGTGTGGTGTGTGCGTGGCTGTAGGCCTGGTGCTTGATCCCGCGCACTGGGGAAAGGTGTTCAGGGAAAATCAGATCTGGTCAGGGCCATGGGAGACTGCTCAGCGTGCCCAAGGGTCCATGGCTTGTGCTAGTAGCAGAGAAGGAAATGCAAGACTAGTAGTAAATACATGCCTTGGGAAGGGTCCTCACAAAGGAAGATATACTTGGAGCCACTGCCGTGGGCTGTAACCAAAGGATCAGGTCTCCATCTGGGGGTCCATGGACTCTTTTCAAGGTTTAGGCAGTACCTGTGGGCTGAAGGGCTGCATTTACACCAAAGCTGAGCTCTCCAGGCCACAGTGGCTGGAATCTGAGGTAGAGGGCTAATATGATATGAGAGCCCATCTGTATTGTCACTTGAAGGACAGACTCAGTCCAAATGCCACCTGCCCTTGCAGCAAACAATGTCAGAAACCTGGAAAGGATGCTTGCCAGGCCATCCTGCCTACATCAGAACACCCACATGACCACCCATGGTGGGTGGACTAGATGACATCCACCACACCTACCTTAGAGTCCCTGAGCCCATTTCTATGGCATTTAGAAACATGGTTTTCCAGGGATTTCTTTTTAAGAGGATCCAGCAGGTAAGATAAGCAATCAGGTCTTGAGCCAGTGTAGATGCCACTGAGAAACCTGCAGAGCTTGTTGTGCGTGACGAGACACCCCATGTTCACCATATGACCCAATACTCTCATGTCCTCCCCAAAAACATGCACATCCTTGTCCCTGCCTCACCATGGCAGAGGCATACACTTGTTGTGTGTCCACTGCACCAGCTTTGCCCCTGCCTAGCCACAGGGAATGCCCCCAGCAAGAGACAGGGGACTGGAGAGGTCTGTGGCTTGTTATGACATGTGTCTGTCACTCCAAGAACCAATGCACGATGTGCAAGGTGTGCTCTTATCTCTGCCCTTGGGTATTGCTTCTCATAGATGCATTTTACAGTGCTGTAATACCCACAGTGCTGGCTGCTAAATGTACTCATAATAAGAAATAGTCCTTGCCCTGACTACCTTGACTATGAAGCAGTCAAGACAGAAGAATAGATAGAGGGGGAAGCATAGACACAGGAATGTAAAATTAATCATCCAAGGTCACACAATGACCTAACTTCCTCACGGGCAAATCCATCAAACAGCAGTTTCACTCCTGATTCTTATTTGGACAAGTTATTTATTAACATTAAGGTATTATTCTCCCCAGACTGGAATCTTTTTTGTCATATGTGAAACAGCAGCTTGCTGGGGCGAGAAAGCAGAATGCACCTATTCAGGGAGGAAATGCACTCCCTTACCTGACATGATTTCTGCTGTCAGCAGAGTTTATAAAATGAAGAAAAGCAAGCAAATGTTTAAAAAGCAAACAGCAAATTGACACGTTCCTAATGAGATAACAAAAAGAGGAGACATAACATCATCTGAAAAACAAAATTAAAAATAAAAAAGGAAGCCCTTATGAATAAAAAAACCAAAGAGTGATTTTTGGCCTCCCACTGCATGTGTGTATCAAAAGATATCTAAAAAGGCTTTTTAGTTGGTTAGAGATGTAGTTATTTTTAAAATGTGGTCCATTCTTGAGAAAACTGAAGGCTGTCTAGGATGGATTCTGCTCTTTCATGCATGAGGAACTGGGTGCTTTGGGCAGGTGATAGCCAGTGCTGTCTATTGATCTACAGCTGAACTCAGCCCTGAAGCTGAACCTTATTTGGGTCATAGGTTGCTTTAAAAAAACTCATAAATCTGTGAGCTAATGAGGGAATGCTTCTTTAGATAACAGTACATACAGAAAGCTGTGTTTCAACATACATAATCACGCAACACCTAACACAATTGTAGGTAGTCACAAAAATACTTTTCAGGTTGGTTATTGCAATATTTATTGTCCCAATGCAGAAGCTGAGGCAGAAAGGGCTGTGTAGTCCACCCAAGGTCACTCTTTGTCCTGTTCTTTTAAAATAATTTAGCACTGTACAAAAACCTATGTTGCCAAAAGCTCTCCTTCAGTGAGATAAGCATTTCCTTTTAGCTCACATTATCTCAGAGACATCTGAGAAGATAAGTATTTTATAATGTTTATCATTCAGATCTTCACCATTTTTACTTTTTTTTCCTAAAGAAATAACCTTTCTTTCATCCCGTAATGACAAGAAACTCCAGATGAATGCTGTTTCATTTCTTAAACAACAAAGAAGCCTCTCCTAGAGCTAGCACAAGCCATCAAACGGTACTGATTATTCTCTAAAGATGCATTAACATTTAAAAACGGTGTCTCACCATGTGGTTCTGGCTTTGCGAAGGAATATGATAAGCCTTTATCAATATAGGGAGTGAGTAAAATCCATTTCTCAAATCTCCTTCCAAAAATTTCCTATTATCCACCGTGTCTTCCCAGCACCCTCAGGGAGGCCTCACATTTCCTTCTTATGAGCTTTGTTCTGGTAAGGGAGGGGATAAACTAGCATGCACTTGAAACCCAGTGTACATTTTACTAGATAGTGCAGGGTACCAAGTTAGTGGTGTGTGTAAAAGTTCAGCCTTACTACGGCTCATGGGAACAGCTGCAATGCAGAGGAGAGGCCTAGGGAGCCTTCACCTATACCAGGTTCATGCAGGAAAGGGACAAAAATTAAAATCTGTCTTTGCTTTGCCATTATGCCCTTCTTGGATCAGAGGTGAGCTGACTTGTTTGTTGATGCATCCTTAGGCATCGCTAAAAGAGAGGCAAAATCCAGCTGCTCTGTGCACGGGAGGTTTTCTAGCTCTCTTTTAGGGTCTATGGGTCAGGAGGCTGGCAGAGCTTATGGGAGGAATTCAAGTGCAATTGAAGCTTTAGAAGAGGCAAGTACAATCCAAGAGAGTAGAGGAGGAGGCTGAAGGGAGAGGTGCAGGAGAGGATGACAGCAAGAGGAGGCCAGGCAGGGTCAGTGGTGTTTTAGAGATAAGAGGCTGGGAAGTGCCAGAGGGGTTTCAGATAGCTGTGAGATTCTTTATGGATTTGTCCTAGCTCATTCTCTCCACCCAGTATCCTCCTCAAGACTTTTCTGTCATTTTTCAAGGTCACCCACAAGACTGTAGCACATCTAGATGGTGAAGAGGCAGCATGTTCCCAGTGTCCTCACTACTCCCTCACAGTTTCTTCCCCCGATTCAATTCAGTGCTGTAGGTCAGTGATCTGGGAGCATCTTTTCTGGTACCTTCTCCCTTTTTTTACACTTGTCCAAGTTATGCCTGGATTGCTGACTTCTCCTGAGGGCAGTACCAAATTAATGTGGGTTTCCTGGATGTTTCAAGGGGACTGATGCACTGCTCTGGTGAGACCCCACCTGAATTACTGCTTCCAGTTCCAGAGTCCTCAGCACAGGAAAGACATTGTCTTATTGGAGTGCATCCAGAGGGCCATAAAAATTATGAGAGGGATGGAGCATCTCACCTCTGAGGAAAGACTGGGAGAGTTGGGATTGTTCAGTCTGGAGAAGAGAAGGCTCTAGGAAGAGCTTATTGTGGCCTTTCAACATTTAAAGGGGGCTTATAAGAAAGATGGGGACAAACTTTTTGGTAGAGCCTTTGGAAACAGAAGAAGGGGTGATGGTTTTAAACTAAAAGAGGGTAGATTAATATAAGGAAGACATATTTTACAATGAAGGTGGTGAAACACTGGAACAGATTGCTGAGAGATGGGGTAGATGCTCCATCCCTGGAAACATTCAGGTTCAGGTTGGACTGGGCTCTGAGCAGCCTGGTCTAGTTGGTGATGTTCCTGTTCACTGCAAGGGGGTTGGACTAGATGACCTTTAAAGGCCCCTTCCAACCCAACCCACTCTATGATTCTGTTTTCCATTACAGCACACATTCTGTAGTTCATGAGGTGGAGCTGCATCCATGGGGGCATCTAGCCCTATGATATTTGTTGCATATTTTATACTTTCTCCTGAATCTAGGGCAAACCACAGAATAATCAATCCCTTGATTTGCTAAAGTGCCTTCCTAGTTAATTTAGGGCTTCTTGAGTCATTGGCTTTTTTTTCTAAGAGCCTCTTGAAAAGCAAAATGAATTGCTTAAAAAAAATGAGCTAGTAAATCCTCCACTTCCCCCCTCCTTCTCTGGCAGGATTTTACCTCATCGTCCATCTTTCTTCTAGAGAGGCACTCTCTCTTTTTTTACTACATGGACTGCCAAAGAGACAAAAAGAATCTGTCCCAGGGCTTGTCTTTGTTCTTTTCCCCTGGGCTGCTTTTGTATCTCTTGCTAACATGCTGTATTGCCTTGTACCATTGACTCCTTGATAGCCCAGCTCCTGTTTATCCCACACTCCCTTTAGGTCTGAAACACACCATTGCATCTGCTCCACATGGGGTCTTCCTCCTGCTTGTCTATTAACCTACAGCTGTGCTGAAGCTCTCATGCACACACATTTGACAGAGCTCTCATCTAAACAGGATCCACTTGCAACCAAGTGAGCTGGATCATTGCCTTGGTAGGTGAAGTGATAGGAAGAAGATGTGTATTGCAGTTTTCAGAGAAGCTGGGGAACAAAAGTGTACCCAGAAAGACAAGTTTGCTCTCTACTTCAAGTGTACTTTCATTCTGCAAACCTGTGCTTTCTCTGCTTGTGACTCTGGCTGCTGGATTTTCACCCCATTCTTTGGTAACATGTTCTATTATCCCCCAAATCTGAGGCTGCCCTTCTCACACCACTAAAAGTTCAGATGCTTACACTGTCTGTGTTCTGATGAGCCTGACCCAGATTGCATCTGTACATGATGTCAGAATAGAGACTCCTAGAAGTCATATCCTGAGCAGATATGGAGTGGCTGGAGAGGGCCAGATTCAAAAAGAAGCCATCTAAGGAGACTGTCCATCTCCTAGAGATGGACAAAATTATCTGCCTGCATATATAAGGATCCAGTTACAATGAAGATGCTTATGGCACTAGCTGGGCTAATATCCCCACCAAAAAACACTGGGTTTACTGAATATAATGGGTGTGCAAAAGGAAGAAACCTGTAACTTCCATCTGCTGATCCCATGTTTTGTTTAAATGGACAAATTCTGTTCTTGTGGGTAGAGGATAAGGGAGGAAAAGCATTTCCAGAACCACCTAAAATCATTGTAATCTGAAAATGAATTTGATACCTGTAACTACAAGAAAATGCAGGTCCTAACAAATTAGTATACTGCCCTTGTTACAAAAATAGAGCGTAACCATTGATCATCTCTTGGGCTTAGACACCTTAAGAAGAACAGAGATCTATTGGAACAACTCCAGAGGAGGGCCACAAAGATGATTCAGGGAGCTGGGATTGTTTAGCCTGAAGAAAAGAAGACTCTGGGGGCAATTTATATCTGCCTTCCAGTGCCTGAAGAATACCTACAGGAAGGCTGGAGAGGGACTTTTCACAAGAATGTCCAGTAAAAGGACAAGGGAAATGGTTTTAAACTGAAGGAGAGTAGGTTTAGACTAAATCTTAGAAAGAAGGGTGGTGAGACTCTGGAACAGTTTGCCCAGGGAAGCTGCAGATGCCTCCTCCCTGGAGGTGTTCAAGGCCAGGTTGGATGTGGCTTTGAGCAGCCCTGTCTAGTTGAGAGGCATCCCTGCCCATGGCAGGGAGGTTGGAGTAGATGATCTCTAAGGTCCTTTCCAACCTAAGCCATTCTGTGAATCTATGATTCTATGACACTATTTTCCATTTCTCTTGTACAAGTGCTTCCAGGTCTCATATCACTCCATCACAGCTACTGGCCTGCTGCAGCTTGAGAGACCATATTGGAGATTTGTAGCTACTCAGTGCATGGAACAGCTAGGTTGTGAAGTTGATTTTATGCTGATGAATGACCCATCTGTGGAACTGGGATGAAGGTGCATTATATTCCTATTTTTCATATGACTGAGCAGAACAATACCCTGGGGGACCTCAGAACAAAATTATCATAGAGAACCATACGCAGAAGTAACACGAAAGAAAAAAATGCATGCGGCACCATAGGCTGCAACACTGAACAGTGCCTCTGGGGAAATAATCCTAGCAGTGGATGAATTATTGTGATCAGCCTGGATTGCTTTGTCATAGAAAGGATGCTGCAGAATTTGCAGACACAGCATGAGGTTGTTGGATTACTTCAGGGGCTAGGGAACTGGTTATTAAAGAAGGTGAGAAGATACTGTTCTTTTGCTTCATTGAGACTCAACTGTGAGGGATTCAAAAGTTTTGGGTTTGGGGTGTGAGCACAGCACCCTTTTTCAGTCTCTTTTGAGATCAAGCCCTGTTGAGGCAGTGTCCCCTTCCTGTGAGTACCTCAAAGTCTCAACTTGCCCAGGTTTGCACAGAGGAAATGCAAAGACTTTGTACAGTTAGCTAAAAGCTGGTCTTTCAAGGAGTTTTAAGTCCCTGCTCAGGTCTGTTTGCAGTCACCAGTTTTGCATATAATTGACCTGTTTCCTATCTCAAACCTCCCAGACTACTGGAATGCTGTTTCAGAGTGCAGCTGCTTTCCCTGAAGTTAACTTGGTAGGGAAGGCAGGCTCACAATACTATCTCCTCCCTCTGGTTCATGCACTCTGTCATTTTCACACATTACCCCTTGCTGGGAGCAGAGGTGAAGTGTGCCCCTGATCAGGATGGACAAAAATGTCAGCAGAGCACATGACAGGTTAGTATTTTCTGTCCCCCCCACACACTGCAGGTCTGAGCAGTGGCCTGATTTAACTCCAGGCTTCCCAAGTGTGGACATAGTGCTGTGTGTAACCAGTTCAAAGATTTCTTCCTAACACCCAGTATAAAGCCCATACTGGGGCTGTGAGGGACCTGTCTTCCTTTGGGAAAGGTGAGCAAAGGAATTTCAGGAAAAACACGTGTCTGAGAAGGACAAGAGGACTGCAGGGAGGATAGGAAGGTTTGGGTGGGAAGGGGTCTGTGATGTTCAGCTTTGATGGGTGAGTGGGTGAGATAAAACAAAAGGCCTGTTAGGAGTAGGGGGATCCTGGAAAGCTTTGGGATGAGTGGTGCCCCTCTTCTTCTTCCAATGCACATCACCCACGCAGAACCTGCAGGCACTGGTTTGCACCATCTCCAGCACCACAAGAAGCTTTTCCTCCCCCAGCATCTCCTACTCACTCTGGGCTCATCCAGGCCTGCAGGGAAGGGAGGGGATGTAGGAGAGAGGAAAGACACATGTGAGAGGGAACGAGTAGAGATGAGGGCTGCCCAAATCCACTGTTGTGAACCCTGCAGCCCTTCTGGTGCCACCTGAGGGAAAAGCTGTAGATGATGCTGCACCTCCATGCTCAGATAGACCCATTGCTCAAAGCAGCAGTGACAGAAGGTATGCAAATGCATGGTCTGTGTGGGCTACTGCAAATCCCATTGCTTTGGTAATCCAAAAGGTAGGTCTGATGCTCTACACAGCCTTTCATGCTCAACCTTTTGCCTGTCCCCAGGGTCAGCTCTAGCCCCTGAAACTGACAGAAACCAGTGTCCTCCAGGATTAGAAGAACTGTGAAAGAACTGTGAAAGCACTCAAGGTTTTATTGCTGCCATTATCGTGCACCTCAGAATGCACCCCAGAATGCATCTCCAAAAGAGTCTCTTGCTTTGCTACATTGAAAGTCCTAAAGCTTTCAGAGACAATTAATCAACCTGTGAAAGTTTGCTGTTTCTTCATATTTCATTATTAATCTCCACCAGGCTGGGTAGATAGATTTTTTGCTAAAGTTTTGCTACAGCTGACTAGTGTATAACCATTTCACTTCACGGGCAACTTTCAGGTCTCAAAGTACTGACTGGGTGAAAAGAAATCAAAACTTCCCAGGATTTTTTTTTAATAAAATAATTGTGTGAAACTGGGACCACATCTTGTATCTTTCATATCTCCTGGTCAGCAGCACAGTAACAAAGGGTAGAAAACACCCTATTTCATTTCATTCCATTCCATGGTAAATTGAGGATGAGCTTTTTCCTTAAAGGCCACTTAGACTCTAAGAAAAACTTGAACCTGTGTCTCACAAGTCCTGGATTAGGGCTTCAGTGATTTCACTATCAGCTAAGCTAGACAGCTGCCTTTCTTGAGTCTCTGTTATAAAACATTGTCAGAACTGATACATCATGAGAAAACTCTTTGCCTTCGATTGCACTGAAAATGTCTCAGTTTCTTTTCCTTGTGATATTCTTGGCTGCTTTTGCTTACTTGGCTTTTGTTGTTTCAGGGGGAGTTTTAAAGTAGAAAATAAGATTTTTTAGAAGGGTGTGTTAGCACAGTGTGTGTCTATCTGGGTAAAGAGAAAGAATATGCTGGAAAATATGGGTTGCTCAAAGCCAGCATTGGCCACAGCTTTGATAAGCTTTCATGTAAAGCAAAATGTGTTAGGATTCAGGAAAACAAGTTGCCTCAGCTATAATCAGATCCTAATGTTGCAGAATGCTTGAGTAGCCAAAGGGAATTGTACTGTATTTATTGATTCTGCTTTGCTATGGGTTTTGCCGCTTTGTAAAACACTGCATTTGGACAGAATGTTCAGATGAGATAAAAAGGCAACATTAATCAGCAAAAGGTCATGGCTGAGAAGCTTTCAGAATAGTAGTAGAAAATTTCACCGTCATCGATTTGTCCAGCCCAAGAAATAATGAAGTCTGAGGTTCTCCAAAGTCCTCTGCTGGAGGGATACAGAGACCACATGCTCCAGGACACAGCTGCCCTGGTTCCACCCCCAACATGCAATACCGTGCTAGAGATATGCACCTGATTAGGGCATATATTTTGAGTGGAATAGATCAAAACATAGTTGGAAAAAAATGCCTGTGGGCAAAACCTACACCCACTGGGATCTAATTTGGTCTAACTTGGCCTTCCACTCAGTGGAAGTCACAGGTAAAGCTCATAAAGTGAGTTTTATAAAGCTTGTCAGTCAACTCTAGGTCAACTTAAGATCTCTGGGAGACTTTTGAAAGTCCTCAGACTCCTGTAGAGTTTCTTGGAGTCTTATGAAGAGAGAAATCTGGAGGAAGAGTGACAAACATTTTCATCCTACCCATGACTCTGCTGGTATTCCTCTAGCTAGCCTTGAGCAAATCACCTCACTCTGGTCATTTCTATTTCCATACCTATAAAATGGCCATAAAAGGTACCCAGCTGTCACAACTTTGAGGAAGGGTAATTAATGCTGAGAGTAGGCTATTAAAATGAAAAGAAGTATATATTCTAAGCACTATTATATCGTTATTCCAAATAATTTACTGATTACAATACACAGGTTTTTAAGGCCACCTGGGACCAATTTCTGATGATCATAATTGGATTTGTCCAGTCAGAGATCATAGGAGTGTACTCAGTACTTCCATATACAGCTCCAAAATCTGAAGTTAAACTAGGGTACGTCTGGTGATAGAACAGAACCACAGCCTCTCTGGGTTTATCCCAACTACAGAGGGGCTGAATATCTGTCAATATTATTGACAGATTTCTGTTGTTTGTATTTCACAGGGTTCATTTTCTATTTTCAGGTTGTTCTGATTTCTTTCACAACATTTCACTTAAATCACACTTGAAGATTTCAGTTTCCAAACAACAAAAAAAATCCCCAAGCCACATACTTAACAGCACATGTTGTTTATAAAAGACAGAAAATTATGATTAATAAATTATTCCTTTTATGTCTGTGTAAACTTTAAGATTAAAAGATGGCAGGGGACAGAGTTGTCACCAAATGGGCAATTCCAGTGATGTTGACAATTTTTCACACAAAGTACATTTAAAAGATAAAGCCTAGCTTTAAAGGAAACCTTTTTTCATTTAAAAAAAATAGGAAGAAGAGACAATGATGTGAAGCTTAGGACATAGGTGAACAGCTGGTCCCCACTGGGCTCTGACTGATGGGGCATCTCTGTCTCTGCACTCAGCCTCCAGCCACTGCCCTGGCATCAGCACCACTCCCCACACTGTCAAAGATGAGATGATCATTGCTGGAGACCAGAAGGTGTGTCTATGGCTAGTGACAAGACTCATGCAGGCTTCAGAGGCAGAAGTTTTCTCTGTCACAAGGTCTGCAGTGCCAGCACAACCCTTTGCCAGGTCTCCAGACTTCACTTTGTGCACAGCTGCACTTGCAAAGCAACAACATTGCACATCTGATTTTAGATGAGGGGAGCAATTAGTAATTAAAAATAATAATCTTGAGGTGTTTGAGTTTTACTTTCCTTGATTGCCACATACATGGAATCTTAATTCCACTTTTAAATCTCATGCTTCTGGCTTCAATATGCTCATGCACTTCTACTGCAGAGCAGGCTGGAGGCTGCAACCTGGGTTTGTAGGTGGCATCAAGGACCTCCTCCATGCCTGATCCCAGTGCTGCTCATTTCTCTTTGCCTGTAACAGTTAATTATAACTCTCAGATGAAACAGTGCATGACTTTATCGCCAACAAATTGTTTTAAAGAGAATTTTAACTACTCATATTTTGAGCACAGGGCTTCCTCAAAGACAGATATTAACAAAAAATAGTTTTTAGGGTACGTATTTTGATCTATTTATCATATTTAATTTTTTTGTCCCAAGGGATTAATGCTTTTTGAGAGACATGGGCTTACTTAGAAGTTAGCCCAATAGCAAAATCGCAGAATCACAGAACAGTCATGGTTGGAAAAGGATCTTTGAGACCACCAAATCCAACCATACACACATAAAAAAACCCACCAAAAAATAGCCCCAATCAAACACAAACGTGACACACACTCCACCAAATAATATTAAAAAAATAAAAAAAATAAAAAAAATCTTGCCCACTAGAGCATGCCCTGAAGTGCCACATCTACACATTTCTTAAATACCTCCAGGAAAGATGACTTCACCACCTCCCTGGGCAGGCTGTTCCAGTGCCTGACCACTCTTTCAGTAAAGAAATTATTTCTAATACCTAATCTGCCTCCCCTGGTGCAGCTTCAGACCATTTGTTCTGGGCCTGTCATTATTCACTTGGGAGAAGAAGCCAACACCCACTCCCTACAACCTCCTTTCAGGTAGTTGTAGAGGGCAATGTGGTCTCCCCTCAGACTCCTCCAAACTAAACATGCCCAGTTCCCTCAGCTGCTCCTTGTAAGACATTCTCTGGGCCTCTCACCAGTTTGGTAACTCTCCTCTGGACATGTTCCAGAACCTTAATGTCCTTCTGGTATTGAGGGGCTCAGAACTGAACACAGTATTCAAGATGAGGTTTCACCAGTGCCGAGTACAGGGGCATGATCACTTCCTCACTTCCCTAATCCTGCTGGTCAGGCTATTCCTGATACAAGCCAGGATGCTGTTGGCCTTCTTGGCCACCTGGGCACACTGCTGCTCATGACTATCCACCAGGACCCCCAGGTCCTTTTCTGCTGGGCAGCTTTCCAGCCAAGCCTATAGAGTTGTCTGGGGTTGCTGTGACTGAAATTCAGAACCTGGCACTTGGCCTTATTGAACCTCATACAATTGGCCTTGGCCCATCAATCCAGCCTGTCCAGGTCCCTCTGTAGAGCCTTCCTACCCTCAAGCAGATAAACGCTGACACCCAATTTGGTGTTGTCTGCAGATTTACTGAGGGCACACTCAATCTTCTTGTCAAGATCATTGATAAAGATATTAAACAAGTCTGGCCCCAAAACTGAGCCCTGAGGGACACTACTGGTGACTGGCCACCAACTAGATTTGACCCCATTAATCATAACTCTCTGGGCACAGCCATCCTGCCAGTTTTATACCCAGTGAAGAGTACACTTGTCTATGCCATGATTCACCAGCTTTTCCAGGAGAATACTGGAGAATACTCCAGGAGACAGTGTCAAAGGTCTTATCAAAGTCCAGGTAGACAATGTCCACAGCCTTCCCCTCATCCAGAAGTTCCTCATCCTCCTTCCAGCCCTTCTTGTAGAGAGGTGTCACGTTAGCCACCCTCCGGTAAAGTGGACATCCTGTGTTAAAATGCCATTCTTCACTTTATCAGATAGTTTCACAAAGGTATGCTAGCACCTCTCCCAAGGGTGAGCATTCAACACATTTCATGTTATTTTACAAAATGTTCATCTGTACCTATAACAGAAGGGCAAATAATGGAGTAATTTCCTTTCTCTTCTTTCAGGTTCAAACTTCAAGTTTTTCCCATCACTGTTTCTTCTTATAGATTAAACATCACATATTGAGTAAAAAGGCAAAGAAATGCAATTTCATCTGTTAACTTCAGTTCTACATATTACAAGTGTCCAAGGTCTTTTAACATTCTCAGACAAGCTGTGTATTCAGCATTTATATTTGTATATATGGCTCAATGGTAAGGTCCATGACCCAGATCTGAACTGAACTCAGCCATGATGTGATAGGTGCCAAATGTCTCAGGGACTGAGCAGAAGAGCTCCCCAGGAGTTGCATTCAGATGCAGTAGGTCTCCTGGCCTACATTTTGAAAGCATACATTGGCTCTAAGGTATTCAACTTGACATACTTTTCATCCATGCAAGGTAGGTGCTTCTGTTCCCTTCTTGGAAGGATGCATCCCTGCACCCGCTGCAGAGGCAGCTCTTTAGAGCCTCAGTCAAGACCACTGCTTTTCCCTGTCTAGCCCTCAGTGTGATGAAACCTACCATATTCTTTTTCCCTAAATCCAGTCTTCTTTCTGAATGTCACTTAAGTTTCTTACTTTCAAAAGGTGGAGTGTTTAATTTTAGCCTCTCTCTCTGCTGGTCACAAAAGCACAACACAGCAGAGATTTATCTGTCCAGCAAAAGAGACATATCCAAAGCCTTCAGTGTGCTGTGATGTTCACTTCAACACATCTAGAAATAGTCGTATTGTACATTTACTCAGCAGCTGCTTGAGGAAAGTGCATCTCTAATAACCATCAAAATACACAGGCAGGCAGATGTTAACGTTTCTCTTTCCACCCCTTTGTTTCAAGCCACTCTAAGGAAGCTTTATAAACCATGTTGATGTATGGGGGTCTGGCACTGACAAAATGCAAGAAAGGCTGTTCTACTGCTTCCCTCATGAGGAGAGAACAGCCTCCACTGAAGCAGGGAAATAGAAAATGAACCTCTGAGGCAGTCATGCAAAATTTCAGACACAGCCTTACTCGTGTGATTCTATTTAATCACTATCCATTTCCTCTTCACTCTTCAACTAAATAATAAGTATGGAGTGTCATTTTTCATTACCATTTGAGCTACAACTGCTCCTGGAGAAAATATGAAAATAAGGGGCAAGCCTTGAAATCAGTAGGCTTCACTGATTTTAAATACAAGGCAACTAGCTAAATTTCTAATCCGATAATTAATAATACAGCACCTTTTATCTTTGGAACTGTCAGGAGTAATTTCTACATCTGAGTGTAGCCCACATCATAAATCCACTCCAAATGATTTTTAAATTTGTCCTTTCCAATTCCAGTACGAATTGACATTTTGTTCTGGTTGAAGTGGCATCCTCAGATACATTCTCCCCTGCAATTAGCTGAGATTAAGCAGCTGGAGAACCAGCTCAGCAAAGATCAGAAATGCTCCCAGTCACTGAGGCTTTGATCATACTGAACAGCAGAACAGCAGTAGGCTGTAGTTTGTGACTTTAAGTTGCATAAATAAATATATTTATGAGACTGCTTTAAAATGATCCATAGCAGTCTGTGCCAGCAAGTGGACTGCATTTTTTACTGCTGGCAAGCAGCTTATGTGTTAGAGTCTGTATGCAGACTCAGTGCAAAACACACAGAACCTCATCTTTTTCTTTGTTCAGTATTTACATCTTCCTGCACTACTTAACAACAAGCTAAAAAAGTACAAAATGGATTTATTTAATCATGGGCAATCTGAAAGTATCCTCATCTATTGGTTATTAGTATTTTTTATAAATGCTTGAAATCATCTTCCGGAGCATGTGTGCCAGCTCTCCCAGCAATGTGAGCACAGGCAGTACAGCACAGGGTTTTAGTCACACCTTATCCATTGAATTTAATAGCAGTTGAGCAGCTAAAACCCCTTATCACTGCTGTGGAAGTGTGTCCCAGGGTGAGCATACCCTGGCCACAGCTGTCTGAATCCTATCAGCTAATGCCATCTGCTTGGCTGCACCCTGGGCAGGGCGTGCATTATGGAGAGCAAAGTTTGGCATGAGGACTGAGTTAATATGAGCATTTAGAAACTGTGATGATCTGTGCACTTGCACACACTTCCTAAACGCTTTAAAAAACTTTATTAATCAGTTTCTTTGATTTGCCAACCAGGGCTGAGATGATGTAATAACAGCCAGACATACAGCACTTTGCTTCTAGTCCTGAGGGAAACTGAGAAGATCAAATCCATTAAAAAATCAAGTAAGCAGAGCCCTCCTCCAAACTCACAGAAGTGTTTTGGATCACTTTCTTCTCAAATTGGTGGTCTCTGCTTTAAATTCCCCAAATGCTCAACTGTTGTTCTCAGGGCTGCTGCTTTTTTTTCCCCTTACCTCCGTCAGCATTGTGGGATGTTTTGCCCCTCACAAGGTAATATTTACATAATGAAATCAAAGTCACATAAATGATGGGCTGCTCATCTCACCAAAATTCCCTAGCAGTACCATGTCCCTTTGCACGTGTGCCAAATGTAGGCTTATCAGCATGGTGAACTGCCTGAAAGAGTAATTCAGGGGACAAATGCACCGATGGGTAAAATCAGAGCAGGAGCCGAGAAAGTGAGAGGAACAGAGAGATAGGTGGGAAATGGAGAGGGAAAGCTGTAGGAAGAGAAAATATGCATCTGAAAAAAAAATGGAGAAAGAACAATAAATTTTGAGTTTTTTCCTGGGGGTGTTCCAGCAGGTGGACTTGTGTGGTAGATCTCTACTGCAAGAGTAGCATTTGTTTTTCATAAAGTGTTTTTAACCAGTGCCTTTAAACAAATATGCAGAAGAGGGAAGCACCATTATCTTCATTATACCTGCAGGACAGCTTCGAAAAAGAGAACTGATTTGCTTAAAGTCAAACTTTCTACCAGCTGAAAGATCAATAGCCTCTTAAGTCACTGTTCACTGCTTCCCTGGCAGAGATCTAGCTCTGCTGTGCCATCCGTTCTTAGTGTTTTTGCTATGCATTTCTTGCTGTTGCTCTGTTAGATGTGTTTGCTAAGCAGAAGTGATCACTTTTCATCCTTTTGTTGTCTGAATTCTGCAGTATATTCTCCACGATTCTGTGATTTACTAATTAAAAATCCTGCTCCCCACTGCTTAAATTTTTTTTAAGTTTCCCCATGAGTCCCAAGAAAAGTACAGACCAGTTTCCAGAGAGATAATCCCATCCAAAAAACACCCTCTGGTCAATACTTCAGGAGGCATCCCAGACAAGAGGTATGTAAAAAGGACCAGTACACGTGACCATGAAAATGGTGTTGGCAAATCTCAGCAATTTGAGGGGAGAGGGATCTGAAATCTGAGATATTTCTGAGACTTTTGCATCTTTGCTTATTGAATTTTTTGTCTGTCTATTGGGTCTTTGCAGTTTCCCTCAGAACTCAACTTTAAGAATCCACAATACTCCAAGTCTGGTGTTTACTGCAGTGTTGCAGCATACTCAGTTTGTCAGGAGCTCTGTGACACAGGACCCCCCTGAGCTCCACGGGGAGATTGCTGATGTGGGGGTTGACAGTGTAATAACCACTCTTCCTCACACTCAATTCCTGAAGCTGCATAAACAAACCCTCCATTATTTGCAAATATTTTGGATATGATGGAATCTGTGCTTGGATGGGAACTGATTTTGACCACGGCTGGCTGATCCAATTGATACCTGGTTCAGCCCAGTGCTGGCATATACATCCTCATCCTAGATGTTAAAAAAGCAGGATGAAAGCCAAGAGGCAAGGATTGGAGGGGGCTCAGCCACCCACCTGCTGGCAGGTCACGTCTGATTCCACTGTTCTACATATATTTGCTGCCTCTGCTAATCCCAGTGGGCCAAAGTGATTTATTTTTCCCATTCTCTTTTTGTAAACCATCCATTGTCAGCAGCCAAAGTCAATCAATTGCTTCCCCAAGAGCTCGCAGCACAGGCAGTGGTCATGAAAACAAAGATAGTAAAAAATGAGAGGGAGAGAGTAAGTGGCTGTGGAGCTTGCACAGAGGCAGCTGCTCATGGACAGGGGTTCGATCAGCACTGCAACCTGGGTCACCTCTGTGTTCCTCAGAGCCAGGAACCCAGGCAGGCCCATAACCTGGTGAGGACCATCACCCTCACAGGCAGATTTCTGGTCCAGCTGCGGGGCAGGCCATGGAAAAATACACAAAACATCTGGAAGGATGGGCAAAAGTGTCATGTCTGTAGAAGCAGCACTCATTTTCCTTGAAAGCAAACACCATCATATGCCATCTTTTGTTATTCTTCCTTTGTGCTGAAGGGAAATTGTGAAAGGTCTGCTTCATGGCAGAGTTCTACAGTGAAATCTCCTGAGGGTAAGGCAGTGAGCAGACCCAGAAAATTTCCTTGTTCTTGTAAAAGAACAGCAATATCAAAGTGATTTGGATAATGAACTTCAGATTTTCTCTTTTCATAAAAATGAAAGTGAAGTACTTTATATAACTCATTATCTCTTGCACTTACTGCATATCTGCAGGACTGAGTGAAGTTCACTGCAGGGCAGGACAAGTGCCTGAGCTGATTGCCCTGCACCACCCCAGCAGCAGCTGCCTTGCACTCAGATATATAATATCACTGAAGTGATGGATGGCAAAGACATAAAAGATACTGGTATGAGACAAGGCAGGAGGGTACCTCCCTTCAGGGAGAATATAGAAGGAATTTAAGCAAGCATTAATAACTACCAAGTTTTTATTTGCTTTTGATCTAAATCTTAAAATGTCAGCTTTTGATAGTTTTCAGTGAAATTCCATAACAAACCAGAACCTTAGTTGTGAAATTATTCAGAAAATGCTACTGAATATCACACTAGAGTATTGGACTGCATTAGGTCAGGCAGGTGAGTCTTTGATCACACTCATTGAACTGAGGTTTTCCAGATATTCCCCTGGCACAGCTCAGTCTTATAAGCAAGGGTTAGAAACAAGAAATTGTACAGTTTCTTAAAACAAAACAAAACAAAACAAAACAGCAGAGCACTGTTGTACTTCTTAAATATCAAAGGGAATGGGAATATGAGCTAAGTGTGTGCTGTGTGAAATTTTTAATGGACACAAAAAGACAGCCATGCTAGGGAGCACATACTTTTTGCCATTGTGCTGCTTTCTTGGGCTGTAATCTCATTGAATTTTGCATCCAGTTTAAAGGACCTCCACAGCTAGCTCTGCAAACACAAGCTACATCAACATAGCCCCTCGGTTTCTTTCTAAAAACTCAATTATTTCCATTCCTGTGTTTGTTTTTCCCAGTGAACAGCAGCAAGCACATAGTGAAAAAATACCGTGGACACCTCCGAACAAAGATTGAGTCTGGAGAAGGAACCATACCCGTCCGGTGTCACAACGCAGCTCAGACGTGGGATGGGGTGTTGCTGGGAGAGCAGCTCATCACCATGTCCTGTACAGACAAAATTGCCAGGTACCTGATGAATATACAGTGCAAAACTCTTTACATGTGGAAGTGAATTTTGATGCCACAGAGGACTACAGCTACTAGGGAGGAATATCTAGCAGGTGCTGACAAACCCTGTGGAAACAAAAACCTCCTTTGTATGCAAAAACAGACTATATAAATAGGATGGAATGTAAATAGGACATTTTCCCAAATTCTCCATGGGTCGTTAGTTGCTTTTTACAGTGTGACAAAAATATAAACTGTCTTTGCAGCATTTTTGCCAATAGAATTTCAGTGTGGAAGTAAAATACATCCACTCTGCTCTTATTGGATCATTTACCCCAAAACTTGCAAACCAACCATCATGGAGATAAACATAGCTCGTCTGCACCCTCTTGGATAAAATGCCCTAAAAGCTGCTAGGAATATTTCTACTGTTTGGAAAGTCATTGCTGAACTCTCATGTCACAGCCCCTTGGATTCAGTTTCAGTAAACTGAAAACAATATGTGTTTGGATGCATACTTATATTATTAGCATATATCTATACATGCATGTATACTAATGCCCATAATTATATTTATATTTTACATGCCTTAGCAATAGATACAGCTTAACATGTAAAATACATTACATCTATAAAAATGTAAATTTTAGGGCCAAATTCTCTGCTGAAATATCATGCCTAAGAACTCGGTTGAATAACATCAGCCAAGAATCAGGCCCAATTATTAAAGGCCAATATAAACATAATGTTTCAAAAAAGCATAAGGCTTTTGTTTAGTGCAAATGCATAAATTCTGCTCTTGTCTTTCACCAGATGACCTGCTGAAGTTAAATTAGTCTGTAGGCTTAGCAGAGCCTGGCATTTTGGCAGAAAACATGTGTGAGTGAACCAGCAAATGGTAATACTGACAGACTCAAAAAATCCACCCTTTGCTAAGTGTAATCGTCACAACTGTTGTGTTTGCATGAAGGATAAAGAGCAACTTCTGCTATAATGTTTTCATGTGTTCATAAAGAGATAACAGAAAACCCAAGCTGTTTCCAGTGGATCTCCTGTACTCTTTTTAGATACAATTGGGTTTTCCAAATTCAGACTCATATGGACTCAAAAAGCTAAACAAATTTCAGCTAGAGGATGGAAATATCGTGCTCTCTGTGGTTTTGAATGTCATTACCCAGTGAACTAAACATTAGCTTTGCAAACAGTATTACATTTGCTATTGATGGGGATGCTGAACGTAATGCACAGCCTCGGAATTTGGGTTTTTTCCAAGCACATCTGCTAAGCACTTCCAGTGAATCCTTCCCTTGTTGCAACACATCTAAAGAGCATTGAGGTCTGTGAAGAGAAAAAGAATCTACCATGATGCTTCTCCAAAATAAGAAAAATCATGAAGATCTCATCTTTGATACTATTCTTGCAATATTGTATAATTATTGCCATTCTTAGTGTTTATTTTCACTGTAACTCATAGGATTAGGCATAGTAAGGCATAGGATTTTCCTAGACAAAAATAAAATAAAATAAAATAAAAATTATAGCAGTAATCATTATTCCCTGCACTAAAAAGCAAATTATTACACTCAGCAGGGACAGTTAAAAACTGTGAGGCTAAGAAAAAGGGTGGAAAAAGTTACATTTATAGGAACAGTGGTAGTGGTGTGGCACTGCAAATGCTTCAGAAATTTGGATATTTGCATCTTGCACTGCATGGCAAGAGCATTTTGCAGAGCAAAGAGCCCTGCATGCAATGACAGCTCCAGCTGAAGGGCTGCTGTGCTGAGAGCAGTCCAAGCCTGTGCCCAAATCAGCAGCCAGCACCTCAGTTAAGGTTCCCAAAAGACATAGAGTTCCAGTACTTCAGTTTATGGTTTTATTTTACAGTGTCTCAGTAGTCCCCAGTCCAGCTGGCTTTTCCTACTGCATCTTCTTGCAAATTTACTATTCCCACGTGTCTCCCAGCATATCTACTGTCAGCTGGCACAGAAAAGCTCCCCTCTTTCCTGGGGAAAGCCACCACAAAACATGACACATCCAAGCACCATGGGCTCCTTAGTCAGGTTAAGAGCTCTGGTAACAAATGCTGAATTGTAAAATGAAGAGAAATCAAGTAAGCATGTAGATTCAGAAATTGATGAAGTCTTAGAGTTTCATGGAAGAGGGAATGGTCATTCCTAAAAAGGGGAAGAATAGACATGGGAAATTATCATAGAAGAGGTTATATGTGGGTCTGGTGTGGGCAGGTCCAGTGCCTGGATACCAAATAAAGGGCCCAAACAGAGATTTTGAGGGGAAAAATTCAAAGTTAATAAGTAAAGAGAGGGAGTTGAACATAAAAAAGTTTCCCTTTCAAAAGGGAAACAGAGAAAGGAAATTGGACAGTACTGAAGACATTGCCATGGCATGTACCATAGTGAAGGGTCTGAAAACTTCTGGAGACACTGCCCAAGGCAGTCTAGAGATGTTCCCAACCCTGGCTGCACTTAGAGGTCCTGCCTTTCCCTTCCTTTTTTTCTCATGGTCACATTTTATTTAAATTTTATTTCCACCAGGCTCCTTATTACATATGTCTGTGACATGACTGCAGTTGGATTCACAAATTCTAGTTTAGTTATCACTCTGCTAGTGAAAATAAAGCACCAATAATGCAGAAAACATTAAAGAAAAAATGTATTGCATGGCAGAAAATAAGACGATACCCTTAGGGCTGGTCACCAGGGACATTACTGGAGGTTTTTAGATATTATAAATTTTGTGTGGAGCTTGGCAAAGGTTGGTGAGAAGATGTTTGGATATAACATCTTCATTAAAATTTATCTCAAAATTCTATTTACCACATAAAATATGATCTATGATCAATTTTTGTCCTTATTAACCTAACCTCTAAGGAGAGAAAATAGGTTTATTCAGCACATATCGGGCTGTTTTCTACCTTCTTTGCCTCTGGCCATAACAAGTACAGGCAGGAAAGGAGTTCAGTGGACAAGGAGTTTGCTGCATGAGGGCCCTTTCCCTGCTCCCACCCCCACTGAAGAGATGAGCAGATGATTTTTGTGCCACACTTCAGACTCCAAATATTTGCTCTACCATGTAGACAGCTGACACATCAAGTGCCTGCAGGATGCAGGAATCTGCTTGCACATCATCTGGACTTGTCTCACAATGAGGAAAAAAAAACTCTAGAGCTGAAATTCATGTTTATGTAACTGAGATTTGACAAAAAAAATATGTCTTGTCAATTTTGGATTTTATTGCTTGTAAAAGCCCCTCAGGAGCACTGGGCTATTAGAGAATGTTTCCTCTTGAGAACCTAGCCAGTAGCTGCTAAAATATACATAATTTTGCATTATTTGCAAAGGATATTACTATCAGAATATCAAAGACCCAAGAAAGGAGAGAGTTAGTCAGGAAAGTGAATAATATTCTATAAATCACGCATCTAACAATTTATGTTCTTTCTTGCTCGCAGAATAGCCAGAAGCAGAGAGTGGCTTAATCAGATTTTTTTGTTATTCAAAGGCATTTAGCAATTTTTATTACTATCACCCCAAGTCTGAGAGAATTTGATGCTTGGTATGCATTATTTGGGCTCTGTGGCTGTGTTGAGACTGCAGGATAAACAGCCTGGTATCATGCATACACCCTTACTGAATTTAAGCAAACACTTCCAGCATGAATACTCATGTTATTTGGCTCAGGCAGGGAATTATGAGGTGACATTCTGTGACTGTATTATAAAGGAGGTCAAGCTAGATCTTGGTGATTCCTTCTGGCTTTAAAAAAGCTATGCATTTATATGTACAAATTTAAAGTTTCATCTCTGTGTATCCCCATATAACCCACCCTAAGAGAGTATTAGCTTTTACACTCACAACTTCTGCCAGTCTCAAAATGCAGCTGAAGTGAGTTTAGCCCCTCAGTGGCACAGATTCAAAATTAAATCACATTCTTTAGGCCTAAATTTCATTAGTTACACCTCAACTTACATTTTCCTCTGTAATGTACACTGTATACACTTGTGAAAAAGCAACAGTATCATCAGCAAAATCATTTTGAAAATGAACAGCTGTTTGGGGGGGAAATTGTGCCATTTAACATCTTCTGAGTGCTAATCATAACCTGTATTAAGACCTTTATGTCAGCACAGACATCACTGCCCTATGAGGATTTAGATATTTTGTGACAGCAAACCCATACATACAATGAACCAAATTAAACCTCTCTCCATCTCCCTCTCTCACACTAAGGCTGGACACCAGAGCAGCTAATACCTTTGCTTATTAGAAGGTCAGTGCAAGGTTAATGTTTCTGCTGATCAAAGTCTCTGCAGTTGCTGTTAAAGAACAGAAAAATGTTTGAAGGAAAATTGGCATATGCACACACATACATACACAGGTGTGCACACAGATACATACACACACACACAAGCATACATATTCAGGTAAAAAAACAAGGATATCTCTAGAGTTCAGGTCCTCTTTGAGGATTCAAATGCAATAAGAATTAGGAAGGTTCAGCACTACATTCTGTCTTGGACCCTCAGAAATTTTCACACCAGTGAGGACTGAGAGGTGCTCTGGTTCCTACCAGCTGCAGAAGTGAGATTGGAGAACCCTCTTGGTGCCCTGGGGCCTGCAGGGACACTATTTCTGTGTCTGTGTCTCCTTCAGTGACATGGCCAGCCCAACACTGAGCCTCTCCTCTCGCCTGCACGACGCTGCTGGCTTTCCACAGCACACAAAATAAGAACGTGTACACACACTTGCAGGTGATAGTTCACACCCTCAAATGCACTCATGTATAAAATAATAGTCCCCAAATGTCTCTACTTCTTAATCCTACAGCAGAAGAAATATAAAATACTGGACAAAATGTGAAAGACCTATGCACTTTTCTTGCTCAAGTCCATCACCCCTTTGGATAGAATTTTAGTGGAACTTCAGTCTATCACAGAGGTCATAAATCACCTTCCCTTCCATAGACTTTGCATGGCAACAGTGTCTGCTCTTCAGACCAGTCTACTTCCACCATGGCTCATCCCCTAGGCCCACCCTTCCCCCAGTTTGACAACACATACCTTCCTTCCACATAAACTTTCCTGCTCTATGCTAATCGAGTTTACACATCTCATCAACAGCACCCAGGTCCCTTCTTCTTCCATGCAGGAAATCTGGAGAAATTATTTCTCCTAGCATCAGCCAATCCAAAATAGCAGGGCACTCTCCCCTGAACAGCTGCATAGGAAGGTTTATTGATTGCCAGTGCCTCTGGTTTGGCAAAGAACTGCAATAGTGCTGGGAGTGGGCAGCCAGCGTGGCCCACAGCACAGCAGAGCTGTAACATAAACAGGTCCTATGTCAACACATCACCTCTGCTACCATGTGCATGCATGTTATTGTGAGGATCTTGATACCAGCACTCAACACTAAGAAATGTTTTAAAAATGAATTCTTATCTGGGTGTACTATCAGAGACAGTTCTGCAGTGCACTGCTCTTCCACAAGACCTTCTTCCCTGATAGACCTTGGCAAGGGGCTAGAGACCTTAAGCTATGGCTAAGGCAGAGAGTGTTCACACTCACTGGATACCCAGCTGGTGGATTTACTGTGGACACCTGCCAGTTTTCTGGGCATCAGACTTACATCTACTCACACTAATTACATCTACACACACTAATATGACTATATTAGTCATACTAATAATGTATAGACTATAGTCTATAGGGTAGACTATAGTCTAGTGTATAGACTATATGTCTATACTACTGGTATAGACATACTTCTAAGCATGAACCATGGCACTTGTTCACTGCCAGAAGGGGAAACCTGCAGCTTCTCTTGGAGGGTGCAGGCTTGGGGAATGTACTTTGCAAGGGTGCAGGATTTGGAGGGAACAATCCTCACAAACGCTATATTTATACAACAAATAAAAGGCAGAATTCAGTGTTTATTTTGTAAGCTGTGGCCTTGAAATTGTTTTCTTACAAAGGTCACCTTTAAAAGTATTTTCTTGCCACCACTTCCTGATACTTCACAAAAACAGTGACATTAAGCCCAGAGGTTAAATAAGACCTTGAACATCTAAATTATATACCTTGCCTGTAAAATGACACATACAGTAACAAAGAACTTCCAAACTTTGCAGTAAAGCACTGCCAGTCTATTCTTGTCCTATGGCTCGGGTTTGTGGATTATTTGGGCCTGTGTGCTAGAGAATGGGAAGGAATCTTTATGGAATCTTTATTGAATCTTTATTCAGAATATGTTCAGAGTATTGCAAGGTTATGTAGTTTTAAGGCATTGTTTCAAGATAAGCAGTTGGAGTCTGAAGTAGCATTTCACAAGATGGTTTTAGCACATTGAGCTGTATTTAAATGTAGTATATAAAAATGCAAGACTGAAAGTCAGTGTTAGAAGTTGGCATTCTTAGATCTATTTTAGTGTTAGCCTGTTGAACAGAGCCATTTTTAATAAAGACTGAGCCTGACAAGGTAACTCTTAAGAAAAGCTACTTCAAAGGCTGCATATTAATGTAAATTAAAATCAATTAACACAGCCAGATCTTCAATTAGAGATGATTTGTGCACATGATTTGTAGTTCTCTCTCTTAACCTCTTTCTGTGTGACTGAGATTTCAATTTCAATCTTTCACCACAAAGTATGTTCCAGAAAACATATATAAACCACCTACTGTTAAAATACAGATCAAAAACTAACGCACCAGTTCCAGTTTTCAAACCAGTAATTGATAAATGGATGTATAAATAGGATCACCACAGGTGTTCTGCTGAGCACCAGCCACCATGAATAACAATTTATATTGTGTGGAGAATAGCTGGAAATATTGGTAATAGAAACTGTGGTACAGGGGGTTAACAACACACCAAGTGAGTAAGACTTAAAGCTCTTAATAACGACCAAGAAAAAGTATCTTTTTTTAAAAAAGCCTTTAACAAAATAAACTTTGAGATTCATCAGCAGTGCTTCCTAATGGGCAAGATTTCCAGAGGTTCTGAGGAGGCACTTTGGTCTCACCAAGCTTCAGTGGCCAGTGGACACAGGTTTCTGAGAGGTTTTTAAGCATCACATTAATTTCTCCACATCTCAGTTTCTAAAGGTTTCCAAGGCAGAAACACAGGAGGATTCATCTCTGAGTAATGCTATGTGTAAACCAGTGCTGGAAATACTCACAGAAGGGGCTCCAGGTATCTCAGCAATGGGCAAGGAGTCACGTGCAGACCCACGTGAGGCTGCAAACTTTCACCCCTCACAGGTTTTCCCCCAAGCCCCTTCCACAGTATTTTTATCATCCCTATTTGTGCTGCTCAGGGTGCAGGAGCTGTGCAGGGGCTCAGCAAGGGCTCATCCCCAGCCCACCCCTCATCAGGGACCTGGGGAGCACAGCATCTAATTAAAGGAAGGATTCCTGCTCTGGGATGCCTCCCAGCTCGTCACTGGCATTTCCATGATTGACAAACAGGTGAAAATATATTTATTGAAGGATTATCTTATATTGAAAACCGGACGTGGGATTTTGTCTTTGTAAACAGTGCAGTAATATCTGATGTTTGAACAAAAGGAAAGGTATACTTTCCTTCCATTTGAAGCACCAAAAGCTCCCACATTTAAGTGGAAAGGGGAGACATCTGGTTTTATTGATCCTGCTTGCTGAAGATTTTGGCTTTTTTAAATAAGATCTGTGACTAAGGGAGCAGTGGGTTGATTTTCACTTTATTGGAAGGGTTATTACAAAGCACACAGCACAGAAGTTGTTAGAGAGAGATGTGTGCCCTTGAAAACAGCCCTTAAAATCTTGTACAATTAGGAAAATTCAGAATGATCCAGTGTATTTCCTTATAGCGAAAAAAGTCACTTTGATATATTGAGAACCCAAAATGTAACACTGCATTGCTCTGAATAATAATTTTATTTTGAAAAGCTACATTTGAAGAGAGCACTTTGTTACAGATGGGAACACAGCTACTTTCATGGATCTAAATGAGGCTACAGAGAAATAGCTTCTTCAAAAATGAGCACCCTTATTGATAGTTTCACTGCTGCTCAGACAGAACTTTCCATATCCTCCATCTGCAAATAATCACATAGGAGTTCACATATCAAAGGGATGAGTCAGTACATACCAACCTTTGTTGGTCAAGGGATGAACAATACACAGGATAAAAGGCTTTCCCCAAAATATGTGTCAGTTAAATCTATTGTTTATGCAAAATACTGCCTGCCCTCCCAGATAGGTCTTTTTACCCAGAGTGCCGAAGCAGAATGAGTAAATGAAAAATTCCCCCATCATTAATGTGCTTTTGCTGTGCTCTGAAGGACAGGGGCAGCAGTGCAAGGGTCTCGTTTGGCCAGCTCAGCACAGGACCCCTATTTTCCTAGGACTTGTGCTGACTTAGTGGGACTCATGCACATGTTCAGGGATGCTTTCCAGAATGAAACATGGCAAAACAGTTTGCCCAACATGGACTAGACTACAAAGCAAATCTCTTTCTTTGCTTTTTCACCCCTCTACTCTGAATGGATTCTGCTTTGTTGTCCCAGGAAATGTTGGCTCAGCCCATTTCCCCACCATCACCATGGCAGACACCAGCCTTGTCATTGCTCAGGAAGACCTAATAAGCACTCCCCAACAAATACTGCCTACTTGGTGTCAGCACTTTCTCTGATTTCTCTGTTCTTCCTGCCATAGGATGCTATCTGGGTCTGAGAAAGTCTCTTTTTACACCTCCTCCTGCACATCAGGCAGCGTTTGCTCTCATGCCCTGTAGTCTTTGTAATGTTTCTTCTCCCTTGTTGTCTTGGTCTGGCCCCTCTACCCAAGTTGTCTTGTATCTACTTATACCTTGAAGACAAAACTCACCATGGCTGATATACACATTTCATTGCCTTTTGGGTGTACTTTTGGAATGGCAAAAGAGGACTGTGTAGAGGAACAACTGTAGTATCCAGAAGCCATGGACTCCAGCTCTGCCTCCGAATAGTGCAGCAGATCAGTAAATCATGCTGCCTTTCTGCCTTGGTTCCCCCAGGTGTATAACCATGGAGGTTTACCTCACAGCAGCTCTCTGAGAATTAATTAATGATAATACATAGGGGATGACCTGATCTTGCTTATACTATGATTTCCAGTAATGTAATTCCACTGACATTCAAATCCCTTTATGCACTTGAGTGGACACATTCAGAAGTAGGTAGAGAAATATCTCTAAAGAAAAGGCATGTTTCTTGCAAATAATTTAAATTAAATAATCATTATTACTTTGTAATTTATGATCTGAACACAATCCCCTATATTTGTAGATAAAACAATTATTGAGTGTGATGTGCATTTTGGTAAAATTCAGATATGGTTGAACATATGTTGTTTTTCTGTTTAGCTGCTTTTTTCTCTCCTTCAAACAAATGCACAACATTTTTTTTAAGAAAATGTCAAATGCTGGAAACAACACTGATATCTTACAAATTTCCATCTGGACAAAAACATTGCTGTTCAATTGTTTTTTTTTTCTTGCCTCAGAGGCTGGCTGGAGGCATAGTACTGTTAGCTGAAGTCAGCTCCTTTACTTAAGCTTGCATTATTAATTTTGCGTCATGATAAGATACTTACTCGGAGTGGCATCTAGTTCTTTCCTTTAAAAGTGATGTTATTTGCAGGAATGACCACACTTTTTTTTCCCCCAAATGAAGTTATGCAAATCTGATCGACTAAAGTAAATGTTTCCAAAAACCAATGACTGTTTAAATTGTGGGACTAAACTGTTTGTATATAAATATTACCTTTTATATTCCATTTGAGTTTTATGTAGATGAACACATTACTTTAATGACCTGCATTTACAGAGGGAGACAGGGAGAGTCTGACTCTGAAATCCTCAGCAGCCAGATGGCTGCCTTTTCTTGCATGAGATTAAAAGATGTTTCTCATTCACAGCCCTGCTTCGGAGGCAAATTAATATAGCCAGCTAAATTGCTTGTGTTTTTGGAATAAAATTTAAAGGGAACTTTTTAAAGCAATTGGTGTCACAGGTTCCTAGAGCAGATTGCTCTCCAGGTACAGCATGCTGGTTTTAAACATTCAGTAATTAATGGAAAGTATTCCATGTTAATTGACTGCTTCAGGAAAGGGAAATATAATGACTCCTTATTAATCATGAAAAGAGACATACAGCATGGAGGCACTGCAATAATTGCACTAACGGTTGAGAAATGTTAATTAATGAAAAGAACAATGATGTAAGAAATTAGCTACATAATGCTTGCTGCTGATGGAGATGGTGCTTTAAACACATTATTTAGCATGGCAGCCACTCGATGCTGCCTTAAATAGAAGGCACCTTTTCCTTCAGTCAGCTACAGAGTTCTGTATGGGTTGACTGGGTTTTGGTTTTTAATGAGCCAAAATACACTCTCCAAAACTACATTTTCTGAAGTGCTTTCAGTTTGAACTCCTGAACTCAAAACTATTCAAACAGATTGACAGCATTCGACTTATATAAAAATATTATTGAAGCAGAAGAGAGCTTGTTAGTGTTTGCGTGGTGGAGAACAACTTGTTAGATGGGCTGAGGTACCTGCATCATGACATCTTTTGCCTTTTTATTTTTTCCTGTTTTTTACCAACTACCCCTTCCCTGAAGAATTTAGAGCAAGCATCCTGTGATATTGCTGCTTAGCTTGATGGAAAAAAAATTGTAGGCTATTAAAGGGCACAACAGTTCTGGCAACTGATCCAGCAGCAGGAGTATGGCTCAAAGTCATTAACAGACTGAAGGCCCCAATATTTCCACCACCATTTTAAGGCATCAACAGAGTGAGGTATGTCCATCACTCTGAACAGGTCACACTACTAGTTACAAACCAAATTGCTGGAAAGCTGTTTTTCCCCTCTTCAGGAACAGGATTTGATTTTTATTGATGTCTTCATATATGCATGATTATTTGTGTAAGGACATGTCAGCCTGGGAGGCTTTTAAAAATTATTCACAACTTTTTGGGAGAATTTTGGCCACCTAAGCCATGTGTTTTCTTAGCTCTGTAACTAGATCATATAAATGTATGACAAATGGTAAATAAAGATAGAATTACAAAGCAATCATTTTAGCCCTACCATTCATTGCAAGTGCAAAATTAGAGATTCAGAAAGAAATTAAAATTCTGCTAAATACATGCTAAATGAATGGCTGTCAAACACAAAATGCTTTTATAAATAACAGCTCTCTACAGGAGGCTTCTATTTGCAATAACACAAGATAGAAATACATCCTTTAAGTAAGTGGCATCACAGTAATCTGAAACCTTCACAGAGGGGGAATCAGTCCCAGGTGTATAATAACCCAACAGTGCAGTGCTTCAGGCATCACAGGACAGGGACAGGGGTGGTTTCATCCCTCATTCCTCCAACCCATACACTGGCCTTTGCTGATTTTCCAAGGGCAGCTCTCTTGATCCTCTTCCTCCACCCATGTGTTTTATTGCTCCTGAATTTCTTTTCCAGGTGGAACATCCTTGGGCTCCAAGGTGCTCTCCTCAGCTCCTTCATCGAACCCATGTACTTGCACAGCATCATTGTGGGAAGCCTCTGTCACACTGGTCACCTTTCCCGGGTAATGAGCCATAGAATAGAAGACATTGGTCAGCTGCCAGCTTCATACCGGCGCAATCAGCTGCTTCTCAGTGGTAAGCAAACACCTGCCTGCAAGACAAATGATCCCCTCTCCCATCTCTAATTGTGCTGATCACCAACAGGAAAGTTTGCTTGTTTGTAAGTAAACCATTAGCCCATGCTTTCTCTTTTTTCCTGCAGAGTTTGAATTTGTAGAATGAGGAAACCGGTGCTTTTAAATCCAGATCTTTTTTTCATGTGCAGTTACCACAAAAAAAAAAAAAAATCAGTAGTGGATAGAAGCTGTCTGTACAAAGAATACTCAAAGTGGAAAAAAAAGTGTATTATTAAGTAAAAGATTTCAAAAATTCAGGGAAGCAGTTTTCAGAAGATTTTGGGATTAACTGTCTCTCCCATCTCACTGTGCCTCACCCAGTGAACACACCGATGTGCAGGACCAGGAGCACCAGCCCTCACACCTCTGGTGCTGTGCCTGCAGCCCCACCACCAGTGCCTCTTATTCAGAACCCCTGCTCCTTCATCATCTTTGGAGCAGATGGACTTAAGAAAAGGGTTGGTTTTTTCATGCAGGAGATCCTGCCTGCTCAGCAGACATCAGGGAGGCATTGCTGACATGGCTCGTGCCATCTATCTCCTAGGCTACTTCACTGCCACCACTTCTCCTTACCAGCCCGTGTCCCTGCCCCAGCTCTCTGGTCCTTTCTTCTTCATCCCCTGGCCCCCACTTCCTTAACCCCCATCCAGGCAGCAGCTGCCCAGCCTCATCCCAGGAAAATCCCACAAGGTCTTGAGTGTCTTCAGATCCTTATGAAGCTTGTGAGTGGTGTGGGCCACCAGCTTTGAGCAGTAGTAGACCCTTATTTTACTCTTAGGCTTTTTCTTCAGAAGGATTCCTCGAGACACCAATACAATTTCAGGGTAACAAAGTTGGAAGGTCAGGATAGTTTAGTAGAGTACAGCATAGCCTTACAAAGCCTTCTAGATTCCTCAGTCAGGGAAGTACTGGTTTATTCCTTTTCTATTTTGTTCTTTTCTATTTCATGTGTGGTTGGGGGGTGGGGTTTTTTTTGGTTTTGTGGGTTTTGTTGTTGTTGTTGTTGTTGTTTTTTATAGTGTGTCCTTGTGACAAAATAACTTTGGCTGAGGCAGAAGTGATAGTTTAGCCACAGGGGAAATTCTCAGGTTCTGTGTGGTTTAGTATGTCTGACAAGTGTGATGTGCATGTACATGTTGTAAGGTGAGTTGGTCAAAAGGCTTATCTTTATTTGAACAGTTTATCTCCATTTTTTAACTCTTCATTGCAGCTAGCCAAAGACCATGAAATGCAAGCATGCAGGAAACTGCTCCACACTCCTCCTCCACTTATGTTCCCTGCTGTCCCTCCTGCTCTGAAACAGAATGGGCACAAGCAGCTCACTCTTCTTTCCCACACTACATCATGGGGGGGAAGAACAGTCTCACAGTGATCAGGAAAAATCTCCCCATTTACCAAACCTCCCATATTTCAACAACATTCCTCTATCTGCCAGAAGCCTCTGCATCTCCTACTGGGGAAGCTGATCTCATCCTGTGCCAGCCCTAAGTCCTTATCATAGAATCATAGAACAGTTGGGTTGGAAGGGACCTTAAAGGTCCCCAGCACCCCTACATGGGCAGAGACACCTCTCACTAGACCAGGTTGCTCAAAGCCCGATACAGCCTGGCCTTGAACACTGCCAAGGATAAAGCATTTGCTGCATCCCTGAGAAGAAGGTGTTCCAGTGTCTCACCAAAACCACTGGAAGTCCACTCGTCCATTCAGACCAAAATCACCCCCACTCACACTGTGTCTGCAGGATGCACAGCCAAACCCTATTGAGCTGCTGGAGGACTGAAAACAAGTGATTTAGTAAGAGATTTAACCACAGAACAGCTTTTGCTTTGCTGGGTTGGCCTTGCAGAATAAAAGTAATGGCTCGTATTTGGCCCAAGTGTGTAGTTATGTCCAAGAGTCATTGCCAGAGACTTCAAGAGAGTTAGAAATGCATCAGAGGGGCCTTGTGTCACTTTAAATATCAGCGTGTTCCATGGCTGGTTTCTACCTTCCCAGAGTCTTCTGTTTGGAAAAAGCTTTTGTTTTGCTTTCAGTTGTGTTTGTGAGTTTTCTTCAGCCCAGGAGAAGCAGTGGGAGGAATCTGTCTACATTGTTTTTGTCTGTAAAGATGTTATTTGTAATCTTCCCACCCCCACAAATCCCTGGGAGCCAATACTGCTTTAAACTTACATCACTGAGGCTTGTGTTACCTTTCTCTTACCTGGAAAACTGCCAACAGCATATCCGGTGTGTAAGGAGATGGGCTCCTAGCAAAAGCCATAGCTAATGGGTTAAGAGAGCAGACTCAGCAGTCTCAACCAGGCAACCCTGCCTCCCACACTCACCTCAGAGATCAGGCCAGGCAGGGATTTCAAATTGCAGGAGTCCTTCAATGATGAGGATGCCAGCTCCTTGGTCACTGATCATAACGACACAAACACTTCAGTGGAGAGCAGTCACTGAGATGAGATATCCTGAGGTAACTCCATGGCCTCAGAAGAAAATTCATTGAGGTTTTCCACCCACACCTGTCCCAGCCAGATGGAAATCCACTCATTCTCTTGGGTTACTCTTATTTTTTAGAAGAAAGAAAAGCTCTGTGTCATTTTTATTTCCTTTTTTCTTAAGACTGAGGACATTCTAAAGGATATTCTGAAGAGGCATGAGGTTTTGCTAGGAGAGGAGAATAAGGACAGATTTCAGTTCATATTCCACAATACTCAAGTTCGTATTATTTGGACAAAGACTTTTCCTTCCAGTTTCTACAGTCTCCTATTGTATTCTTTGCTCTGTTGGTTTTAACAAAGATGTTTTACGTTAAAAAAATTATCTACATTATTTGGGTGGTACCTTTCAAATAAAATTTGAAAAATTACTTGTGAAAATAAAAGAATTTTTAAAGTGTTTTAAAAGGATGAAAAGCAATAGTCATAGAATATATCTAGACTCTATATTTGCATCTGTCATGATTCTCGTGGTTCTTTTCTTTAAAGCCTCTTCTCTTGTGTTCAGAAAATGATGTGAAAATATCTTCTGATTCCTGAATATATGGACTGACATATGTTAGCCAGGAAGAGAAATCATGAAAGCCAAACCAGAGGATTTTCCAGGCACTGGAGAAAGCTCACAGTGGCCACCAAGGGCAGGGGGCAGTCTCAGGCCGGGCAGAGGTTTATAGTCCCCCTCTCATGGGCACCCACAGCCTGTTGTGTCCTCCCTGCAGCCTTTTCTGCTTTTCCTCTGATCAGTGTTTTCACAACATTTTTATTTGTTGTGGTTTTATACAGCAAGTTTTTATTTATTTAGTGGCCTGTGGCAACTTTGCACTCAGGGTGTTTGCTATCATGATTTTTGGCACTCAGTTCCTCTAAGCTTTTGGATGCTATCTTGACAAAGAGTGGTATGTAGTGTCAGACTGTTGATTTTTATCTGTTTGCATCTTGTTTTGTACAGACACATTTAAATGGCACTGGAGAACTATCTGATTTTCATGCTCTCAGTTTATATTCTGTTGCCTAGGTGAACTGGAGTTTTAGATGCAGACTGATCTGTTATCTAAGGAGGGGAAAAAATTGAAGGAGGTAATAATACAATAGGAAGGTGTTTACAAATCCTAGGTGAGGTTAGCTGCAGTTCTCTTCTACACATGGTGGTGAGTTCAGTCCCAGTGACTGGCTTGATTTCTGTAATTCCAGCTTTGCCACGACACAAAGTAGTTTTGTCACTTTTTTTTTTTTTCTTCAGTGGATGCTCTCTGTGTGTACTCATTCACATCTGGCTCTTGCAGCTTCCTCCTGAACTCCACTGGAAGGAGCAGAGGGACAACGTCCCCCACCAGCTTCCTATGATGCTGAGAGGCCCCAGGCAGGAGGCAGAAGCTGCCTGCAGAGGCAGCAGCTCCTCCACAACTCACCCTTAGCAGCCCTCCACCTCTCCCTGCTGTTATTCAGGGGCTTGCCAAGCTTCTCATGTTTAAATGTAGCAATGGATGCCGAGTTCCCACCAGCTCCCATCTCTTCCTGCTCTGCCTGAGATCAGCAAATGCCTACGGGGTACAAGAAGAAGCACTTTGGAAAGGACAGACTTTGATCTGTCTTCTTTTATCTCCTCCTCTCTGCAAAGCCCATATCAGTACTTCTCCGTCTCTGCAAACATTCTTTGAAGTCCTTCAGCAGAAAATGCAAAGGACCTTTTTCTGTTGACATCCACTCAGGAGCAATGGAAGCAGTTTCTCATCAAGCTGTGCAGAGCGGGAACTGTTGCTGGAGCTGCTTTAGGCCGGGGCTCTCCATGTGTGGGACCTGACACATGGAAACGGATCCAGCCCTGGCACTGGCCTGTCCTGGAGTGGCCGTGCCAGCCAGACCCTGCCCACCAGCACAGTCCCCACCTGCCTGCCCACCACAGTGGCTTTTGTGTTCCAGGTTTGCAGGCTAGTGGCCTACACAGCAGATTAGTAGAAAGGGAATTGACAGCTGGCTCCGGATACATCATCCAGTGCCCACTTTCTCCAAAATATTCAAACAGCTTCAGGTCACTGTCTTTTCCAGCCTTGGAAGCTCCTAGTGTTGATTCTTTGCTCTCAGAAAGACTAATGAACAGAGCAAAGCAGAACTGACTTGGTTGCCTTTATCCTGTTCTGGAAAATAAACCAACCACTTTATTTATTCTTCTTTTTTACTTGCAAAGACTATTCCTTCCCTAGCTTTAGGTATAAGAAATGAGAAAGCTACAGAAGTCATGGAAAGTTTGGATGCATTAAATGGTTAAGAACAGGCAGGGATTTACTTGATTAAAAAATAACTCCCATGTACACATCCACACCTGATCCTGCAGCCCTGATCTGATTTAGAGCCAAGGGAGATCTCACACATAGAATTATAGATTTAGAGAATTGTTTGGGTTGGAAGGGACTTTTGAAGGTCATCTAGTCTAATCCCCCTGTAATGAGCAATTCAGCTAGATCAGATTGCTCATGGCCCCCTCCAACCTGATCCTGAATGTTTCCAGGAATGTGGCATCTACCATGACAACCTGTTCTGGTCTTTCACCACCCTCACTGTAAAAAATTTCTTTCTATGTCTAGTCTAAATCTACTACTTTTTAGTTTAAAACAATCACCCCTTGTCCTATCACAACAGGCCCTGCTGAACAGTTTGTCATCATCTTTTTTTATAAGCCCTCTTTAAAAATGGAAAGGCTGACAAGGTCTCCCTAGAGTCTTCTCTTCTCCAGGCTGGAAAAAACCCAACTCTCAGCCTTTCCTCATAGTGCTCTGTCCCTCTGATCTTTTTTTTTTGGCCCTGCTTTGGACTTGCTCCAACAACTCCATGTCTGTCTGTGTAGGCAGAGGATTCCAGTATATGGTTCAGATATCCAGAACTATCTGTGTGAATGACACAAAGGTCATGAAGTCAAACCAGGTGTTCAAACCATTTTCATTGTTGCTGCTGAATTAAGATGCTTTCCACTTAATGCTATCCAAAATGTTGTCATAGGACACTAACTAGGTCTTGAAGAGATTGTTGCACCCATACAGGGTAGGAATTTTTCAGGCAGACACAAGGTGAGGAGCAAGAGTTTTCTCTGTAGCTCTGTGATGTTTGCAAGATCATTATTGGCTTGGATCTTATAAACTCTTTCCAATGATGAAATGTTTTTCACATTTTCTTATCCCCTGTTTGTACTCCCTATAATTCAGAGTTCCTGTCACAATCAAGACCGTAGGAGCTGAGGGCACATAAATACACAGTACCATAGGAAGTTCACCTCGAGGAACTCATGGCAAAAGCACTTTGCTGCTTAGTACATTTTTAAAGACTATTTACCCTGTCAAAGCCTTTCGGAAAGGTTTCAGTCCGCAACCGTAACACTGCTGTCAATACCAGGCACTACAATCTAAAGGTTTTCCTTAGGCTAACAGAAATTTGCCTGCAAGGTGGAAAAAAATCTATAGGAATTGCTAAATTATGTCTGTGTAAGGTACTTGGGCTGGTAACATTTAATTAACGGTGACAACATTAGTTAAATGTGCAGTGCACGATGTCAGCGTGTCTGCTCAAGGAGGTTTCATGCTCTACAATGCCCCACCACATGTTAGCAGCCTCTGAAGGTTTTAACCACTGGGTCTTACTGGTGTCCTTCTCTCTCCCATCTGACAGGGGTTAGCCATGCTGATGCTCGTCAGCCCGGAAAGTCTCCCAGCTTCAGTGTGAACTGGATTGTGGGGAACACCGACCTGGAGGTTATCAATGCTACGACGGGGAAGAGGACTTGTGGGAGTCCCTCACGGCTCTGCAAGCACATGTTCTTCACTCGGTGGGCAAAGCTTCATGGCAAGGTAGGTCTGATGTACAGACAGGACAATGCCACCAGCCCAAGGTGGGCTAGTCCTTCCCTCAGAGTCAACCCTCTTTTTTCTCAATCTCATGATGATGCTGCAAGTTCCACAAGTGTCCTGTGTCCCTCCTGGCAGAGCCTGGAAGGGGATAAGGAGACTAGAACCTGCAGAGTCACCTGTGAGAGCCAAGAGTCCAGAGAAAGCCAAGGGCTAAAACACAGGCAGGTTTGGAGGGAGTTTTTGGGATGGGTTTTCTGGCTGTCCCTGGTGATGGAGCCATGCTCAGATGAGCAAAGGCCAAGAGATTGTTAAGTCTGATTGCCTTGGAGGCATCTACCTCACTTCATTGTTCCACCAGTGTTTAGACTTCCCATCTCACCCAAGTTAGCTGGCTAGAGCAGGTGCTATGGATTGCCCACTCCCCTCCTCTTCCCCACTCTCCCAGATGCAGTGATAAATCCATATAATACCACTGCTCCTCACAATCTGAGTGAACAGATGCTGATGAGTCTCCAATTTTGTTACACTCAAAAGTAGTACAATTTAATGGTATTAAAACTACAGGTTGTACTTAATGAAAATGGCCACCCACCCTTGACATCCCTCTTTTCTCTAAGGAAGATGGTCATGGACTCCCCTTATTTGCAACAGTACCAAAGTCAAACTGCCCACACACTTCCTTTTCCTTCCTACGGACAGGAGACAGTGGCAGGACACATGGATGGCCAAAAACTCCAAGGTGGAAACTAGGAATGTAGAACATATGGGAAGAAGCTTGATGTGGATATTTTCCTCTTGTTATTCTTGGTTTTGGAGTCTCCACTTCTCTTCTTTCCTGACCTTTCAAGGCAGTGCTGAGGGAGAGAAGAACACAAATACCTCAGGGGTGAGCCTGAAGCCACCAGTTACAGGAGGAGCAGCAGAAAAATGCAAAGCATCTCCTCAGCCCACCTACTTTCACTGCTAGATTATTTGCTTACTTTAAGAAGGTTGGTCCAGAATTGTTCTGGATAACATGTAGGGCATGGACAAGATGAGGACAAGAAAAAGTTATTCTATTATGTGCAGAAATCTTTTTTCTTATTGGGAAGTGAGTGAAAGAGAAGAAAGCAGAGTGATGGAGCCACTTACACCAACAAAGTAATTCTGGAAGGCAATGGGACAGGCAGATGAGGACAAGCCCAAAGGTTTTTTTCTGCTCTGCAGGATACCCCACAAAAGGAGGCTATTGGGATTCATGCCAACCCAGGCAGTGGTTCCCTAGGAGGAACCTGGAGCCCAGCGCTTAGTCACAGTTCAGTGGCACAGGTCCCAGCCTATTTCTTGCATAGGAGGTGGCATGGGAATGAGAAGCACTCCTTCTGCCCCCAGAATGGCGGGATTCTCATTGGAACAAAACCTGGGAGCAGTTGGGCCCAAGGCAGGCTATGGCCAGGACTATGGCTAGGAGAGCTGAACTGCACCTGGATGGAACAGGGGATGGGGATGTGGTGAGCAGGAGGGAGCAACTCATGGCCAAACGGGGCACTTTTGATGAAATTAAGAGTTTGATATCATCGTTGCCTACCTCTGGGCAACACAGGGGCAGCTGGAGGTGAACTATCACTGGCCAGGACAGCTTGTGGCCCATTGATGCCCAGCTGGCAGCACCGCCCTCCCTTGCCAACTGGGTCAGTACAGCCTATGGTGTGATGGTGACACCTGAACCAGATCAGCTCATTTCGGGCTGTGCCTTTGTCTTTTCCTTTAGTCTGTCTTTCAGCATCTTTCCTTTCTAGAGAGAAGGAAAACAGTATTATTTTCTCCTCAAGGCTGTGCTTTGAGGGTGCTTTTTCCTACACAGTACCATTTCCCCGGTTTATAAGTACTGGAGTTTCTGTCCAGCCCTGTCTGCTTGCCCTGAAGCATTTTCCAGACATTGGTTTCTTTCATGTAATGTCAAAGCCTGCCTGCTGGTTCAGTGCTGTTAAGCCTTGGGCAGGTCACAGGAGCTTGTTTATTTAGTTCTTAAGCAAAGTGAAGGGTGCTGGCTCCCACCTTGTGCTCTGGGTGATGAGAGGCCGTGGACACATCTCACTCTCTCCATGCAGCTCCCAGTGGGCAGCTCCACAGTCCCAGTTTTTTCTTAACAGAACAAATCTTGTCACCTAACTTCTGCCCTGTCCTGTTTAGGTTTCACAGCACCTCTTAAGATAACATACTAAATAGAGAAAAGTGGAGAGTGCAGGAGGGCACCCTCCTTCTTGTATCTCTTGGCATCACTCAGAAGCACTGAGCTGCTCTGCTTCCCAGGCTAACCTGAACATATTCTTTAAAGATTCCTTGAAAATATTCTTTCCCCTTTCTTTTCCTAAAAGTCATCATAACTGAGAAGTAGGCTTTTTTTTACCTTTGTAAAGCACACCAAGATTTGCTGCTGCCTATGCCCACTCCAAGGCAAAGCTGTTTATGCTGTTCCTCTTCACAATGGCTCGAAGCCGTGTCACAGGCATTTATTGCTTCCCTGTTTTTCCATTGTTAAACCAAAAGCAAACACACAAACCCTAGTGATTGTTTGTTTGTTGCTTATGAGATGCAGTCGGGAAGATTATACAGCTACTGGAGCTTCCTGTTTCTTTTGCCTTGTCTGTTGATTTTTGGTTTTTAATTGGGTTTTTTTTTCCCCTTTCCTGGTTTTTTTCTTCTGCAGCTGAGCACACAAATACCAAGCCATGGAGAGATGCCATCGGTGTACAGCGAGGCGAAGCTGGTGGCTCAGACGTACCAGTCTGTCAAGCAGCAGCTGTTTAAAGCTTTTCAGAAAGCCGGTTTGGGCACCTGGGTGAAGAAACCTCCAGAGCAAGATCAGTTTCTACTAACTGTATAAATCACTTGACACCTTTGCTACATGACCAGATCAAATCAGCTGGAGAGAAGGCGAGGCAGGATGCACAAGCTGAGAGAATCGGAGGGGTCTGAGATTTAATAGCAAACTATATGGGAATATTTGCTTTTAATTCTGTATTGGAAATACATAATTAGAAATGTGTCTGATGCACTGAACTCAACTTTAGAAAACTGCTTTTTCACGATCACTTCCCAAGAATGTACCTGCCCAAATTACAATGCCACCCCCACAGAGATTCTGCTTTTCATTGTTTCTTGCTGTTGATTATTACTGATTTGAGGTGTTAGTGAGCTGCCCATCTGAACCCAAAGCAAAGTTTGTTTTCCGTCACACAATCAGTGCAAGAGACATCACTGAATAATGGAAAATAGTGAGCAAGGTACCCCAGGCACATGACATGACAGCAGGTCTCAGAGCATCCATAATCATCCACAAAAAAAGGTGTCTAACGTCTATGCAAAAATCTTCCTGTTAGCTGCCTAAATCTGTGAGAAAGAATTTGGATCCCAAAGGTATGCAGCATTTGTGAACTGTGTTCCACTGCTGGCTCTGAGCACAAAGCTGAGCAACAGAAATCCCTTGGTTTTTACACGTATTCCCTCTGACACCTTGGACAAACCACTTCCCACAAAATCTTCAGTTCTGGCCACAAGTTTTGCACAGTGCAAATTTTAATTATTCAGGCTGATTTTGTCACATCTTAGACACCAGCCAGGATGCAGATGCTCTTCAAAAGGGTGATTCCACCCTAGGCTGCTTGCAGAGATGCCCAGCTCTGCAGGGGCTGCCCACAAAGACCAGTGTGATGATGCCCCCAGCTCTGGATCTTCAGGTAGCTGCCTAAAATCAGCTGGAGCCAGAACCTAGAGCCTCAGATTTCATAGCTTGTGAGGATCCAGTGGCTCTAAATTAAGTGAGTGTGAGCTAAGGATGTTCTGTACATCTAAGAAATTGCTGGGTTGGGTAGCCACAAAGAAGACATCCCAAACTGGAGAGAATATTCACAGCTGATACTTGGCTCATTCCTGCCCCAGTTTCTCCATCTGCCAAATGGGGATAATAATACCTGCTTCACATCTATGGAACTTGGCAGGAACAAAATCCTCTGGTCATATGAAACATAGTGAACCAGATTCTGTTCACTCTTGCAGTTAGTTTTGCCTCCCCACATATTCCAACTGATATAAATGAAGATACAACTGTAGGCTTGGGTAAGGCCTTAATGTAAGAGTTTTCAGATTCTAGCTTTGTGTACATGCCAAGTATTGTTACTCATATTCATCTGCAGCCTGAAAAGCAGGTGTGTTTTTTCAGTTAGGAGACGAGTAGCACCCAACAGTTTAAAAAATTTTCTCCATAAGTGTAGCTGGGTCTGATATAATCTCATATTTGAACCATCCCAAATTTCATCAGAAGGCACAAAACACAGTCATGGGAGAATTGAGCTTTGACAGTCCCACTGCAGAATCAACCTTCAAATGCCCTGTATATTTCTTTCAGCTTTTGTTTTTTTAAAGGACAGGATTTGCGGGTATATAACTACTGTTTTCTTTTTATTCCTGTGATTCTCTTTAAATCTGTATATAACATGCTGCTACTGATTTGTGATAATTGTCTTGGTATTTTCTCAGAATTGTCAAGCTGAGTTACTTTTCAAACAACACAAGGCTCACATTTTTCCATGTAATTTCCTTTACACGGGAAACTGTTCCTATCAATAAAGATAGATGCTCTTTGTATAGGGTTTATCACGTTTGGAGAGCCATATACAGTAAATACATTGTTTATTGATGCCCACAATAGAATAGCTACAGTATTTTGATGAGATTTTATTTTTAGATTATAAACTACAAGATGTATCTATAGTGTCTTGTATAAAAACAATTGTGATAAACTAGAATTTTTAAATTAGATAAAACAAAGCTCTCCCCTTCAAGAAACCTTTTCAGCAAAATAATACATTCCATATTAACTACCAAAAATATTTTAAGAAAATCCTTAGAGTAGAAATAGTTAAAAAGAAAAAGAAAAAAAGAAAAAAAAAAGAAAAAAAAATAAAGAAACAACAACAAACCTGAGACATTTCAACTGTGGAAGTATTTTGTGGTAAGCACTTTGTCAATACTTTGACCACTTTGTCAGCTGTTCTGATTGACATTCAGAATATTTTTGGCACCTTCTGCATCTTCCCAGTACTTCTACAAGATCCCATCCTCTAACACAGCTGTCAATGGTGCAGACCTCCAGTGTGATCTGGGTGGCAAAGGTTCCCAGAGGGGGAGCAGGCAGGTGGGGGGAGGTGGTCAGGCCCATGACTAGAGTTGCAGGAGATGCTATGGGTGATGCTGTCAGTGGTGGTCCCAGAGGCTCCAGCTGCTCCCACTGAGGGAGAGAAAATAGAGGAGGACAAGGTTTGTCATGCAGAGACCCACAGGGCAGGGGGAAGCAGTGTCTTCTACTTTTCCTCTCCAAATTAGTCTTTATCTAGCACACACAAGACCTCAACAGCTCCCCCTTACATATCCCTGCCCTCATCTACCCTTCTCCATCCCTGCATGACATCAGCTCAACTAATGCATATAGCTCCACAGGCCGGTGTTGCAGCTACTGTGAGAAGACACCATACCTGGTTACTTTTAAGGACAAAAAGAAAAGTGGGATTGAATTATCCTTGGTTGCAAGAAATACATGAATGCAATCCTGGATTCAGCTGCCAGAATGAATTTAGTAGTGGGGGCTAAACCGAGTTCCCATTGCAAATGTTCATCAGCTGATCTCACAGAAGGCAGTGGGGTTACACCTGCTTGCACTAGGGTGGAATATGACCCTAAATGTCCACTTCTTCTCATTACATGCAGCGATAGAGTGTGATGGGACCACATCCCAGAAGCACACACAACATACATGCAGCATTTCCTGAAGCAAAGGAAAACTTGCTCAGTAGTTTAGCGAAGATTCTGTACATAACACGCATGAGTGAATGGCAATACTGTACTAATGGATGTACATTTGTAATATTTGTACAAAAAAAAAAAAAAAAAGAAGAAAAAAGAAACAAAAAAGATAACAACAGAAAATAAATCTGAATTTACATATGTGAATTTGCTGCTAAGTTCTGTAAATTGCACTTCAGTGATACCTGATAAGTGAATGTTTCTGTTAAGTGAATAAAATGCCAAGTAAAATTGTTCTTTCACTGTTTGTTGACCATTTTTCAGTGTGGCTTAGCAACCAAACTGAATGTGCTCTAAAATGGTAGTATGTATTTTTCATAGAATTAGCCGGGTTGGAAGGGACCTCAGAGATCATCAAGTCCAACCCTTTTAGACACACCTACTATAGATCAGCAGGTAACATGGACTTACTCAGTTTGACTTTGATGCATCTTAGAAATCACACACTTGTACTGAGACATGGATGTGCCCAGTCATGCAGAAGAAGCCATAGAAGAACACAGTTTCACCCTGGAAGAAGAGGGAACTGAGTCCACCTCTAATTTGATCCTTCCAGGTTACTCTTAAAGGTCTTTCTTAATAAAAATTAAATTTGTTTTTGCAAACACACACTCCATGGGGTTTGCTGTTTAAAGCTGCTTAAGAAAACTGAAGTGATGAACAAAAGGTCAGTATGTCTCTGCAGATTTCACCTTCATTGGTGGAGTGGCCTTGGTTTATTCTTGCTTTAAGCTATCGGTATTTAACTATGTCAGACTAAAGCCACACTGAGCCCAAATGGCACTGTCCACACAAAGTTCTGACATTCATTTTTGGATGAGCACCTCCTCCTCAAGGGCCAGCGATCACAGAGATCACTCATGTTCGCAAAGCCTCTAAAGCCTTTCAAAGTATAAATACACTAACAGTGAAGATCATCTAGAAAGAGACTCCCTGTTCCCCTCCTTGTGAAGATTTGGTTCAAAGATGAAATTGAGCCAGACAGCTTACAGGGAGCCTCGCCAGCTCACTGACCCCACAGCTCTTTGCTTGCTCATGTTGGAGAAGTCAGTGCCAGACCCACACAGACTCCCATGGGTTTCATTCCCCGGCTTAGCAGGGCAGGAGGTGTGTGTAGCTTTATTTTTAAGCTAAAACTTCACTGCAGTTTCACTTCCTTAGCTTCAATCTATTTCATTAGGTATTTAGGTGGAATAAGGAGGACATGAGAGAAGAAAGCTGGCTCAAAGTCCAGATGAAGACTGGTGACAAGTGGTCCCCCTCAAGGGTCCATGCTGGGACCTGTACTGTTTAATATTTTTATCAGCGATATAGACAGTGAGAACAAGTGCACTCTCAGCAGCTTTGCAGATGACACCAAGCTCAGTGGTGCTGTCAAGAAGCCAGAAGGACAGGATGCCATCCAGAAGGACCTGGACAAACTGAAGAGGTGGGCCCAGATGAACTTCATAAGGTTCAACAAGACCAAGTGCAGGGTCCCACACCTGGGTCAGAACAGTCAGTACAGGCTTGGGGATGAGGTTTTAGAAAGCAGCCCTGCAGAAAAGGACTTGGGGGTGTTCGTGGATGAAAAGCTGAACATGAGCCAACAGTGCATGCTTTCAGCCCAGAAGGCCTACTGCATCCTGGGCTGCATCAAAAGAACCATGGCCATCAGACTGAGAGAGGTGATTTTGCCCCTTTGCTCTGCGAAGACCTGACCCGGAGTACTGCATCCAGCTCTGGAGCCCTCAATACAGGAAGGACATGGATGTGATGGAGCAGGTACAGAGAAGGCCCATGAAAATGATCAGGGATGAAACACCTCCTCTCTGAAGACAGGCTGAGGGAGCTGGGGTTGTTCAGTCTGGAGAGGGCTCCAGGGAGACCTAATGGTGACCTTCCAGTATCTGAAGGGGGACTGCAGGAAGGCTGGAGATGGACTTTTTGCAAAGGCTTGTAGTGATAGGAGGAGGGGCAATGGTTTTAAATTAGAGAGGAGCAGATTTAGATTGGATGTTAGGAAATAATTATTTACAATGAGAGTAGTGGAAAAATAGAAAATGTTGCGGTTGCCCAGGGAGGTAGTTGAGGCCTCATCCCTGGAGATATTCAAAGTGAGGCTTGATGACGCTCTGAGCAACCTGATCTAATTGAGGATGTCCCTTCTTACTGCAGGGGGTTGGACTAGATGACCTTTAGAGGTCCCTTCCAACCCAAATTATTCTATGATTCTATGATTCTGGGATTCTATGAAAGAAATTGCAGAGTGAAGTGGTCTATGTGGAAAAACATCACCATGAGTGGACCTAATTCCATCACCCATGGTGGATTTTTGTCTTGAGTAATAAAAGCAACAGATTCTCAGTATTTATAAATCTCAAACTGTGTTTGCACACATACATTTTGCTTCTTTAACTGGATATAGATATAGCAAATCCCATAGTGTCACATTCACACTACTTCCCTAACAGTAAAAATGGCCACAGTAGTGTAACATTGTCCCAGATGGGAAGGAAAGAAGCTACACCAGCAGAAAGGCAGGTTGTGCCACTCAAGGTGATGAGCTTATCATTATTTTGATGTCAAAAAATGTAAACAGATAAATTCTTACTCATCTGCAGCTGTTCATAGCATCTGCTGTCCTTGTGGAAGGGCTCTGGAGGAGACATACAGACCAGACCTACTGCAAATGCAGGGACCAAGCATAGCTTTGGCCACAAAGGGCAAAGGGTGGAGATGAAGAAGTCTCTACAAGGGCTTCCCAGCAGCCTGGCAGCCCCTTAGCCCACTCCTGGGCAGTTTGGCCACAGCTGAGTTCACAGCAAGCTGTTTGCAGCCTGTTTTATCCTCTAAAAGTAGCTGCTACTGCCCAATCATGGCAGACACCGTGACACAGTTTGGCTGCCTGTAACAGCTACAAAGCAGTCATTGGGGTAAATTGTATGGATGGATTCTGTGTTTAATCTCATTAGGTTTAAAGGCTAAATACCAGAACTGCATTTAAAACTTTACAGTCGCCAACCCCAGCATCATCAGGCACAGTTATTTTTTTCCAACTGCGTGTTGGAGAACCAACAAAATAGAACATGAACAAGTTGATATATCAACTAATGGAGGGCTTCACAAAAGTGCCTATTTCTCAAATAAAATAAGTAAGTCCTTTTGCTGCAGTTAAATGTTGATAGCCGTGTTTGTGTGTTGAAGAATGAAATGGCAATTGAAGAGCTTTTTAAGCCTTTTGATTCATTATCATTGTTTTTACTTTCCAGGCCTGAGACATGATTACTTTGGCTGGTTTCAGCTTGATCATATGGATACACCAATTCAGCTGGAATCTGGATGGACTCACAGAAAATCTGAGACCTTTGAAAGGGTAGTAACAGTCTGTTTGGATGAATAAACAAAACAAAACAAACACAAAAAAAGGCACCACCAAACCCAAAACAACACATACAATAAGACATACAAGCACATGCACATATATAGACACATGTAGTTCTTTAGTATTTTCAAGGCCTCTTGAATAAATTATGTGGCCTCAGAGAAAGGGGATTAATAATCATTGCTTTTTCAGCAATGAAATAGTTCTGCTCAAATGCTTCATTCAGTCTGGCTTTCCTGGTAATTAAATCCTCTATTAGAGAAGTTTATGTTCTATTTTATCAACTTCCTTTGCAATACAAAATTACTTCAACTAGACCATTAAAGTCTTGTTCTGCCATGGAGAGGAAAAGTTCCTGTCCATTCTCCTCTGGCCCTGAACAGATGCTTCCATCGCCTATTCTGCCGTGAAACAACCCAAGCAAAGAGGAGACAGCTCCTTCCTTTTACACCCAACTTTACCAAAGCAACCTTTCCAAAAGAAAAATAAAGAACCATGCACGGGGAGGTTTTGCAAGGGCTTGTAGTGATAGGATGAGGGGCAATGGTTTTAAATTACAGAGTAGCAGTGACTCCCAGCCAAAGAGTCTGCAAAGCACAGGACCTTCTGTTTCTCTGTTTTAAAAAATAGTGACTATTCCCTGTCTAAGGTAAATGTTCATTAATATTAACAGTATTAGGCTGTAAGAAAAAAATACAGTACACATATATATGAAGCAGATCAATCCTCTTTTAAAATTAAGTGTAAACATTTTCAAATTCTGGAAAGAAGGCATTACAGCCATAATTTTTGGTGACTGACTAGATGAAAGTATACTGTACACATTCAGAGGATTGGTGAGGGACTTTATTCTTAAAATAACTTTACTACCATTGAAACTGTTGAAAGGGTCATTACTTGCAGCAAGCAATGAGGATAGGTTGATACCAAATTTGTGTTTCAACTTGAAAGCCAAGATAACTCAGTCCATATGAAACTTTTTTTTGTGTGTGTGCCAAAACTTGTCTCCTAGCCCTTACACATCTATATTCACTGGAAAATTGAAAGCATTCACCGTCCATGACTGGCACCTGAGCCTTTGCATTAGAATTGTCTTGTGGTGCTTCAGCATTTCCCAGATCTAAATTTTATATTTTTTTCATATTTGACTCAGTAACTCTTTGACCCTCCAACAAGTGAAAACACATTTGAAGAACCTTTCTGATTATTTGGAATATTTGAACATTTGGTGTACAAGTTCAGCTCTCTTTTCTGTGTGTGGCCTTCCTAAAATATTCTTTTATCTTCTTGCTCGCTTACTTGAGGGGTGATCAGAAGCAGCTAAATTGTCCATCTGCTTGTCTCATTGCCCACTGATCTCTCTTGAAGAACTGTAGCAAAAGCAAAGACTGAGTCACTCTGAAAATCTTTTTCATTCAAGAGGTGTTGCAGAGATCACTCTATCCCAAAAAGTGTCGGTGAAATGTAACAAAAACCATTTTGGCTCACTGCATTATGGGATTGTCCAACTAAGGTAAAACTCTGCCACTTTAATGCAAATCCATTGACTCTGAGGCACTCAGAACAGTGCAAATGAATAGAATTCAGTTTATGAAGGGATGTGTGAGGTTAAGGTCACATGAAGAAGTACATGAAAACACTTCATCATTCCCTCTCCTTGTACTTTCACAGTGCTACTCAATGATTTGCACCACTGAGCACCAAAGCAGGCTGCTAGTGTCTCTAGACAAGGCTGGCTGATGATTACCCTGTGAAATGACATTAAACTGGTGAAGCATTTTAGTGCTTATGGGATTGGCCAAGGAATGCCATACTTTACTCCTGCTGCTAATTTCTCTTCTCTTTAGTCATCTTTCCTCCAGTTTTCATGAAGAAAAAGCTCTATTCAGCCATTGCAGATAAGATTAGACAGACCTTCAAGGCAAGATGGGAAGGACATTTTAGACTGGTCCCCATTTATCACAGCAGTTCAGTACCTGTGATCCAGGACCAGGTCCATTACATCAGTTCGAGTCATAGCTCTCTCTTGTTGCTTTTGGTTTGGTTTGGCTTCATTTTGTTTTGTATAAACATGCTCAGTTTCTTCTGCAGCTGCATCTTTCTCCTTTCCAATTCTTACTACAGATTTTCCTGGCAGGAAGCTACACAATCATGTCCCCAACCAAGTGCTTTCAATGTCATAGTGCCACCAAGGTCAGGAACTCTTGGGTTTTCCCTGCTAGCACTAACCAGTACCTGCTACTGATACAGAAAAATGTAAAAAAACCCACGGAGAAACAGTAAAGCAAACTGAAAATACATCTTAAATGAAGCAGCTCTCTCCATCTTCTAGAGGGAGGTTTGCAATAGCTCCTGACTTCACTCTTGCTGTTATCAATATTGCTAGTTTGACTAGTTTGTTAGTCTTTTGACCCTCTAAGCTGTCTTTTTAACTGCTAGAGGTGACATAAGCCACACTGGGACAAGTTGCTGCAGTGACACAGGATGCAGAAATTATTTGGGTTTCCCCCTGCTTCTGCCTGCAGCAGCTGGAAAGGTGCGTGTGGTCCTTTGGCCTCACCCAACCCTGCCTGGCTGCTCCCCCCACCTGCAACAGGGCTGTGGGAGCCTCCATCACAGCTGATGAATGTATTATTGCTACTGATGATAAGATAGATCATGCTTATGAGTCATATTGGCCTTTAATATCTGCAAGCCAGAGAAAAGAAAACTGCATTAATTTATATTCATTAAAATAAATTAACAGAGCAGAGCCCTGCAGTCCTTTGCATCCTTCTCTGAAGCACTGACAGCAGCAGTCTGCACTAGGAGAATGGCAGGAGATGCCCAGGAAAAGCAAGCAAACTAACCAGCCACCTCTGGCCCTCCTGGGCTGGCCTTTGGTTTGCTTTCCAAACAGAAATATTCCTCAGTGTATCCAAGGAGGTGTAGCCCATGTGCTCCTTGCTTCAGGATTTATATGCATGTGTGTGTGTGTGTGCGTGGACGTACTGGTTCTTCCGTAGCTGCTCCATGGTGCAAAGGGGCCAGTGGGAATATGGGGCAAGAAATCATCCCTGTTCCATGTTTAGCCAGGACAAGGCAGGAGGCAAAGTGAGGCCTATTCCCACGTGCTTTTTTCCAAGCTTCAGGAGAGTCATATGAATCTGCCTTTTCCATCACTTGAACAATAAACTTTGACCTGTTGTTGAAGTCTCATTATGAACATCTGTGCTCTGTCAGGACATGTACACACTCATATTTTCTAATAGGCACAAATAATACTGATGCACCACTTGAATTAACCCATATTTTCTGGCACATAAAAAAAATAAGACTAAAAACCCACAAAAGTCAAATTCCATGGAGTTTCTTAGAACTTCATAATTATATATCTGTAGTTGTTTATATATAAGAACAAAAGCCAACTAATAAATGTCCCAGTTTCTTCCCAGTGAGAGTTCAGCTCTTCATTTACCTTCAGACAGGGAAGCATCAAAGGCTGAACTTGGCTTTTGTGGGTTCCTCAACACTTCTGTGCTCAAAACTGATCTCAAATGAAGCTTCCAGGTATATGTCTCTCCCTGCTTACCAGTTGCTGTGTGGCATCTTCCATGTCTCATTGGTATATTTAGGTGCAACATATATTTTTTCAAAACTTTCAATCCATAGTGTATAACTGAAGTGTTTGGCTCCAGTATGTGTACATGGTAGTAAAATCACTAGCCTGGGGGAGGCGTAACACATTAACGACTTTAGAAATGTTGCTTAAACTCCAGTACTGATCAAAGAGACCAAAATAGATTGTTATTCTTCTAATAGCCATGTGGTAACCAAAATGAAATCAATTTGATGAAGATAATTAGGCTCCCATCTCCATCACCACATACTTAGTACAATTAGGTGGAATGAAATTCTCCTGCTAACAGTATGATACCTTTAGCACAGACTAAAACACTTCAACAACACCAGCCAGGAAACACTTACTGAAACAACTGTTTTGAAAATAAGACACTGTTGGTTTATCAGAATCTGAATGCTCCAGGAGTCTCCATACCACACACATAGGTCCTGGGCAGACCTCACAGATCAGTACTGTCAGAGGCCTCCCCTGGAACCAAGGACGTAATTTTAGGACCTGGGCTGTTGGACAGGTAGAGTGATGTCCTGAATCTCCCTCAGAAGGCTCCTTCTGTCCCTGCAGGGTAGTGGAGATGGAGCCCACCCCTGGGGCACATCTGCTCACTCCCTGTAGTGGGACCATTGAGCTGCACAGACATCCCAGTGAGTGGGGTCGGTGGCTTTAAGGTTACTCTGCTCTTCTGGCCAAGCAGGGAGGTTTGGGGCAGAAAGGTGGCTGCTCCCAGAGGGGAGGAGGCTGAGGATCTGGATTCTCCCCAGGCAGTAGCCTTTTCCACCAGCTGGGATGTTTGCAGACTCTATACTCTGTGTCTCCATAGGCCAAGCCTAAAACAATTATTTTCTTCTCGCTGAGACTCCTTTATATCAGCTTGGTGCTGAGCAAAAAGAACAAATTAAATCTTTGCAGAATAATTAAAAAAAAAGACCTTCTTCCCTTTCTGAGTTGACTGGGTTCAGCATTCCTCTTTGCATCAGATTGACAAGCAGAACACATTACTGTCCATGCTAATCAAATAATGGGAAAACTGATTTGTTAACATATGTGTTTACAAGTGGACAAACTGCATTTCCAGTTTTCTAAAAATTAAAATATCCCATTTGTAAATATTCAGCTGATATTATTTTAATTTATTCCAAATGTTTGAAAACTTCAATAATTGCATAGCTTTTAGCAGAAATGACCCATATCTTTTTAGTGCAGACCTTCAGCCACACAATAACTGCTGTCAGCAGTTTGAAACAGAGCTGAAGATTAAGTGACTTAGGAACCTAAGACTGATTTTTGGTCAAAGCTTTTGAAAACTGCTCTCAAAGTTTTATTCCCCATCTTTCAATAAACAAGATATTTTTGTTCCTGACATCATCCTGCCACTAGAAATATAAGTCTCTGTGTTTGCTCAGATTTTAAAATCCTACACAGTGTCCATATCTTAAAAGCCAACTTTCCAACAGAAAACAATTCACTGCAACATTTCTATGCCATTTTTCTCTTCAGATTTTCAAAAAGACCCTTTACAGAGCCATAGTTCTGTGTGGTGTAGAAAATTTTGACACAGGTTTTCCAACAACATCCATCAACATCAGAGTGAGAAGGATTTTATAGATGCAGAAAAGAGGCCCAGCAAAGTTTCTATCTGAAATGAAAACTATTTTATGTGCTTTTCTCTTCCAGGTGCCTCCCCCTTTGTTGCACTCAGAGTCCTCCCCATAGGGACATTTTGGGCAAAAGTGAATTATGTGTCCATGTCTCAAATTTTCAGAGTAGGTCTGGCTTCTGTGGAAAGCTTTTGAGGTCATGCTAATGGACACCAGTAGTAGAGAAAGCCATGGAGAAAGGAAAAGAGCAGCACCAAGGTACCAGTCCCACCCAATGTGGGTGGAAATAGGCCCCACATCTCCTGATCTGCAGGTAGGGACTGGAGACTGAAGATGATATTACTCCTTGTAGAACTGAACCTCTTAGATGCCTCTCCTGTCCTCACAAAGAACTATGGATTACTCCTCTCATGATGCACACAACGAAAAAATTAATATGATAAAAATCCATCTAAAGCTATGAAATATGAAGACACCATATCTGGCTCAATAAAGTCCTGCTACTGGAGTCTGGAACAGTAACCTTGAGAAATATCGCTGCCTGTTATTCCTGTTTTTTCCCTCTTCTCTAAGGTCATTCTTTGTCTGTTGTCAATGGGGTAATTGGAGGGATGCTGGCCCAATAAAGTAATTCCGTAAGGTTTTTATATTAATCTTGTGGATCAGGATCAAAGCAGGTATCCTTTTGGGCTTATTCTGGCTTATTTGATGGTTCTTGTAATTTTTTAGACCTTGGTAGACCTTGAGGCTCTTCCTCTGCGATTTTTTTCGGGTGGAGTTACTGGTCTCTGTTGCAAGTGGAAAATAACCTCAACCAGAAGCTGAGGACCACAGCTTATATGCAAGGCACTATGCATATCCACCATAAGTACATCAGGAATGAAGGCTGTAAAACAATTAGACCCCAAAAAAAGTGATCAAAATCTCCAAGAAGAAACCGCATGAATTATTCCTGTGCTTAATCACAGTCTCTGCTATTCTCAGAGGAAATACAATGATGAATAAGCAGAGCAAATGATCAAAATTCTTGTGTAATGAGCCCTGTGTTAATTGTCCCACTGTCTATTGAAACACAAAAGGTACTAATGAAGCACGCAGTCTCATCATCCCCAGAATGACTTTCTTTAGGCCTCAGTCTAAAAGTTATGTATCCACGAGAAACTATGGGATACAAGGAGCTCCAGTAAAAAGACCTCGCACCTGAAAGTTAAATGTCCTTCCATGGACTCAACAGAGTCAACTGACTCAAAAACAGACTGAACTGCCAGCACACTGTCAGACAAGGGCCAAAAGTATGAGGCAAACCTCTGCCATGTCCCAGGTTTCACCGTGGTGCTCAATGCCCCCAGTCCCTTCCCACCCATCACCCCCTTGTCACCTTGCAGGCCACAGTCATTCAAGCTTTCACAGCAGGAGGAGAGAGAAAGGCTGGATTTTTCCTGTTGCAGTGGAAGAAGTTGTTACCACTGGAGTCCTGGGAGAGTTGTTGCTGGCTGTTAGATAACAGGATTTAGAAGTTACCCATCCAACTGAGTAAATTAGCTGTGATACAGACACACACACCCCTTGAGAAGCTCACCAGCGTTACCAGAACCATAGACCCAGGCAAGAGAGGAGCATGGACTTTCAGAGCAGAGGTTGGGTATCAGAGGTTCTGGCAATGCTGAGTGTTTGCTATTTATTCACCATGAAGGGGTGAGGGCAGGGGGCATCTGGAGTTTCCCTGGATCTGAATGAAAGTTACTTTTGTCATCTGAAATGAAACTCATTCTGACTTAGAATTCCTTAATAAACCAATTATTATTTTATACCACCTCTGGTTCTCCAGCCATATGCCCAAAACCACACAACCAAACCTTTGTATTTTTCCACATCACAGATTCAAGCTACAGCGAGAGCTTGCGGCAACAAAGAGGACATGGGAGGCCCATGTGGCCATCTGTGCATACAGCAGGTCATGGGATGGACACACAAACCCATCCCCTCAAAGCACAGTGCACTGGAATTGGATCTAGAGGAGCTGCCTGGGAAGACTCAGCTGTCTCCTGTTAGCAACAAGCAGTAAAAACTCTTACCCTGCTACCTTCCTTTAAAACACTTTGAGATCCCAATATTAAAAGGTACTTCAAATGCAAAGAAATTTTGCTTATAAAGTATTTAAGGCACAACCGTCCAGCTCACAGAACTCATTTCAAACAAATGAACAACCTTTGAAAACATTTTATGGACATTATTTCCTCTCCAACTGAACATCATCACTTGAATTTAGTCTTATGTTATGGTCTGATTATTCTCAGAAAGAATTAAATTGGAGGAGGGAAGAAGTGAAGGTATTCCCTGGAAATCCTTTCATTTTATTAAAGCCTCTGTTATTGCTTGTGTTGTGTTTGTTCAAACCACTTGTCAAAATTTCATTACCCCAATTTAAAACAGTAGCACTATGTGTAAACGTGGTTATGACTGAAAATGAAGGTACCCTGCAATATTACCCAGGAGAGTAGAATACACTGCTTTTCTAGGCTGAGCTCTGAGAAAATAGGCTACAAATAGCACACACATCAAATATCATGCTATGAAGCAGTGTTAATGTGCTAAAAGAGAATTTACTGCCCAAAACATTAGTGAGTCAGCTAGGAATTACTTTTTTTAAACCAGAAATGACCAACACTAATCAGTACAGAATTGATCAAATGCCATTGATCATTAAGGGCCAAGAGCAAGCCTGATCTTCTACGAGGTTAACTAGCAGAAGCAACTTCTTTAAAAGAGCTTGTAATGTAAGACTTGTTAAGAAATCAGACCCAAAATGCACTGGACCAACAAGTCATGTCACCTGCCCGATGGCATTGCTGGCACAGATCACATGAGGACAGGAGGTTTTGTCTCCGGGGGGATGAGAAAGGGTACAGTCCAGTTTATTAAAAGGCAGAAGCAGAGCACACACAAAACCCAAAATATTTAAGAGCAGATGGTAAGCTGTCTGCCCAGGGATGGCTCTCAGGAGCAGAGCTCTGCATCTTCCCTCTGTGTGGTCACTCAGGTGAGATCTGCAATGGGGAGGCTCAAGCAAAGGCATCACCTTGGGCTGATGACCAGGGCTGGGTAGAGGAGTGGTGGTCCTGTACCAGCTCCTGAGTAACACACATGGGAATACCATAATGTGAACTTTATTATGGTCAAGCTCTGTGCTCTAAGAGGGTCTCATGTCATTGCTGAAACAATGTGACAACACCGCAAACGTTGACATCATATGAAATGCTTCATGAAAAGTTTTGGAACTCAGAAACTGGGAAAAGAACACTTCAGAGAAATGTTTTGAAAAGCCTAAATACTTTAGCTCTGGCCAGTCTGAAATAAAAATATTGCTGCACATTTTCAAAATATACTAGATATTCATAATTGATCTCTGCAGGCCAAGGTTTATATTTCTTTAATAATCCTATGCTTCAAGACAAACATTTAACTTAGGTTTGATGCACAGATAGACAAAGTTAAACTCCTTCTTGGGATGATGTGCATTTCAGTGTTATTATTCATCTCCAGCAACTGTGTGTTCTTGGTATCAATCAAAAGCAGATTTCATGACTACAATTCTACTGTGCCCATGCATTTCATCAAGTTTAATTCCCATTCCACATAATTACTGAGTCTGTTATCATTCTTTCTCTGTAGGAACAAATCATCTGTATTAACCACTTACTAGAACTGTATATATAATTATTCCAGTTATTTAAAATATACTGGAAAAGCGTGCCAGCACAAAGGTAACTGATGTGAAATTCAGAACAAAATACAACAATCAGAGCACAGCCGAGTGTTTCATTCCCACCTTGTGACTTAAATATGCATACTTCTACATTCTGTTATAGTTTTTGTTATTGAAATATGCTGGAGCCTGGTGCTGGTGTCAATAGGAAACATCCCTCCTGAATCACCTGAATTCAGCACTGAACTCCTGTGATATTAGTTTGGCCCCATTTCAGAAGGTCAGCCCTGCTTAGCATGTAGTTAAATTGATGTTTGAACACTGGTCAATGAAATTGAATATTTTATGGACTTCTTGTGGCAAAATCATAGGATTTATATAAAACTGAGAAATAAAACTCTTGGGAAGGAACTAGGGCAAGTTACACCACAAGGGAAGGTGGCAGTGCTGAAAGTAAGGATGGCAGGAAAGCAATCCCACTGATAATGGCATAGTCCCACATCCCTGAGCAAGGAGAGTCAAGCAGCTCTGAAACAAGGAACAGCCACAGAACAGCAATTGTTGGGCAAGTCCATGGTGATGAGACAGGCCCATGTCCAAATCAGGAAGACAGGTCTTTGGGTCAGGTTAGGTAAGGATCAAGGGTGAGGGAGTGAGCTTAATGCAACTCCTGACCCAATGGGTCCATCACTTATGGATCAGGTTCTCATAACTCTTTCTCACAACTGAACCGTTTTCCAAGACATCCCATCTGAAGTCACCTCTGCATCATACCTAAGCCATCCCTGAGCAGCCAGACCCTGTCAATCTTTAACACAGACAACAGACTGGGCTCCAGAGGTTATAATCATTTTGTCTGGAAGCACAGCTGGGGGCATCACTCTTTATAACAGACTAATATTCAGAAATAAGCATCTACTGGAGGAAATTTACCAAGTGCCCTTAGCACCCTCCTTGCCAGGTCCTGCCAGCACACTCTGATCCCCATCTCCCTACACCCAGCTGCAAAGTTGGGTCTTTCCAAACAACATCATCCTTATAAAACCAGAGGTCAAAATGTCATTTACCCTCAACACAAAATATCACCTGTCTTCTCTTGTCTGCCTGAAACCAGGAAGGAGAACACTCAGTCCTGCCCAGCACAGGCATTTCTAGCACAAGCTGAGTCACTCTTTAGACCCTTGTCCACTGGGTGTCCAGGACAGGCAGCAATGGAGTCAACAGAGATTCCATAGATACCACTGGGAACCATTTATTGGCCTTCACCTCTCTGAGAGGTGAAAACCTACTGACAGGAGACTGCTTATGATCTACTAGCTTATATTTTGCTCTTTTTAGAAGCTTTGCATGAGTTGTCACTCAGAGGAGCACAAAATAGGCCTAATGACTGTACTCCAAATTTTCTAAGGCACTTGTGAGGTCTGTAATCTATAAAAAAAAAATGCGTGATAGTGTAGGTTAATAGAGTGGCTGCCATTTAGCCTGGGCCTGGGACTAATTTGTAGCTTTTTACCAAGCTGGTGAGAGGCTTAGAGAATGTCATACCAGGAGCAGCCGAGTGAACTGGGCATGTTTAATTTGGAAAAGAGGAAACTGGGGGGGAGACCACATTGCCCTCCACAACTACCTGAAAGGAGGCTGTAGGGAGTGGGTGTTGGCCTCTTCTCCCGAGTGAATAATGACAGGACCAGAACAAATGGTCTGAAGCTGCACCAGGGGAGGCAGATTAGGTATTAGAAATAATTTCTTTACTGAAAGAGTGGTCAGGCACTGGAACAGCCTGCCAAGGGAGGTGGTAAAATCATCATTCCTGGAGGTATTCAAAAACTGTGCAGAGGCAGTTCAGGACATGCTCTAGTGGCCGAGATTGTAGGGGGTTTGTTGTGTGGTTCTGTTTTGTTTGGGGTTTTTTGAAGTGGTTTTGGTTGGGTTTTTGGTTTTTTTGTTCGTTTGGTTTTTGGTTTTTCACTTTTTGAGTGTGTGTATGGTTGGACTCGGAGATCTCAGAGGTCCTTTCCAACCACGATGATTCTGTGTCTCTGTGTGATAAACACAGACCTAGCTCACAGAGAAGAAATTAAGTATATGAAGGGTGAAAAAAAGGAAATTATCGCAGGTAGATACTCTGGTTTTTAAACCACCTTCCTTTGCTAGGAAAACCATGGTAGCTTCCTCTACTTCAGAACTGCCATTTTGCTGAAAATTTATATTTTGCTATAGTGGAAAGAGATGTAAAAATAAGAGAGGCTTTTGAACTTGACTTGGTGACTTTGCAAATATCTCACATAGCACTCCCAGTTACTCCTCAGTCTCTAGGAACAAGATGCCAGCTTAAAACTTCGCATATATACCTACAGAATATATGTGGGAATTTATCTTCTCTGATATTCACCTTCCACAAGCTACACAAGCTGGGCATGGGTACCTCTGGCCATCATGATGCCTCCTTTATGGAGGTGGCTGGAGGGAGGTGAGATGAACTCTGTTAAGACAGCATCATCACAGCCCCTGGCTGGCACATCCTGTCAGCTCAGCCCAGGTCCCCAGGGCCAGACCAGAGGCATCCTGACTCTGGGGTGGATTGGGCCACTCAGGGAGCACCCAGCAGTGCAGTGCAGGCAGGAACAGGGCTGTTTCCCTGATTATTCTGTGATAATGACCATTTAGAGCTGGGATGAAAGGGAGCTGCAGGCATGGCAGTGAGGGAGGCGGGGGGAGCGCTGGTTACATTCAGCTGCTGCTCCTCTTGCTGCTGGCTGAATGTTCAGGAGTTTATCCTGTTTATGGAATTACAAAGGAAGAACTTGGCAGAATAGACAGCATGAAACAAAATTGGTCCATAAGTTTACAGGGCAAGGTTTAATGAACTCTCAGAGTCCGTGGAGGGTACCAGTGCCTTAGGGGCTAAACATGTTGTTTACTGCTCCACCAGCTCCCTGTTAGTTAGAGTTTATACATGCTCTGGCCAACCAAAATAAGGGTTTGTTAGTATTTTAATTGTTCTAATTCAGGAGAAGGCTGGGCTGGTTTTTTTCAGGTTGGGTTTTTTTTTGAGATTGACTGGGTACCAAAGACAGTATTAAAGAAAATCTCAAATTACATGATGCTTTCCACCTACATATCGCTTTTACAAGCAGAGTTTGGGCTATCTGAATATACCTAAGCATCAGGTTAATTTCTTTCTGAAGGGAAAAGAAGAGATTTTTGGCTAGATTGAAAAAGATGTTTTGGTTTACTTCAAATTCCTCATTTTATTCAGGGATCTTTTTGCTGCTTAGATAAAAGAATCAAAGAAAACCACATGTTGCTTCAACATAACAAAGCTTTTCAGGGGTAGAAATTATTTGATGGTTTTGCAAACTATGTTGGTCAACCACAACAGGTAGTTTTGGGTGGTGAATTATTTCTCAAAGTAATATTACCTAAAAGGCAGCAAAGAGAAAGACCTCATGTCATCCTTGAAATAAAATATATTCTTAAATAAAATACTCATTTTTAAATGAGTAACAACAAATACCTTGGAGATGTTTTCACCCATGGACTTGTGATATTAACCTCTGACCAAACAATTTGAAGAAAAAAAATCCTGAGAAAAATCCAAGTCATGCTGCTTTGTTTTGTGTGTAACCACAATGCCCGGGTACATGCTATGTCCAGGCTGCTTTACCTGTTTGCATGTTTCCAACTGCAAGGGCTCCTGAGGTAAATTGCTTGATTCCAGCCGGTGCCAGGCACAGAGGGACTTGTTGGAGGTGTTGAAATTACCACCCCTTAAAGGAGATTTTTGTCACCAGCTGACCCCATGTGTTCAGCTGAGCACACAAGGCTTTCCTGCTGGAGGGATCTCACCTCATTCCATTATGAACATGTACAGATAATATTTCTTTGGATGAGGCTCTTCCCATGTAAATCAGGATGGTTTTAATCAACTGTTTTTTGCAGCTGAGAGCTGCTACACATTTCTATGAAATAAAGAACCTTAACTACTCTGGTATTTTGCAGAGAACGTGCCAACTGAGGGAACTGGAATTTTTAATATGGTTTGTTCTCCCTGGATAGAGGATTGCCCTTAGGAGAGGTCTGTGCTAAATAGGACCTCCTTAGGGAGCCCCAGCCCACCAGGTGAGGGGACCACTGCCCTTGCTGTCCTCAGGCAGGTTAGGGACCCTGAATCATCTCAGCATCTCAGCTTAGCTGCAGGCACTTCCAGAGGGAAAAAGGAGCTCTCTGGCAGGTTTTACAGGCCAAGTTTTACAGGCAGGACTGTCACTGTGCCACTGTGACACAGCATCAGTGAGCAGTGACCAAGCCACGAGCTCCACATCTGACCCTTTCTGAAGTTTGCAATGCAGCCCCAAGGAACAAAGTGCCCACTCCAGACCAATGTTAGCTTGATACAAGGAAGGCCCAGGCCCTTCTATCCACCTGCCAAAATAAAACCCCACTTTAGTAACTCTGAGGAGAGAGTTGTGCTCCTGATCTATGAGAAACTAAAGGGTACAGAAGAGTTGGATTAAACACTCTGCCTGATTAGCTAAAGCTATTTATTATCTTTAAAAAATAATAAAAAAACAAGCTCAGATTTCTCTTTCCTACATGCTACAGATTTTCTCTTCTCTGTGCACTCACAGCAAGAATCAGCTCCCTTGCACCTGGGTTGAGCTGAACCATGGAGTTATCTTGGCACCTGGTTCAATCACCACCTCAGCCCACCCACCACCACCCTGTCCCACCAGCAGCACAAGGCAAGCACCAGTCTAGAGCCCCCAACTCATCGACACGGAGGCCAGGGGAAATCCTGGGCTTGATGGCTTTCCCTAGGGTCCTCAGGGAAGACCCATCCATTGTATGGTTTAAAAGTATGGCCATACAATAGAGTGTCACTAATATTTGTTTTGGAGGCAGTTGCACATTGGTGTTAGCTGGCTGTTTGCATCTACTGCTGGACAGGCATCTAGGGATTGTTTTATTCTCTAAGATTCACTTTTGGGCATTCAGTGTGCACAGTTCCACCCAGACCAGCACATTAAGCTGGAACACATCCCATGCTACAAACCTGCGTAGTGAAAATCTAGCCCTGCAGAGCAACATTCTGTATTTAATTAAAATTATATTAAATGAGGCTTCCATGCCTTTAAACAGAAGAACTCTACTTGGACTTTTACCTTTTTCTAACTGTTAATGGAAGAGGACCAGGTGAGCCAGGAGAAGGGAGGCTCTTCCATCACCACATCTGAAAATATGCAGCATTTGTAGTTGTTTTAAAATATTTTGTTGCTAGCATTTTTCAAAGCAAAATACCACCACTGCGCTGACAAACTAATTATATTCCCTTACAATGTCCTACAGGCACATGAATTATGAACCAACAGAGTTTTGCCCAACTCCTCAGACAAACTGAACATACCTAATTTTATTTTTTTGCCTGTCTGCATATGTTGGCGTGCCCTCTGCTGGCACTTATTCCTAACAACACTTTGCCTTGTGCTCAAACCTCTCTTGCTGGGAAATACCTGGGGCCAGCAGCTCTGCTCACACAGCGTTTTGGGTAAATGGAGGAGAAAAAAAAATTTCTGGGAGGGAAAAGGTGGGAAGGCAGGTGTTTTATCAACAGAGCAGAACTTCAGTAGAGCTGTGAGATGAGGAGATGTCTCATGCAGATGCTGGAACCTATGGTGGAGACTCCAGGAAGGTGGAGGCTTCTGGAGGTGGTGGTCCCAAGTGTGCCCACTCACCTGCTCATCAATGAGTCTTTGATGTAGGTAGGAGAGATGGCTTGGTGGCTACCAGGGACTGACAACCACCATCTTATGGCACAACTCAAGCACATTGTGCTGTCCTGCCACAAAAACCTCTTCCCTGCAGTATTTACATTGTTTGGTGCTGATTTACACTTTGAAAATCAGCTTAGAATGATAAGCACAAAAAATTAACAATTCTGCCTTGCATATTAATGTTTAAAAAATTGTTGCTCCAGGGGCAGTGTCAGAGACTTCCTTGTTTAACATCTTTTACATGCATGTGGATTCCTGAAAAGATGTTCATATTTTTTCCATTTAAAAGAACCAGGAAGTATATGGGCTGGAAACTGTAATCTTTTCCCTGTAGAACCATTCCTAATGAAGAAGGAAAGATTTGTTTTCTTCCCATATAGGAAAAAGGATCTGTGTCTTCTCTCAGATACACTGTGTAATGCTGGTGTTGTTCATGGAGATACATTGCTATAAAACTGGTGTCAGAGGGAAGAGATGGGGAAAAATGGTGCAGCCCTGTAGCAGTGCTCTTGGCCCACAGCACATTTTCAGTGTAAATGCCTTGGACAAGAGTTATTCTTGACACATCTGTGAAGGGCAGAACACTCAGTGAGCACAGGACACTGTCCCAGAGCTTGCAGCTTTCTGAGGGCCAGGGCTCACCTGCAAGTCTGGCAATGCTGTGGTATCTCATGGACCCACGAAACAAAGGACAAGCCCCAGCACCTCAAATCTCACCAGCCCGGGTAGTCAGATCCCCTGGGCCAAGAAGTTTCCCTCATAAGCTATTGGGTGCTAAACCACCACTGGTCCCACCTCCCCAGACCAGACCCATATTTTCACCAGCTGCTGGAGGTCTCATGACCAATCCCTTTCTTTGCTGCACCATGGGAAGCACCAAGACCCACAGAACCAGTGATGCAGAGCCTGTTCTGGAGGCTCCATCTCACCAGACACCATTCAAACACTCAACAAGGAGTTGTCCCTGCCCAAGAATTTATTATGTAAGAGAAGATGACTACAGGCAAAATAGAGGCAGGAGGCAGGAACAGTCAGCAGCAGCACTTTGACTATGTTTGGGCTATGCTGCCTCTGACCCCGCCTGGGGGAACAACCTGCCCACTGCACTTGCAGAAAAATCCCTCCATGATGCTCACCATATATTTTTGTAAATTACCTAGTTGATTGGCAGTTTCTTCGAGTAAAATAATGCAAATTTGGCGGAACTACAGGACTAAAAATATACACCTTGACAGGGCTCCACCAAGCTCAGATGGACTCACGCAGTGGTTTGGCTCATAGGCTCAAGGTCTGCACTTCCATTTTGACACCATTTTTTCCAGCAGGAGCTCTGTAACTTTTTGGCAAGACTGCAAATGTTTAGAGGTCATTTGTTCTGTTGCATCTGGAGAAGAGGAGATAACTTTAAATACTTGTAATCAGCTTATTAACAAAGTGGATCAGAAGTTAGATACCATTTCTCCCATGATTTTGTACTTGTAAACTTCAGGAAAATAGGATAGAGGGAAAATCAAAAGGATATTTACTAAAGATCAAGAACAAATTAAGCCGGATTAAAATAACTCTGCATGTTATTGAGTACAACAAGGCTTTGTTGCAAGGTGGAATGGACGTCCAGATAAAATAATCTTTTTGGCCTTCAGTATGGGAAAATAAATACAAAGGCTCCTGACAGAGCACTTTGGTTGTGGTATCACAGAAGCTGCTTAGGGAAAAGCCTGACATGGACTTGTTCCTGTGTTTGGCTTTGCCTTTCTCTGTCCCCTCAAGTCACTTTGAGACAGGAATAAGCTGAAGGGGGGAAAAAAATTTCCTTTTTTGGTAGAAGGAAGAGGAGAGTGGAAGGGGACATCTCAGTGGCTGTGGTTTTCCAGTGGAAGAGCAGAAATATATTTCTACATAATCACCTAGGAAGTTCTAGGTGGTTCAAGGTAATAACTCAAATGAACAGATGAGACTCTCCAAACACTGGATAACTGAAGGCTCACTGAGGTCAGCAGCGCTGCATGGAGGGATGAGGTTTGAAGGAAACACAGCACGTTTGGATACTTAAGAGCCCAACCAATAAAATATTTATAGATATTTAACATTAAACATAGTGTTTCTAGAGCACTGGAATGATGAGCAGCAGTACTGAAAACACAGTATCCTGCTGGGGAGGCCTCATCCCCAGTGAGATCTCTAGATGAGATGCTCACTCTTTTGGCAAAGCCTCTTGTAATCAGTAATAGGAAAAGTGGCTGTTCTGGTAAGGAGAATAGTATCCCAGTTTTTCTTTAACTTCAGTTATAAAAAAACCTTCTAGGAGTTTGTGGAAGTGGGTCTTTTTTAAGAACTGTCCTGATTTCTCAACCTGTGAAAACACCAGTCTGAGTCTGCCTGAAGTGAGACTGACACCTACAGCCTCAGCTGAGTCCTCCTCAAACACTCGTGTGCTCCTGTCCCTGGCTGTCTCTGTGCCAAATCACACCAGCTCCTGCAGAAGAAAATTGGCAGAAGTATAATGTCACCTTCCCTGTCCTTCCTTCTCCTCTTATCTCTCATGTGCTGATTTTATCCAGGTTTTTTTCATCTTCTAACTCCTTTGCTCACCTATCAAGCCTATCACCTTCACACCCTCTCTCCACAAGGTCCCCCTGTAGTAGCACAGGACCACCAGAGACCACTGGTGTCCCAATGGGCAACCTCAGACCCCAGCTGAGCTCATACACAGGTGACACACAAACCTGTCTCTCTCCAGATCCTTTCCCTCTGCCATAATTCTGCTCATCCTGATCTCTCCTCTGGTGATAAAAATTCAGCTGGTGATGAAGCAGAGCAGAGCTGCTTCTCTCCAAGTTCTGCCTTGCTCCTAAGCTGTCACCTTCAGAGCTCACTGGGCTTTCCTGTTTAAGCCAAACATTTGTGAGGTTTTTCGATTTGGCTGTTTGGTTTTTGGGTGTGTGTTGTTTTGGGGGTTTTTGTTTGGTTTTGTTTGGTTGTTTTGGTTTGGGTTTTTTTGGTTTTGTTTTGTGTTTTTTTATTTGGAGTTCTTTGGGCTTGATTTTGTTTTTTCACTTCCCCTGTTCAGCCAAACTAAAATGCCTAACTCAACCAGTCCCTGGCAATTACAGACACTTGTTATATTCCTAAACAAGTACTTTGGGACTGTGCTTCATTCCAATACCCTTTGCAACCCTCCCCCCCCCTTACATTCCTCCATCTTTTCCTGCCCCCACAGCTCTCACACAGCCTGGCACAGCATGAAGATCTGGTGTGAAGAGGTGGAAGGGAAAAGAGGGCACTCACTAAGGCTTGAGGAGCCTGAAAAGAGTGAAGGAGCAGCCTCTGACCCCCATGTGCATCTGTGAGCACCTGATCACTGTCCAATGGTTTCAGGTGTGGAGCAGGAGCAACCCTCATCATGCTGTGCCCACAGGACGTTTCAGCCACTACTGATGGCTTTATGCATGGTTAAGGCTTCTATAAATCATGATAACAATTATGATACTGGGTTGAATAACCCTAATATTCTGGGGGTTTTACCCATTGTGGTATTTTCCCCAATTATCTTTACCTGGTTACCTTTGTTCCCACCAGAGCAAAACTCAAGGGCTTTGGAGGGCCTTGCCTGATGATATTCTCATTTTTCCCGTGAATGCTGGTTTTATGTGGACCACAGCTGAGGCCTTGGCCCAACTAGAACTTGGTCTTAAGGTTTTTTTTTTTAATACACTCTTCATAGATGATCTGTTTATAGGCACTTCTTTTAAGACCTTGCCAGTGTGTTTTTCAAAAGAAAATACTGGTTTGACAAAATAAAGTCATTAAAAACACTCCTGCAAACACACACCTGCGTCACCGTAAGGGAGACACTACAGTTGAGCAAGAAAAGGAGAAGAAAAAAATGCAGATTTTAAAAGGGGCCCTGCCACACTGGTGCTTCTCTAACTGCAAAACCAGACTTTGCCCTGGAGGCAAACAGTGTCCAAGTATTGAGAGATGGACTCAATAATCCTTAATGGGATCCTTCCAACTTGAGATATTCCATGATTTTATGACTTAATAGAAAAGAGACTGTAAATCCTTGAATGCATTCTTAAAAACACCTCTCCCCAAAAAGAGGGACTTCTGGTCAGCAGAAGTCCTGAGGAAGGATGGTGCACAAGCTCTCCAAGAACCCATTTCTCTCACATTTCCCCCTGGTTTCTGCCACCCGCCCCTACTTGGCCCGAGTCACTTATGAAGGCAAAGCCCTTCACTTTATCTCCATGTAGCTCCATCCCTTTCTGGCACAAAAGTTACAACAGAGTTATACGTTGTTCCATTTCAGATGCAGTAATTGACATTTAAAGCCAAGACCTTGTGCTTGCACCAAGGTAAATAAATGCTGTGCACTTGAGCACTCCAAGAAGTCGTGTTTTGTCGTCAAAACCCACTTGGAGACAGAAGTCTGGACCTCTTCTCTATCACTGCCTGCTGTTACATGTGGTTTTAGACAAGATCCCCTTTGGTAGCTCATCTGCAGATGGCCATCAGTTTAAGCACTGGAGAGATCTAAGTGCAATCCTACTTATCATACAGGTGGTTTCTCAGAAATATGACACCAGTTTGAATGATGAGGACCCTAAAGGTGCATGCATTCAGGTGTGATTTCCTCACTTCTGCTCATATTGGCAGAAGAGAGTGGAGGGAGATTTTATTTTTATATACAAATATATATAAATGCATGTTCAACTGAAACTTCAGTTTGTTTGGGAAAACTTATGCCATGACTTCTGCATGGGTGAAAAGATTTAAAAGATCAGAAAGAATGTGTTATTCACTGATCAGTAAGTAGTTCCATCTGGAACTGACAGAGTGTAGTTTCAGTTTTGCAACAGTAAATTCCAGGTAGTCTTAAATAATTTGGGAGGGAAAATCTTCTCTCTGGTTTTCTTATAATTAAGTAAACCATGAATCTGTGTCCAAGAACTTTTTGGTACATTAGTTCAGAAACAACATAAAATATGTTTGAAAAATATTATATAGTTTTCAGGAACAGGCACCTAAAATGGAGTTTCTAGATCCATATTTAGGGCCATGAATCTGATTTTCCAAACTACTAACCACCTGTCAGACTGCACAGAATGCTGATGGGAGCTCAGCACTCCTGAAGGTTGCACCACTCAACAAAAGCATCCAACTTTTTGATACCCTTCTGGCAAAGCCAGTATTCACAACTTCATAAAACATGAAAGGTCAAAACAACACATCCTGCAATTATCCACACCGAAAAACAATCCTAATTAATAATGATATCATCACCCCTCCCTCTATCCTTAAACTGCTGCTGAACAGTTTTGCTTTTCCATCATTTTTCTCCCTTTTTCCTGGGACTTTCACTCTGTACTTCAATGTTTTATCATATAATCAACTTGATTTCAGTGGTGTTTGTTGTGTACTGTCAGATTTTACTCTTTACCATTGTTAGGATTGCTCATCTTACTCTATGCTCAGCAGTTACAGCCTCAGAGGACACACACTGTTCCACCAAAATACTCAGGTTCAGTTTTATGTCTCTACAAGGCTGATCTCAGTGACATAGCAGACTTAGATAAGGTTTAAAAAAATAACAAGAAAAATAAAATCATATTTCTGCCTTTATCCAAATTAAGCACAGTAGAGGAAATAAAATTCATTAAAATTAAGTGCTAAACCTGCATATGTTTAGTACATTAAACTGATTAAATTAACCAGTTATTTATTCTCCCACCAGGTAATGGTTTAGATGAAGGCACAAAATGCCACCTTTGCACAAGATTGACACCATCTATATTCTTAAGTACATATTTTGACCAAAAGTCATTGAGGCCAGCTAGAGGCAAATGTTTCATCACCAAAGCCCAAAACAATCTTTTTACTTCCTCAGGTTTGTTAGGGAGGGTGTCAAATTTTGACATCTCAACAAAGTGAAAATTTGAAGAAAAGGCCAGTTTCACCTTTCCCAGAACTAAGACCCTCCTGAAAATACAGCAGTATCTCCCTGATGTCACCCCATCCATTTAGATGCTTCCGTTTTGGCTCAGATGAAGAGATTCCATATTTAATTCAGAGATTCCATATTTAATTCAGACTAAACTAAAATAAACAAAATTAAGGCAAGCGTTCACAGCATTTTGCTTTGAAATCATGCTCATGCTTAAAATGCTGAACCTTTCCTTGTATCCTGGTCACATATTCTCAAAGGAACTGTGTAAACCAGCACATCGCCTTCTTCCAAAGCAATTGTTCATTCAAGACATTTCCAGTCCAGGAGCAATTCCCAATAAGCCACATGACCTGCTCTCACACCTTGAGTTTGTAGGATGAAGGTTGTTTGTGTGCAAGACTTGTAATCCTCTGTTAGGATTACACATCCTAGGTGTGAATGCATCAGCTACTTGAGTGACCTCAGCCCTATTACAACACTTGAAACAAAGGATCAAATACACACAATTAAAACTGGGTCTATATAAGCAGGCAAGTTTTTCCCCAAACCAAGAGTATGGAAACCAACAACCTAAAAATGCAGAGGAGATTTTGAACTTCCACCAGTTCCCAAGACAGCTTCTGGATATAAGCACATCCTGATATCCTTGTTGCCCAGAGAGGCTTGGTCTTTTCCACACAGTTTATTTCCAACTAGTTTTATCTTTTGGACATACACCTCCTGCCACCCATTCTGCTGTCTTGTCCCACCTGGCTCCCTAAGCTATCCCATCTTCATTCTAGTTTTTCATTTCCCTTTCTTTTTTTTCATGTTCCCCATCTGCAATCCAAATACTTTCATCACAAACTTGCCTCTATGTTGCTGATATGAACATATTTCTCAAATCATTTTTCAAATGCTAGGTCACCATTCCTGCCTACACCCTTAAGTTTGGACCTCTTCCCCATACTCTTCTAGTGTTTGAAATCATTGCCTACTCCTTTCTCTTTATGAGTTGCTCCTTTGCTTATGGGTTGTTCTCAATTGCTTATTCCTTACTCCTCAGGTCACCTACAACATCACTGCATCTAGTTTCTCTCCTCTGTTAAAGGGAACAGACTTGATTCAGCCTTCAGTAATCCCAACCATTAATGCATAAAGCCTTCAGGAAATTGCATGATTATAAATTTGCAACTGACCAACTGAAAAAAAAAAAAAAGAAAAAACAACAATAAAACCACCACAAACAACAACAACAACAAAACACAAACACAAACAACCAAAAATAAAATCAAGATGCAGATTCACATCAAAGTCAGCTCCTAACAACAGCACAGGGCTGACTGGAAGATGGTCTCATTTCCTCAAGCTGCACACAAGGTTTTCTTCTCATCGGTGGTGTTCTCAGAAATAAACACACAATTGCATTTGTTCTACCCTGGGGAGAGGAGGGAGATGACAAATACAAGTGGGAGCAGGGAACCACACAAAAGCAGTACTAAATTTTAAAGCAAATACCAACTATGGCAAGTTTTTGTGGAAGCAAGGGGAACTGTGCAGTTAGCAGCAGCTGGAAATGGGGCTTCAAGTAGCGCCAGGCAGCATGATTAATTAGCAGTGCTGCCTTTCCAGGGTGTAGCAGGCACCAGCCAGGCTGAAAAACAGTTTCCATTTTCAAAATAATTCCTGCCAATTTTTTGTTGGTGTTTTTTTTTTTTTTTACTTCTTAGCTCCCTTCTATTTGTACATGCCAACACACATTTTGCACTGATTCCATTTAGAGGAAAGTCTGAATGCTTAAATTCTATGTTTAGCACTGAACTACCCTTGAGAAAGCCCCCCAAATTATCCAAAGATCTTAAACCGCTAATTTCAGGCACTTGGGTCAAATGCTGCAAATAATCACCAGCCTCACCTCTTGACCACAGAGAAATACCACATCCTGGTACTAGTGAATAAAACACAGACAAGCAGTATCCACAGCAAAGCTGCAAAACCCCACACTTCTCCAGTGGGATGCCTCTCCCACTCGCTGGTACATTTTCACTAGGTTTTAGTCTGAATTAAATGGGATTTTCTCTGTAAGCTCCTACAAATTACTTATGTTCTGAAAGCTATGACCTGTGGGAATTAGAAAAGGTAACAGCACTACTTAAAAATAAAATATCAGAAGCCTGAATAATTTTTCTGTGTTGTACTTTGGTCTCAACGGAGCATTAAATAAAATTTCTGTGCCAGTTTAAGGAGCACACCATGCTGCATGACAGAGTGGTTCTCCTGCAGCTCTTCTTCAGGTAACAGCACAGATATCCTACTGAAACCACATTTTGTCCATGGTGTTAGCTCACAGTCTATAAAATATTCAACTGGGCTTCACCACAGACTCATCTTCAAATGCCCCCAAAATACAAACAGAATTGGCCTTTGTAAAGGGTGTGTAACTTGGGTCATTAGAAGATGTAAGGAGATTACAACCATCAGATGTTTAAATCAGTTGCAGTGAGCCCTGACTTGGTTTAAAACCCTCAATTAAAATCAACTAAAAAGGAGGGTTTGGCACATGATCTCAATCCATCCTTCACATGAGTTATGCCACCTAGTAACTCTGGTCTTTTATTTCTGGTCTGTGTCACCAGCAACACTGATTACAAATAGTTTTCCAGGGCACTAGCACTTGAGAACTGGCAATGTGGCAATAAGGGATCCTGAAGCACACAGCAGAAAACCACAGCATGCATAAAGCCATGTTCTGCTCTCAGGTACTGCTGGGCAATGCTCTGCCTAGGCAACCAAAGCCCAGTGCCAGGGCTTACTACCACACTGAGCTCTTTGGGATTTATTTCAAATGAGCAAAGCTTGCTGGTTTAAATAAAATGGGTGAAACAAGCAAACAACCTTTACCTTAGCCAACAGAAAAAATAATGGTGGGGTTCTCCCACCAGAGAAGTTTTGCAATATTTTTGCTGTATTCTAAGCATTTAAAAACTTGGATTTCATTTAAAGAATCAATTTAGAGACAACTCTGAAAAGTTACGTGGAGACTTTTGAATAACCTAATAACAAAAATTACAGTATTTTATCCATACAAACCTGGGGAAGACGGTATAAATGCAGGTCTGAGCACCTGTACAGCCTATATATTCTACTGGCAACATGACCACTTATTTGCACAATCAAAGTCTTACTGTAAGGGACAGACTTCACCTTCTTCCAGAAGAAAGGTGCCCATCAATGCTTTGGTAATGAACTTTTTGAATAGGAAAACATGTAAAATGGACAGGAAGATCCTCTGACTACTAACAAAGCGGAATACTAAGATTAATAGCAACACAGAACAGCAACTTGCAAAAAAAATTGAATGTTTTAATGCATTTTGAATCATAATGAAGAAAAAAACATTTTACATCTAAAAACAAATTAGGAGAATAATAAAAAGTGGTTCCACATAACTTATAAATTCTTTTTCCAAAAAGGTGGTTTTCACAGATTTAGGCAACAAATAAGATGTTTCATTCCAGATCTGATTATAAAGTATACACAAACTTTGTGAAGACTGACATACATTGCCTGAAAGACGTAAAAGCTTCATTTTGCTTCTGTGAAATTCCACACAATACTGAAACTGTAACTGCAACTCTGCTCCATTTTATGAAATGCTGGACATTGCTCAGTGCTGAAAAACACTTCAGAACATCCAAAGCCATGAAATGTTTTCTACATATACAGCCATTGTAGCATTATTCCCTACCATTGCTCATGTGTGATTTGCTTCAAGGGGAACGGCAGCCTCAGCTTAACCTTCAGTACAGTACATAAAATAAAGCTAAGTGACAGGTATGTGTTTAGCTGATTGAAGTATTAGCCTGCTCATAAGAACATGACTCTAGCACCTTGCTCAGTTGATTTTTTTTTTTTTCCAAAGTGAAAGTGTGTCATCATCCCATTCCTGGTGCCAGAGGATGGTCCCTCTGGTGATATAAAAAGTTTGCTGCAATGATGATTAAGCTGCATAGAGTTTAATGGTCCTGTGTTAAATTTGTATTAGAGAAGCTTATACAGACAATTTAGCAGGACCAAAACCAGTGACCCCTCACCCCTCAGGTAATAAAAGGACAGTCAGTGCTCAAGATACTACATGCAGGCCATACTGGAGAAAGTGCTCTACAGGCTGGAGAAACAATTTTCTGTTTTTTAAACAGCATCAATCTGTGTAAAGTTCTGCTACCAACTCAAAGTGAGCCCTTTTCTTAAATAATAAAACCTGCAACCCAACATCAAATGCCTTGACCCATGAGTTAAAAAAACAGGAAAACTACATGAAAAAAATCTTTGACATCATCATTTACCCAGTTATCAGAAGACTTAAAACTCTGCAGCAGCTCCCTCCAACCTCACTAGTTTTGGTATTTTAACATAATTCTGTAAAAATCTTGTATCTTAAACAAACAAAGCCCCAATGAGAAAACAATAATGACCTGTACTCTAAAGATACTACATACGCTCTCCACTAAATACCTTGAGCTTCATCAATATCATGATCCAAACCCATTCCTAGGACCTCAGCTTCCCCATAATCAATGACACGTTCACCATCCCATCCCATTGCACTCCAATGCCATTATATGTTAGTACTTTAGTTAACAGGAGAACCATTTAATACATCTGCCTTAAGGTTGTTCTAAACAGTGCTGTAGAGGACATGAGCACAACTACAGCTTCACACAATGGAGAGCTAAAAAGTTCCTAATACTTACCTATGCCAACCCACCATAAACTCCATTATTCCCATTGTAAGAGTCCACCCCTGACTTACTGTCACCCTTCCTCTTACACTGTGATATGTCAGATGGTTATGGGAAAGCATCTCCCTTTAGCTAAAAAGAAGTGTGTCTGAAGCAGCCTTTCTATTTTTTTGAAGATGTCAGCTGCCACATGCATTTACTTCCATAATCAACAGCTGAGGTGTAACACCACTTTGCCAGTGCAAAAAAGGTTCAGCACAGTGAGGAGTAAAACCAGAGTAGGATCATCAGGGAGAAAGGAGACTCAATTACCCCCTTTTGCAACAGAATAAGGACTGCAGCAGCCCTTGCCATGGCTGAGACCAGAAAGGTGACAAATGATGTTTACTTAGCATATTGCTCCATTAGCTTTAAGTGTTAATTATCTTAAGGATCACATTTAGTATGATTGTCTTGCCTCTTGTGCCAGAGATAGTACTTCAGCCAGAGACCAAAAGTGCTTTTTTTCTAGGCTACAGAGTGATTCACTGTATCTTGACCAACATTTATTTTTGAGGTAGTACTCATTTACTTTGTATTGCTGGCTCAAAATAAAAATATGGGAAGAGAACACAATAAAAAGTATGCTTGAAATAGCTATAGTATAGGAAAAAAAAAAAAAAAAACAAACAAAACCCAAACAAAAAAATATAAAACAACCACCCCCAAAAAACTATTTCCTTTCTGGGCAGATCACCAAAAAAATGCAATCCTTACAAAGGTCAGCTCACATTCACTGGTAAAGTTAAACTTTCATAAATGGTTTATAACAATAGCTATAAACTAAAGTGCTTCAAAATTTGCTTGAATAGTTTTCAGTAACTAGAATTGTAATATTCTGGAATTTGCTAGTATGAAATGTCATTATTTAAGAATCACTCTATATAAGAAGGGCAGAGTAAGCATTTTTCTTTTAAAAACAAAAAGTATTAAAAAACAATCAAATAAACCTGTTAGTCTATACTCACTACAGGTTGTTTGCATTTCCTTTCTCAAACCTACTATTTCTCCAGGAGCTGGAATAAAAATGGAGTTGAAGTTGCACTATCCTGAAGCCTTAAAAAAAGTATTCCAAATCAGGTGCAAACAGGAAAATGTTTACAATCATACAACTAGTGAAATTCACACTTCATTTCAAAGTTTTAGCCCTGCAGATTCTTTTTATCACAAGGCAGATATGTAAAGCCATGGGAAAATGTAACAGACTGCTATACACTCTCTACATTAATTACAAAAGTTTCACATTTATGTCACAAACATAATGCCCTACTGTGTAACTATTAAATGCTAAATAACTTATGAACATTTATGTGCTCTATGCAACAGTGAACATATAAACCAGTGGATGCCAAAATAAAAAAGTTTACACAAGACAAACTAATTTTAAAAAAAAAAATCACATTTTCTGTACAATTCATGCAAACTCTGCACAAGGCGGTTACAAGAACAACATTTGCTAAAGTCTCCACTTAAGAAAGAGCTTTTACAGCAACAGCAGACCAGTACTCAGAAAGGTCTGCAAAAGTGTAGAAGTCCATGGTAACACACAAATCCTTCCAGCATCTCATTTTTCTTGTAACAAAGCAGGAATGTTGATGTTCCAGCCGATAGCCTGACGATCGAATCCACAGGTGAAGAGGTTACATATGGGATGGTCCTCACTCCAGGCTGAGCAGCACACCATTCTCCTGTGGCCCTGTGACAGTTCAGGAGATAGCAGTCATGACATATTTGGAAAGCCTCTATGTCAACAAGTTATCTCCAAATGTAAACCTGTTAATGCTCACACTGGCTTTTACAAACAACACTTGAGAATCCTAGAGGTCATCATTAATTTCACCTCCATGGTAAATCTTTGTGACAGTGAGACCCATTAATACCAGCACCACAGCCATAATGAGAGAAGCATACAAACAGGTGCATCAAAACTTTTGAGTTTTCCAATGTATGTTTGCTGTCTAATTACATTTTAATTACAAAAGTAAATTGAATTTTTACTTTAGCTTGTTCATTTACAAAAGCAGTGTTTAAATACAGAACTACTTGTTGGCAACTGCTTTGTTATAAACCTGCAAAATTAGATTTCCACCACATTCGTAATTCATAAATGGTAATGCCATAGCAGGAGGAATGCTATACTGAGGAAACACAACACCTTATCTATTGTTCAAGTCTAAAAGCAAAAAAATACCCCAAAGAGGATTGTGACCAGTGTTTAAGTTTAAAAAAAAAATAAATCTGCCAAATATCTGCCATGATTTCAGCAATATCAGCCTGAATTGAAAGAAAAAAAAAGAAATCAAGAATAAATATTAGACTAGAAAAACCACCAAAACTAGAAAAAGAGTTAAAAAAGACTCAACAGAGTCTTAAAAAGCTGTTGAATCCACCCAAAAAGGCCTACCGAACTGGTATAATCCAATTAATTTCACTTAGTCTAATTTGCTCCATTTGCCTGCCATGACAAACAGCACCACAAGTGCATGAAACTTGATGGCTGCTGGAATGAGTATGTGTTAAGAAATATCAAAAGTCTAATGTTCATAAAAAAAAATAATCGCCAAATAAAAGTGAATCTACTTTTTAATGTTTCATATGTAACAAATTAAACACTTTGCAACTGAAAAAACCCCACAAAACAAAAGCCATTAAACCTTCTACTCACTTTTCTGACACAGTGAGACATTAAAACGTATTTGAAATGCTCTTGCATATTTTTTTCCATTTCATAGAGAAGGAAGACATTAATTTCACTTTAGTAAGGAGAAAAATTATGACTAAATTGTTTAAATATTCATTTCATTTCCACTTCCAATAAAAAAAAAATCAGAATATCTTACTTATTTGCATGTTGGCCATTTTCAGTAACTAACAATAGCACATTTATACAGACAGGCACCTTTCAGCATTTGTTCAGCTTTTAAGCTAGAGACCAAGTCCTAGTTTTAACCTTGCATGAGAGAAGAACAGTGATATTTTAGGGCTATAAACGTTCACTCACCTGTCTGTTACTGCGGGGGAGGCGCGCTAATCGCACTCCTGACATGTCAAACAATCTCACCTGCCGGTTGTCATGTGGGAGGGCAATGATTCTTTGGCCAACACATACATTAATCCTGCAGAGATGAGACAAAAGTAAGTTATGTCCAAAACACTGAGCCTGGCTAAGTACAGTACAAGTTTAAGTTTATGAGAAATGACACAGATGTATTTTTCCTGATTAGAATTCACCAAGTTAAAAAAATAAATAAGAATTAAACCATGAAGGTGTTTTCTGTTGTATTAGATGTTCAAGCAGCCTTATCATCTGTATCCCACACACACACACAAAAAAAAAATTAAAACAGCAATACAATACCCTGAAAATTATTGTGAACTACACCTATATTTTGTAAAACCACTTCAAACCTTTTCAAAATCTCAACTTTAATTTTAGAAACTAAAATGCAATGTACATTCAGTGAATAGATTATTTCAGTTCAGAGGAACCTACAACAATCACCAAGTCCAACTGCCTGACCTATCCAGGTCTCACCAAATTACAGCATGTTGCTAACACTGGCAGGGTTGGAGCATCAACCACCTCTCTGGGAAGCCTATTGCAGTGTTTGACTGCCCTCTCGATAAAGAAATGCCTCCTAATGTCTCATCTAAACCTTCCCTGATGCTACTTTCAACCATTCCCATAAATGAAAGAAAAGAATTAACAAAGAAAGTGTGAAATAAGGAAAAATAGTATCTCGGAGATCTGCTTACCTGTTGACTGCAGAATCTGTACGGATTGTTGCAATAGGAGACCTCATGTTTTTCAGATCCCAAACTTTTACAGTACGGTCATCACTTCCAGACACAACATTGTCTCCCACAGTGAAAACTGCAGATGTCACAGTGCTAGACAATCAGAAGGAAGAAGAAGGATGTCAAGCTCCATAATTCTTTATTAAACAAGCATCTAATGTAAATTTCTGTTTTCTGCCCCTGTGTTTCCTTTAAAATATGTAATTCAGTTTGTCTGCTTGTTTTTGTGGTTTGTTTTTTTAAAAAAACAAAGCAACCTGAAATATGAAAATTTAAAGTGGGTATTTTAGAAAACAAAATATTCTTACAAAAAGCCACATCACTTAAGGTATACAGGACTTGTTTCCTGGCCCAAGTGCTAACAAAGAAGCCCAGCACTGGGGAGTCTCTCTGGAGGCATACCTCATATTCCACTAATCCTAATATGAGCTAAGAATGTCCAGCCTTGAAACATTAATCCATTTTTTGAAGTTCAGTAGGCTTATCAGACAACTAAAACTGAATTAGTAGCACACAGTACAATTCTTCCTCTCAAGTGTTTTGAGATTAGAAGTCAATTTCTTTTGCTTTCCATACAAAGACTTCTGCAGAACCATCTCAGGCATTTGTCATTCACAGTGGAGTCACTGCAGAGTTACCTGAGATATATATCTAAAGCTATTTTGTACACACATCTAAACATACTGTAATATGTACAGAGAACCTCCACTAGTAAGAGCTACAACAATCTAATAATTTCTAATTGTGATTTCCATTCCTAGTTTACAAGTAGCTAAAGTTTGAGCATCAGATAAAAAAGGACAAGGAGCAGTACAAAGAAGAATGACCAGACAGTTCTTCAAACTTTACCCACTATATATATAAAAGCACAAGGGCAGCCAGAGAAAGATTCCCAAGAATATTTCTAGCAATTGCAAGTGCAACACGTTACTTCCTGAAGAGAACGGATTTTATTTTAGATTATTTTTGTATTTCAACTTTCAGAGACCTCACACTTGCTGAGCTCAAATGTCATTCTCATGATGAGCTGACTTTTAAAAAATCTTCTACCTATTATTTTACATTAACCAATTAAAGCTTTTGTACTACTATATTCATTTTAGCACTGTGTGAATTCCCAACCAGTTATTTCCTGCCCACACAATATACTAATGAAGTATTTTTGTCCCTCCTTAAAATCATAAGGGAAGGCTTCTCAACTCTGGTTCTGCAGATTCTGTTTAATGACCTATCTTGTAACTTGGGTCATGCACATCAATTTCCTAGAATTTCGTAATTTTAATTTAAGTTGTCAGTTGTTACTGTCACTTCAGTTATTCTGTAGAAGTTCGAATTCATGTTCTATCCAAGCTGCTGATTGAGATTAGCAGTAGCCAGGTCACAATGGACCAGTTTAAGCAAGCCTCTTAATTTAAATTGACACCAAATTAGGTTTTAATTAAAATGAAGGCCCACTTTATTCATGATACCAAGTTTCCTAATGCATTATTAGAATGTAGCGAAGCTACCAGAGAGGTAATTCCAACAAGAACCAAAGAGGTCTTCACCTAATCTTCTGGACCTCATGAACCAAAAGTCAGAAAGTTAAAACACATATAATATCCACAACTGATTAGTCTCCTTTGCATTTGGGAAGAAAACTCATTCTCCAAGTCAAGTTACTGCAGAATATGGTTGGTATGTTCTTAGCACAGAGCTCTTCTTCCATCTGCCTGACCTCCATTAATGTTACCAATGTCTGCACTTCTCACAAGGTTTAATACAAGCTGCAAAATACCTCAGTAAAATTTTTTTAGATACTACCATAGCACATTTGAAACAATATTTCTAAATTTTAAATCACTATTAAATCTCCATGCCTTGCACACACATTGGGAGACTTCCTCATACACAGCAGTATTAAGGAATTCAAGTCACAGAAGAGCTCTGTTCACACCACTTAGTATTCTGTTACCAACACACAAATCTGATCTGTTTTCCCATCATATGTTTTATGCCAATTACGGCTGGAACATGTTGTGAAACTGCCTTAAAATAACCCTCCAATTTTGTTTTTTGTGGGGTTTTTTGCCTAAAGTTTTTCAAAACTTTAAACAACTTTCCAGTTTCTTTGATCTCATTTTGTTTCTTTTTATCACTTATCACTGTCAAACATAGTGAAGTTTCTTTGACCACAAAGTTGTCTCAGTCTCAGACATACCACTTTTCAAATGAAAACATTCAAAACTATCTCCACACAAACAGAATGCTGACACTCTGGGTTACCTCGACCTTACTGCTCCTGCAAAAGGAAAAAGACTCTGAAAAGAAAACAAAATCCTGTTTTGTACTGTTTCCAGTTTAACCATTCATTCTTGTACTACTGGGTACACTAAGAAAGAGTTTGTAAAAAAAAAAGAATAAAATGCAATGAAGTTCTGCTTTCTCTACTGACTAGCTTTATCTGGTGACTGGGCAAGTGGTAGAAAGGCAAAGAGAAGGCTAGGCTGTTTTCAGTGACATCTTAAAGGGTAGCTCTCACAAACTTGACAGTTCAGGGGAGGGGTAGCAGCACTTTTTTTGTACCCTAAGTAAAGACCAGGTGGTGATTTTTTTGTTTGGTTTGACTTTCTGAAGTGGAACATATTAGTATTTTAAAAAACACAAACATTTAAATTCAAAAATCTGTACAACACTACCAAATTTAAAAAAAAAAAAACCATAAGCAAATGGTTTGCCACAAGCTCACAGGTTTTCTTACGCAATACAGATCATGCGTTGTCTCCCCTGATGTTCCAAACTCGGGCATCTTTTAAGGTAAGACAGATGCATCTCATCTTTTTTTTTGTTTTTTCTAATCAAGACAAAATAGCTACTTTCTACATAGAAACTAAAACAATATTTCAGCCCAATAGAAATGGGAAGGTGAGAAGAAAAGGAAGCAAAGTTTGTGTGGGAAGAAAGAAGTTGGCAGGGCAGCCAATATACAAATAACCTTTCAAAAGTATCTCCTCCCCACATCACAAAAATTACAAGACCCATTTCTGTGTTTTCATGGAGCTATTTTTACTTTACATTGTTACCTCTCATCAGTTTGTTCTAATGCAGCTAAAACTGTGGTTAACATCCCCTCGACTAAACTAATAAAAAAGTATCAACAAAAGATCATGAGACCCTGTGTTAATGGAATGCTAGAAGACATTAGGCTTTTAATAACTCAAAAAGATGACAGGTATTGTAGGACATTAAAAAAAAAAAAAATAAAGCTGGCAAAGAGGAAGCTGTCTTATGACACTTCAAACTGTGGGTCCCACAGGGAGTTTGGTGTGCTACAACTATTCTCCAGAAAAGCTTCAGCCTCCGCCAAACCCCAGCAAAACTCATTTATCTTGTCATAGGGAGCAGCCGAGCGTGTACTTCCAGCTGACAGCGTGGCACTTCCCCACCACACACCACTGCCTGGCCTCGAACATCCTGCTCCCTCCGTGGGTCTCAATCAACAGAAATACTGTAGTGCTAGCACTCCTCATTAGGCCCAACAGCTGTCTCCCCAGTCACACTGAGACACAAAATTGTTTTGCATAACAATCTGATGAAATTTCACACATAGGGGAAGAAGAGGGAGGGGGAAAAATGTTGAAAATGTTGGACCATGAAATGCTGATGCAGAACCCTTATTGGCAATGCACCACTAAAAAAAGTTAACACTGCATTTTCCGTTTTGATTTCCAACCTAGACTGGGATTTACCACTGAACACTGGGAGGCATGTTCATGCCTGTGGAAAAGCACCTACTCATCAGCATTTACCTGTGTATGCAATGAAGTTCTTTAGAAAAAGAACTGTAACACAGCCTTCAGATAAATTTATTCAGTGCACACCAAATTACAGTTAAACTGCAAAATATGAGTCCTTAAATAAGCCTCTCTCATTTAAAATAGCAAAATTCAAGAACAAAACCTAAAGGATGCTGTATTTAGGACAGCATTTCCTACACAAGAGTTTCCTTTCTTTTAGGAGAACAAAGTGCATCCCCAACACAGAGCAGTTTGCAGCCTGTAGGGAAGCCAGGAGCTATGTTTAAAACCTCCAGACCCAGACAACACTTTGCTCATCTTAAAGGGCAACAACTGCTCTGGTCACAGGAGTCCCAGGTACCAGGCACACCAATATCTCCACCTCTCCTTGTGCATGCAGGTTTCAGAAGTGCTAGAGCCACTTGATTCCAAGCAAAGCTACACATACAATTCTCAAACTCTGCCAATTTATCTCCAAATATCACCAGAGCTGCTTCTTCCAACTGAAAGAACTAACCATGGAAGAAGTAACACAGAAAGGGGAGAGGGAGAATTCAGAGATGCCTGTTAACACAGAGAAGTAATTTTTTTTTAGCATTCAAATCAACAGTGCCTGTTCCAGAGATACGTTTCATGACACTTAGAGAAAATTGCCAGCATCTCCTTTTCTCTCTCTGTCTTAAAATAATAAAATTATACAGGATTGAAAACAATCTCTAGCTTTTATGAGAATTACTCAATGGCAAGTTAGTAAATTAGTTAAGGTGAAGATATCTTTAAAAAATCAATTCAATTACATTTCTGACTGGATAAGAAAGATCCATTTATCCCTGCAGTATTGCTGCATATGTTATGTAAGCTTTAGAACACCACACCATCAAATGCTACACTCTGCTCAATAGGATACAAAGAAAAGGCCTTTGGCTATGCTCTTTCATGGGTCATTTGAAAAAAAACCAAAACCAAAATCACAGCACTTCATAGTGTATAAATTCAAGAACAGAATCCAAAGTCTATCTACTGCAGTGAAGCTTAACATAAGCAACTGGACACAGATTTATTTACCTACATCATCTTTAAAGTGACTGACAAACCCCCGATGGCTAACACTCACATACAGCCAAATTTTCTACGTTACATACCCCTATTCCCCAAAATAAAACACCTAAAGGATTTTTTTTTCCTTTAGTTTATAGGTCTTTTAATTTTAAGCACTTACTCTTATAGATTAAATGGTAGTTTATTAAATTTTTTCCTTTCTTTATTAATTAGGATGCAATTTTTCCATGAGTTAGCCAATAGAAAAAGTTCAAAAACATAAAGGAAACACAAGTATTAAATATTATCTTTCATATTGCTTTTTCATCACTTCAGCAACTCCATGACATTGCTGTAATTTTCTTTACTTGCCAAACTATTCAAATACTGACACACAACAGTTACGGAATGATTCACTTCCCAGACTTTGAAAAGAATGGTTGCAGTATGTCTCTTTCCATTTTAAAGTGTGCAGTATTGGTTGGATAGTAACTGGTTGCTTGTAAATCCAAGGAATATTTCCTATAGCAAAGCCTCCTTGCAACTGATTTTCACTGTAATACCTCTGTGCATTCCTATCATAAGACACACGAGTTCACCTTCAGGACATTTTGATTATTCTATTAAAATAAAGATGGCAAAAATAAGTTCAAAACATTGAAAGTCTGTCATCACCTAAACCAAAAAAAGCTGGTGTATTTACAGAATCTCTCAACATTACATCATATTTTTTTGCCTTCCCTACAGCCAAGGTACATTTATGTGCACATGGCAACAAGAATCTCACAGGTTTTTTTTTGTTAATTTGAGTTACTGCAGATGAAAAGAAGAGATGCATGCATCTACTGGGAAAAAAAAGGAACAAAACATACAACAGACACATCCAACTAATAATAAACTCCTTGCAACCATAGCACCATGAATCAACTTAAGAGTCTATCAAATGGCAACCAAGTATTTATCAAAACTGATACAAAGAGGTCCATAAGGCAATCTACTTTTGAAGCTTAATAGCCAGTAACAGCTTCAACTGTTTGCTTTCTATTCATTGTCACTGCAAAAAAACTTACAGAAAATGGTATGCCAAATCTATAAAGAAAAGTGTGATAAATACATTTATTTTCAAGTTTGTATACATAGATATATGTAGGTAAAAATAAAGAATGCTTGTCAGAAAGAGCAATACTTCATAGTATTTGGGGGTTTGGTACTCATTAGGACAAGAATTAACAACCCAAAGTTGTCTTAACTTTACAATTGTAAAGAACAACTTTGTATATTCCCAAGGAAGTTGTGGCTGCCCCCTCCCTGGAAGTGTTCCAGGTTGGATGAGACCTTGAGCAGCCTGGTCTAGAGGAAGGTGTCCCTGCCCTTGCAGGGGTGTTGGAACTAGATGATCTTTAAAGTCCCCTCCAACCCAAACCATTCTATGATGATTCTGTAACGATTCTATGATGATATGAAGTTGGGTTGGAAGAAGGTAAGAACAGAAAATGGGATATTCAAGGTGTGCAAAAGAGTAAAGACAGGTAACTTGGATGAGCTGAAGGCATGCAAAACATGCTGGCCCCAGTCCTGAAATAGATTCACAAAGAAGCTAACAACATGGGAAGTTAGACAAACTCAAAGCTTTGTGCTTCAGCAAGATATATTTGCAATTTTCTAGTTTCAAAGTCCCCAGGATAAAACACAAGTCCCCATCCAGCTACATATTCAGAAACATCAGACAGCAATGAACAGGAACTTTCCCTACAGATCTTGTAAAGCCATGCAACCAGAATGGGAGGAGAAGGAATATGCAGTAGCCTGGAAGTGCTGTAAGCCATCTTGTTCATTGATTCATCAGAAATAATGATACATTATTAATAAATAACATAATATTAATATTACATAATAAATAATAAAGATACATTTTCAGAAACTTTTGAGTTTCCCCAGAAAGTAACACAAATATAGATCCAACAGCTAACACATATCCAAGTTTGATTCACTGGATCAATCTAGCTACAAAGATCAGTAAGTCTGAGAAGTCATAAACAAGTTCTGTAATTGTTTCTGACGAGGTCACAAGTACCTGCTCAAATATTTTCTTTAAGCTAAAATTGTAGTTAATTGCCACAAGAAGTTGGTGCACAGCTATATTCTGAACAACCAAGAAGCATTTTAAAAAGATATTTACATAAGCTGCTTCTGAAGACAACATGTTACTCCCTGAAGGACAGCAGCTGCAAGCCCAGACTTGGAAGTCCTGAACATTTTTATTCAAGTGTTTCAAGAGATATCTGCCCAACCACTTTGTATCTTTGACCATCACTAACCAAAACATTTTAATATTTACCAAGAAACTCTTCAGCTGCATATAAGCATCTACATGCTACAAATATTAAGAAAAAGCAAATGGTTGTGCAGAGGTCAGCAATGAAAAGCAGAAGTGAAGCTGGAATGAAAATCACCGTGAAGATGCCAGGAGCATTTCACTCTTCAGAGCATCACCACAGTTCAATTTGAAGTGCTCTAATCAATACCTCTACATTCAGTGATTTCTCAGTCAGAGAACAGCTGGTGCCACATGTTTCCAAAAATGTATTTTAATGCAGTATCTGCTGGGAAAAAGGAGTTGGAATTTCAGACCTCAATGTAATTTTTGGAGGCTTTAGCTCAGGCAGTCAATTTAATTAACAAGTAACATCTAAGTGTCTAGGATAAATGTAACCTTTTCCCAGAGCCCTGCTAAACACTGCACAGAGGGATGTGACTGGGAATTAACAGTACAAGTAATATAAATTTCTACTGGAGCTCATACAAAGTCAGATGATAACAAAGACATTTATGCAAAAATCATTCCTATCTTCACACCATGTCATTACTTTTTGTCAGTAAAGAACAAGTAAGTGAGACAAAAGGGGTGCATGGCAAACCTAAAATAAAATGTGACGTGGTATTTTTATCACATTGCAAGCAGGGCAAGCAGGGCACTGGCAATGTACTAAACTTGGTCTTTGGATACATAAAGGTCAAAACTGGAAAACAGACTTTGAGGCAAAAAAGGTGAGTTGCAAAAACAAACTAGTAAGTTGTAGGGAGAAAAATTAAGGAAATCTTTATCATCACCTAGGGATCTATTAATACAGAAAACAAAACTCCTCATGGTAAAATCCACTAGCTAGTAACTGAGGCGAGACAAACTCAGACTAGGGTGGCACAAAAAGTTTAAGACTTTGTCTGAACCTCATTTTACAGTACAAAGCCACACACAGCAACTGCTTTCTGGTTTTGGATGTCGATCAGCCTTACAAAATCACAGCCTGTAACAGGGTTCACCAGTACCTCCACACAGCAGCATCATTCCCGTGTGTTTTTTTCCAAGACCAGGTGCCACTGGGACTGAACCTCAAACCTGTGAGGCCACCGAAGCTGAAGTTCCCCTACACCCCCCTGCGCCATACTGCAGGGAACAAAACACCTCCGCTTCCCAGCAGCTGATAAGCCTCTCCCCTCCCTCCTTCACATTTCCACAACTAAAAGGCCCTCTTGGCGGGAGGATCCCCTATCCGGATGGAGTTTCCCCCGTGGAGAAGCCGCCCCCCTCCCATGCTGGGGCCCGCAGTCCCCACCGGCTCCCGGGGCGGGCGCGGAGCGGGGCGGCGTGCGGCTGGCGGGGCGATGGTGCCACCTGCCGGCACCCGACCCGGACCGGCCCGGCTCGGCATCCCCGACACCGCTCGGACTCTGAGGGACTTAACCGGACTGGACTGGACTGGACGGCCTGGTCCCCGCTTCTCTGTCCCGTCCGAGTTGAGCTTCGCCCCGGGAGATGCAGAGCATTGGAGGGAACGGCCGTGAACTCCGAGTGTGTTAGGATGCGGTGATGGTTTGGATCCCTTGTGAGCGGGGTGGAGTAAGAATTTGGGGGGGCTACACCACAGTAAACACCATATGCTGGCCTCATGATTGAGCTGTTCGGATCTAATGATATTGCATTATTAATGCATTAGGAGCTGGTGGGCTGAAATACACAGGGAGAAAACAGCTGCTCTGTGAGCTCTGCGCAGCTATTCATCAGGTGCTATTTAGCAACAGGCTGTTAAAACTTATGGTTGAGGACTTTAAATCATCAGGGTTAATGACTGTAACATCCAATTCACTGAGCTGATTCCAAGAGCCCATCAAAATATTTGAAACTTGCCAAATTATTCAAATAGACACTCTGGAAAGCCAAAAAATGTCTTGTGTATGTATTTTCCTGTCAACAGATAAAGCAGTTTCTATGAGGCTTAGCAAGAAAAGACTCTTCCATGTTTGAAAAGTATTTTGCAGTAGTCAGTACAATAACAGATCAAAAATAAAATCCCTCAAAAGATGTGTTGACTGCAAAATAACAAGCTCCCATCTCCCCTCTACTTTCCTCAGTGAAGCACTTTTTCTGCAACAGAATCACCTCTTTGAGAAAACAGAGAGCTGAACAACTTTATCCATTCAACAGTGAGGTCAGGGAGGTCAGACTCAAGTTGAGAGTGTGTTGGGAGAAAAGCCTATGGCAATACTCAAAACTCAAACATTCAAAGAAATAAACGGAGAGAGATGATAAAACAGACAAACACAAACATGTAGAGAAATAAAAGCTGGAATAAGAGTAGCCTAGGAGTTTGCTCAAGGTTTATTCTATTCATGAAAAAATAAACTCCCCGATAGGTTACAGGTCTCAGTGACAGAGGCCAAAATACCAGCTAACAGCTTTTTCTGTATGCACCATCACCCCAGATCAGCATCATCTGGTCTCAGCACATATACAGAAAAACACTAATGTCTCTTATGTTCCTTCTTCTGAAAAAATGTCCTGGAACTATGCAATTAATGAGCTCAGAAGAAAACAAAGGCACCAATGGACCCAAGAACTTCCACCTTTTATGAGTCAATCTAGCAAAAGCAGTAACAGAACAGTACAAAATTGGTGGCATGAAACAGTTCTAGAATGAAGACCACCAAATTAAGCTTACTCTCCTACCAAGAAGCTACTTATATGGGATGCTTCTCATGTACCAAGTAATTTATTAACCTGAGAAGTTAACAGGAGTTAATAGGGAAGGGGGGAGGGTGTTAAAGAGAGGTTTTAAGAATTTAGATACACATTGTCCAAATGCTGGGAAAATGAGAAAGTGGATACTGAAACTCAATCATAATGCAAACTGCAAGTGTCAACTAGCAAAAAACAGGAACTTGAATAAATATTTGTCATTTTTATTTTGATCTAGAATGAACAATCATCCTTTATTCTAAAGACAGGAGGTGAAATTTGTTTCTGAAACACTGAAATTCAAACTCTTACAAAAAAATGTGCTTCCTTTTGAAATGACTCCCACATTTATATACCAAAGCCCTGATTACAGAAAGGTAACTAAACACCATAACATACATTATTATGACTACATTTGCCCATATTCAACAGTAGCCAGTACAAAAACTTAAGGTCTAACCTGACAATTAAAAATGTTACACCAAAACCAGTTTTGACTGAATGTGGTAATCAGTGCCCTTATGTTCAGATCTTGTTTTGTGTATGAATTAGAAGCTTTAGCTTAAACAGTAAAACCTAATCCTACTTTTTTCTTGTTTTGCTTTTTTTTTTTTCATAAAATTAACCTTTATTTCACACTGAGTATCACCACAAGCAGAGATAATCTGCTTGTTCAACTGCATTACAGCCATGCCCCTAAACTACAGACCTAAAAAATCCATCATACCTTAAATTACTTTCAGTTGTAAGGAGTTTTATCTAAACTTACCATATAAGCAATATCACACCAAGAGCCCTGGCTGCTGCTTTGGAAATTAAGTACTAATGTGTTTCATTTGAAGGACAGTTAGGGGTTTCTGTGAAAATCACTCTCATAAAACAGGAGAATGAACTTAGTACCTCAAAAAGAGCATAGGAACAGTTTCAGGAACTGTACAGATCAGCACAGGAACAGTACAGATTAGCAACTGAATACATTTATATTTCCGGAACTTGTAAAAACCTGTGAAGGAACTGTCACTTACTCTGTGTGACCCTGAAAGACATTCACAGAATGGATAGAAGGATCTCTGAAATCCCACAGACGGAAGGTTGTATCGCGTGATGATGTCACCACAAGTCGTTGGGTGGGATGTGTACAACAATGTGTTAGCTCTTGGTCATGCCCTACAATCACAGATGAGAACATGTAAGGTAACAAAAATAAGATTTCTCATTTCTACATACACTTGGAATGAAATGATGATTTTTATTTTTTCCCCCAAAAAGTGAAAGAATAATAATCATTCTGGACTCTGCTACTGCTTCTCCTGTTCTACAGCTGTAGAACTTTAGAACTATATTTAACTCAAAAAAGCTCACAACTCACTTCACGATCATTAAGTAGCAATAGGTTATTGCTACTTAATATGCCATAAACACAGCAAAAGCATTTTGAAAGAAGTAAAATTTGGCTACATTCAGTTTAAAAACAACTACTTCATAGGATATATCACAAGCTTAAAAGAACACACATTCATGCTTAAAGGTTTAACAAGGCTGGAATTTTAGAAACTGTTACAATATCGAGCAGCAGCTCAAGCCTTGTACACACTCAAATTATACTCCAGACAAACAACTTACTATTCATTTCAATATCTACAGATGAACCTACTTATAAAAATAAACCAATTCATCTTTTTTGTGAGCAAAAAATACCTGTAAGAGAATGGACAAGTTCAGAAGTCTCTACATCATACAGATTGGCTGTCCTATCCCATGACGCTGTCACCGCTTGCTTCCCCCCAACAAGCCAGTCAGCTGCTATGACCACTCCTTGGTGGCTTTTGAGTGAAGTTAATGGGCCTCTGACAGTGGGACAGTCACTAGAACCATCTCCATCTCCATCAGGTTCATCTTTATCTGAGACCTCAACTTCATCTTCTCCAGACATTTGCTATAAAATGCAAGAGAAAATAAGATTTAGAATAAACATGGAAGAATGCCTCTAAATTACATTTTACAGTGTATAAGCTCCCCAGTCCCTCTAATGTGAATGTGAGTAACTTAAGCCTGTAGAATCTAGGCTATTGAGATATTCACTATCATAAACTCAGTTGGAGGAGTAATAACATCACTTAAATGCAGTTTTAATAACTACTTAATTTTTAAGACCTCTTTAAAACTGTTTAGCTCTGAATATCTGTCCCCTTTATTATATGCTCTTTTATATTCCCCTTACTGTATTTTACAATATTAGTGATAACCCCCTTTGAGTTTCATTGTAGCAGAGGAAGAAAAGAGCAGGAAGCATCTAACAGGACACTGCCTATTTTAATCTCTACAAAGACAATCAGAGTCATATTTTTATTCATTAGAATCAAAATCCTTACGTCAGTATTTCTCTGCTGGTCAATGCACAGTTCTCACAGAGTGCTGATGTAAACTAGATGTAAAATAAATTATTTTGCTAACCATGATCCATAGATTTCTGAACCCTATTTATGCAAGACAAATATGCTTTTATTTCACAATATTTGGATGTGGAAAAGATAACATTTGTACTGGTCTGCCAAAATGGAAATGCCAAATCAAATAAACTGAATCAAACATTTTCCATTCAGAGATCAATCTTGTATTACACAGAGATTATCTCTTTCCCCTACTCAGCTTACTGAGAACTTCAAGCTATTAACTGTTTGTCTTCACCATTTAGCAAGAGTGCTTTTAAGTCAAATACAGCATTTGACAATCTACAGCAAACATGACTAAATAAAAGCTCAGGGAAAACAATGTCAGATAGCGTGGTAAGTGCTGGCAAGCATCAATTAGAAATCAAATTTGAAGTTACAATTAAATAAATGCCAAAAATTACAAGTCTTTACCATCAGTTTTCAATTCACAGCAGCTATAGGTAATGTATTAGCTTCAGAAAGTTAAGTCATGATAATTTAACTACTTTTAACAGAACTTAATTATTTATAATTTGAATTATTAAAAAAAAAAATTACTTGACAGTTCGTTTACTTACATGTTTATTACCTTGAACAAAAAGTCAATTAATGTACTTAGAGCTGCATATTCTATTCTGCACCACAGACCTTTGAAAACATGAAGTGAGTTTATTTTCAAAGAAAGGCTGAAATATATGTAAAACTAAACCCTTGAAATCCCACCTTTTGCAACCCTGAAATCATGTAATTTTTAAATTATGTATAAATTTAACATTCAGTCTTATCATAAAACCTGTATCTGATGAAATTGCTATGCAATTAGTTTAGCTGCAGTAAGTTGATTGCTTACATTGCAGTCTGCAGTTGGCTGAGGTGTAGGCAACTGTACTATGTACCTCCAGATGTGAGCTGTCTGGTCTCCAGATGCTGCACAAGGGGAAGATGGAAAAAGAGAGCAAGAAAGACTGAATAAGACAGTTTCCATGGACTATACATTTATGTAAAAATGCTAAACATACATATTACATTTAGCAAGACTGCCCAAGTTGTATGTCTTGTATATCTCACCATTATGACATTTTTGGTAAGCAAGTCTCAGCATCAAGGGTTACTTTCCTCACTTCGATACTGGTATGAGCATAACATATGCAAAATATAAGTAGCTACAAAATTAATTATTTCTACAGTGAGAAGATCCACTTAGTACTACACATCAGAACACAAGTATCATTGCTAACATGTAACACTTGAAGAAGGCATTTAATAAATCAACAGCTGTCATCTTTTATTTGTTACTGCTAAAAATACTGGGGTTCTTCTTCATTTAATGACTTTTCCATTAAACACTTTAGGGTGTGAAGAGCAAGTGTGAAGCTTTCTGCTCCTGCCTTAAGCAGCTCAGCTTAAGTAGAACCAGTTTATGGATCAGTATGTACTGATTTTAGACTTCACCTCCTTTTGTAGGAGACTCATCTGTTACTAACTAAGGAAAAACACAAAATTCTCATTATGGACAAAACAAATATGCTCTAATAATAAGGGATACAGTGTTGAAAGTTCTACCCACTACATGAAAGCACTAGGAAAATACCTCATCTAACAGACCAAGAAGTGCAGAAGAAATATCACCAACCTTGTAAGATTCCTGACTTCAATACTCTGTTCCTTGCCTGGTTTGGGCTGTTTTTGTTTGGTTGATTGGTTTGTTTTTTATTAGTCAGTTTATAAAGCAACATTCTTTATGGTATTGAAACATTGACTAAAGTTAGCATATGAAAACAGGAAATTCCAAACAGCTGAACTTAAAACTATTGTTAGCTTAGAGAGAAGGCATTCTACTCCCTACTTTAAAGGAATGTATTGACTTTAAATATAGAAAGAAGCAGCTTTTTAATTTCTAACCTCAAAAATAACTATATTCACTTTACAATGGCTTACCAATAGCAGCAAATGGAATCCAGATTTCTTTAATCCCAAAGCTAATGCTCTAATTGCTGGACTGTATGAACCACAGTTTTAACCATATTTGACAGTTTTCAGACCTGAAGCTGTCTTGATAATACTTTCATTCCTGAAAACACCTTTACACTAACTGTGATGTTTTCAAGCTCTTTTTTCTGCACACTCAATGCAACAATATTCTTTTACTTTATCTCTGGAAATGCTGCCCAGGGAAGTTCTGGATGCCCCTTTCCTGGCAGGGAGGAACTAGATGATCTTAAAAGTCCCTTCCAGCCCCAACCATTCTATGACTCTATGATGAAATATCATGTATTTCAAAAGGGTCAAGATGTCAAAGTGTCTGTTTTGAAGCAGGTAACCACAAATGACAATGATATGGCAAACACAGATGGAAAGATTTGCATCAGCAAGGATGCTAGTGAAATACACCTATCTACCCATTATGGTTATCATACTCAGCGTATGAAAAAACTTACCTGTAAGAGCCACTTGCTCAGTTGGATGAAACTTGATGGAATTTACTATATAAAACAAAGTAAAGTTTTTAGCTAATATATTAAAAGAATTACTTCAGACTATTTTATGACTGAAAGCATTGAAAAAAAAAAGGAAGTATTCAGTTTTAGGTAAATTTCCTTAGGATATAAATATCTTAGGTGAGCTAAACCACAGTGGTATTTTGAGTACATAAACCTATGTAGAATCAAGGAAATCAGCTATAGTTCATTATACAAAAATACATTATTTCTAGTAAGTTATTTCCTGAATCTAGTACAAGTGCTCAAGTGCTTCATGTTATAAAGGATAAAACCACATTCAATAATCATGTACAGGCTGACAGGAGATAATGCTCTGGACTTCCATAAAGCCAACTAAAGTATCTATAACTATTTTTAACACAATGAACTCTTACCATGCATAACCATTAACTCTGATTATCGTGTAAGACTGCAAGAACCAATGCTTAACAACCTAATGCAAATACTACAAAGTAGATTTTTCTCTGAAGAATTTAATTCTATTTGTATCTTTGCCACAAAGTCCACGTGATATGTTAGGTGAGTTACTTAACCAAACACACCAGGTGAATAACTGTGTTCCTCATTTTCTGGGTGCATGACTTCAAGGTATAGACACTCAAAGCAGTGAACTCTCAATAGCAAGTTAAAGCTATGGAGAATGTCTCCACGTGCAAAACCCTATACTGTTATCCATTATGAGACAGAAGGGTGCTAATCAGGTGCTTGTCAGATTTGACACCAAAAATTAAGACACATCAAAAACATTCACTGCACTTCTCCACCCAAGGTGTGGTTTAAAAACGCTGGTTTAGAAATATTCATGCTGGTATAGAGGAAGACAAATGCCTATGTAGAATTGTTTTAAATAAATATTTTCTTCAAAACAAGATTTTAATACTATGCAACACATTATCCATGAGATCATACATTAAACAAAGAAGTGCAAATAGATGGTCACCCAGCATCTGTACCTTGTATTCCAAATATAATCACAGATCCTGCAGAACAGCTGATTTCTAATTGTATAAGCATGTCTGTTCTGCATATGCATGAAGACATCAATTCTGACATTTAACTTCTTCATATTGTAACTGTGGCTGTAAATTTCTTTGTATGGGCTTGCTTATGCATTTAGCATTTACAGAACTGTCTTAATAGGCCTCTGCAAGGAAGAACCATGACAAAATAACCACTGTATGAAAATTAGTGGAACTTCACAACTGACTTGGTGGTGGTGTTGGCAAAACTACAAGTGAAACTGCCATAAATATTTTAGTAGGTTTCCAAAACATATTTCCCCCTCCCAAACACACTTTGTTCCCAGTTATCACAACATACCCTTATCTTACCTGATCCAACATGCCCTACATACTTGGCAAGGCACTTCCCTGTTTCTATGCTCCACAGCAAAGCAGTGTGGTCTACAAAGATTAAAAAGGTGCTGTAAATACTGTTACAAATTTATGTTTCTCACTTTTAACAGATTCAAAAAACAAGTTATCTTCAAATGTAAAGCGTATCATATGAAATAGTTTTCAAATGCAGGACAGGCCAAATTCTCTTGATTACCACCTTATATAAAAAATATAAAAGCTTGCTAACATTATAACTTAATACACATCTCCCAAAATAAGTAAAGGTGCTGTCCCAATAAAATTAATTTGCAGGCAATATTGAAAGGCAAACTCTACTTCTGATATTTTTCCTAACTTGTGAATAAAGCTCCAACTGTGTATCATGAGATTCAGAAAGAATACAGAAAGCATTCCATGGTGAAAAAGTCAGGCAGCCACAACCAGCAAGTCCTTAGAACAAACTATTTACTTATTGCATAGAAAATCCAAACGTGTAAAGGTCACTGCAGAGAATTACTAAAATTTACTTTAAAAGGGAATCACTCCAAATTCCACTTCTTCACCCTGACGCAGCCCCAAATAGATAATTAATATAAATACCTGTAGAGTGGGGAGAACCTTAATGCTGAATTGGAGAATGGCTGTTTCTAAGTCAAAACAGGACAAACACAAGACATCCCACACAAAGATAAAAATATGACACACAAAAATAACAGTTCAGTTTGTGAAGCAGCAGCTTCTGATTCAGTGTCTTCAGATTCTGTTCCAGTTTCAAAAACCTGTCGCTTCCAACTGACCTATTCTAAGTGTTTATGGTTTATTTATTAAAAATATGTGTTTGTTTATATTAGGTGTTTATGAGGAAAGGCTGAGAGAACTTGCACTCTTTATCCTGGAGAAGGATGAGGGGAGATGATGTTAATATTTCCAAGTATTTAAAGAGTGAGTGCAAGCAGGATGGAGCCAGAATCTTCTCAGCAGTTCCCAGTGACAGGACAAGGGGCAACGGGCACAAGCTGGAACATGGAAGTTCCATTAAAACATAAGAAAAATTTTCTTTGCTATGAGGGTGACAAGACACTGGAACAGGCTGCCCAGGGAGGTTGTGGAGTCCCCTTCTCTGGAGTTATTCAAAATCCACCTGGATTTTGACCTGTGTAATGTGCTCTAGTTGATCTTGCTTTAGTGGGAGAGTTGGACTAGGTGACCTCTAGAGGTCCCTTCCAACTCTGATATTTCTTTGATTTTCTGATTTTCCTAATAATTTTCCAAAAACTACACAAGGCCCTAGATTTATTCTTGGACCTAGACAGATTTAATAACTCATTCATTAGTACCAGGTTCTCAAGTTGGAAGGAAGTAATTTATTAAGTTAATTAACTAAATTTTATTAAGAAGCAAACATTAAGACTTTTAGCTGGCCTTGCACTCTTAGGCAAAAGCCAGCTGGTTGTAAGAATACAAGAATACACAAACTGTGATGAAGTCTATGAATTTTATACAAATACTTAACAATACTATGACATGAAGTCTTTGGGTATTTCTGTACCCAGCCATATAGCACTGTGTGAGGATCCTTCCAAGCAAGCAGGTCCCCAACCCACCCATCTCCACCACCCAAGTCGTGAGCTGACACTAAGGAAAGCAAGACCTGCATGGAGTTAACTGGCACATAATTTAGAAAGGTCAACAAGGATGGCTGAACCTTCTAAGGAAACTGTAATTTAAGAACTTTTCATCTACTAAATTTCTTTAAATCTATTCTTTCAGTGTGGAGCTGAGTGGTGGAAAGAAGTATTCCAAGTATGCTTTTGATCTTCTGTAGTTTGGGGACTAAACCAGAATTTTCTAAAGATTCAAGCAACACAAAACTTTACCAGCAGATGCAGTTCCCAACACCACTGGTTGAGTTTTTGCGACACTGACATCCCAAATACCATCCCTGTGGCCAACATATTCCTTTACCAGTTGACAGATTGCCCTTGATGTTGTAGTTTTAAAACTGGATACAATCTGAAATAGCAGAAAAATCAACATTTCTTTTCTCATTGACCAACATTAAGGAATTATCTTGCAAATACAAAGAGGAACAAACTTTTTCATAAGGATTCTTTGCTCTGACATTCTTCATGACTGTCAGAACTTGACACCTGATGGTTGGAAAGTGGGTTTTGATGCAATTGCATCTTAATTACTTGGTTAGTGTTTTGTTGTTTTCTTTAATACCCCCCCTCCTTTTTACAAAAGGCAAGATAAACTACATTGTGCTATAATAACACAGCCTCGTGGGAGTAATGAGTTGTACAAATGCAGTGTGCACTTTCCATTCAGTTTGGGTATAGGATTAATTTTTAAATAAACAAACAAAACATAACACAGAGGAAAAAAAAAAAAAAAAAACAACCCTCCCCAGAAAACCAACTTCCTATTCCTACTGAACAGTACATCTGATAATTTAAAGATGATTCATGCTATCCAGTGTAATGTCTTTGAAAAAATGTACTACTTATGAGATAATTCTAGTAAAATCCAGAAACATTCACATTTAAAACAGTCACTGCTGGGCTACCTCAAAACTGCAAAAAGCTAATCAAAGCAAACATTAACCCAAGAGCATATAATAATAAAGCTTTTTTTTTTTTTTAAGGTATGGCAAATTCATCTAAACATTTGATAAGCACATTCCCTTAAAGTTAACACTGTAAGTGGAAAACAGAAGACATTAAACCCAAATTCCAAATCAGTATGTGGATAAATAACACCAAATGAAAGGAAGTCTAGAAAAAATGGTAACTGTTACAGAAAAATGGCACTATAGGGGAGTAAGGCTGAAAACAATATTTACAAAAAGGGAAATGAATTGCAGCTTCTACATATTTAGAAGAAAGTGGAGCATGCTACTTTAGGGGAAAAAAAAAAAAAAAAAAGAGAGAGGGAGAGAGAAAAAAAAGTCTTGCTGTAAAACTTCCAGACACAACTGAAAGCAAGAGAAGTGAAAAAATACTTCACTAAGCACAAAACCCCCACTAAAAATACTCTACTTTTAGCCCACAAGTCTTGAAGGTCATCGCTCTGCTTTGAGGAAGACAATCTGAAAAGCTTTGTTAAAACTGAAACAAAAAGAGGACTTCATCTTATCAGTGCTTTCCTCTACATGCAATTATGGGCAGGTGTCTATCTGACCAGTTAATTCCAAACCTTTAAATGTTTCAACACAAATCACATTAACACTACCTACAGCTTAGTAAAAGTTAGAAAAAAAATTAAGTCTACACTTTAGGTACAATAAATAAAAGTTAAAATTCCATTTGGTTTTGGTATCAAAAAGAAGGTCTTAAGTATGTTATTAAAATCAATTATTTCCAAAAAGATTTTTAAAAGGAGTATCTGCAAAAGCATTCAAAATCCTAAGCATGACAACTTTCCAATGATGAAATGATAATATCCTGTTTGAATTCCAAATTACCAGCTAATACACATTTCAGTTTCACAGTATAAGGAAAAAAGAATGCATTGAAAAGAAAATGGGTTAACAATAAATTCAACCATAATGCAGTTTTATAAGCTTTGGATACAATCTTACTGATTCAATTTTCACATTTAATACAGTCCTAAAACTAGAAGGAGTCATGTATGAGAGGTGGAACAGCAGAATTAAGTAAACAGTCAAGGATTAACATAGCAGCTCAAATGTCAAACTTGAAGTTTTTCTTCTCTCAGCCCCACACTTGAACTATGTTTGCATTCTGACTATTGCATCATGTTGCATCAAATCCCAACAGATTTTCCAGAACTGGTGGACAGTTTTGACCATTTAATGGCATGGCTGTAAAACTCCTTTGGGAGTATCAGCATTCTTGAGTAAACACACAGAAGAGTTGGAGAACACTAACACTAAATATCCAGATAGAGTTATTTAACATACACTTTTTCTACACATCTTTTTTTCCCCTCTTATTTATTTTTTGCTGTCCCTCACCTTTATGTACCAATAACTGGATAAACTAGTTATGTTTGTGCCTGGATTACTTCCTGGTTCCTTAGCCATACATAAAATAATCTTCCAAGAAAGGAAGGGAAATATTTAAATAACACACATCTCACTAAAAAAGGCCTCTGCATTGCAGAAAGTCTTTTAAAATAACTTCAGCAGATCTCAGATTTATCATATACAAATGCAAGTAAGTGTCCATTTGTATTTTGAGTGCCTTTCAGCTTTGTTTGTCCTCATTCTTAAAACCATATAGTTTCATATACTTCCTTCTATACAGAGATTTGTTAATAAGGAAACAATTGTTTGCCATGTAAACAACTGAAAACAATACAAATTCAAACAATTGCACGGCAAACAAACTAAAATGCTCCATAAGAATGGCTCCTCAGAGGACAGGACATATTAGAAGCATGAATGAAAACTTGGTCAGCTCAAAAGCAGTCCAGATGCATTATATCGTGACTGACTACCAGAATTTCCTGTGGAATAATATTAAAAAGTGAAGTAAAATATATCCTCTAAAGAGCTGTATTCCCTTCAGCTGATGGGTGAAGAAGTATCTTTCTTTAAGAGGTTTTTTCCTCATCCAAAAGGGTCAGAGATCCTGGAAGTTAGTTTATGATGGAGCAGGTTGCATCATTTCATTTTATTTTAGGATTCTGCTTAAACTCTTTATGTTTTCCCGGTGTCTAAACAACCATCATAGCCAGGGATTGTTATCAGCAATAACAACTTTTTAACCTCAAAATATGAATTTCACTTAGTAACTCCTGCATACACGAACAACTGCATTTAAATTGAAGGTACTCGCCCATTAAGGTGCCAAAAAAACTACTGTTAGAATACCAAGCACTAAATCTACTCTTTGTTCAGAACTTGGGCATTGGTGGACAAGCTCTGTTGCTAAATCATAATTTTCTGATATAAGATTTGCCAACTTAAAATTCAAGCTTCTAACCCAGCTAAGGGATTAGAAGTATCCTGGTAAAGGAATTTCCTAAGGAGGACTTGAATTAAGCATGTTGAGCTCAGCATTTTCCCCAAGAAAATTAACAGACTGATTTGGTCTTAGCATGTTTTAAAACTGTTAAAGCAGTCAAAGGTAAGATTTCCCATTAAAACAAGCAAGCACTGAAAGCTTTTTTCAGAACAAACCTAAACTCTTTATAGGTTGGCAATGAGAAATATGTAATTGTGTGTAATTACACAAAACAATCAGTTTGTAAAATTTAAGACTCTTCTAATTACCTACAGGGGAAAAGTAAAAAATGTATATATATGTATATAAATTTCAGACAAATTTTAAATTAGGCATACACAACAGTATAAAGGATGATGGGTTGAGAAACCTTGTGATCTACTACCACAGAGTTTGGAACACAACCCTTTGAGAACAGCATTATTCATTCAATGCTCATAAAAAATATAGATATAAGAATTTCAGAACTGCTGAACTCTTAAAACTTTTCACACCTCACTTTCCCAGAGAGTGTATTAGGGAACTCTAACTGCATCCAGTCAGGATACAGAAAGAAAGATCAAAGTTACCTAGAAACTTAGTTACAGTCTTTCCTGACCTTTGGCTATACACTTTTTGTGGACCAAGAGAAAAGAGGCTGCAGCTTTGACTCTTGTGTAGGAAGAAAGAAGCAGTCAAAATAAAGCCACTCGCATGAAAGTCAGAAAGGTTGCAAAAAAAAAAAAAAAAAAAAAAAAAAAAAAAAAAAAAAAAAAAAAAAAAAAAAAACTTTACCACAAAAACTATTTTAACAATTCATAAAAACGTAGAGTAGTACACAGAGATGCCAACTTAAATCCCCACTTCAATACCCAAGTATATATTCAGAAGTTCACTAGCTACAAAGTTCTATATTTCCCTCATGAAATAAAACTTTTTTTAGTTCTCTTTACCACAGTTATCCCAGATATACACGTGCACACACTCTCTCCCCTCTAATATTAATTCTTTTTAAAAAGTAGCAATTATTGGAAAAATGCCAAGTAGTGTGGTTAAATTAATGGGTAATTGATGATACCAAGATAAGGATACTGTTCCTCATGAGGCAGGTTTACTTAAAAAACAACACTACGAAGCTTAAAGAAACCACAATTTACAACTTAAAGAAAGCCACATTGATAAGTAGAGGTTTAATTTGTCTCATACCTTGCTAGTAGATGCCTTGTAAGTTGTCTTTAATTTCTGAGAAAGCTGACTGGTACTATGACTGGCTGTTGAGACAATAAATTCAAAGGAAAATATTTCAAACATTGCATTAGATTATTTGTATAAGTAACTGGCATTACTCCCCTTCAATAATATTCTAAGTTTTGGCCAGCAAAATACACAAAAAGTAAATTCAAAACATTATTAGTATTCTTTGTGGTTCTCTCACCTTTTGTTTTCAGTTGTCCTTTGCTCAGTTCAGCTCCATCAATTGTCTGTCCTTCAGCTGCTAAACGTTCATTCAGTGTCTCAATCTCTCTACGTACTAACAATAACAAAAAGTCACATTACTAGAAAAAAAATTGTTTATCATTAACATCACTAAGGTACTATTTAAGAATTGCTATGATTACTAAATAATCAATTTTATGCTAAGGACAGAAAAAAGATCAACTGTGATTTTATAAAAGCAGGTCTCACCAAGACATAAACCAAGACTCATGCTGAATTTTCCATAGATCAATCTTGACCGAGATTCCAAGAAACTATTAGTGGAATCTTATTAATGTAACTTTTACTAGTAAATGTGGCTAAGGAGTAACAAACCAGCTTCTGTGAAATCTATGGCACACCTGTACTGGATTAAGCAATAAACCTGTATTGACTTGAGCCAAAACTGCATACATTCCACAATTCAAAAGTCACATAACACAGCTTCCAAAATCCAGCAGGGAATACTAAGCAGAGGCTTATGACTTATGACTGCCTGTGTTACTTACTTTGGATTCTCTTACATCACCATGGATCACTTACATTACCATACAACTGTCATTAATCAAATAACATTTTTTTGCAGATTCACCTAGAACCCTTATCCAAGTTCTAGATTTCATGAACAACTGCAGATGCTCATTATTTGATGTATTAAGGAGGATGATCCAAAAACACTTTTTACACTTTTCGAAGTAAGACACTATTCCAATTTTATTTACTAATATTACATCATTAATATCAAGCCTGGAAATACACAGTAAAGCCACAAACTTCAGTGGCTGAACAGAGTTGCTGCCAGATGAACATGGTACACACCAGAGCCTACAACAACGAGACAGCCACTTCACTTCCTTTGCCCAAGAGTCAGGGGAAGATGACACACACCAGTTCTCACTACTTGTGTCAAAGAGCTAAGAAAGTTATTTTTCTGAAAATGTACAAACCCCATCTTTAGCTGTAAGTTCAAAACAATTCTAACACTCATAAAAAAGCTACAGTAATTACACTACACTATCCAAGGTAAGCATCTCAATTAGCACTACTCCAGTCTTAGTCCAAACAACTCATAAATTGCTGGGGAAAAAAAATACTCACATTCTAAATTTTCAATATAGAGGTTTTCAAACTCTCGTTCTATTTGTCCAAAAAGTTCCAGGAGTGTATTGCGTACAGAAGATGGTAGTTTAGAATCCTAGAAGGTAAAATATCAGGGTTTTATTTTTCTTCACATATGTCTCATACAGTTACCCTTCAATCTTAAACTGATTTTAACAGTTCTCTCTCGCTGCAAGGAGGGAAATTAAAAATCACTACTAGTGTAGAATACAAAACAAAAAGCATTGTGCACCATAAAATTACCCATTTTACAAACTCTTTATCTTTCAAGGGACAGAATTCAAATCACCTAAGGGATTTTTTGGCCTTATTGGAGAAAAATTATAAAACCAAGAAATATGTTCAACTCATTAAAAAAAAAAGTTGAAAAAATTTATACTACAATGTCAAGGTGTTTCTAATTAGAGAACAAATACCTTTGGATTAAATTATAAATAATACAGCTGTATTCAAAAACTGAGAAATGTCTATGCAAGGAAACAAGTTACCAAAGTTCAAAGCGAAATATAGTGTTATGTCTACTGTACTGTTAGTTTATCAGTGTTCAGCTATCAAATATACAGGGAATGTGCTCATCAGCAATATCTACTTTTTTGTAAACAAAGCAAAAGTATGCGTTTTCAAAACACTGAAATCATCAGCTATGAACAAAAAAAGAAACTTGAGTCAGCCTCTGCCACAGCACAAACCACCATTTCAGGTCTAGAAATACAGAGGAAGCATTTAATGTTAGCACAGGACACCACCAAAATCTAAGTGAACTTAATTGTTCTTAAACTTGGGTTGAATAATGATGACTTGTTTTACTTTTAAGTCTTCCAGTAAACCCAATCCAAAAGACATTGGTTTCACTCCCATAAACTGACTGAATTAGGAAGAAACCTGTGCATGTGAGCCATCAGAGGGCAGCATGTGCCTTCCACCAACGTCAGCATCTGAACCACCAGAATTTTATCTCATGTTTTGGCTCATATAGTCACACTGTCTGCCTTCAGAAACAGTTAGAAAAGCCCATCACAACCTCAATCTTGTAAGTTGTTTCTGAACATCAATTTTAAGGAGAAGAATACAAGAAACCACTAATCACGGTGACACAGAACACATCTGCTGTGTGCATAATTCAGTTTTAAATCAGTTTTACAGCTACTTTAAGCTGACAGAAACATGCCTCATGCTCAAAGAAGTGGTCCTGTGTCCCTTATGCCCCACAAGGGGATATTCCTTTTGGCATGATCACTGCCTCTCCCTTGAGACAGTACTTTTGTTCCTGCATTCAAATCAATCAGAACATGAAACGGGTCCAAATTAACACTGACTTGAAACAAAACTGATTAAACAGGAATACTACACAAATGAAACTCTATTAAGAGAAATGCCAAAGACAGAAGAATTATTTTTTACTCAATTACCCAATAATTCCATACAGCAATGTTATGAAAGAAACTAAGCTGTCCTATAGCTTTCAAAACAGGAACGGTGATGTAGAAAAGCATAAGCAAATCTAAACCTGTTCTAAAGTACATAGCACACTAAAATGCATTAACTTCCTTTACTCTCTGTAAGGTTGGCATCATTTGTATTAGCTTATTAAAATACTAAGCAATAATGTTATCTGTTTACCTGCAAACATACTTCTCTAGATTTCATGTGTTTTACAGCTCCATTGGGAAGGAGCATTAACACTTTCTATTCACTAGATTGTGCCACTGGCTGTTCAAGGTTAAGGGTCAACAAAATTAAACAAATAATACATTTACAGAGTTTTACAAGAAATACTAAAATGGCTTAAATTTTTGGTTTACTACACAGAAGTGACAGCACACCTTAAATTCTTACCCACCCTTAGCTCCTTTCCTGAAGTGCAGCTCTAATAGTTCAAATGCATGTACGGTTTTCTATCCAAGTACTTGCATTCTCCAACTTCCAGATTACTAGAAGCAAAACTTTGTCTCTGTTTGTTTCCAGAAAAACTAACATGGAGTCGAGAACGTGAGGTTTCCTGTAGCTAAATGCTGTTAGTATTCAAAGCACCTCTCTGATTAAAAAAAACAATTTTGCATCCTTTTTGCCAGGCCCGCATTAGTCAACTTGACTATGGTTTTTAAACTGATACTTTCTTACCTTTGGCAGCAAAACCCCAAACACTTCCTGTAGGAGCCTTGCCTACAGTTAATCTCAATATTGTTAGGTGAAACATTCCAAGTGGCTCCAGACTGCATTCTCTACACCAACTGACATAATTAAGAAAATTGGAGAAGTTTGTGATTGTTCTTTCCCTGAAGCTTATTAGACACAGGTGCATGCCTTCATTTGAGTCAAAAGTAAAACAAAACAAAACAAAACACAAATTTAAGTTAGAACATGCCTCTATCAAACAGGCAATGTTTATTTACTTTATGGAAGGAATGCAGAACTGCATTCCCACAAATACCTTCCCTATCAGCAAGTCGTAATAACAAGTATTATTCCTTCTTTCCCAAGTTTATTCCTATTCCTGAGTTGTTATTATTCCAAATTAAAAACTTACTGAAACAAGAATCAATCTTTAATTGGAGGGGGAGGGCAGGAAGGTGCAGCTAAATAATTAGGCTGTTCTTTGTATTTCTTTGTGGTTTTCTCATTCCTTTAAGAATACACAAAAAAACATAAAAACCTCCAGAGGTTTGAAGCAAGCAGCTTTACTGGACATATTTCATTACTCATTTCATTTCTCCACATATAGAACTCTCATAAAGAAGTGATGGAAGTTACCCAGCAGCATTGTGTTCTCTTACCTGCCCTTCCAACATGTCTCTCTGCAGTCCTGCCCGTTCCTGCTCGGAACTGTTGGTTCTTCGGATGGAAAGGCTGTGAGATTTACGTTTCTGCTTTGCTTGCCGAGCAGATGCACAACTTCCACTTTCTATTGGCATTACTTCAAAAAAACAGCTTCACAGAGGCTCCTATGATAAACTAAGGACAAGTATCACACATTACAAATTGCCCTGTGAAAGTAACCAGGGTTTAATTTTGTTTCTCATAAGGGATCCCTATTCCTTACAGCTACTCTTCAAATAATGTTAAGTTCAAAAACACATATATATTAAAATAAAATGGAATCATTTTTGCACTACTTATTTATTAGTTAACAAACCTCCACAAAAGGAAAATAAATATCTTGCTCAATTTGGAGAACACTAGCAGAGACAGCCTCAAAACGTTTCCAGGAAACAACTATTATGCATACTGTATTTCACTGAAATGCATGCAAAATTAAAATCCAGCTGGAAAACGAAAGCAAAAAGACATGATAATTTAGGGACACTGTCAGGTTAAATGTTGCAAACTAGTTTTTTAAGTGTTAGCATTCAAAATTTAATATGCACTCGGAGGTGCACTTGTTTACACATATGCAGAAATTTACTTTAACTACATACTTTCCACCATTTTTGAGAGCTCACAGTTTCACCTTCTTGGATAGTAAAGTGCTCATAAACTCAGAAGAAGAGTGGAAGTGCACCTGACTTACCAGGCTTTGTTGCTTTTAATTTTGTAAGTTTGTTAAAGCCAAATACAAATTTTAATATCCTTAAAAACACCTGACAGTATCACCAGTCAATATTACCATGCACGATCTACTGCTTTTCCCTGTTTAAGGAAAATCAAATTATGTTTGATTTCATGCATAAATGTGGAGAATATGTTCTTTACTGTCAAAAACTTTTTTTACAAGCATTTAATTACTGGATTTTTTTTTAATTAAACCTGATATTCAACAGCTGTTTAACATTTCAAATGTTTCAAGATTGATTACTCAAAATTTTTCGATCATGAACATTGAGAACAAAATAATTCATTCTCCAGCATAAGTAATTTCTGAAACAACAATTACAACTTAAAATAGCTGCAATAGTCTGCAGAGGAATAGGAGAGCAGAGTTGGCAAAGCTATCAAGGCAACTGAGCTTCCTTTCAAATAAGCTGATCAGAGAAAATTTAAACCAAACCCAGAGCCACTTCCAATTTAAGATCCGCCAACACGCTAGATCTCAAGCTAGGAATGAGCACCATCACAATTAACAAGACCAGACATTAACCAGTTTATGGTTCTGACATGGTATTTTCAGCTTCTTAACATATCATAAAGCCAAGGAAAAGCACAGCTTACTAAAAACACAGTATGTACCATCTACAAAAACAGCTTCGAATTTGCTTTTAGTTTTGTATCACAAAATTATATTACATAAGGATATTTAAATTTATATCAAAATAGGACTAGATTTAGTTAATGTTTTAATGCCCTTCCATCCTCAAATTTTGTTATTTAAGAAGTTGGTATTTTAATTAGCTTTTGGAACACCCAAGTTCCAAAACTGGTGTCAGTGACCTGACACCAATTCCACTGTGAATCTAAAATAAAATTCAGGTCACAGCAGTATTTTGTACAGCACTGAAATGATTTTGTTCATTTCCTCTGGACTCAGCACAGTCCTCCCCTGCACCTAATCCCACCAGAGGTTTTTACGTGTGATTAATCAGCAGTAACTAATTAGCTATGTTCTCAAATAAAGAAGATAGAAGAACAACTGGGTAGGTCCTGTATTTCTTATTTTTTTCCATTATAGCTACATTCCTCGGCCACAGAAAGACAGGATTGAAATTTTAAAAAGCCCATCTCATAAACAAGTTACTGTCAATTTTCTGGGATTTCCTAAGTATCGCCCTGTTCCTGGACATATGGTCAACAATTAGGAACCAGGTTTTCAGTGTTTGCCATATTTATGTATTTTTTCAAAATACAATCAGATAAATACATAAATTCTCCTCCTTTGTGAAACACTCTTTCAATGGCTTTCAGTTTATTGGTTTCTGCAGCACTGGATTATTTTCAGGGCCCAAAGTACCAAACTCTGCATCCACATACACAGATATGTTAAACAGTTTTATATCTATACATACACATAGTCACATATAATAACATAAACCAGTTAACACCATTTCGCTTAAGATCTGTGGAAAAAAAGATCTGATTTCTATTTCCTACCAGATACAGCTCCTGAGCTGTAGCTATACACAGATATATGCACATGGTTTATGCTTTGCCAGGTATTGTTATGTTACTTCCATGTACCCTCTGCCGCCAGACTACTTGTTTTTAGAAGGATTTTGCCAAGAAACACTTTTCCACATTGCTTCATAGAATAGTATGGGCTGGAAGAGACCTTGAAAGGCCATATAGTACAACCCACCTGCAATAAGCAGGGACACCTTCAACTGGATCAGGTTGCTCAAAGTCCTGTCAGGCCTGACCTTGAATGTTTCCAAGGATGGGGCATCTCCCACCTTGCTGGACAACCCATTCCAGTGACTCCCCATCGTTATTGTAAGATTTCTTCCTTATAACTAATCCAGAACTATCCTCTTTCCATTTAAAACCATTACCCCTTGTCCTGTCACTACAGGCCCTGGTAGAAAGCCTCTCTACATCTTTCTTTATAAGCCCTCATGAAAGTATTTAAAGGCCACAATAAGGTGCATCCAGAGACTCCTCTTTTCCAGGCTAAACAACCTCAACACTCTCAGTCTTTCTTCACAGGAAAGGTTTCCCAGCAGTCTTCTAACAGGTCCATGTCTGTTGTGCACCACTGGCAATGACTGGTTACAACTGGCTGGCTGAGATGCAAGTCCCCATTGCTGCCTCACATCCAATTTTTCATCCCCCAGTATTCCCAAGGGGTTGCTCTCAACCCATTCATCCCTCAGTCTGTATTGATGTTGGGGGCTGCCCCATCCCAAGGTGCAGGAGTTTGCACTTGGCCTTGCTGAACTTGAGGAGGTTGGGATGGGCCCTCTCCTCAGGCCTGCCAGGGTCCCTCTGGGTGCTGTGACTTCCCTCAGGTCAATCCACTGCACCACTCAGAATCAGTACATACAGATTTGGCAGCTATACGTTCTAACCTGAGAAATTTAAAGGGACACGGTCAAATGCATAAGATTACACTTTTACACAGTGAAGTCCTCATATTAACTAAACAAAAGTTTCTACTTACACAGCTCATGAGCAAACACAAAAGACTTGGTAAGAAACACCTCCCATGATTTGGCAGCAGCACTTGCCCTGCAGCCAGCATCACTGCCAGGAACTGCACCCTCCTCATGCACCAGCATGACCACATCACTCATGCACTGCTCTGGAGAGAGCCAGCATGCACACTCCTCCCCAGGCTCTGCCAGAGGGTACACAGCCATAGCAAAGCTGCAATCCAAGAGGCAACAAGCAGGCATGTGCACACAGAGGGTAGGAAGGAGAAGCCAAAGGGGACTTGCTTCACTGCCTTCAGTACTATTCTGAATTCCACCGAATAGCCTTATAAACTTTCAGTAAGGGAACAATAAATAACGAGTTTTTAGAACCAGGATGTAAATCCAGTTTTAAAAAGTGACAGTGTCCCTTTAAATATTAGCTTCATTTTGACAATTTCAGAACTATCTTGATGTTAATTTTATCAGTAGGAAGCTACAGGGTTTTTAAAGAGTACATTTCACAATACAGATCCTTGGCAATATGATGCTATTAAAAAAAATAAGGTGCTCATTTCTAGCAGTTACCTGATTCCCCTTATTATGTAAGGTTTTCAAACAGTGAAAATTACCTGTCCAGAATATCAGAGTCATGTTACATATCCTATGAAAACCATATTAAATATTGATTAGTGAAACAGTCAGTAGTATACAAACCAGTCAAAGTCTTTCACATTTTTTCAACTTTTGAAGTTAGAACACACCACACAACCAGAAACGGGGGTGGGGGAAAACATCAACACAAGTAAAGGCTAAACACCAAATCCCAGTCAAATTAAGTAAAAAAAAAAAGGCTCAAAATGACCCATTATATATCGTTAATCACATGCAGTTAATCTTAACTTTTCAGTGTTACAAACAGGTTCTGAAAAGATACATTTGCTTTCCTTCTATGCAGTAATTCTATAAATAGGATGAAAAATCACCATGAAGTATGGGACTCCTGGTTCCTGAGCCAAAAGAAATCGAATTCACAAAAGCTAAAAATGAGCAATCAAGACTAAAAACAGAAGTACTTCCAGAGAAAAAAACAAAACAAAACAAAAACGCTGCATTACTAAACTATATTCAATAAGGGTGGCAGTTCACTAGTACTGAATTACTTCAAGTGAGCTTAGGAGACATTGAGCCTTCTCCATCATTCTGGAAAATGCTGCATTTGCATAGTGTCATTCACACAATGATCAGTCAAAGCCCCAAGAGAACGGTACCAAATGAATTTCTGACACAGTTAATCAGCAGAAGTAGGGTAGAAAAATGTGTCCTAGAAAACATCTAGACCATAGGTGATTACTACATTCTAAATGGAAAGATACTTTGGTATTTCAGTTATGCTGTTTAATTAAACTCAGCATATTTTGCAGTGCGTTAAATTAAAGTTCTGCCACCTACCTTTCTGTAACAGATGTTACTACGTATTCAGTCACAGGAAATATTTCATCAGAGTAACAGTAAAGAGCAGATGTGTAATCAATTACTGTTTTACACAGCTGCTATAGAGAAATGGCACCAAAAGTGACACACTGGTCTAGTTAAACTTTAAAATTCACTGCAGCAATCAACTACTACTTGTCTCCAACACAGAACAAGCAGACTACTGAAAGGAAAGAATTCCTGCACTATGGATGCTGCTGAAGCCAGGGAGAAAATTTGTTTTAAGAAATGTCAGAGCACAGACAGGATGGGTAGAGTATATTGCATTTCCTTTTTTGTTCATTCAAGACAACACACAAGTCTGGAAAGGGAAAGCATCAGGAAGTTTCAGCAACATCGCTTACTCAAGATCTCCCTGCTCCATTTTGCGTAGAGTTTAGCAATAGTAATAACTTATTATTTAAAGGATTGTTGATGAAAAACAATTAAAAAATAATACAACCAAAACCAACAAACACAAAACACTTAAAAAACAACCCAGTAACAATTTTACTTGTGTGTTATCTTAAGAAGCTGTCAAATGCTATTTACAGGAAAACTTTAGTGTATACTACATGAGAAGAAAAGGCTCTTTCCAGTAGTAATTATTGTGTTATGCAGCATTAAAACCTTAACATAAAGATGTTGGGGGGGTTGTGTGTGGTTTTTTCCCAAAGTGGGGAGGGAAAGGGGAAAGAGAGACAATTATTACAGTTACTAAGTTCTTAATTACATGTAACTGGATTTGACAGCATTACTCATAAGTTAAGAGAATTTAAGTTATCACCACTACAATCTTTATTAATACACAAAGAAATCTAATTTAAAGGAATAACTTCCATTTTGAGATCTTCAGTGAAGAATTTGTTTCAAAGATGCTGCACATTCAAGTGCCACTAATCAATGCAAGTCCCAAGATTACAGCACACTGAGATACATCAGGCTAAACAGAGACTTCTTTGTACAACTAGTTGTTTTTCTAGAGATCAATATTTAGGAAACAAAACCATTCAAGACCATCATGGATGATGCTAAAACCACTGACAAGGGTGCTCAAACCTTACAATATCCAATGGAGCATTATGTTAATAATTCTTTTCTAAATTTAATGCGGAATGCTTTCAAACAAAACTAAGTTCCTCAAAATCTAAAAACATCCATCACTAAGGAGATGACCTCCCGTTGACAGAAGGCATAGTAAGGAAGTTGCACCAATGAATTTTAGGTATGCTATACAGCTGGAAATAAATTATAAAGGCTTTAATACATTACTGAATATCTAACCTGAACAAGCTTCTAACACCAAGACTGTAGTTCAAACTATCCTGGGTTTGACACTAGCAAGCTTTGATCTTCCTAATTAAACTATGTCAGCAAATACTGCAATCACACCAAAATGCAGTGAAGATCTGGCCTGCCAAACAGTCTACTAAAGCAAGAAAAATTATAAAACTTGGGGGGTTTGTGGTTTTTTGTTTTTTATTAATTTAAATGTAGAAAAAAGCTGCCTGAGCCCACTAATAACCATCAGCCCAAGACCTGTTAAGTGAAACTGCTGATGCCTGGAAACATACAACTTTCAAGACCTGTCCCACATAGGCTTGCTGAGTGTACCAACTGTTTCAACTGAACAACACAAGGTACAATATAATCTTACATTTAACACTAGTCTGTTACCTCTGAGTATATATTATACCTTGTTTTATTAATAGGTATTGATTAGCTGACTTCATTGAAGCGTTCAATAGATAATAGCACTAGGTCCTGCTAACCTGCTGGTTAAATCCTGAATTATGTTTGAAGGCTACTCTATTTCCTTAGCTGTTTCACAGACATTGTCATTCCTGTATTAGTAAATCCCTAGCAGCTTAGAAGTAGTCTACATGCACACACAGGCACACAAATACAAGACCTGAGGGTGAGGAATCCTTAGGAAGCTCAAGAGCAAAGGTGGTTTAACCAGGTATTTGTTTAAGGAACCACTGCACTGCATTCAGAGGCCAGAATCCTACTGTGTTAGCCTCTAAACAAAGAATATTTAGGTATTTATTACCTATGTATAGCAATTTACTAGACAAACTGCTACTCTGCTTTTATGCAAGCAGAGTGACCTCTGATGTCATTGCTCTTCATTTGGGAATATATTACTTGCTAATAAATTAGAATCTTTTACTGCTTAAGACATCAACAAAAGTAAGTAACTCGGACACTAACTATAGTTTAGTGTTTAGTTTAGCTTATTTAGCTTAGTTTTAGTTTAGCTTATTTAGTAAGCTCTTCTGAAGCACCAATAAATATCCTTTGTACAGCACATTCTCGAAGCATTTCCTCATATGGCATACCACAGAGAACTGACAAATCTTTCAGCAACATGCATAACAACACTGCAAGTACCCAGTCCTTCCATCTTGAAACATAAAAAGACATTCTCAAAATAGTCCGTGGGTATTATTCAAGGATGAGAAAATAACACACCATTCTGGTTTGTAAGGAGACCATTCCAATTCCTGTATATTCCTCAGTGGTCACATATTGAGTAGCAGCAAACTTTCCTCACAGAGGTTTGAGTGGTGGCCCCCAGAGCAAGCCCCTTACCTTGGTCTGCACCTCACAAGGCAAGATACCAGTCGTAGCTCCAGGACTTCTTAAAACTTCCATGGACATAAAACAATCTCAACCTCATCTCAAACATATAAAATACAATACCACTTGACTTTTCCTTACTTGATACATACTAGCTGTGACTAGACGTTTCTTGATTTTGTAGAATTAAGCTCCTCTTCTAAGACACTATCACCAGACTCAAAATATTTCTTCTGTGACTATACTAGAACTCTCAGACATTTCAGTCCATACAAGAGACTGCATCCTTTAAAAACATGTCCTAAATTTAAAACAAAGGTGGTGGAAGGGTGCATCTACATAAGAGAAAGAATGTCATTTTAGGAAGAGGTACCTTTAGATTTAATGTGATAAACCTAGTTTTGGGACAAATGTAGACATAAACAACTGGCATTGGGAAGAAAGAAAAAAAAAACCAAAAACAAACAAAAAAACAAACTACAGTGGTCTCTGACTCAAATTCTAAGATTTGGTACAGGTCCCTTTTCTTAAAATAACTTCCAAAGTCCACAACACACAAAGTTACATTTAAAATTATAACAAGACACATTAGGGCTGACACACACAGGATATTATCTAGTGTAAACTACTCATTAGAAAACATCCTTGAGGATTCTTGAAGTTACCAGCTTACTTAACAAAATGTCACTTAAGAAACACGAGCAGCAGGCTTGGTTGGGAAACCGATTCTGAAATTTGCTCAAGGAGATACATATTGCTGCAATGTTGCAAAATGGGTGCCTGAACAATACATTTGTATAATTTCAAGGTGTACTCAATGACACTGAATCACATCAAAGAGGCTGTTCCACCAGTTCTTTACATAATTCTTACATGAATTACTGCTATAGGAAGCACACTTAAAATACTACAATTGTCACAAAACAAACTTTCACAATCTGGAAGGCATAACAAGTTGGGTAAAAACATAAGTAGATGTTTCTTTTCTTGCAAACACCAAGATGTCCTTGAACTGTTTGCTGTTCAAGGTTTTATTTGAAAAAGTTTTCCTCATCTTTAGTTTTCTTAAGCAACTAGAACCTAACGTCTACTCAACCTCTGAATACATTAAGTGTATTAATTCTTCCCTCAAATTTGTTTTCACTGGATTAGCTCAGGAAAAGAGAGCAACATGCTAATGGCTCTTTATAAACACAACTTTAACCCATCTCAGTTTCAAGTCATCCTCCAGCTGCAGATCACTAATTCCACCCTGTCCCATCACAGACAACACTTCCCTTCCTCACGCAGCTGTGCCTCGCTTCAGGGCATCTGGGCGTTTAATTTTTGCTCCATGTGCACACATGTCAGAGGATCTGGACTCACTGTAACCTAATGAGGCATCACCCTTGGCTTGGTCCTCAGGATATGCAGTGTCACATAAACAAAGTTAGCCAGCTGAGCCTCCTCAGCAGGCATCCTGAGTTTCACTGCCTGCAGACCTGGAACCATTCCTACAGCTCCGGGATGGAAGTGTTAAAATAAATTTTTAAAAAATAATATTTTTTTTAATGGGAAAAAAAAAAAAAAAAAC
>JAAWXA010000002.1:7246174-7314461 GCA_038090715.1 Florisuga fusca | reverse complement strand
GGATGGGGGAGCCGCAGCCCCCGCACTCACCTGTCAGCCACAGCCGGGGCGGCGGGCGGGAAGAAGCAGGGCAATGGACAGCGGGGAAACGAGGAGAAGGAGGCGGGCGAGAGGGGCAACGGCGGCAGCGAGGAGCCCGGCGCCGCGCTCGGGCAGGGACGCGCCTCTCCGGTCAGGAGCCCTCCCGGCGACATCCGGCGGCGGGCGGAAGCGGAGCGCGGCCCCTGCTCGCAGCCATGGTGACGGGCCGGGCAGCGGGCCCCAGCTCCTCGGTGCCAGCCCAGCGTCCCGCACGGTGTCCCTCGCTTCGGGCGGCTTCTGCCTGGAGGCTTGGAAATGCCACCGGAGCTGCCATCGGATGGCTGGTTTGGGGTGGACCACCGCCAGCCCGGGTAGATGGGTACCTGAGCTTGCCGCTTTTTGCCTCACAAGTCAGCCACCTGTGTTTCTCCCTCTGGATATGTGCTACCCAACGCCTATTTCCATAGCCCATTTTGTTAAGGAAAATCTGAATTCACCTGCGTTACGTAACCGTGATATCTGTGAAGAAATACACGTTACAGAGCACAGCAGGTTTCGTAGGGATGTGCCAGGGGAATGCTGCATTGGACCTGAGATGTGGTGACAACTATGGACCCACCACATCCATAAAATTGCCAATACGACAGCAGGCCCAATCAGACTGTACAAGGACAAGTGGCTGCACTACCGCCACCCCAACTTCCAATGGTTTGCTTCCAACCCTGCATCTCCTAGGTGAGCCATGAAGATGATCAGAGAGCTAGAGCACCTCTCCTTTACAGACAGGCTGAGAGAACTGGGGTGGTCCCACCTTGGAGGAGAGAGGAGGCCTTACTGCACCTTCCAGTGCCTGAAGGGGCTACAGTAAAGCTGGAGAGGGACTTTTTACAAGGATGGGTAGTGATACGATGAGGGATAATGATTTGAAGCTGATGTATTCAGATTAGGAATTAGAAAGAAATGCGTAACCATCAGGTTTGTCAGAGACTGGCACTGGCTGCCCAGAGAAGCTGTGGCTGCCCCATCCCTGGAAGTGTTGAAGGCCAGGTTGGATGGGGCTTGGGTCTAGCAGGAGGTATCCCTGCCCAGAGCAGGGGGCTTTGGAACTTTAAGGTCCCTTCCAACCCAAACCATTCTGTACTGAAACCATTCATTTGTACTGAAATTTAAAACTCTTAAGTTGTGTTTCATCCTAATTACTGCCCAACTGGACCACTGTGGACTGACAGTTGAGATAAAAGCTTCATGAAACCCCACTGGAATTCCTTATTTTCTAATACAGAATTGCTGGAAAATACCGAATCTGGACTTGTTCTACTGCATCTGCAGACAATGTGGCAGAAACAGTGAATCAAAGCTAACCACTACATTCTGCAAGTAGTCTGTTCACTTTGAAGCTTACAATGCATAATTGAAATGTGATTAATTCCTTTGCTGATTAACGCTTGGAGGAAACCTTCACCTAAAGTTCTTATTCACTGTAACAGATTCTGAAAGGCAAAAGAGGCCTTTGCCTAATTATTTTCTCTCTTCCTGCCGATTATCTAACTGCCTCAGAAGAGGTCTCTGAACAGGCCAGGATATGGGCCACAGAGCGAGGGCTGAAAATAATACATTTTCTTTTCATGTGCTTCCCAGCTACCAGTATGCCTGCTGTTCTCTTTCATCTTCTTTTTACTTTCTACCTCCCTCTGTGCAGTCATGTCTTAATTGAAGCTGTGTTACCAGTCAAAAGTAGTGTGGTTTACCTCTTTACTAGCATATTTTTCATCAGTGGAGGTCATTCTACAAGGTAATCTGCCTAACCGGTTGAGAACTTCCCATAATTTTAGCCTATTCCCTTCTTCAAAGCCACCAAAATGAGAAAGGAAGGGATCAAAATATATAAATAAATAGCTTTAAGGACAGGAAAAGCAAGGAGACAGAACATGCAAAAGATGATGCACAAGAGGTAGAGCAGAGTTGCCTGGGAGCAAGCCTGTACACAACCAGTTGGCACTGTGTGCCACTTGGAATTCTTTGTAGTTGGTGCAGTAGCAGTAACCTAAGACACATCCTACCAAAATCACTTCATCCTAATATAATTCTGCTGTAGCATAACAGTTCAACTCTATGAACAAAAAAAATGTCCAGCAAGAGCATGAAGATCCACATTTGAGTTTTTCCTGGGAAAATACTCAGCAACTTTCCAGTCCTCTGGAGCAGCTCATTCTCTAGCAATACAGAGACCACCATTTTTTTCCTGAAGAAGAAATTCAAAATACTGCAATGATGAAAGACAGGGGCTTAATCAACTTTTTTCCTGATACAGGGTTACTCTGACCTGAAAATTAACCAGCCTTGTAGGGATGTAGTTATTTTTTCAAGAGAAAAGAAGGGTGAGCGGGTTTTTGTCACTCTAGCCCTATTACTGCTTTGTTTTTGTCATGGCCTGGTGAGAATAGCAGACACTTTGTAATGCATAGGAACAAGTACAGTTCAAGTACAATCTGCAACAGTTCAACAATCTGTACAGTTCAAGTACAGAGCAAGTACAATCTGCAACAGTTTTTCACAAACAACCTGTTTTAAAACAAGAGACACAGATAACAGTACAGAAGCCTAGGAAAAGAGGGGCAGTACTAGTTAGCTTAACAGATAAAAAGCTTTTTTAATAGGCAGTAGAGTAAATAGACTGGCAAAAGTTAGGTTGTCCTGGACATCACCTCTCAGACCTACATCTGTGCCCATAGCTGGACATGAGAAGACAAGATAGAAGGCTTAGGAAACCAGCAACACAATAGAATATTTGAATCTCCCAAATCAAGATTTTCCAAACATGTAAACATATCAGAGGCTCCTGTCCAAATCGTAAACCAAGAGAAAGGAATAACAGATCTAGAGGCAAAAAACACTTTCTCCTTTCATATAGGAAACTTTCTAATAACTAGTTTCTAAAAGAATTGTTTCCTGTATCATTCATCACCCCTTTATGCAGTACAAAAACATTTGGAAGCTGTCCATTAAAGCACTCTTTCTTTAATGCTTGAGATAGCAAAACTAAATGCAAATAAGACATCCTACATACATATGTAGCATACATGTGTTATGTTTTTACTACAAAGTCATCTGTCCTCTCTGAAGCCAACCCACTCTCCTGAAATAGGCCTTTTAAGACCAAGTTCAAGAGTTGAACAGCAGATTAGTTAGGACTGGGAGGTATTTACCTCCAAATTCAGATAAAACTCAGGCTGTTGTTTGCTCTGCACATAAGTGTATCACTTAAGACAAATGTTTTTTGAAAAGCAATGATGGCTGGGCAGGAGCAGACTTCTGAGAAGGATTCTTCAGGGAGGCAAGGAACAAGGATAGCTTGTGACTGAGAAGGGTGCACTGGATGTCTTACACATTAGACAAAATGAATAGGAAGCTTAAAAAGAGGTAGGTTGGATATGAAGGGTGGAAAAAAAAATTAATTTTACTAGATTTTACTGGGCAAAGCTGAAAACTAAGGAGAGGGTTGTCTCAAGAGTCTGCATTCTAGGCTGGGGTAAAAGCCCAGGTTTGTTGAGCATTTACTTCATCCTGTAGTTTACAGTCTTCTGCTTATACTTGCTGGAGAATTAAGATATTTTCCTCCAGTTTGGTGGGGGTTGCATTTCCCTTTATCTTAGTAGATAGCAAAAATCTGTCAGCAATTTCTAGCCAGTTGGACTTTTCAGGTAAGAGACTTGCCAGTGGTGACATGAAGCTGCTTTTCCCTTGTTAGTAGAGTGTTTGGAAACAGTCAGCAGACTTCAAGAGATGCATAAATTAAGTTTCAAAGGAATTTATATGACACTTCAGAGATGCTGCAGGCATGCAGAGTAAACGTTCTGAGGTTTCAATAAAATGTGTACCACTACAAAAACTGAGGATATTTTATTTTCAACACAAAGAGCTTGTTTGAATGTAAAGGGCAAGTCTGAAGGGGAGCAAGAAGAAAGGATAAAACACCTGATCCTGAAAGTGTCTTTGGTTAAAGGCTTGGGAGGTCTCTCCCTTGCCTGGTTTGTGAGGAGGGATTATTTTGGCACTCTCAACCTCTTTGGCTGCCTTTTTACCTCTCATTACACACTGACACTTGTCACATGGGGTGCTCACAAACACAGCTCAAAGTGAAGTGCTTTGATTGTCTGCCCAAGACAGGAACCATGGCTGTTTCTGACATGCAGCTTCTAAAGTGCCTGTATGGAAGTTCTAAATAGTAATTGCTAAGGAAAAAAAAAAAAATCTCTTTCCCCCATAATCTATAGGGACCCTTTTATACTGTCCATCTACCGTGCACCTTGAACATGACTGTGTGCATCTGCTCCTTGGTGTATGTGTCCTATGTCAGCTGTGCCCCACACAGAGACCCCATCTCTGTTTTTTGAGGTCAAAGTTTCTACTCTAGCAGGGCCTGTTGCAATAAGACAAGGGGTAATAGTTTTAAACTAAGAGGGAGATTTAGACTAGATATAACATCTTTTGCAATGAGGGTGGTAAAACACTAGAATTTTGTGTGTCCGTCTCAGTAGCTGTAAGTATTTTTCACAGATTTGAACAGCTTGTATCTGGTTACATTAGGAGAATGATAGAAGAAAAATTTGATGGATTTTTTTCATCAGGAACAATAAAACTAGCAAGTGATCAATATGGTGCAGGATGTTCTCAGTACTTCTACAAAGCTCAGTCTCCATTTGCTGTGTTTTCATGCTGAACAGTGACTCAGGATAAAAAGTAATCCTCATACATTTTAGTCCTTTCTGACAGTACATTAATATTAATGTTCTTGTGTTAATGAATATTAGATTTGCAATGTATTATTGAATAATACAGTATTAGCATTAATATTAACATTCTCATGTTGTATTTGCTATAAAGGGATATGCAGCAGCTGGCATGATCTTGTTTTCTTTTTTCTTTACTTTTGACCATCTCTGCTGACTCCAAGTGGCTTCTGCTGAAACCACCCCCTGCCCTTACTCTCCCTTCATCAAGCTTTGCACAAGGGAACCTCTTGTAAGATACTCCCCTTGTAAGACATACACTGTCAGTTTTAACATTTTGTTCTGCTAATGCTACCTCTAAATGGCAGGCCATCTGTCTTGTTCACAGGAAAAATCCAAATGTACCAGACTGAAATACCAGAACATGAGCTGAGAGGCAGTCAGAAAGTGATGACACCAACACGTGAAAACTTCACGTCTAGGCTCTTTGTGGAGTCCAACAATGAATCAGAATCTGTTGACCAGTGATACACCAGCAAAACAATTCATGTTCAGAAGGGACTCAGCTATGGCAGTGTTAAGCTTCTGCAGAAGCTGGTATTGAAGTTCCTCTACCTTTAGACTGCTTACCTTGTGCACATAAAGAGCTACCCAATGCTAGCAGTTCATCTTGATATCTTGTCTAGGCTTTATTCCTACCCAGAAAATGGGTGTTTCTTTCTCTGTCTAACTTAAGTTAGGCAACTTCAGAACTTGACTAACATAGTAACTTCTGCAAACCATAGCTACCAGTGGAGGAAAGACAACCTGCCAGTATCCCCCACCTCTGAGATGGCCACATGCTGTGATCTGTATGGCACAAACTTAATCTCTTTACCTGCCCTAGTTTTGGAGTGTTGGACTCGATGATCTTCTGAGGTCCCTTCCAACACCTGACATTCTGTGATTCTGTAGTTCAAGGGATGCTACTAAGGAGCAAGGAATAACATCCAAGATTAAGTGTGCTACAGAGACCACAAGTTGCAACTCTACAACCTCATGGTTATGGCATCTACGTGAAAGAACACTCCCATAACTGATAAGAAATTCAGTCCTTTAAGTGTCTGCCACAAGCTCAGGCACGTTTGTTGGAGCTGGCACTTCGATGTAGTCCTTGGGTCTCCATGGATGCGTGAAAACATGAGATGCAAACCTTAGTATCAGAAATGCTCAAGCTGCCTGAGCACCTTTCATCCTCGCAGTCACAGCAACAACACGGTGCACAGCACTTCGCTCCCCAGATGAAGGTCTGGAGGCCGCTTCCCCTGCCGCGCTCCTCCCGCCCACCGCACCGCACCCAGCACCCTCCAGCCTCACCCCGCCCTGCCCCTCCGCCAGCTGCCGCCGTGCCCGGGCACAGCCCCGCAAACAACGGGTCCTGGTGCCACCTCAACGGCGGCTGAGGACGGGAGGCGTCTCGGAACCACGCCGAACCGCCGGCCCGCGGCTCGAACGTGAGTCCACAGATCAGGAACCGCCTGTCTCTGAGCTCAGGGCCGCCCGCCTGGAAACAGAGCCTGCGGCCCCTGCCTGTCCCTGTGGCCCTGCCTGTCCCTGTGGCCCTGCCTGTCCCTGCGGGCCCTGACTGTTCCCTCCGGCCCCTGCCTGTTCCCTCCGNTGGCCCTGCCTGTCCCTGCGGGCCCTGACTGTTCCCTCCGGCCCCTGCCTGTCCCTCCGGCCCCTGCCTGTCCCTGCGATCCCTGCCTGTCCCTCCGGCCCCTGCCTGTCTCCGTGGCCCCTGCCGGCCCCTACCTGTCCTTGCGATCCCTTTGATCCCTGCCTGTCCCTGCCTGTCCCTATGGCCCCTGCCGGTCTCTGCCGGTCTCTGCCGGTCTCTGCCTGTCTCTGCCTGTCCCTGCCTGTCCCTGCCTGTCCCTGCCTGTCCCTGCCTGTCCCTGCCGGTCTCTGCCTGTCTCTGTGGCCCCTGACTGACTGTCCCTGACTGTCCCTGCCTGCCCCTGACTGTCCCTGTGGCCCCTGCCCGTCCCCGCTCCCACTGGCTGTCTCGCCCTCCCCATTGGTCAGAGCCTCCGCGTTGCGATTGGCTGCGCCCGGCGCCCTTCCCTTCTCTGTCACTGTCAGCCCCGCCTGCTGGGCCGCTGGGGGTGCGGTGGGGCGATCGGGCGATGCGGTGACGTCGTTGTCCCGGGGCGCTGCCATTGGCCGCTCGGGGGTGACGGGCGATGTGGCGCGTGCTGCGGAGAGCCGTTGCCCCGGCGCCCCGCGGAGCCGCCGTCCCTGAGGGGCGTTACCGCCTCCGCCGCCACACGCTCGGTTCCTCCGCCGGACGCTGCGGAGGGAAGGCCTGGGCCGAGAGGTGACGGAGGGAATCGGAGGGGCGACGGCAGCCTCCGGAGGGGAAGGGGACTGCGGAGGGACGGGGCTGCGGAGGGGAGGAGCGGGGGCAGTTGCTGAGGGAGCGGGCCCAGCGGGGAGGGGGCTGCGGAGATGGAGGCAGCGGGGGAGCTGACAGGGCGGGCAGAGGAGCGGGGCAGAGGCCAGAAGACAGGGTTTGGGTGGTGTTTTGGAAGTGCCTTCGGAGTGGGTGAACTGGTCGGTGAATTCATGTTACTTATCGATGACGGGGAAGAAATACACCCGGAGATGCGGTCTGGCATGGGGGTGTGCAGGGCATGCACAGGCCGTGTGTGGGGTCAGGCAAGGAGAAATTTATTAGGAATGAAATTGGGAACTGGATTTCTTGCACGACCAGCCCATCAAAATGTTACGCTTGGCACGTTTATTCAGCAGCTGCTACTTCGTGGAGCTTGATGGTTTAAACCTACAAAAAGGGAGATTTAGGTTAGATATTAGGAAGAAAATCTTTCCTGTGAGGATGGTGAGACTCTGGAACAGTTTGGCCAAGGAAATTGTGGCTGCCCCCTCTCTGAAGTGTTCAAGGCCAGGTCTGATCAACCTGATCTAGTGGGAGTTGTCCCCTGCCCATGCAGGGGGGTTTGGAACTAGATGGTCTTTAAGGTGCTTTCCAACCCTAGCCATTCTGTGAGTCTGTGGTTTCTGTGATTCAAAGAAAGAAATATTTTATGCACCTGAACAACATATTGCAGCATTTGGTATTATGGGTAGGAAATTTCAGAAATCTGAAAGCATCTAAAAGATCTAAAGATACAATTGATGCACAATTTACACAGTGACAGAAACCCAGCCATTTGGTAATTTCCTACAGTCTGCTCAGAACCATATAGATGTTATTCTTACCAAATGATGCTTTGTTATTTTTTTCAGTGGAACGTGTGCTGCCATCACAATGCCTGAAGTAAACACAGATCACCTGGATGAGCAGCAGGTGCAGCTCTTGGCAGAGATGTGCATCCTTATTGATGAAAATGATCACAAGATTGGAGCAGATACCAAGAAAAACTGTCATCTGAATGAAAACATTGATAAAGGTAGAGCTTACTTACCTCCTAATTGAACTATTGAGTTGATTTAATATTTTCAGAAATATGATTATATTAAAGCCTTACTCTGAGGTGGGTGTTGATCAAACCAGAGCAAGTACTTCCCCACAACCCCCTTCTACCACAACCTACCATATCAAATTGAAAAAATACTGCAATATGGAGCAACACAAGTTGGGGGCAGTAGCAAAGGAGAGAATTGTGTCATTGTGGGTGTAAGCTGTGTCTTGATAGTTAGTTTTGCATCATACTTTGATGGTAAAGTATTATTATCCTATTATAGATAACTGACTTCCTGCAGCTTTTTCTAATGAATACCACTTGCTTCTTTGCTGAGTTCTTTTCAGGTAGACAAGACTTTGATTTTTAAGTCATTCACACAGAGTTCTACTTCAAATACTGCTAATAGGAAAGGGTGGGGTTTTCTTTTGCTGTTCTTGTTATTCCACTTGATTGTGGATTATAATTGAGGTTGGTCATGTTCATTAATTTCTAACAGTAGTTTGTGACATCCTTTCCCATACCTGGGGGGGAAGCATCTTCCTGAAGAGTGATGAATAACAAACTGAGAAGTTGCAGAAAACACCAATTGTACAGTTTTTGAAAAAGTTTGTATTGTTGCAGTTCCTTAAGCTTCTTGATATTCCATTACATTTTTTAGGGATTTTTGAGTCATCACTTTTTGATAAGAGATCTTCAGATGCTGAGCCCCCCTTAGAAACTTGCTGAAGTGTGCATCCTCAGAATGGTGAACTGACCAAGTTTAGTGGGACCCTTCTATTGCATTGTTATCCTTAGCACTTTCTAATTTCAGAATGATTTGCATAAGACAGAGAATCCTAAATAATAATTGAAGATTTTTATTAAATCCTTGCTTTTTAATATGTATGAATTTTAGATTTAGGTTATAAAAAAATGAGGACCTTCTAAGCTCTTCTAATCTCTGGCGTTACATGTTTTTTCCTCCTCTTAAATACCTCTCTGGTTTTTGTTTGGTTTTTTTTTTTTAGGTTTACTGCACCGAGCATTCAGTGTTTTCCTATTTAATACAGAAAATAAGTTGTTGCTGCAGCAGAGGTCAAATGCAAAAATTACATTTCCAGGTTAGTAGTGCAATATGCTGTATTCATTAAAAAGCTTTATTTAAATTGGTGTTTTTAAAATGTGCCAGTCAGATTTGCAGGGTTCTGACTGGGGTTTTAGAATTCTGGGGTTTTAGAATTACTTCTTTGGAGGGGAGACACTTTTTGAAGAGTTCCGCATGTACTGACAGGTGAAGTAAGATAATGGGGCTCTAGCTTTTTGTTCTGCATACTCTTGGGAAAGGAGTTTTCCCTGACTTGTTTGATCCTGTTGATGCAAGTGCAGAGTGTGCATTGTTTACCTCTTCTACTGCAAGATCCACTTAGTGGAGTTGAAGCAATTTCTTTGGTAGCTGAGGAGACTGTTCTCAGTCTGCTGGTTAGGACAAGTCATTGTTGGAGAGTGGAGCGATACTGCTTGGAAGCAGGTGCCCTGAGATCTACAGAGCTTCATGTGTGTGTCTTAACCAACGTTTTTTCAACTACAGAAAAAGTGAAACTGTGTGGCTGAAGTATATAGTGTATGTATGATTTTTGAAGACTCCTGGACTATTACTAACAAATGCAAGTGGAGAGGCATAAAAATAAGTGAAGTGGAAGAAAAATAGCTTATACAAGACATCGGGGGAAGCATAAAGCTCTCTGTGTCAGCTTTTGGGATGGAAAACAAGGTGTTTCTAACCTGCAGAAGACCTTTTTTCCTTCCAGGTTTTTCCATTTTTCCCTTATCCACTAACTCAAAAAAATGCTCAGCTATAGTTTGTAGATAATCTGACACCGGTTTAGATACTTTTGAGGTGGACTCTTACAGCTAAAAGGTTGGCCCATCACAGTTATTCTACATTATTGAAAAATAATTTTTAATATTGGTGCAGAATATGGAAAGAAAAATGAGGTGAAAATATCCTGACTCTTCTCTGCAGAAGAGAAACAAAACTGTTACAGGTTGAATGACTGTCCTACCTCTCGGGTTTTTTTCCATGGTGGTTTGGTTGGGGTTTTTGCAATGGTTTATACATGTAAAAATTTACTGGTACAAACTTCTTGCAGATTGTTTTACCAACACTTGTTGCAGTCATCCCCTAAGCCATCCACTGGAGCTGGAAGAGAACAATGCCATTGGCGTTCGGAGGGCAGCACAGAGGCGACTGAAAGCTGAATTGGGCATTCCCATGGAGCAGGTAAAAGAAGGAAGGAGAAATGGGAATTCTTGCCAGTTTTTGCCAATTTACAGAGTAACCACATCTGGCAGATTGCCTGGTTTCCCACTTGCACAGACCCCTGGTGGGTCAGGGTTATGTGTGGTCAGTTAGTGTGCAGCTCTGGCCTGGGCTTCAAGTAGCTGTCAGGTCTTTTCCTTGGAAGATAAGGAACAGGTGCAAATGTTTGTTCATCAGTACTTCAGTGAAGTGTGAATTAAGCTCTGGTAAATGTTATTTAAAACTTACTATGTAGAAGAAATCCACTTGGTATTACAAGGCAAGTCTGACTTTATGCTGTGCAAACGGTCATCAAAATGCAAAAAACACAAAATTTCATAGTAATTGTTTTTGAAGTGGCAAACTGCAATTGTACACTTGGGGGGAAAATAATTTTTAAGGAAGAGGGTAACAGATTGTTCTTTTGCAGTGCTGCAATTGTTCTGGACCGGCACTGATTCTGACAAGTGTTTTGGTTGTAGGTAACTCCAGAAGAAATCTCCTATCTGACAAGAATTCACTACAAAGCCAAGTCTGATGGGATCTGGGGTGAACATGAGATAGACTATATCTTGTTTGTACAGAAGGATGTAACCCTGAATCCTGACCCCAATGAGATCCAAAGCTATTGCTACGTGACACAAAAAGAACTGAAACAACTCCTGGACAAAGCCTCTAAGAATGAAGTTAAGATTACTCCGTGGTTTAAACTCATTGCAGAGACCTTTCTTTTTAAGTGGTGGGATAACTTATCTAATTTGAACAAGTTTGTTGATCATGAAAAAATACACAGAATGTAAATAGCTGGGGTAAAAAATGCTGCAGGCTAGCAGTGATGTGCTGTCTCTATGGTAACTGGTGACTTCTGAGTGCAGAAAAGTGATCCACTTGGAGCATATACAGATAGTTGTAGCTAATGTTTTTTCTTCTCTCTTCACCTTCTCTTTCCTCCCTCCCTGCCCTGTTCCTCCTGGGCAAGTCAAGCTCGATCTCGTGTAAAATGGGTGACAATAACCTAAGGAATCCCTGGGTTCATCTTTCTCCATTATTGCATGTGATATGAACAATCCTTGCCCTGGATGTGTGCCCAGCTCACAGTTAATTCCCTGCTGGTAAAGGGAGCCCGGGCACCTGTCCAGCTCTACTAGGTAGAGCTGGTACCTTCCCAGCATCACATGACCATGCCTTCCAAAATAGTGATTACAAAAGAATTTGATGCTGCACTAATGTTGAGAAGAAAAGTTGTCTGAAGAAAAACAGTCAATTCAAAGCAATCAGGAGTATTTTAATTGCAGGAAGCAAATCTCTTTAGCTACTGTAGTCTATAATTAACCAAACACATAGAAGCTTAAGTAATTGGGCTGTCAGTGTGGACAGAGTTTCACTTGGAAGTGCTGCACTATGTGCCATAGCTTTGGATAATAAACCCTGAGGTGTTTGCATTTTTTCCCCACCATCCTTTTCTGGTTTCTGTTCTATAATACAGGAAGGAGGTTGTGTTTGGAAAAGGGATATGCATTATATTACTCTCTTTCACCTTGCAGAAAACAAAGGCATCTTGATAGCTCTTTTTTTTCCTGCAACGTCTACTGTAATAGTCACTCCCAGAAAACTCAAAACACCTTGAATTACAAAATTCAATATTGACAATTAATGGACTTACACCAGGTCTCAATTTCAGTTAATCAGAAATTGTACCAGTGCTAGAACTAATCCTTTTTGATCTTGCAGTCAGTTGCTAGTAACAACAGTAAAACTGAAGGATTTTTAATAAGACAAATAATCAAGGGTATCCCAGTTTGAATTAAGGATTTTTTGGTTTTTTTTTCCCAAAAGCAGCCTGATTTTGATTTCTTCAGTTAGCAGACTACTCAATCTGAGGCTAATAAGTCAACTTCTCCCAGAGATGTCTTGATGAAATAAAATGTATTTCATGGCACTTCTTACTTGCATGTTAACCATGTGTACAACTAGGCTGTGTCTGGTTTCAAGATAGAATTAAGTTTTTTCAATAGTTAACGTTTCTTATCTCATCCCAGTTGTGAATGAAGCTTCTAGGGGGCAGCAACTCGAGTGGGTCAACACCAAAAGGTTTTTAGAATGCAGTTTGCTGTATGTTGATCTGATGTATTATCTTGAAGCAAGTAATAACAGGTGAGGGAACTAACAGAATGTGATGGCTCTCCTGAATTCAGGGCCATCAGCCACATTACCCAAGGAATATGTTAGAGTACTTTTCAAATACTTAAAATACTTTTTAAAATTAAAAAAAATAATCTTAAAGATTACAATTAAAATGCCTAACTTAAAACCTTGGACTGCTGTTTTCTTTCCAGACTTTGTGCCACAAAGAGAATAATTTCTGTCATTACTACACTTATAAACAACAACATGCCTGTTGAGTGTCGCTGAAGCAGTATGATGGGGGCAACACTGTATAGTTTATTTTCACAAAGTGCTACTTTTCTGCTTTGAATGGCTAGCTTGGAGCAAAAGCTGACAAAGTATATCCTGAACTAGAAATAATGTGTGTAAGGAAGCAGAAAGCAAAATTTTGCTAAATGGTTCTTCAAAATCCCTTTAAAGTTCTGACATTAAAGTTTTTCTTGACACTGAACTTCTTTGCAGCATTACAATGATTTTAATATCAAATTTCATACACAAAGTAGATGAATGAAACAATATGCATTTACACATAATGCTCCAACATGCTCAAGTTAACATCTGAGCACTCTTCTTAACCTGTTGTAGTTTAGAAGAGTTTTTAAAAATAAGTAATAATTTAAGGATTCTTCCCCTTTTTGTTTTTGACATATCTGTTTTATTGGGTTCCATTTTAATATTTAAAACTGTGCAATTGAAATAGACAGTGGAGGCAATGCATTTATAATGCATATTTTACTAATGTCCAAGAAATTCCTACCTTGCTCTTGACTTAAGGATAAAAAGTGATTTTGTCACCACTTACAGTGCATTTTGTCTTGACCAAGTACAGAAATTTTGTCTTATCAGCTTCTGAGGAGAAAATGGCTTTTTAAGCATATGACAGCATAACTGAGATGAATTCAGGACAAATTTCAGTCCAATCCTAATTTTGTACAGGTCTGAAACATTCATCTAAAATATTAAAACTTGTAACCTTCCCTGTCCATGCTGTTTAAAGTTACTACAGTCAGCAGTAGAAATTGTACAAGTCAGAACAAGAATTGCAATTACTCTTCCAGCTCGTCACTGGCTTAGTAAACTGGCAGTACTTCTTAGGTTCATTCATAACTGGCTCAGTGGGTGCACACTAACTTTGAGCACTACTTGTCAGTCTCCTGTGACTTCCCCACCAGTTTCAGCCTTCATCTCAAAATAAACTCATCAAAGAATTAACTTATACACAGAAAACCAAACCTTACTGACGCAATTATCTTACAAAGTTGTGGTTTTTTAAAAAATTCTGATTATAGTTTCATTAATAAATACTTCACTTATCTAGATATTTAACCTCATTTTAAATCTAGTTTTACATAAAATTTAAAAATTTTTACTGCTACTTGAAATTCAGTAGTAAGAAAATGAAGTCTTACTTTTTATTTAGAAATGGCTTCTGCCACTGGCATTGACAAATTTCTTGTGGCATTGCTGCCATGAGAACTGCAAGATCAAGGTATCAGACCTTTCCCTCTCTGAGCTTCAGGTATCTTAATCACCAACATGAACAGTCTACTTTTAAAACACTGTATTAATAAAAAGAAAGCACTAGAAATTTGTTTTAATAAACTTATTTTTATTAGTTTTAATTCAGAAGACTGCTTATCTTCTCTGTGTTTTACCAGATTTTCTCTTTCCAGCCAGCAGATGTTTTGGCTTCAGGTCAAATATGTGTCTGTCCGCCTCTCCCTTCCTGCCCAGGCGATTCATTTTCTTTTGAGCTTTCTTTGCCATAGTCTTCACCTTCTTCACCATCTGTTTAAAAACAAACATGCAGAGTAACTTCCTCAGTAACTCATAGAACTAGCCTTACCTTTTAAAAAATCCACTAAGCTAGATGATTTTAACAAGGACATTAACTGACATCCAACATATGCCACTCAACTCCAACACAGTGCCACTGCAAGCCACTCTGCTCCTGCTTAGTGAAACTCTTCCAGCACACTAACAGGACAATCACATTCTGGAATTTCTAACTCAGTAAGGGTGGAACTCCACAGTTCATAGAACTCTTCCCTAGTACATGCATTTAGAGGCAAAAATTTAGAATGTACTTTCTTAATTTGTATTATTACATCATATCTGTAAGAATGAACGAGGTGTTTCTTTAGTGCACAGAGTTCAACAGAACATGAAGCTGCAAAGAGAAAAAACATGAACTCTGGACAACCAGCCTCATACAACATTGCCCAGAAGTCCCTTTAACAATAATGATATTTTAATTAAAAGAAAACTTTAACAAACCTTTTCATCACGAAGACCAGAAACATCTCGAGGTGTTCGAGAGGAGCTGCGACTGCGTGCCACAGATTTAGGAGTTTCAGACTCATCGCGTTTACGTTTCCGTGTAACGCTACGGGACCTTCTCACATAATGTGCCTGAAATTCAAAGCATCACTTTAATTCATTAAGAACAGAAACGTCAGCAAGACATGCTCCATTTCTGATTAGACTAATACAAAAAACCCCAAGAAGTTGCTGTTGTGATATATTATTTTGGTTATTCCATAGTATGGAATATTCGTCAACTACTGGCCACTGCCTTTCTGTCCTACAGTAATACTCAAATTTTGGTGAATATTAGAATATAATTTTCACAATTACCAACTCCAGTTTTCTGATTTTTTTCTGAGTAGATTCATAATGTACAAAAAGACACAATTAGCAGATAGCAATACTGAAGGAATTTTGCAACTGCGAAAAGGCAATGAAGAAACCCATCATGATTAGTGTTGTCTTTACAGAAGGAAGCCCTAAGGAATTTCAGACATGAAGCCTACAGCTTCAGTATTAAATTCCTCCTCACTGAGGTAACTGCTAAATCAACATGATATGTCAGCTCTGAGAGGCATAAATGTTTGCTTCAGACATGTGCTGTTGACATTCCTTGTTTCCTAACTTCTTGTTTAGTGAAAGAATTTGAGGTCTCAAGATCTGGATAGCCATAATACTACTGGATTTGCTGGATAAAATTATTTTTTTAAAAAATTTCTTATAAGTCTTCTGAAGGCAAATTGTATTTCAAGTGCTTTAGCTGCCTTACATCTAACGATGGCAGTCACCTTCAAAAACTTCAATTACAACCCACAGAATTAATGAACTGTAAAAAGAAAAGCCCAATCTGCCATTATTACTTGACACAGTAGTGCCCATCCAAGAAAGCAGACTTGAAAAAGTATGTTTAGACAAACTGTTCTCAAATCCTATGCAAATTCCAACAGAAAGCCATGCATATATATATTACTTTCACAAATGTTTAATTTTTAATCCTACCCAATCACATTACTCAACTTCCAGCATCAACTGATTCATCTGTTTCCTATTTTAACAGCCCCCACATTTCTACTGTTCCAACTGTACAACAAATCTCAAATGTGCTCAATGAAATTTAGCAGGTTATGAAATTGATCTCTTTCAGATAAACGTTGTGTTCAATGAGAAAAAACTTACATCATCTTTATTAGTCATGTCAAGTCCAAGCTCAGTCATTTCTTTCTCTAGCACCTTCCGCTGGACCTGTAAAAACAGTTAAAACATTTCTTTCAAAGAAGGGTGGTTCTAGCTATTTTTTTTTCATCCTAATATACCACCATTAGCCCATTATATTCAGTATATGCTTGGCACATCCCACAAGCAAATGATTAAAGTCCTAACTTCACATTTTGTTTCTTGCTACTTAATTCTCTTCACCCACAAATCCTTCTTCACAGGGACTTGACAGACTTCAAAGTCCCAACATTCCCTAAAGATCTTTCAAACAGTTTGCCTTTTTGGGAAGAAGGTGACAAAAAGAGGTATTTCAGTCAGAAATGTTTCTATCTGCTCCAAAAGGCCCATGCTTGGGAGCAAAATCATCTAGCTTAACTTTTTCAAAACATTGAGCTATTGGTTTATTATATTGCAATAGTCCTGGACTAGCCACAAGAGATTCCAACACAAGAAAGCATGATGCCTAGCTTCCAAAAAGAAATACACCATCTTTTCCAGCATAGGGAGGGCCCCATAATAAATTCTATATGAATGTGACTAAGTAATTCTCCTAATTATTTGAATTTGAAACAAATTAACCAGCAACAATAAAAATAGACAATGCAGCAATGCAATTAAACAAGCTGAGATGTATTCTTTAGAACTTTTTCTGCAATATATGTGGAATTTTACAAAAGACTCATTTGTGTGACACAAAATAAAAAAGACTCATTTGGTCACTCATTTGGTTTGGCCTCCACAACTAAAGTGACCAGAATTCCTAGGGGCACAGAATGAAGCAAGCAGCAAGCAAGAGGGCCAAATGTGAAAAAGTGATCAGATCCACTACCTGGTATTGTTGTATCTTTTCATTAAGTTATTATACATCAGCAAAACTTCACTACAGAATAAGTTCTACACTTGCCTTTTTAGCTGTTCTAGGCATCCTTGGACCATGAGTATCTTTTTCCTTTGATTGCAGGATTTTCAGTTTCTTCTTTTCTCGGATCTGTTTTGCCAACTGTCGAATTTCCATCATTTCTTCATCTTCACTTTCTGGTTCACTGTCATATTCTCCAGCAGCTTCTCGCAGCTCTTCTTCTTTCTCTAATTCTTCCAGTTTCTTAGATTTTTAAGAGATGAGATAGAAATAAAACCCTTGATGAAACTTTTTTTCATGGCCCAGGGCCTTGACAGCATGCAGACCATTAAAAGAAGGACCTATGTTACTCCAGCCACACTTAATGCAGCTGGTGAACCATCACTTTTTTCCAGTGAACTCTGCTAGCTGTGCCTGGTCTGGAAGCACACTCTGACAAAACCCTTCTCTTTCTACACTTAGCATGAGTCTGGACCACCATCAGTTTGGATCAACCCAACTGCATAGCCCCCAGGCTCCACAGTCTTCACTCACTACTTCTCGTTATCAACCAGTAAGAAATAAGAACAGAGCTCATTACTAAATACAAACGTTATAAATTGAGAATTCAGTCCATTTTCTTTATCATTTTAGTCCAGTTGACATAAATTTGATGGGTGAATTTCGTATTATTAGCTTAATAGCTACACTTCATCTGTCTGTAGGCAAAGAATGGAGAAATATAACTTATGCAAATCTCGTATTTTAAGATGGAAAAGATCACCAGCATTCTGATAAGAAAAAGCAATTTTCTATTCTTCTGATATTCTGTTCTTGATCATTCAGAACACTACCTTTTCCCATGGCAAGTGCAGACAACATAAAAGGACTTTTTCTCATGACATACTGTGTTTAATCTAAGAACATCATAATTTACACTGAACAAATGATGGGATGAAGAGGCAAGAAAAGTGTAAAAAGAATACTTGAAACTCACTTTCATTATATCCGGATCAATGTAATCAAGTATATTATGACCTTCCCATATCTCTGGTATCTTATCATATTTTTCAGATGAATTCATTAAGTCCCAGTATTCTTAAAAATACAACAGAAGTTAATAAAGACAAAATAATTGTTAAAAATGTTCAGTGACAGAAAACAACACTCAGATCACAATTTACAAAAAAGTTGTATCCTTGCAAAGCCAGACTATTAGTAGTAACTCTGACATATTCACAAATACTTCTAAACCCCTTCCTACTGCCAAATATAGTTTAGTAATTACAAGATCCACTGTGAAACCAAAAGCAACAGATATCCAGCTGAACCAGAATACATCTCGTACTGGTATTTCCCTAACAAAGGAGGGCATCAAGAATTAATGAGACAGGACGACATAAAATGTAAGGGAAAAAACACTTGAATCATCAGACCAGTCAATTTATGTGATTCTAAAAGGGGAAACAACTGAGTGACACTACAAAACAAGGAAAAGTCACTCAAGACCACTGGTTCTGGAACAGAAGTAAAGGATGGCATGCAATAAAAAGGTGGCCCTGATACTGTTGAAAGGAGTCAGGTTTAGGTGAATCTCTCTTAAGACTGAAACAGCAAGACTTTACTGCTTAATATTAATAATACTGATTGTTATGTACTTACTCTGAAGATCTAAAATATAATCATCTCCCATTTCAAGTTCAATATCTCTCTCCTGCAAACACAAACATGGCTTTATATACCACCACATTTTAAATGTATGGGCTACTACAGCAGATTTAGTATCTATCTGCTGATTTCCTAATGAACAGATGTGACCTACCAATTTCCTCTTGGGTGTGTCTACCTCCATCCGTTTCTTATGTGCTACTGCTCCCTCGGGTATAAATGGCAGCCGCTCCTGGAATTAATGCCACAATCCACCCCAATCAAAAAGGGGAAAAAAAAAGGTCAAGTAAAATTTTTGTAATGCTATAAATCACCACTGAAGACTAATGTATTTCTATAGAATACAAAATCCCAAGCTGACTTGACTCTCCCCCCAGCAAGGGCAGTTGCAGATCAAAAATGAATACGCAAAACTGGGAAATACACAAAAAAGTGTAAACATGTAGCCCACCTTGTTATCTCTTTTGGTTGGCATGGCCAAGTGTAATCTATTCAATACTTCATTCACTTTATTTCCTTTCATTTTAGTATCAACACGATGGGCCAACAGTCTGTCACAGGCCTGGAAGTGGATATGGTAAAAAGAGGTAAGGAATGGAGCCTTTCTGATACAAGCAATGACACAGTAGATTTTCAATCCCACATACCTAGCTTCACATACAATTTTCTGTCTAATCACTTATCTTTCTAGCTCTCAAGAAAGTACTGGATTATTTTATAAAAAGAGTGTTATGAGAACATTCTTACAGTAATTTTTTACTAATTTTTACAATATGCTGGCAATAAAAGAAAGCAACAGGACTCAGAAAACTCAGCAATTTCTTTAAAAATTTTTGTTAAGACATAATTTTCCATTTGCACCCAAGTCCACTGAAACTCAACAGGCTATAAAGGATCACATGCTGAAAGGTTATCACTACAATACACAGTTTAACTGAGATTAATTTCATGCACATTAAGCAAAATGTTAGCTGTTCATTTGGAAGGAAATTGACTTACCTCAGTTTTAACTTGGATTACACCTTCTTCTGTTAGAGTACTTGTCTCTATTACAGAAAAACCTTCAGCTTCAAAAGATTCAAATATTTTCTGAAATTGAAATATTATCAAAAAGAATTATATTCTGCCCATTGCTTAACATACAGAAGCATCACAGAAATTTTAATACAGTTATCAATACATTATTTTATTACAACTTTTTTTCTAAGAGAAAACAAGAACTTTACAGCTACAGTTCTTTTTAACCTGTTTCTTTTATAAGCAAATAGCCACCTTCTAAAAGGCAACAATAATTAAGCAAATAATTAAAGACTGAGAAACACAAACACTACCTGCCCTTGAACTCGTAGATACAAAAGAACCAGCCCTCCATACACACAACATGTTGCCCAGTGGGATCTTCTACTGCAATAGTTTAGTAGAGCCTCCCAGTCTAGTGCTCATTGTCTCTGAACTCTTACTGCAACAGTTACTGAACAAAGCTACTCACTCCCTTCTTCCAGCTGCAGTACCAATTCCAAGTTCACACAGCATCAGAGATTTCTGAAATGACTAAGGACCTGCTTTCTCTCTGGCATTTATTATATCCAGGCAAAGATAAACATTAGACAGTACCCGAGAAAGTTATGGATCAAGGCCTGGAAAGCAACTTTCATTAAACAACTGGATAAAGAAATGATCATATAAAAACAAATGACACCCACCCATACACCTGCACATAATGTTTACTTCAAATGCCAAAAGACAGAGGTGGGAAAAGTAGTCTAACCTGACTCTCTTCAGGAAGTTCTGCAATCCTCTTCACATCACATTTGTTTGCAACAATTATAAGTGGCTAATAAGAAAAAAGGAATCATAATTCAAGTTATCATGTTATAAAATCCTGGGGTTTGTTAATAACATGAACCAAACCTACCTTGTTAGCAAACAATGGCTTAATATTTCTGAAGAGCTCTACTTGCTCCTCCAGGCTGTGCCCACACTGCTCAGACACATCCATCACATAAAGTACAGCAGCACGAAGATGTGCAAGTGCAGTTATAGCCTGCATCTCGATGGTGTTCCTGTCCTCCAAAGGATGATCCAAGATACCAGGAGTATCTACTACCTGAAGTTAACATAATTAAGTCAGGCCTTGTTACAGTATAACTGATACACAATTTCAGGACATGTGCTTGCTTTCTGGTCAATAGGGGGTGGTTTAAGACAGCAATATTCTCCATAAATAAGACTAGAAACTCAGCCAAACTGAGAATGTGAAAATGGAATAATGGGAGAAGAATGATGTTTCAGAATAAGCAAGTATTAAGCAAGTTGGCCAATTTCTGTCCCAACCTGGCCCAGAATTTGACAGTGATAAGTGAGCTGGCTTCAGTCAGTAATTCCATTTCCCTTCTTCCCTCAAATTAAAAATACACCATGGATTAAAAAAATACACCATTTTTAGAAGATTTTTACTATTGTCCTTATTTAGAACACTGTATGTTTCATGGCAGCTCTCATATCTAATGTATCTCATGAAGACTCAAAAGTGTAACTGACATGGCAAAATAGCAAACCAGGTTATAACTAGTTAATTATTTAAACAAAATGCAAAATAATAATAGTTCTTACCTGCCAACGCAGATACCTATAATCCATATGTCCCACAAAGAGAGATTTTGTGGTAAAGGCATAAGGCTGCACTTCGACATCTGCTCTTGTAACCTTGAAACAAAATTTATTCACACACATTCACTGAAAATTTCCTGAAGTTGCAAGCAGTGTATCATAATTATGTTACACTTTCTTTGCTACACAAAAAGCTAAAAAATGTTATTTTGGCTCATCTGCAAGGATTTATCTATCAGAAAATACATGCTATTCTGAAAAAGAAAATTTATTTTATTTAAAATTATTTTAAAGAGTGAAATCTATCAGAATCTTCCATTTATTCCTCCAGAAATTTCATTAAACTCTATTTACACATTTGAACTTGCTACCACTTGCATCAGACAGTGCCATAACATCAAACTGTTTAAATATTACCTCATTTTAATTAAATGGTATCTCAGTATTACTTTGGAAAAAAACATTCACATACCTTATTTATAAAGCTAGATTTTCCAACATTTGGGTAGCCACACAACAGAAGAGTTCGTGTATTGGGATCAATGGTTGGCAAACGAGACAAATGCTGTCGCACTGAAATGTTAAGAAGTTTGGAAAAATATTTTTCAGAAGTGCTGCTGAAGTGGAATAAAAATTCATATACTGAATTGTTTACATACAAAATAATAACTTTTCTGACATTATAATTTGATTGCTCATTTATGAAAACTTATAAACTCTGCAAGTATCTGAAAAAAAAAAAATCCACCTTAAAAAAATGAAGACCACTGTTTATCTAGAATGACCCCATCGTATCAGGCAACATAACCCAAAGGAATAATAAGACTGAAGTAAGCTGTCTCATCTGGAAAATCTTTAGTACTATTTTTCAGATATGTGTTAGTGAAAATAATGATAAAACAAAGTATGGCTGTCCACCTTTAAGCAAAGAAAAGCATTTTATAACTGCTAGTAATAACACAAAAATTAAGAACTTTTCAAAGAGAAAACTATTCAGTTAAAAAATAAATTCTAAGTATTTGTGGACTTTGAAACTATTTGTGTTTCCTGTGTCTATATTATGTATTAAACACATTCTTCTGTTACTAAGTGTAAGAATTAACTTTACATCCAACTCACACCCTTTGTTTTAGCCTGTTAATAGCACAAACCTTGCTCCAAATATTCCAAGCTTTGTTTCTGCCTCTTGATGATGGTGCACATCCGTCCCAGAGCAGCACGTTTCAGCTGCTTGCAGCGGTACAGGGAGTCCCCGTACTTCATCAGCCGCACGTAGTCTTTACCAACACTGTGCAGACAAGAAGTTAAGAATTTAGCCAACCATCAACCAGGCAGGCACAAAATCAAAGGGCTTAATGTCCCTTACTTGTCAATCAGATTCTTGGCAATATTAATCTGTCCCAAAGCCAGCTTGTAGTGATCTTTGTCATAGAGAACATTCATCAAATCTGCATAAAAAGGATGAATATCCTAAAAAAACAAAGCATAAAATAAAGTTAAGCCTAATATTTTTCTACTTTAAGACTGTTCCTTGGCAACTATATAAGTTCATGTCTTTTCTCCATAAAGCAATAGTAACAAGCAGAACTGTTTTATAAGTAAAACAATCTACTCTGTCATTAAATTAATAGCTCTTAATCACTCTGAATTTCTTTTGCAAGTGTATTTTGGATTTTCATATAGAGTTTCAATTTCCTAGTTCACTTTGTATTACAACTTTGAAAGCTGTGTTTTTTTAAACAAGAAAACTGCAGAAGCAGCTTCCAGAAGCAAATTCTTACTTTGCCAGCAACATGGCACCAGTATCAGTTCCTCCCTTTTTCTAAGTGCTATATTAACTCCTGTGTAAGACTGGTTAATAAGGGTTTCTTAAATGTCCAAATAAATCCTTCAGCTTTCCAAGAAAGCAGCATCTTTGGTTTAAATCTTTTAAATTAAATATTTCATTGGCTTATGTACTTATTTGTGCAAATTTCATCATGTTATGATAAACAAAATACAGAAGATATTTGTGGGAATTCTGCAACAACAATAATTAGATATGAAAACATCAGCAAAATACATAGTTTCAGGTCAACCATTTAAGCATGAGCAGAAACCTGCAGATAAAAAAGCCCCACTAGACATGAAGATCCAGTTGCAGTTGTTAGGAAATAACTTCTGAGGAACTAACAATGGGAAGCAAGCTGATTTATTCAGTTATTTCTTACTTCTTGCAAGTATTTTTTAGGGAGGATTAATCATAATTTACATACACACACAGAAGAAATGAGAAGACATAACATACTCCAAAAAGCAATGTTTTTTCTTAGTCAACCACAACTTCTGGCACACGTAGCTGATCAGCTAAAACCTTGTAAAACCCACACTTCAATGACCACCCATGGGCACAATTTAGACTGCCTTTCTTTGTTGGAAAGTACTATTTTTAGGCAGAACAACTCTGCCTAAAATTCTTCCCAGTAACATGTACTGGGAATTAGCCCAATTTGTCTACAGAGAGAATCAGCAAGATGTGGCTAGAGCCAAATTAAGCTTGAATAAAACCCAATACACTTGTTGAAGAAGTACTCCTGATGCCGAGAAAGCAAAATCCCTTTATGATCCAATGACAAAACACTTACATCTAATTTGGGGAAATCTGTTAAGATCTGAGTTAGTCTATCATGGTAATTTTGTTGAGTATATTTGACTTTTCGCATGTAAAAATGTCGGATCCGATGGATTTGATAATGTTTATGAATGACAGTTGGAGTCTTCCGCTGGGTCTTTGACAACGTCAAGTCTATGAAGTCCTGCAACCAAGGAGACATTTTTAATGATAAAAACCATCAAGTTCTTAAGAGAGCCACACGTTACTTTGGCGGAGAAGCCTGCAGAGCAGTTCAGCCCATCCACGCCATGCGCATTTTCGAATAAAACACCTCGACCCCGAGTCTGTCTCGCCGGGTACTCACAAGCAGTTTCCATATTCCCCCTCGGCCTTCCATCTCCCTGAACCGAGGGGCTGCTCTCCCGCCCACGTCTGCCCCAGGGCTCGGGAAGCGACCCCGGCCCCACCGCAGCGCAAAGGGGTGGGCAGCCCATCCCCGCAGCCCGTCTCCGCAGCCCATCCCCGCAGCCCGTCCCCGCAGCCCGTCCCCGCAGCCCCGGGAGGAGAAGCACAGCGGTCCCAAACCCCGCACCACCCTTTGAACGAAAGCTCCTTCATTAGACCAGGGAAAAAGGAGTGCGCAGCGGTGAAGTTAAGCGGTTTGGAAAAACAGGAGGGGGTTTTGCGGGGCNGGGGCCGCTGGAGCCCGGCGGGCTCGGGAGGTGGGTAGGGCCCTGCCGTGAAGGCGGTAACCGTGAGCAGGGGTTCAGGCCGGTCGGTGTGATTGAGAGCAGGCACGCTTGGTGCTTCCTGGGACCGCGAAGGCAAAATGTATCCGGACCTTATTCTGTTCCATCTTTAGAGGCACCTTTCCTTTGGGACAAAGATACAGAGAGCAAGGATGAGGAAACAGACCCCAGCAACCTCATCAGTGCCAAGGGTTCCATTGCCCCAGCTCTTCCCCAGGCCACCGCAGCAAGCAACTGGCTCTGTGGGGCAGGAGAGCCACCCACCTGGTGGCTCAGCAGGAGCAGCTCTGGATCACCACCCAGACGAGGGGTTACTCCCTGCAGGGCTGTGGGACTCCTTATGGGATGCCAGGAAGAGCATTTTGGGACTGTACAAGACGTGGGATGTAGCACGTATTCTCCATTTGATGTTTCAAAAACACCACTCCAGTAGGCTATAACTCATACCATTTTGAAATTAAAAACAACACTGAATTATTGTGTGCTGTACAAGAGCATCTAACAGCATCCAGCAAGACCTGGTGTTCATGTGTTGTGCTTATCATTCAGAGAAGCACTGGAGAATATGGGCATGAGACTGGACATCTCCCATGGGGTCACCCAAGGATTCTTTTGTAATTAATGCTTCTGCAAGATACATGTGACATTTGTATTATTCCTAGATGTGGCTCAATATCCACAGTTTCTCTGAAGTGTGATCTGAAAATTCCAAAAGTAGCCTCAGATTTGGGGTATCTGGTGTGCAATCTGATTTGCACGAGGGTTGATGGAGTTGATATACTTAGCTAGTTGGTGTATTTCAATTAGATAGACAAAATCATTGCTTCCTTGTCCCACAAAATGAAAAGACCTGTTCATGTAGGAGTCTTTCATCTGCAAGCACATCTATTCTGTAGAATCTCATCCAAATTCAGCTAAAGTCTAAATAAAGGTTGTCTCCCATTTCAACAAATCTGCAATTGTAAATCTGTTTTCACTATCAGTCCTTACATATATATGTGCAAAATTTTTAAAGCTAATTTATGAAGCAAACACTGCCCACAATGAACCTTGCCTAAGCAAAAACCTCAGTTTCCTGTTTCCTTAACAGAAAATGTTTTTGAGAGGAGCTAATTTGATAACCTGTTGGTCCACAGCACTATATGGTCCCTCTCACCTTTTGATTTTGGCAGCATAAATCTAACAGGCTTTCCCTTTCTGGCTATCACAACAGAGTGTATGGGCCTGAGCAGGGCTGGCAGCTTCCTTAACCACTTTCTCTGTAGGTTGGATGCAAAAGGTTAAGGCCAAGGGACATCACTAGATGGCAGCTTCAGAACCTACTGCTGCTTCTCTAGCAAATCCTTCAGACTTAATAGAGAACATCAATCTCTGAACTGGCAACCCAATAGCTTTGCATAAATTAAACAGAGAAAATAAAGCTATAGACAGGCAATAGTGCTTGCACATGTCTGCAGTATCTGAAATATGAAGAGCATGATTTTACTTTGAAACAGTGCCATTTTGTATCAGCATACAAAAGGCAGATAAGGTGAAATTCCAAAACTGAATTATTAAGTATCAGACTCTTACTAAATTATCATTACAAAGGGCATTCACCGTGATGGATCAAAGAGCTTTGGAGAGCAGAAATACTGCTACAGATGAGTAATGCTTTGTAATCTGTCTTGGTAACATGGCCAAGACACACTTGGGAACACTCAGGAATGCAATATACACATGTTAATAGTTGCAGTTCCCGTTTAATCCTGGTAAAACTTTCAAGTTCTTTAAGGAAGTCCGATAAAGACATATTGTGTTATGTCTTTCCCAGATGCTCCTTTTTACAGCTGCTTTTGGAAGGTGACAGCTCAACCAAAATGGGGAGGGGGTGTATGTCCTTGTGTTAGGTGATTGCTGTTGCAGCAGTGCAGGGAATGGTGAAGGCAAGTGGAGGATTCTCTCTGTGCCTGGCAGCTGCCTCTGCTGGTGCCTAAAGGAGGTGTCCTTATGGAAAGAACCCCTCACCCTCAGCATCAGGATAAGCAGTGGCACATCTGTGCTGCCAGGGTCAGGTCAGAATCACACCAGCAGGGATGGCCTTATGAAGAGCTGCCTTCTCCTGTGCCCAGACCTCTACAGGCATTCAGCCAAGAGCACAGGCTGTGAGAATCCTCTAAAAGCTTTAAAGAGCCCTAAGAGTCTTCTCTCTCACCTTCCCTGAGGAATTAACAGCCAGCCTGTGACAGCAGAGAGCATCAGCAGATGCCTTACTGGCATTTCCTACATGACACATTCCTGATACTAAAAAAATTTTCTCAGGACTCATCTGCAGTGATTATTATGGTCAGGAAGGAGTTAGTTTGCTAATCTTTCTGAATATGGATGCTCAGTCTTAAGGCTGGCAGGGTTTTGTCATGCTTTAAGGAGTAGGAAATTCATCTGCAAACATAGTGCCTTGTGCCAGTCCTGTCAGTGCTCTGGGTTATGTTAAGTTTTCAAAAGGAGATGCATCCAGGCTTGCTGTGCTGGAAGAAGGTGCTCACCATGTGCAATAGAACACAGTGTGCCCTGGGCACATCTCCAGGTGACCTTAATGGTACCCAAGATGTGGAATTCATTGGCACCAACAAAACAACTAGACTGCATCCCACTGACTACAGGTCTCTGGTTTCTATCCTTCAAGCAGCTCTCAATCCACCTCACTACCCAGTCATCCAGACCACGCTTCTTCAGCTTAGCTCCAAGGATGCTGTGGGAAATTGTGCTCTATTTTTTTCAAACTTCACATATTTGGAAGTGATTTCAAGTGTTCTCAGATTTTTGCCCTTGAACCCCTTGCAGGTGTGGTTTTTGCTGGTACATGTAATTGCAGGAACATTTTATTGTACTTAGATGCCTATTTTGTTTTGTCTGGAAAGGGAGAAATTTGACATCTAAATTCCCCTGCAATCATCTACGACATAAACTCCATCTACAGATGTATCCTTGACATAAATTTCGAAACAAAGTTGATGTCCTTTCCAAAAGTAATTTTGAAATTTTACAAGACTGAAGATAGTAGGTTTCAGGTTTTATAATAATACTAAATCTTTGCCAGCATATAGTTAAGTGGTATTAGCAACGAGATTTCGAAAACATCACCCTGATGTTGCTAAAGCTGTTGAAATAGCCAAGTAGCTGCTGGCAGTCTGGAAAGCTCTGCTGCTGTGTGAAGAGGCAGCAGGTGGTGCTTTTGAGTCACTGCACGGTCACAGTGCCAGAAGAAAGACCATGAAATTCCCCTGCTATTTTCAAAGATCTATTGCATTCTGCAGGCTCTTTCGGTTGTAGCAGAAGGCACATTAGTAATAATTTTGCCAAATGCTGTGTTTTGAGCTAGTGATATTGTTACAATTTGCCTTAACCACTCATTCTGCATGGACCTAATTTCTGCATGTGGCCTCAGGATCTCATGTGCTTATCATAGAAGCACTTTGGCTGGGAAAGACATTTAATATCGTCAGGTCCAGCCATTAACCTAACACTACAAAATCCACCACTAAACTGTGTCCCTAAGCACCACATCTACACAAATTTTAAGTAATCTTTGTCCATCTGAGCAGCAGTTGCTGGAAAGCCAGTTGTCTTCCCTAGTGCAGCAGATCCTTCCCACCAAAGGATCATCAGAGCTTCTGCCAGCACCCCTGGGTTTTGGCCTTGCAAGTTGCTCCACCATGTCAGACCATCAGTGGTCTGAAGACCAGCCACAGCTACTGTAAGCAAGAACACAAAATGTTGGTCGCAGCCTGTTTTTTAGCTAGCCAGCAATACTTCTACAGTTCCCTATTCTTGCAGCCCCAGAGGCTGGAGAAAAGACAGAACTTTTCTGCTGTGGTGAAACAGACTTCCCTGGATGCCGGGAGTTTCCCCTCTTCTGAACAGAAGGCCACCAAAGTAGTCTATGTTCCACAGTTTGAATTTTGTATTTTCTTTACTTTCTGCTCACTGACCACTTTCTCCCTCAGCCCTTAAGCTGCCAGTTTCTCCACCCATCACAAACCTTTTCTTTCCATATCTTTCCTTCCTGGCTATACAGATCCATGTATCAGTCACACCAGCATTGTCCTTTTCAATCACAGAAATGCTGACCGGTGTTCTTTCTGAAGAAAAACTAAAAATACCTGCTAATCATGTGGCTGTAGACTCACTCCCTGATTTAAGAACTTTTTTTTTTTACTTCCATTGATTCTTGCTCAATGTGAAAGTCCTTGCAGGTTTTTTCCTTAGCCATTAATCCAACAAAACTCCCTGACACATAAATGTGAATTGGTTCTCAGCATTTAGGGCCTCTCCTTCCTGTTGTTTTTCCTGTATTTGCATGTGGCACACAAACACCCTGTACTCTGAAAAGATAGCATTTGTGGGATGGTGTAAAGAAAAATACCTTCCTTACCAATTGCTCTCTGGGTTTTTATACCTTGCCACTGAGCTGTTCGTGAGCCTTTCAGAAGTATCTGAATGTCTTAACAGTTTCTTTAAATGACAGTGGGCAAAATACAGGAGGGCCTTTGGTAGCAAACTATGGTCACTGATTTAATGTGTATGATTTGCTATGTCATCTCCTGTTTGCTATGAATCATTGTTACTAAGGTAGTGTCAGAAACAGAGAAGCTGTGGACCTACAGGGACCTGTCTATTATTCCTGGGGTAATATATTACCACAGCATTCTCTTTGAAGAATTACTAAATCATCCCTTTATCATATTTTTATTCATCACTTTATCATTGTATAAACCATGTTGTTTCCACTGAAAGCAACAATAATGATTGGAGTATTGGCTCCTCACTTTTTATTTCCAGTTCTTAAAAGAATGTTGGTAAGTGCAGAATCATTCAGAAAAGTATACAGTAATAATTTGATTTTTTCCAATGAGAAAATCAGAGGAACCCAGTCTCAACAAAGAGAAGATCCTACAAATACCTGTACCAAGAGACACCTGGAACTAGAAACTCTGATCTAATGGAGAAAAGGCTAGAAGCTGAAATGTCAAATTCAGACTAAGAGTAGAGCTCATTGAGGATATGTAAATAGAGTTTTCTAGTTGGGGAATTATTTCCAAATGTAATGAGTAATGAATAACTATTAATGAGTTATAGCTTAACTCTGGAAGAAGCTGGAAGCCTGAGGAAGTACTTGAAACTGTATGGTCCATGCTGTGCAGGATGTCAGAGTGGATCATTGCAATGTCTTGCTGGGACATTTCCATCTCATGCAGCATGTCAGCTTGCCAGCTTGTCTCAACTGAACATATATTAGTTCACGTTCAGTCTTACTCTGAAGAGAATTAAGTTGTCTCCTGGCCAGAAAGGCTCAGACATTAACTAAAAAGAACACATATTCCATCCTTGTAGTATATGTCCAGCTCAAAATTGCTCTCATTCACCTTTCTGATCCATGAGAAATGTCCTTCTATGTGTGAGAGACAGTGCTGTGCAAGGAGGGCATTGCTGATGGACTATGCTGTCCAAGGATCTTGGACACAAATTTTCACTTTCTCAGAGTTACCAGAGCCCAGAGATGTACTTTTGGCTTCTTCAGCATGTCTTTCTTTTCCCACTCAACCAGGATGGGGTCTCCTCTTTGTGAGACCCAGCATGGAAAATGCACTTAGGAAAACCAGACTTCCTTGTTAACTCCAGACAAGTCTCTTTGTGTGTCTGCATCTTCCCTACCCATCACTAAAGCTGCTGAGCAGATGTTTCAGCGCCTGCTAGTATGGAGTTCAGCTTGGTTGGGCTCTCAGGTGCTGCATGGTGCAGCTTGGAAATGAGCTGCCCAGTGCTGGTGGCTGTATCAAGGCTTAGATACCTACTGATGGTCTTTGTATGTCTGGAAACATGAACAAAATAAAGCCACCTAGGGATAAAAGTACAGGGCATAAAAGTCTGTGGAGTCTGTAATGGATCAGACTGTGTTCCCAAGGTCTGAAGTCATCTGATATGTCACAACACAGCAGCAGTCCCAGAACAACCATGTCATGGTCCTGTCTATGAGGGATGAAGGAGTCTGGCTCTGGAGAGGTGGTCTAGCAAACTGTATGCAATTTTATTTTCTTCTAAATAAAGGCACTTCAAAATTGTGCGAGCACAGAGGAAACATCTGATGTTAATTCTTCTTTTGTCTCATCTAAACTGAAAAAAGAAATGAAGCTTCACTAGCAAATAACTGAAATACAGCAAAGACCACTATATGTCAAATTACAACTTGCAGCAATCCTTCATCTCCACATTATGAATTCATAAAAGCAATTGCAGCATGTTTTTAATTATTAACTACCACATAATGCAGTAGGAACTACAATGTACAAGAGGTTTTTTTTCCATATGGGAAAATCCATATTCTGGATATGTCCACACATTAAAGCAAATGCTCAGATTTCAGTCTCATCTTTTGCTATCTACACAATGAAAGCCCAATTAAGAGGAATTCCTCCAGGAATGATTACAGGGATGCTGATGCTATCCATTTTCAAGTGAGGATCAACAAATCCATGTGAAGGAATCTTGCACAATGCTTGCATACTAATGTCAGTAACACCACATCTCTCCTCCAGAAAAATAAAAGGGAATCTGATTACAACATTCATCTTCCCTGTCAAGTGACCCACAATGCCTAAATAAATGGATATTTCATAATACATATTTGTAACTAGCAATCAGAAGCAGCTGGACTGACGAGTACAATATTTTCCAGTCAGCAATACCAGAGTCTAGTGGCTTTTTGTTTTATATTCTGTATGGGTTGGATACATCCCCTTTTCAATTACCTCTAAGTGGAATGAACACTGGATGGGTATGACTGTAAGTTAAGCTAAGGTGCTTTTTTATGACACTGCATTCACTGGGAGTGAATGGAAATTATGCTCTCATGATGCTCTCTGCTCCAAGGACCTTCTGCAGCACAGGGAAGACCTACAACAGCTTTACTACAGGCTTATTCTGCAGAGCTGAGGTGTGGTTCAGGCGCTGGTGCAGCTGCCTGAGCAGAGTCCCCTGCTCCCCGCAGCCAATCCCTTGCTCCATGCAGGGAGAGGATGGGTTCAAGGGTTCACCCGAGTTTGGGTTTGGCTCTTCTGTAAGGAGCCCTCAGGGTGAAAATGAAACTTGATGCAAGAACAGAATTTTAAAAAATGCAGTCAAAGGCCATAAGCAAAAGTTGAGATACTTAATGATACGTTAGGTCTCATGATGTTTTTACTGTTTCTACATTGAAAGTTTCTGGGTTATAGGTCTGTGCAGATAGTATGAAGTCAGCTGGGTAGACCACAGAGTTCTCTGTGAGCATTCAGCCTGTGCCAGATTATCTTCAACAGAAACAAAATAGTGACAAACAACCTATGCTGATAACAAGATGAATTTTTCGAACATCCTCACAGCAATCTCACAAATACTAGAGATTAACCACCACATTTAACTTTACCTTTTGCACACTAGGAAATAGATTTTAGCAGGACATTGCTGCCCTACCCCTGGTTAAAAGCACTCTTCTCAAGATTTAAGTAAAACATAACTCAAGAGAAACTCACAGAGCACTGCAGGTTAAGGTAAACTCCTGGTTCTACTGAATTCAATGGCTAGGTCCTCTTCTAGAAGGAACTCTGTCTATCCACATACATGATTAGGGACTCCTAAGTGCTCTGGGAATAATAAATAAGCAATTTTTACAGATTTTGGCTGATTTCAGCAGAGGAGGGATTTTACCTGTCTACACACATTCATATATTCATTAATATATCAACAGGTATTCTATATTTGCACTGAGACAGCAATGCAATTTTTCTAGAGGTGTTCCTGAACAAAAAATATCTTCAGTAACAGAGTTAGTCTCTAACTGTAGAGCCCACTTCAGTGGCAAAAAGGAATTAAGGATCTGTCTTAAAGTCTGACATCAGAGATTGAAGAGGTATACAGAACAGCTCAGGGCACACAAGGGAAATTTCACTGCACATGGATTAGAGCTTTTTTGGGTGCATCTGTAAGTAGTACATAGGAAGAGGTCTCCCATCCATGCCCAATGTTCCTCCACAGCCCCCCCTGATCTCACTGTAAGAAAACCTTCCTGGACATCCCTCTTCTACTTTCCTCTGCTGTCCTCATTAACTTTGTCATTAACTTTTGCCAATACATTCCTATGAGTACTGCACCAGCCAAGGGGCTAATAGGTGGCTCATGGGGGTCTCTGGCCATGGGTCTGTCCCTTGCAGGGAACAGACACTCAGGGAGATCCAGATGCTCCCCTTTCCTTCACTTTGTGGGCACCAGGATTTCATTGAGGAAAGAAGTGGAGTTTTCTGGCTGGGCTTAGCATAGCTGTGATTTCTCTCTGGTCTTTCTGGGGAAGGTGCCTGAGATCACTACATTCTCTATTAAATTTCCAGAGAAGTGACACATCTCGAGGACACAAGTATGAATCCCTTCAGTAATTTTCATTGCACTTTATCATGAAAGAGTTTTCCTTAATGAACTTTTGTTTGTGAACTTGTTATGCTCTGATACAGCTAAGTTTTGACATATTAAAGATTATGCCCAGGATCACTTTTTTTTTTTTTTTTTTAAGATTACTATAGTATTACAGTGTACTACCATTTCTTTAGTCCATTTTTCTTATACATACTGTATCTTACATGACTTCTCTAGCATTAAGATGAGTTGTACTCTTTTATATCTGCCTAAAGATGCACTCTAGTATACAGGCAGATCACTGGGATTTTTTTATACAGGAAGTGGATTTACTACCTAAGCAGTCAGAACTCTTACTCCATGCTTTAGAAGCTAGTGAGATGGAATAGAGAAGCCCCCTTATATCAGATTGAGCTCTTCAGAAAACCTTCTTTCTCTCCCATCCCTGTGTGCTGAAATCCACCCAGTGCATTGTTAGTTCAAACCAGAAATGTGCTGTTCCTTTCAGCATGAGGAATGTCTTTGGTGTACCTCAGATCACACCTTCTTTCATTCTCAGAGGTCAAATACAGAGACCAATACCACCAGATATGAAAGATTTGGAGAACTGAGGGTGGGACCGGGACATAACACAGACAGGACCTCCAGGTACAGCATTAAACTTAGTAAAAGCAGCATGTCCTGAATGGCTCCTTATAGTTATTTTTCTTTTTTTAAGAAAACTGCCAGACAATCCAATAAAGAACATTTCCTGTCATTTACAATTCAGTGTAGCTGCAGGGGCTTGGCTGTGCTGCCATTCAGCCAGTGGTATGAAAATCTGGCTGGAATTCGTCTCTCCAGGATTAGAGGGTACAGGCTTGCCCTTGCTTCATCCAACCTCCTCCCTTGGAGGGGCTAATAGGGTCTGCAGCTCCCATTGGCAGGGCACAGGCTAAGGGAGGCATTTGCTTCCTTTAAAATAGAGTACTATCAAACTTAAAAATTTAATAGAAGATCCTAATTCTAGAAGCAAAGAAAAAATGTCAGTGAGTCAGTGCCCCGCTCACTCAGAGGAACCAGCTACTGGGGAAGGGACAAGGAAAGGGAAGCAAGGCCAGAGGAGTAGCCGCAGGTCTGATTTTGCAAGAATAATCAGGAGTGCTAGGAATAGATCAGACACACTAGCCTGAGATACACAGAAATGTTTAATTTAGTTTTATTCCTTTTGAATTTTCTGAAAATGAGAAGCCCTGAATCTTCCTTCATAAGGTAAGAGCAGCTGATATTCACATAAAGTGTTGCAAGGAACTGTATTTATTTGGCATTTTTAGGGCTTACAGGATTCCTAGCAGTGCCCAGGAAATGTACAATCTATGATGCTAAACCTATGTGAGATGATCTCCCAGGGACCAGCATTTGCACTAATGCCCCAACACCATAACACTGCTGGTCTGTCAATCAGTGTAAAAGAAAATCTCTGCAGTGCACCAACATCCAGACCTGAGTTGTGTGTGAAACCAGAGGGGTGCAAATAAACAGGCAATAATTAGCTGAGCCAGAAATAATTACCTTTCATTGCACTGCTGCTCATAAGGAGGGAAGGAGCCGGAGGTGGTGAGGCCCAGGTGGGCACATGGGGGTGTGCTGTGCCATGGGTGGGTTCTGCAGGAGGTGGGCACTGCTGCCCCACACAGATCCTAGGGTTAGATGGAATAGAATTGTAGAATCACTTTGTTTGGAAAAGACCTTTAAGATCATCATGTCCAACTGTTAACCCAACACTGCCTGCACCTAAAAATGGTGACCTTCCAATACCTGAAGCAGGCTTACAGGAAGGCTGGAGAGGGACTTTTCACAAGGGCTTGTAGTTAGAGGATGAAAAGTAATGGTTTTAAACTGGAACAGGGTAGATTTAAATTAAAGATTAGGAGGAAATTCTTCAGTGTGAGGGTAGTGAGACATTGGAACAGGTTGTCCAGGGAAGTGTTCAAGGCCTGGATGGATGGGGCTCTGAGCAATCTGATCGAGTAGGAGTTGTCCCTGCCCACACAGGGAGGTTGGAACTGGATGATCTTTAAGGTCCCTTCCAACTCTAACCATTCTATGAGACCCTTGGTAACAAGAGAGTTTCTTCTCTTCAACTGAAAATGAATCAGCTGGGAGGTGCTGCTCACCAGAAGAGAGATTCTCCTGGCAGCACTAAGACCTCTCCTGTGTCTCAGAGGAATCTGAGTTCAACAGGACCAGAGCTCACTATGAAGGGAAAGACCTTCCCTAGGGAAGAGCTTGGATTATGGGCTTTCACTTTCCCATGTGTTTCCCTGAGGTGGTGGAAATCAGAGATCAGCACAATCAGAAGTCCTCTTCTTTTAAACTAAAGACTCTTTTAACATGAAAGGGAGTGAGAGGCTTGGCCAGAATTGCTGCAAGAAGGGCAAGATCTCTGCACAAATGGAGCAGTGGAGGTTGGTTTGTTCTTGCCAAGTACCAAGACTTTTTGTTAACTGTTTTTTTTTGGTTGGTTGGTTTGGGGTTTGGGGGTTTTTGTTTGTTTGTTTTTTTCAATGAAAAAAGGTGTTTCCCCAGACACTGCTCTACTGCCTCTCCTTTCCACTTTCCTTTGCTCCACATCTGCCCTCTGTGACCGCTGCATGAAGGATGTACTGGGAGGCAGATCAAACTACCCAAGAGTAGCTGTTCCTGTGTCACTCAGAAGGATGCCACACAAACTTCACAGGCTCAGTGGTGCAATGTGTGCTTACGAGCACCACTGTTGGCAGCCTGGTCCTCACCCACTGAAAATTCAGCTCACTTTGTCTTGGCTGCTAATTTGTCTTGTGGAATGAAACCAGAATTAGATTCTGCAGCTCTGCTTTATTAGACAAGCAGCATGGATCACCTCGGCTGTGGTACAAGTGCCTACAGCCTCAGTGACTCATCCTGGTGCTTAGGGTGCACATCACATCAGCAACTCCATCTCTGTGTGCCTGCCAGAAATGTCACCTTGTAGCCTCAGCAGTGGGCTTCACTCTGCTCCTCTGCAGAAACAGTGATCAGGATAGAACAATTAAAGCTCACATGGCTGGCCAGCAGAAAACACTGAGAAAGTGAGGCCCTGAGCTTTCCTCTGCCTGGCAATGTGATGTTATCCTGCTGTCCATCAACAGTTTGAGCAGCTGGATTCCCACAGTGGCTCTGAGTGTTGAATCCTGCAGAATATTGCAGATGGAGGAGTCTGTCTCAGTTTATGCTCTCATTTCTGTCACTCATTGCCTAGACACAACTGTGACAGAGAAGGAAAAGATCTTTAGCAAGAACCAAAACTTAGGAGTGGGGAGTAATTACCCCGTGTCAGAAAGGGACACCTCTCCCTCTCTAGAGCTGATCTCCTGCCACGGATCCTGTTAATTCTCTGCCTTGACTCCTCTTGGCTGTCCTTACTGAATGGCACCCAGGGCTATGGCCTGTACTCCATCATGCTGAAGTGTCCCTGCATTTTGAGGAGTTTTATATTTAAAACTTGTTCCTTCTGTCTCAGTTTGGCACCCAGTGATGATAAATTCAGAGATGTTTCTGGGAAGGCAGCCAGTGCTGTCAAAGCCCAAGAAAAATCAATCTTCAACAAAGAAATAAATTAAATTCTATCACTGTCTACCAATATTTGCTTTTGACTCCACATAACAATTATATGAAAATAGACTGTCTGCTTTAAATATGGAGAGCAAGGGAACTCCACACAGATTTTGGGTTAAAAAGAGATCTTTTGTAGCACTGAGCTATTATCAACATGCTGCATGATCTCCTCATAATGGGCACTGCAGGAACAAACACAGTCAGTCCGACAGAAATGTAGTGCTGTCACCTTCAAAGTCTTCACACCTATAGAAATAATCTTCTCAATTTTTCAGTGCTGCATTTATTAAAAATTCATATTGGCTTTATAGCCTAGATAATATTGCACATGCCTCTTAACTAGGGCAGCAACACCAGTGGAGCATCCCATAGTGAGCTGGCACAGCTGTACACTAGTGAATAGCATGGATTCATGCTCCATGAGAACAGACTGAGCCAGGTGTCCATGAGCAACTCCTAAACATAAAGAATATGCCTCTGGCTCAGGAAGTCCCTGAGTGGCAGATTGTGTGAGGCTGGGCCAGAATATATCCAATCCAGGGGGGTAAAACTACACCTTGTCCGGTTGTCACAAGCTTTTCTGGAGATCTGCTGTGAGATAGTAAGAGAAGCAGAGTACAAGGCTGGACAGAGCTTTAGTCTGAGCCAGGTTGCCCACACTCCTGTCCCTCACAGAGACAGTGCTGATGTCCCCCAGCAGCCAGGGGGAAGCTGTGCTTTACAGATGCACTCAGCTTCTGAGAGCTTCCCCCTGGCTGTAGACATATTGTCTCTACTACTGTTCATGCTTACATGCTTAAATTACACTTCCCCCATTAAAAAGATATATCTGAATTATTTCAAACCTTCCTTTTTATACACTTTGGGCTATATGTTTCATCACTCATCTGACCTCCAAACTGAGAAAAATGTGTTGTTCCTCAGGAAAAGATTAGCCAGCTACCCCTGGCCCAGATCTATGATCCTTTTCTCTGCTTTTTCTGGGAGTTTTTCTTATTCTTTATGGAAAAGGTCATGTCTTATGTGTGTGTACTTGTTGAAAACCCTTGTGTCCTCTGGCTTCCTGCTTCTCTTTCTTCTGGTGACACTGTGCTCCTCAGCTCTGTCTCTCCACAGAGATGGAATAGCACTGAGAGTTGAGAGTGCCTGTGGGTGGATGCTCATTGAGGCTTAGCAGAAAAGGGTTGCATCTGAAGCACAGATGTTACATATGAGCTGTATGGAAGGGCTGCTTCCACCTGTGTTGGAGCTACAACAGAACATGCAGATGTAATGGGGAGCACAGACCTGTATGTCCAACCATAAATCCAATAACTTACTCTACTCCTGGAACAAATGTAAATGGTTCCCTGAGCTGTTATATGATTTCACCATAACAATCAGATATATCTTTGATGCAGCTGAGTAACTAAACACCAGCTGTCAGGAAAGAGAGGGATGGAGAGGGAACTGGTAGAGATCTCACATCTGTAACAGGTTTTGGCATGTGTGAAGTTCTTCGTCCCAGAACATCTAACAAAACACAGCCTGAGGTAATCCTCATCCCATTTCTGTATTTTGTAGGTCCAGTTGGAATTTTCAAGAAGATGGCTTTCCATAACATCAGTCAGCATGACATCCAAGGCTGCTCCCTGTTGTGTTATATAGTGTGGGCAAGAGTGTGGAGCCAGGTATGTCTATACTCTTCCTCCCAGTCCCCTGTTATTGTATTACCATGGTTAACTGGGAAGTTCTGGATATAAAAATAAATAATTTCTCACTGTCCAAAAGTAGGTCAGGAAAACCACTGGGTGTGTGTAAGAGAAAAAGCTTTCAAGCACTGACTAAAAGTGATGAGGCTCCAAGTTCATGTGGTTGTAATTCTTGATGCAAGTGATGGTGACAGTAATTATAACCACAGTCCTTCAAATGCAGTCAGGTCTCCAGGCAAGGCTGCCAGCATGCTCAGTCACAGGGCCTGCTTCTGTGCAGAATGTTTATTCAAATTTTACCAGGAAAATTCAGTGTCCTCTGACATGCCCACACCCCTCTCCTGAGGTCACCTTCCCCAGGTGCAGAATGCTGGCTCCTCAGTACTGCAGAGAGAGGTTGTGCCATTAAAAAAATTAATCCAAGTAGGCTTGCTCAAGGGACACAAACTGTCTCAAATCGTAATCCAGGTGTTTTCCCTTATTATCAGGCTGTATGTGTTACCCCCTCCATCAGTAAGCTTTTCATCTGCATCATTCCAGTTTTCCTTCTGGGGCTGAATGTACCTGGGTGAATCCCAGCAGTGCACACCAGGTATCATCCCTCAGCAAGCTATACTTCAGCAGGACTCCAGTCTCCTGGGATGCTGGAGGCTGCTGCTGTCAGCAGCCAAAAATTAGCAAAACGTTAAGGCACCAGTCAACGCGTTGGCCATTAGTATTTGTGAGAGATACAGCAAGAGGCAGGCTGGTTTTGGATGAAAGCTCCAGGCTTCTCTGCAGTACACATAAAAGGCGTGGGTACTCATCCAAATGAGGGAGTTCTAATTGCTAATAGCATGATCCATGCCCATTGAGCTCGGTGTGATCAGCCACCAGGAGGAGCCAGTGTAATTTCCAGGCTAATTAAGGCTTGAGCTTTCAGGTCGTGTAATTATTTTGAAGAGGGTGGAGCAGGGGGAGATGCTGCCTGGCTTCCACCTCCTAGCACCTCAGATTTGTTTTGTTTTAAGCACTCACCGTGGGTTTCATGTGACAGCCCTGCCAGTCTCTCAGAGCAACGCTTCCCTGTGTCCCCGAATGAGGGTGCATCTGTTCTTGGGTACCAACTGTGGTCTGGGTGTTCAGAAGTATTCATCACAAACACAAGTGACAATTCATAGCAAGTTCAGGAGCTAGCGTTAGGTGATGAATCAAGGCCACCTAAATGAAGGTGTCTCAACCTTTTTCTCTTAGAACTCAGAGAAAAAATGCATGCTAAATCCGGGTCTTGGCTAAATCCAGGTCTTACTCGCTTCTTATACTCCCAAAGAGAATGAATATGAAATTGTTGTGTATGAAAGCAGGATACTGTTATTTTAAATTATCTGAGAAGTCTAGAAATGATTCTTGTCCTTTTTTGGGACTACCAGAAACCCATCTGAGCAGCAGAACATTGAACGACAATATCTACATATTTGCAAATTCAGTTAATACAGTATTTGAGGTCCAGCTATGTCCCTTTGCCTCCTCTATACTTTTGGTTGAAGAGGGAAAAACAGTAATTAAGACAATTTGCTGCCTCTTCTTATTCATTGCCAGCTATAGACTAAGTTTTCTTGGCTGCCAGCACAGCATTCGGCTCCAGTCCCCCAGCAGTATTTCTGATGTTTGCTCTGAGCCCTGTGCTGATGTGCCACTTCCCCATTAGCATTCATGGGACTTCCAACAAGGATCTTGTTTTTGGAGAAGAATCAGATTTTTTCCACTTTAGTTGTTTTTGGGTTGTGAGCTCATGTGGAAAAATAACCCTGAGTGAGAGCTCAGCACAGACTGAGCTGTACGTTGGCTGGCAGGACGCCCGAGGCTCTGGATACTCATGGCCAATAGATGATAAGGAGCAGCTAGGACTTTCCCAATCTCATCCAGAACCTTTAGCACTTTCTGAAACAAGATAATTTAGGTACATGCTTGACAGAGTGAGAGGTTGCATTTTTAAAAAATATGTCACTCTGGGGAACTTTCGGGCTATTTTTCTTCTGAAAATGTGTTTTATGACTGCGGAGCAGCTGGAATGATTGAATTGCTGAAGAACAAGGGAACGTATGACTCCACCAGATTATATTTAGATGCTGAGTTACTTTAATTGTTTTAAAGACAAAGATGTCACTCGTGTTTTAAGGAGACCTAAGCTTCAGATAGCTTGAGGCTGGGACATCGTATGGGAATGCTGCTATTGGAAAGTTCTTCCATACATATGATACTGAGCACTGTCAGGAAGGATACAAAAAAAGCCACTGGTGTGTATTGATATTTCTTTGTGTGTCAAGACTGCAATCCAATAAGGACCGTTCTTTTCCCTGTGCTGCTAGACTGACCTCTTCGCTGACTAGGTAGGCCAAGTCCTATAGAGCCTATTTTTATTGTGCTCCAATTCTCTTTAGTGAGAGTTCTGCATCTGGAAATCACACAGGACCTCTGTTCAAAACTGAGGTGACCAGACACAGATCCTAGTCGAGCTAGCTCCTGAGAAGGTAGCTGGGAAGGAGATGGAAATTGCTCCTGGAGTTGTCATACCCTGGCTCACCACCAAAAAAACCCACAAAATAACCCAAAAAACAAAAAAACCACAAACAGAAGACAGATTTTGCAGAAAATGTACATTGACATCCTTGGCCATGAAAAGCTCCCAGTAAGAAAGGAGGGCAGGTGGGGGGGGGCAGTGGGAGCAGCCCCAGCCCTGGGCATCAGGCACTTCCCTAGGGATGGAGCCAGGCCAGGCCATCAGCTCTAACACTGGCAGGGCCTTGTTGAAGCTGTAGCAGGGACAGCACAAGAGACTCATCTGGCATCCATCATAGTTTCATAACTTTCAGAGTTTTCCTAATATAGTTTTTGCATCTTTTCTCTTTCAAAGTGGCAACAAACATGTATATATGTATGATTATTTGTGTAAGTGCATTAAGATTCCTTCTGAATCACAGCCAAGGAGAACTGAGGAGTTATCGGTATCATGCCCTTATGAAATATCACTCTGGGGATATGTAGGTAAACAGCTGGGGTCATTCTGCACAGTGCAAGGCTTATACTCGAAGCATCACCTTGCAGAGTACCCAAGAGGCAGAGAAACCTGGTGCTGGGAGCTCACCTCCTGGCCTGGCTGGGGGGAACAGTGCTGCACACTGCATCTCTTTAAAAGGAAGAGCAAGATTTCTTCAACTCTCAGCTAAGAGAACTCCCATCTGCCCTGTCCTAACCATGTTGTCTTAATCATACTCCCCTCTATGTCTTCTCCAGTGCAGCAGAGGTTTTAATGAGCTACAGCAGAGTCTAGTGAATACTAAATTAAATGGTTATCTTGCTCAGGTTTAAAATAGGTTAGTGCTTATTATTTGAAAGCTTTGTGCAGGGGCAATCATTAAATTGTCCCTCTGATCTGTCCCTCTGCATACAGTAACCCATGGGGTCACTTCCCACTATTAAAGACACCCGTACTGTGCATCCAACAGTCTAAGAGAGAAATCATCCTGGCTTTACAGTGAAAAGGAAAGGGAGTTTATTACACTGCATCATCTTAACAAGCACTGTGTGTGGCCGTGGTAGGGGCCTCCCCAGAGGAGCAGGAGGACAGACACTGAAGCATCAAGTGACACCATGTGCTCCAGTGCCACAACCACTCCTGTGTGAGCGTGGCTGCACTGCACGTACTACCAATATAGGAAGCCCTGTTGCAGGGCAGGTCTGACACATATTCCTTTGGGAATGCAGCGTGCTGCAGCACAGCTGGCAGCTGGATGCCAGTTTTGAATCTTCCTTGCAAGACACCTGGGTGTGGTGGTGGCCCTTGGCCATAACTGCCTATTGTGTGCAGCTGTAGGGGATTCAAGAGCTGTGGTTCGCACGCTGTTCCATAAGCTCCTTCCTTCTGTGTGAATGTATTGATGTTCAAATCCTTGGCTGGGCTGGGCCATGCAAAGGTTCAGTAAATTTCCAGCTATGGCCTAGCTGTGCTTTACTAAGACTCACTTTCTGGCTCCTCTTAGACGACAGCTCAAAAAGAAATGGGCCCTTATTTAGATAATATTTAATTCATGACCCAACAGGTTTTGGTGATGGAGTCTGACAGAGTACTCTGCCTGAAGCCTGGTCTTCCTGACCCTGGCAGAGAGCGAGAACATTCCCCACCTTCAGAAGGAACATGGTGTGGGACCACTGTGTCCTTGGCCAAGCACCTGGTCCGTCACTCCAACTCCCACAGACTTCTCATGTTTACAGTTGTTGTTGCCATTTATCTGGGTCTGCAGATGTTTACTGTCAAATACTGAAGGTGAATAAGACAGATGGAAAAGAGTGGAGTAAATTAAAGGTTTTTAGGAGCAAGTACAGAAGTCTGATGCCTAGTCTTGGTATCCATTGCCTTTAAGAAACTGATACATAGCTTTGAGAGCTGTGCTGCAGCAGTTCTGACATTCTTAAAAGCAGAATAAAGATGATATAATAATTAAAATACAATCATTTTGAATTGTCCTTTTCAACAAATTATCATTCTTTTATGGCTGGAAGATAGTTATCTTAAGTAATTACACTGTTATGCTAGTGACAGACTGATTATGACCTTTATATTGCAAGTGAATTATGCAAATTGGTATTTTCATTAAACATTAAATAACTCCCTTGGGAGGACAAAATGTTACTTACTGTTTGTTGGCTATTAAAGTCTAATGATATGATTTACCACAACTTTGTTTTCCACCTCCAAGGGCTCCAGAAGAGGGATTAAAGCTTGGTTTGGAATTTGAGGTTTAGACAAGTGTGGACAGGTCAAATGAAATTAAAAACAAACAAACAAACAAAAAAACCCCAACCCCACACAAAACCAAAACAAATCCCAGTTACTTCATCCCATGCTCAAAGTATATTTTCTCTCTGACACAACAGTGGTATTTCAGTAAAAAGCCTCCAGACCCACACTTTCTACTCCCCCAAGCACCTCAAAGCCAAGAGGCAGCCTTCCCACAACCCAACCTGCTTCTCACCACTGATCCTTGCTTCGTACCAACTTACCAGCACACCCACAAACTTTAAGCCATTCTCCTGCTTTCAGCAGCTCACATGGACCATGCATGCTTTCAAAACCTGCCTTGTGCCACTCAGGCTGAATCAGACTCAGAGGCAAGAAAACGCTGATAATTAAAGCCTACGGGAAAATTAAATTCACCTGATGGACAGATGCAATGGGAACACTGGAGAGCAAGCTTGCAGCACAGTGGGAGTGACAAAAGTTTACTGGGTTGTGTCAAAAGTCGTTAGGATTAAGGCAAATAATACAGGCTTTAGGAATAAGAATTATTCTGTTTATTTTTCACGATTGCTGTGTACAAAATTCCTGTTGCCCTTGGTAACAGTGCAAGCTCTATAGAAAACGAAGCTGACTTTGTCAGTGGTATGGTGGAAAGGCTGCTGCTTAAGTCCTGCTACTCCTACAGATTTCTACAGTTTAAACATCTTTTTGGAAACTTCTGCCAGTGCATTAAAAGGGACCTCAGTAGGAATGCATTTTATTTAAATATATTCCAGCATTTGTAATGAGAAGTGCAAGAACATGCAGATGCCAGGAAGCACCATGTACCTGACACAACAAGGGAGCTACATCTGCACTCTGGAGGAGCTGAGTCCTCTCAGCACCAGCCCTGGGATGCCTGGGGGTCATATTGCAGTGCTTCACATGGAGAAACAAAAGATTGGCTCTGGATTATTTGGTGCCTTGTGCTGGAGATAAGGGGGTGTACCTATTTCTCTGAATGTTTCTCTTGATACAAGCATTCCACTTTTTAAAGCTTTGTAACCAGTTACTACAACCCACCAATGGCAAAGTTTATTTCAAATGTATCAAGCTGTTGGTACAGCCCTACTGCTCTCAGCAAGGGAGAGCTGCACCCTCATCCACTAAATTAAAGGAGAAACACTGAAGCCTTGGTCACCCAAAGTGTGGTTATACTACAGTGGGATCCAGTTTGCTTAATTTAGGGAAGTCCTTGTAGACATTCCATCTTGGAAAAATCATTAACCATCTAAGTTAATCTAAATTATAAATTTATTTTTCTTTTCCTTTAGAGCCAAGAGAGAGAGGGAATTGCTCAGTGGTGATTAGGGAACTGTTAGGAAAATTTGGTGTTCTGATGTTTGCACACAGAGTAGGTCCTGCTCCCTCAGCCTCATGGAGTGGTTCAGACAAAAGAATATTACAGAAAAGGTCACCATCACCTTGACATTCAAGTGCCTATTTTGAAGACAAATGTAATGCAGAAGGCTCCATTTTTCTTGGGTAATCTCTTCTAGTCTTATTTGTAAGTATAGTTAAAATAGTATTCATTGCTAATAAAACTTTAAGTCTTATTTTTTCTATGTTATTCTTGTCTCTGCTGGAATAAACAGCTCCTAGTTTCCAGTGTTTTGTTCCTCTGATAATGCTTATATACTGTGACCAAGTCATCTCTCAAAGTAGGGATAAACTAAACAGATCCCTGTAAATCTTGCTACATGGAAATAACTGGTACAGCAGGAACAAATGATGCACCAGGAACTTGTGTTTTTATCACACAAAAAAAAGAAAAAATGCAAAACTGAGCTTTTCCCACATTGTCAGGTTTATACAGAATTAAGAATATATTAGTATTCTTATTATTGTTATTGTTGTTATTATGATTATGTGGCTGTTGCAGTTGCCTTTAAGCATTTAGACTATTAGTTTCTTGATTGATCCTACTTGGAACTGCAATAGCTCATTCCAGTATAAACATATTCCACAAAATATTATTCAGTCTGGAAATGCAAAAAAAAAGTGGCCCTAATACACAAGAATGCATTTTTGAAATAATTGTTAATTCATTATGTTTTCATGTAATTAAGTTGTACTTCATAGAAGATTGTTCTTTCCTAAATAGCCTCATTTAACTTCTGCCTTCAAGCAGAACTATATTAATCCTTTGTTGTTATTATATGTCCAAAACTCTTAATATTAATGAAGATTCCCATCAGTGCTTGGCATTTTGTCACAAAACAGTTTCTCTAAACTTAAACTCCAAAAACCAGAAAATGAAAGGAGAATATTCCTATCAGGGCTACCTGGTTGTTACCACCAGACAGGTCATATCTCCTTGACCACTGAGGCACCACAAAATGAAGAAAGGGGACCTTCACAGTGGGCTGCTGGGTTAAATCTACAGGTGGACCATGGGTTTACCTTGAAGTAATGTGAAGGACTAATTAGGCAGAGCTAAGGTAAAAGCCTTTGCCCTGCATGGTAGCATACCTCCTGTATGACCCATGGTCTTCACCCACTCCATGAAGAGAGTCATTGCAGAGAGACAAAGGGAAGGTGCATCACATGGTGAGACAAGGCTCATGGTGGGCTCATAGTCAGACATTCCTTGCTGCCACCTCCTCATTCCTGTTTTCCACTCAGTCCTCTCCCCACCTCCTGCTTCCCTTCAGCGTGCTAATTCAACTGAAATGGCTGCATTTCCAAATACCACTTTTCTGTGAACCAGTTTCTAATTTTTAAAGCGTAGAATTTCATGTGGTGTTACACCCAACAAAGCCAGCAGGTTGGAGCAGGCCTGTAAGCAGGTTCCTCAGCTGTGGTTGGTGATCCTATAAGTGGTCATGCTAACATAACCTGGTAGCAAAGTGCCTAAGACCTTGTCACGTGTCTAGTAAAAGCTTAGGATTCCAGAGCATAAACACATAAATAGAAAAAAAGGCACCAGAAAGACTCAGAAAGGTAGTATTCCTCACATGGACTGGTGGTGGCCTGAATCCTTCAAATTTGCCTAGTGGAAATCTCTTTTTCCACAGTGGCTTTGTCTGGAACAACGGTTCAGTCATCACTGTTGGGCATTCCCTCCATCTCACCAGCAGTAATAGCCTCTAGGGATCCAGATGTTTAGCCATGGAGCATCTGTAACACTCCGGAACAAGGCAGAAGGCAAGTTGAATATGACTGGACAGCATGCCCTGGCAGCCAAAAGGGCCAACAGGGCTGGGGAGTCTCAAGCACAGCAGAGCTGTGGTCATTGCCTCCCTCTGCACTACACTGGTGAGGTCCTGTGTGCAGTTTTGGGTGCTGCAGTGTAAGAAGGACATCAGATTACTAGAGTGTGTCCAGAGGATGGGAACCAAGCTGGTGAAAGGTCTTGAGGGCAAGACTTATGAAGAGCAGATGAAGTCACTTTGTTCAGCTGGGAGAAGAGAAAGCTGAGAGGCAACTACATCACAGTCTACATGAAGGATGACATCCCAGCTCATGATGTCACCAGCCTGTTCTAGGACAGACAGACAACTTACCATCTCTACAGTACATGCTGCTGTACAGTACATTCACTTTCTTTAGATGCTTTTCAGTATCTCACTTCCCTTGGATGCCTGTGCTAAAACATCACTATGGAAATCAGATGCAGGCTGTGTCACTGTGAACTGCCACTGGGGGAACTGGTACAGAGTGGCTTTTCCCCATAAAACCAGTAGGCCGAGTGCCTCCACCCAGCTTCAGTTTGGATGACTGTAAAAAGAACAAGACAAACACCATGTGTAAATGAGCTACCATGAACATGACTCTGACCTGCGGCCCTGGTTAGGCAACTGCATTTTTTGACCAAATGTAATCTGACAGCAGAGCTTTATCCCAGATCAACATTTGTGTAGTGGAGATCTTATGAATTTTTTTGACCTGGTGCTTGGATCCTTCAAGCTAAAAGCATCAACTGCAGCCTTGCAGAGAACAATTATTTAAGGTGAACAAGCCACTGAGGATAACCTGAAACCTGCTATGCTGCAGATCTAAAAAGAAAAATCCCTTTTGCTCACCCCAGGAGATACTCAGGGCTTGACTGAATTGCCTAAACACAAGTGTGTCATTCCATTAGAGACACCACAGGGCACTTGAGATATTCACACGGATATGACATGGAACCTACAATAGCTACATGCCCTGCTGAAGTGATATCTGGAAAGGCAGGTCAGATACATCCCAAAAGTTGACAATTATATCCACCTGATAGACTGGTGAATTGTCAAAGACCTAGTTTGCCTAGCCACTGGCCAGCTGCAACACTCTCCATGAACTGTGATGACCATGGTTATTCTGTTGCCATCACATAACCATGTGGAGCCATTTGAGATACTCTGGAAGAGTTGTCAGGATTCAGATGATTCAGTGATTCAGATGAGTCTCAGTCTTCTATGGACTCTAGAAATGCTGGCTGGAAGTGACCTTCAGAAGTCACCTGGTCCAGTTTGAACATCCCAAGCCACAATTCATGGTCACTGTCTCTTGTTACATTATTTGATGCTAGTGAGGCTAGGAGAGGAAAAGCAATGATTCTCCTACAACACCATTTCTCCCTGGAGCAATGGCAGAACAGCATAGCCACTAGCAGACAACCTGTGAAATGCTACAGATCTCTCTTAGAACAGGGTGCATGAACATTATATGTTGTCTGAAGCTTTTTTGATGTGATAAAAACAGATTTAGCTTTGGCATAGCAAATACAGCTAACTTAGCAATATTTAAACACTGACCCTACAGCAGCCACAAACTTCACAAATTGCTCTCCTCCCTTCAGTTTTTCCAGAAAGATAAAGGATTTATTCCATGACATTTTCTTCCCATACTCCCTGGAGACCAATGACACAAACCCCATACACTGCTGGAAATCCCCCTGTCACCTATACTGTCATAACAGTGAACAGGCAGTGCTGCAGAGGCCTAAGAAGATAAAAATAGCCACATAAGTCAGGCCAATATTTGCTCTGGTGCAATATTTCATCTCTGATACATGGCCCAATGTGGAAAATGCCTAGGAAAAATTTTGCAGAATAGATAAAGTAATAAATAGTGATATTTTCACAGAATAAACACTTGGTCTGTCACCACTGGTGGCCTGAGAACTTCCTGACCTAGAGGATGCATTTTTTTATTTAATATTAGTAAATTACTCTTTATGGACAGTTTACACTTAAATCCATGTGCATCTGGGTACCCTTGATCCAGGTTGGTTAGAGCTGAAAAGTATGATCTTGCAAGTCCTTGCCCATCTACTCCAAGTAATCTCTTCATCATTCTAGATGAGCATTGAACCAGGGAGCATGCACAGATGTTACAGTTCAAAGCTCTAGGGAAAAATGCAAGCAGTAGTGTGTTCTTTGAACCTCACCTCACATCTATTTAATGTACACTCACAGTTACGTAGGCCAGAACAGATCTGTAATTCACCTAATCTGATTTCCACTCTAAAAAATAACTGTATCAAATAATTGTATTCAACCATTGCACCTACTATTTGGAGTGTGGAGTCACCTTGAAGGCTGAAACCCTTTAATGTTGGTTTTTACACCTGAGCTAAGTACCTTAATGTGTGCTTTAGTCATTGCCAATGCACTTCAGGAGCCTGGGAGTGCTCTTCACCTCACCCCGATGTAGAGCTCCAGCTGCTGAGCTGAGCAGCTCTCCTACCCTTAGTGGTGAAAGGGGTGACATTGCCACTACCAGGAATGACAGTGCAGAAAGCCAGTCCACATCTGGGAGTTCTGACCAAAAACGTGAGCTAGACTCCTTTTATTGATAAAAATCAGCTCCCAGAACATCATCTGAAACTGCCTGGAAGCTCACTTGATTTTATGACCAAGATGTCAGCCTGAAGTTTTGAACTCTACAGTTATTAATTTTTGAAAGGCTGTTTTCCAGAAGGGTTAATGAGTCATATCACTAGCTGATAGACATGCCAATCAACAGGGATCAGCTGTAGAATAATTAGATGCACAATGTGAGCATTAGGTATGCACAGAAGTTACAAAACCCAAGGGGTTTGTGTAAAATTGCAGTTCCCAGGGAGCTGAATCTAAATAAATCCTTGGTCATAATCCTCCAATTTTTGATCCCCTTCCACCACTTTCATGGCAGGTAACAGTTTTCAATATAGTTCAAATTAGCTTATGTATTTTTAAGTCCTTAGACCCTTAAATAGGCATTCAAATTTATTGCAATACACAATCACTCAGTTGAAAGTAATTTGATGACTACAGCTAGAAAATACATGTATTTTAGTGGATGATAACATCTGTAGTCACCTAGCAACAAATTTGTGACAGTGACCTGGTAGACTGTCGATTGACATTTTTAACTGTTTAGCTACTGGGATAAGTAGATTTTTCTCATTTCAGTCAGACCTGGTATTATGTTGCACTAAATGTGAAAAAAGGAGTTAGGTTTATAAATGCATGAAGAGTTAATCTTACAACATTAGAATAGGCACTGTGACTTTGGAAAAGTATCCCTGTGATACCAAGGAAATAATTCTTAGAATCTTTTCTCACCTTCTTTTTTTTCTAATCCACAGACCCAAATTACAACATCCATGGATCTGGAATCACTTCACCACAGAACAGCTTTCATTTGCCTTGGTAGCATAAATTATGTCAGGTATATTGATTATCTGTCTTTCAGGCCATTAAGAACACAACAAATCTATTAAAACAGACTTTGGTTTTACATGCATTTTCTGTGCCTTAGAGAACAATACTTATTGTTTGTATTTTAGATAAACAGTATCAGCATGAAGCATATTAGCCTGTAAAGTGATATGTTAATAATATATATGAATATGGCTATTCATATATATGGATACAGTGTATGACTCTCCTTTCATGCCTTTATGCTGCACCATTTCAATCTTTTCATATTACATACAGAATAAATGAAATTACGTACTAGTCCTGCAAACAAGCATATGAAAACCACAGAAGCTATTGTACCTTCACAGGCCTAGCTGTAACAGTTATTTTCCTTTCACCCGAAACACAAAGAAATGACCTTTCATTTATATACAACATGATTTTCAGCTTTTTCTGGCCCCTGAATCTGCTTCTTCATAGCCTTGCTATAGCAAGCTCAGCAGCAGCAGCAGAGATAAAACTTCCACAGGCACTTTGTTTCTCTGGCCTGCTGACAATACACAGCGATTGACACACGGTTCCAGGTCAGCTCATAAACTGCTGGGTCACTGCACACATATGTCCACCAGCTTGACGAGTAGGGTGGGATTCAGCTGTCACCAAACCAGACACCAGTGCTGGTCAGCCAACACGTGCTTTGTGGTCTACCATCTGTATTGATTAAAATTCCATTGAGTGGAGTGAGCTTAAGACACCCGTGGGGTCTTTAGCAATGAGGAAAGAATAATGAATGCTGAATCATGTATGCATAATTAATTCACAGCCCTACCCTCATTTCTTTTAGGTTTTACAAAATATACAAAAGGTAAATGTTCCTCCCAGGTCAATGTCTTAGAGTATTGCTAAACCACAAGTTCTCAGTTTGTTCAATGCACATTTCAACCCACTCCAATTTGTGCATGAGCATTCATTCCTTGTTGGAAAAAGACATAACCCATGAAAAATTGTGAATGAACTTACAGAGACTGCAAGCTGAAAAATCTACTGCAAAATCTAGTACACTACACAGTGGAAGTAAATGTAAAGCACAGGTGGGTACCTGAGATGTTCAAGAAACTCTTGTGACAAAATTGAATTGAATTGAATGGATCTTCCCAAGAAGATGTCAATGAGAATTTTAAATTAAGAGAAAAACCCACAGTTTTCTTGTGATTGGCAGGTGCTTTCATGGGCTAGAAATCTCATCTTGCAACATAACTGATCCAGTACTTGCATTTTCTACACATAGGAAGAACAGGTTTAAATTTGGTTCAGCCTTGTATTGCATGTAAAAAGCTGTAAATGGGGATGAGTATTTTGCATCTGTGCACAGGAGTCACAGCCTTATTAAGGCATTAGAAGAGCATTAGGTGGGAGATCACAGCACTCATTAATTACCAGGTAGCACACAGGTTGGGTATATCCCAATTAATTGGTATTACTCTGCATTTTGTTTCATACCATCTCCTATAAACCTGTATTAATGAGTGGAAAGAGGTCATCCTGAAAGTAGCCACTACTTATTACCCCTATCATTTCTGCCTACAATCACACTGTTGCTGATTGTAATGCCCATAAAACGTCATGACAGTTCTTAGGCAACTGCTGTCATCTGATTGATGCCCATTACACTAATTGTAAGTGTCTCACCAGTGTCTCCTGCTTCCCTGGAATCAGCTGGGCCACAGTCTTGTCTCTGTAAGTTCTTCAGGAAAAGAATTAAATTCTGGGGAAAATACCCTGCCTTACATAACAAGACCTTGACATTTGACTGAAATCTCTGGACACTGTGGCTTATTGCCTTAGAACACAAATAGCCTGCATATACCTGGACAAAGCCTTCTGGTAAGAGAGAATGTAGAACAGAATTTCTTGCTATGTGTCTTAAGCCACCCATGGCAAGGACAAATCATAAAGGATCTATGAACATTCAGGACTTGTGCTGCTGCTTTGCCTTGACATTTTGCCTGAATTTATCAAAAAGACAGGAAATCTTTACCCAATAAAGTTAAAATTCACCTAGAAGAGAAGTTTATTGCCCTTCTCCAAAATGAAGAAACTAATGAGGAAGATATTCCAGACAAATCCTCTTCAGTTTTGGTGTTTCCTATCCATAGATCTTGACCTTTCTAGCAACCACACCTCTCAGACTTCCCCATTCCCCTCATCCCCCTTCTCCTCCAGTACCAATTCTGTATTTTCAGGTGTATGTAGGCAATGGCAGCTTTTCCCCATCCGCTAGGGCTCATAGGAACCCACTTGCAATCTGCACAACGCAAGGGCTTCCAGCATGCCAGCTGTTGTGGCAGCAGGCCTGGGCCACAGCTCTTCAGGAGAGTTGTATTCCAGTATGGTTCATAAAAGGATGTTTTGGTGTTCTGCCATAACATCAGTGAATTGAGAGTGACAGAGCTGCCTCTGTGCTCAGAGCAGGCCTGCCCACACACTGTGCAGCAGAAGCACAACCTGGCTGCACATTAGAAGCTTTGCAGAAGTGACAGGTGACATCCCACAGAGTTATGAGTATGAAAGGACATGGTATCAAACACCAACAGAGTTATTAGGCACTAATACTACTTGTAACACTAGTAGTACTACCTGTAATACCAGTCATATGACCTACTCAGCAGTGCTGAGTGTGGCCCCGCTCTGAGCCACCCTGATGGCATGGTTCCTCCCTCTTGCACATCTCTGTGGGGATACACAAACTGCCTTTCCCTCCAGCCCTTCCTGCTTCCTTACCAGCAGCATTCCTCCCTTTCTTTAATATGCAGGAGGAATCAGAGGAGGCCCAAATGGTCCTGAGTCAGGATGACTGATGGATTCAAGCCCTCACACAAGGAAGTGTCAGAAGACGAGTGGTTCCTCCTGTAACATCCTGTGAAATAGCTTCAAATGATGAATTCTCCAAAGAACAGACTGTGTGCCCCAGCAAGATAAGATCAGATGATGAGTGGAGAGTTCTGTGAAGAAGCCCTGAGCCCCAAAGGCTTACTAGCTGTTAGCATTACTAGCATCCCTATAATTGAAGATGCATGGCCACACAACTGCAGCAACTGTGTGGTCCTGCTGAATTAATCTGAAAAGCAGGATGAGGACAGGCACATTGACAATGCAGCAATATCCCAGCTCTTCAGAGCATGGACAGAGTTAATCTATCACTGCACAGAATTCATGTGCCCCAAGTTCAGTTCTGCAGAGAGTTTTATACATCTGTCTAGGTGAAATGGAGCAAAACCTGAGCAAAAAAAAAAAACTTGGACATTCTGTAATGCTGAGAGATCCAAATGAATTTGTCTGGCACAAAAATCCCAAATCCAATCCCCTGAAAAATTTGGACATAGAGACCTAGTCAGAGCTGTACTTCATGGCTTGGTTCTATCTTTAACATACAGAGAAAAAAAATATGGCAGCCCTTAAAGGAATTATTTTTTGTCCTATATGACTGCCTTTCTGATTTCAGGACATCAGTGATGACTAAAGACACAGCTGTTACTGACTCGACCTCTCCCAATGGAGGCATCTTCTTACCTACACGTTTCTTTGGAAGGCAATTATTTTTTTTCTGCTTCTGAGGTCTGCAGTTCTGTAGCTAGTGCTTTTTTCAAGCTCCCACAACCCTCTCAGGAACCTCTCCAGGTAAAAGCAAATGTTATCTCAAAGGCATACTGAGGCTTTTATTACACCCTGACTTCATTTCTGTAATTTGTTATTTGCTGATCTGCCTGCCACTTCCCTGAGGCATTTGCAGCTTCTGTTGAACTTCATTGTTGAAACATAGACTTCTGAGCATTTTGCTTCTTTCTTGAAAGAACTTCAGTTTTAGACTGAAATTAATATTGTACTTATCAGCTTCCAACAGGTCCTTTCCACTTCTCATCACATTATTTTCCTGTTACTTCATTTGCTGTGTTTCATCTGGTACTGATGACAGCCCTCTTTTCCTGAGTTGCTTTTCTTCTCCTTCTTTCAGAATCGGTGCTATTGGTGAACATGGAGAAAACTGCCAAAGCCCCATACTGTGAGCAGGCCCCACAGTGACTGAGTTACCTCACTTATCAGTTCAGGTTACCCAGCATAGACCCTGGTAAAGAGGTGGATTGACCAGGAGGATTGACCAGGACTGGTTCCAGCCTCTCCTTCAATTCTCCTGACAGCTTCTTCTTACTCTTTCCCTCCTGTCTCTCTTCACTGTCATGAACACCTGTACAAAAGCCAAGAGCATGGCTTACTTGCCACATGGCTGGTATGATGGACAATTTGTGCTTTGGTTCCCTTCAAAGGCACAGATAGAACAAACTGTGAGAGACAGTAAGTCTAAATCCCTTGTATGGATTCTCTAACAATAGCTGGAGAACCTAAGCCATTGCCTTATTTGAACACTGAGATTTCCTACAAGCTAACGAGCAAAGTTTAGAAATGTCTTTAAAAGCCTGGAGTTTCTGTGTAAGCTACATGCGTGAGCTTGAGGTTGTCTAGAGTAACAGTGGAACAAACACAAGCCTAGTGTTGCCTGCTTCAGCCCCTCAGCCATGCTGAGAAGGTAGGTGCATTTCATGGATCTTCCTTGGCTGGTAACAAAGGATGTTCTGAAACTTCCTCTGCTCTTTGTCTAGGGGTGAACAGTGACGGGAAATCAGCTGTGCCCTACTTTTTGAGCATGCTGAATTGACTTCAGCAGTGCTTACAGATGACTTAGTTTCTGGAAGGCATTCAAACAGTCCAGATATGTCTGCACTCACACATGTCCACCTGAGGAGCGGAGTAACTCTGCTGGCATGGAGCCAGACCCATGCTACCTCTGTTGAACAATGTAGGGCACATGAGCTCACCTGCTATGACCCAGAAGAGTGTTTGAAGTCTTTGGCACTGGTGCTGGGCACGTAATCCAGAGTGCTAAGTGTGGTATAAAAACCTAGATGGAGACAGTGGTAGGGAGAGGGAAATCCTAGGATGCCATTCCTTAAGCAGGCATATCCACACTAGTCTTCAAAGAGGGTTTGTAGCTGCTGCCCAGAAATGGGGCCCATGGCAGACAGACCTGCCATCTGCTCCAACTTGCTAGAATGCTAAATATGAGCATCTGGAAACCACAAGTTTTCTTATAACTCTACAGGCAACTGCTTCCCAAGCACAGATCAAAATCACCCGAGCCATTGATTGTGCCTCCCTCAGTGCAAACCAGTTCTGCACTTTCCTCACGCATGGTCACATCTTCATGCACTTGGATGCCCACACCCTCCCTCATGACTGCACAAGCATCTATCTACCTCTGCCTGGTTTGATTTCGCCTCCACCTCCCAACAAACCTTGCTCACCTCTCCCTTTCCTTGCAGAATTCTAAACATCTGACTTCATTCCTCCTGACTGGTCCTTGCTGCCAGCACTGCTGAGTTCTGCCTTTTTCCCAAACTTGCTCTGCCTGTCCATGGGAACTGCACTGAGCACCCCTCCAGATCACAGATGTAAAGGCACAAACAGGGGCATCTCTTCTGCTGCTCCCTGAGAAAAGTGAGGACCACAGCACACCACAAGCATTTACTCTGGCATGGCCTGACAGCCAGGAGGAGAAACTATGTGAGATGATTATTCTCCACCAGGGGCTTGGCAGGATTACTTAGCTATATTTCCAGATTTTGTAACATTTGGATGGGTTAGTGAAGATAGTGAGAGTCTGATTTCAAAAGCTGGCTGGATTCCTCAGGGAAACACTTTTACTTTTAAACTGAGATCTTTTTAATCTCCACACTTTCTAACGTGTCAACAGCAGCCCAGTAGCAGCTGGACTTAGCACCTAACTACTGACTTGGTTTGATTAAACAGAATGCATATTGAACAGACAGATCATTGTCTGTCTTTTCATGGAAAAAAATTACAAAAATTAATGGTGAAAGGTATTTACAGAATCTTTGGGGGCTTTGCCTTGATGATAGCAGTAAAAGAATCCATCTTTATTATAAAATTCAATTTTTAGCACTTAGGCATAACATTTTAAAAAATATGCAGGTCAGATCTGGGCCTCACTTAAAGTCAGCTTTTCTACTAGTTCCCCTGAAATTAAAGTTCAGTGCATTATCTCTGATATATCAGTATCTTCCAATTTGTATCCAGCATTAGCATTGCTAATAATTTTATGGTGAATGTTATGAGCTGTAAAAGGTTTTTTACACTCAACTTTCTACCAGAACATGACATTTTAAAATGTTTCTAGCTGATAAATGTACAGATAAAACCTTGAAAATGAAGAACCCTCTATGTCTTAAAGTAGAATATAAATAACAACCCAAAGTTGATATTTTCATATTTCACTCTTCAACCCTGTCTTGCCCTATCCTATGCACATTTTTTTAAAGCCTGTATTTGGCAGAAGAGCTGATCTTTGTTGTGAACAAATGTAATAATTATTCCAACACCTGGAAGTCATTGTTTGTTAGCTAAGACTTCTTTAGTTGATTTGGATTTTTATGCCACAGATCCCTGATCTAAGAAGCCTTTATGACATCTTGGCAGTATCCTGAATTTTAGGTAGGTCTGCCATTCTCCCGCCAAACCCAGCAGTTCAAGAATTCTGACAATCTTGCCCCTGGCTTCTCTTTTCCTTTTTCTGCTGGAGCATCAGTACCTACAGTCCCAGGTCATCCTTGTGTGCTCTGAGCCAGGCAAGGCACCTGTGTCATAGGATTATTACAGTAATCATTGGAATCACCAATCCCAGCTACCAACAAAGAAAGAAGAAAGTAAAGAAACAGCCTGGGAAGGAATCCTCTTGTACTGCTGAAGTTTTTACACCTATTTATGTACCATCCGTTGGTCAGGGCTGTGCCTACAAGTACAGAATAGTATTTAATCTTAATGGACCTGGAAGAAAGAAGCACAGGGATAATAAAGCAGCGGTGAAGAACACAAGCATATTTTTTTGCAGTGTGATGCAACAGTGGCTTGATATCTCACTGCATTTTTTTATTTATTTATTCATTCATTCATTCATTGTAAGGGGAATTTTTCAGCTGTCTTTTCTTTCCCATCTGTGGTGTGAACCACAGCACTGTTCCACAGGCATCTAACGAAAGCCATGCAGATCTCACCATGGGTACTCATTTAAATAGAGAAGTCACAGGACAGTTGCTATTTGTGTGCCTGAATGGATGTCCATTGTGTTTTGTTTTTTTTTTTCCAGTGAGGCAAAACAAACTCTTCTTTTTCTTTGTTTATATGAGGTGAAAAAACATACTGGTACTGACTTTCAGATAAAAACTCTTAGTGGAAGTCAGTTCCTGCTCACTTTGAGAACATCTGGGAATACAGAGACAGTGAGTACATCTGTCCAGCTCCTACACTTAGGCAACAAACCTGTGATGTCCTTCTCATTTCTTTTGTCTCATTCCACTTCCTGCTGTACTTCCTTGTGAAGTACTCAGTTTCTTTTCTACCCAATTACCAATATTTGATATATAATATCATGCATGGGAAATTTTCATAGTTGAGGTGTTGAACCAAACCTCAGAAGGCCTCAGCCCTGTCTCAGAGGCCCTGTGTCCCCTTTCGTACATAACCTCTCCCTGCACTTTGGCATTCTATCTGTAATTTGTTTTGCCAGTGTCCTTGTCAGAGAGGAGGTGCTCCTTGTGTTTGTGTCCTATAAACATATAAGCAAAAGACCTTGCTGCAGTAAGTCCACATATTTAGAAGGAAACACTTTCTGAGGAAACAAAGCAAAATTAAGGAGAAGAAAAAGAAAAAAATAAGGAGAAGTATAATGTGTTTTCAGCAACATCTGAGAAGATGGATTCTATATGTAGCCTCTGCACAAGCAAAATGCAAGGCCAGTTGTTCTCCACATGAGCTAATTCTGCCCTGCCTCTCAGCACGACTGGTCAGCCTGCCTGGCACACAGCATCACCAGACTGCTTCAGGTGTCTCTACACAACATGCACTGGCTTTGTTCCTCTTTTTGGAGGGGGCACACTCTACTCAGAGCAGATCTGAAGCCTACATTCTCACGTGCAACTTCAGCTCATTTTAGGACCTCTGATTTTAAAAAGAGGTTAAAGCATTTCCACAGTGTTAAAATGAATCAATTTTTTATATATTATTTTAAAGGACATTAAGCTAAGTCAGGTCTTTGGGCACTTCTTAAAGGACACTAAGATATCCCTTGCAGATTAAGACACCTGGGAGGTATCCACATTGGATGTCCAAGCTTTCATTACAATCAGTGGAGGCCAGAGATGATCTTAAAGAAGACCTCTTGGCCCACACACCAGTTGGCTAAGCTTAGCATAGTGCCAGGTGTATCCTGCAGTATCCAAGATCCTTACACAGAATTGCCAAATATTACACATGGCCCTCATCCTTCTGGGGATGGCAGTCAGAACCTGGGGTGTCTCAAATGGTACCAAGGCACAAATGTATGTGGGGAACTAACCAGTCAGATGGATAGCTCTGCAGGTTCCACTGCCTGTGATGGGAGATTGGATATATCTCACACATGGACATTTAATCCATTACATAAATTCCACCCTGAGTGTCACATAAGAAGAGGACTGCCTGTCAATATTTTTCATTCCCAAAGGGTGGGAAGTTTGGGTCTGATTCCAAACCAGCTTCTCCCCAGAGCATCTTTCCTTCCAGAAGACATCACGAGGCTCACCCCATTCTTTATGACTTTCCATACCTCCAAGCAACAGCCATCCTGCCTTTAGCCAATGCACTGACATGGTTTTGTATACTGTTAGAATTAATTTAACTGTAATGAAAGCTGCTGGAAAGGAACAGTGTTTATCCAGGACTCAGCACCTCTCAGGCTTTCTCATTATTTACATAGTGTTTATATTGCTCAGTGGTGCCAATCAGAGTACCTATTTATTGCTGCAGGGTGTTTACTGCTCCATATCTCAATATAGCTTCTGCCCTGGAGAGCTTACAATTTAATTATAAAACTAGATGCCAGGAGTTTACAAGAAGATAGAAAGTTGATGAGAAAAGAGGTAACAGTACTAGTCACAAAGTCTGGAGAAGCAAAATATTTTTTATCCCACCCTTTGTTTTTTTTAAAAATATATACTTTTCAATTTAAAGACAAAGCCAAAAACCTGCATGCTTCATTTCTCTTTTTTTCTCTTCCTGGTTTTCAGTGAAATTTAAATTTCTCAGTAGAAAGACTGCATTTAAAATAATCATGTTTAATACTATTTAAGTTTATTTTTCATGTTTATAACTTTCACCTACTTGCATATCTTTGGTACGTGTCTGTTTCTCAGAAGAGTGGGGCTGGATTATCAGCAGGCACATACAGGGCCTTTCTTTCCCTGGTGGTCTATGAAGTGAGGCAGTTCACATCGCTCCATTTTGCCTCAGATCCTCTTGGTTTATTTGCCTGTCTGTGATCCAGCCTCCAGGCTGGGCCATGTGTCAACATGTAGGTTGGCCTGGACTGTCCCAGGACAATGTCCTCTGGATTTCCTGGGACCATCAGTCCTGCTGTGCTGTCCTGGGACATCATCCACCATTATCCCACATACTCCTCCCCACTGAGTTCCAGCTCATCTGCATCTGCCACTCAACTGACTTCACAGGATCCAAAACCACAGTTTTTCAGATACAAGATAACTTTTACCATTAATTAAAAAAGATGATTTGCCATCTCTCTGCAGGATATCCCCTACTTACCACTCAGTTTGAAGATAATCAGAAACATATGGCTACAAATATTATCTATATTAGAGCAGACATTAAAATGAGATTCTATTGTGCAACACATAGAAGAAAAGGTGCTAGAAGTGCAAAAAGGCATTAAAGGCAGCATTAAGCTATTTTTTAAAATGCTGTGTATTTGGCTTAGATATACTCTACATGCACTTGCACAGGTGTTTACGTGGAGTTTGTTATTCCTGCTTCCTATAGCATAAATTGATATTGATTTTGCTTTTAAATTAGATTTCTATTTTCTCTTTTACACTGAGGGGGAAGTTAGAATTGTGATTGCACAAAAAATCTGTATAAATGATACTGTCTTTATGTGTACCTTGAGGTGCACAGTTATTTCCACACTGACTTAAAGATACCAAGTTTAGATGTGTAACACATGTGAAGTAGGTTACAAGGAGACATCTGTAGCAGTCACCATTCATGGGAGTTTCCTCAACCCCTTTTACATACCATTCCACTCCTGAAGTCTGGCACACCTGATCCACTTAGGGATCAGCCACAGCTTTTAGTCTGCTACCCCCAGATAGGAGTACTTTCATCTCAGTGTATCTTCTCTCATTTATTGTAGCTCAGTTTTGGCTTATCTTAATGCACTGGGCTGAAAATGATGGTGATACAGAAACTCATTCATATAAGCAGATCAGATGCCCTTGTTTTGTGAGCAGCAATGACTGCTCAGGCAGCCTGGGCATCAGCATAGCTTCAGCTTCAGAGTTAATCCCTCACAACCAAGGGCCTGGACCTGCTCAATCTGGGTGTTAAAAATCTGTATTTCTTAAACTGTGGATGATTCCACAAACTGGGCAGGAACTGCTATTAAGTGTTAGCATTGTAATTTGGAAGAGGAGAGAATTGGCGTAGATGCTGGCATCACATCTGAGTCAAGAAAGCACTACGGGAAGACTATAGGGAATGAACTCTACTCCTCTGCCTCATCAGAGACAGCTGCTTTAGCAAAAGCTGTCTTCCAGAGTCAGGAAGCAGCCAGTAGCCTAAATAGAGGAATCTCTTGTAGATGAAGGAACAGATTAGTCAGAACTTTTTACAAGAGCAATAACAATTTACATAGGAAAACACTTCTTCTGGAAAATGTCCTCAGGATTAAGGCCCTCTGGTCAAGAACATCTTTGAGAAGCCAAGACCACTACCTGAAGCTTAAACTGAGAAGAAAACATTTAAACTTCTCAAACTGCATATATCTCTGAGCACTAGAATACAATTGGTGTGGAAACCCACCTGCTTGAAATTAACTGGAATGTTTTTTGCTGGGTGAAAACCAGAAATGAATCTTCATTTCATGGAAAAGGGCTTTGTACTAGGGAAAAGGAACCATAAGGCTGTATTGAATAGATCATCTTGACAATTTCCAGGATTTAGCAGCATTAAGTGATTTTTTTACAGGCCTCTGGAGAATAAGCATCTTCTGTGATTGAGGGGAAGAGGTCTTTAGAATGATCAGACACAACTTGGAATGGTCTTCTTGTGGAATCACTTCTTCTTCCTCTGAGGGCCTGCCTGCTTTTGCAGAGCACAAGAAACATGTCAAAGAACAGATTAGAGTGTATATATGTTATACTGTTTCTGTACACGATGGGTATAAAATAACTGAAGACAGAGAACAAAAAATTTCTTTGATATAGATAAACCCTAAGTAACTACAGTGCGTGGCAATTGAGAAGTATTTGCTAGCAAAGCTAGCCAAGTGCAAGGCAAAGCCACTGATCACAGTTCTGCCCCTCCACCTTGATGCTCTGCAGTTTTAGGAGCTAGCCTACTATTTAAAAGGATATGTGAAAAGAAAGAAGCAAAAAAGGCTTCCAGTCATGGCTGATGAATACAACATCTGGGGTTTTCCTACCACTTTTGCCACTGTCCTCCCTAATCATCTCTCCTAGCAAAATAATTTTTGCATCACTAAGAATTATAATCATAATCCAGCCACAAGGTGTAAAACTCTCAAATGAATCCCTTTAGTTGGATGTTTATTTATAGACAGTAAGGTGTAACAGTTCATGAAGCTGTGAATAAAACACCAAGGCCAGGAACAGTCAACTTAGAGGGCACTGAAATGAAGTGTCACTGTACACCCAGGACTTCAGAAAAGGATTTCTGGTTTCCTTGTTTGGAGTGAGCAGTTTTGGTGCACCCAAAGAAGAGGGTAACACAGCTGTCCAGAGAGAATTCTGCAATTCCACTATTTTTGGCATGATCTGGTCAGTCCTTTCTCAGCTCCACTAGTTGCCAGTGGTGTCAAAGGGCTATTCCAGCAGCTAGGAATCACTGGGCCTGGGAGGGTGTGCTGGATACACTCCCTTCTATCCTGAGCTGCAATGATCCATAAAACCACAGCGTCAAAGAGATCACTGCAACCCACCATGCCCTTAGGAACTCCTGATAAGAAGAATTATTTAGCATATCAACATCAAAGCATCTCTCCAGCCCTACAACTAGCTCACAGTATTTAAAAAATAAAGTATTTTAAAAATAATAATAATGTTAATGATAATAATAGCCACTGGTTTATAGCATTTGAAACACTCAACTGTGCCTGAATTTCTGGTATATTTACCACACTCTTTCAGCTACTTCAATTTAAATAACCTGCCTTTCATGCAGTACACACACAGAAGCTTACACCCTCAGCATTCCACTGTTGTAGGTATTTAATGGGGAAGGAGAGGAAGGAGAACCCAGAAGCTGCCCCATCGAAGCAACATGACCTGGACCATGCAAGTTACACATGAAATGCTGACTCTGAAGGGAAAAGGACAGAGTACCTCTTCCTCTGTCAGTAGTCTTGCCTGTCTGTTAATGAACCAAACTGCACTGTTACCATGCTGCAAATATCAGCTCTTAGAAAATATCACAGTCCACCCCCTTACAATTCCATTACCAAAATCAGACAAGGCCAGCTTCATAATGGATTCATAGCCCAATTAAGTGGGAAAAAAAATATCTACTTCTCTATACTAATACAGACACCTGTGTGTAAATACAGGTGTGAGTAGGTACACACCCAGCAGACACTTAGTGAGCACACCTTGGTGTTCTCACCAATTCAAGAAAAGTGAGAACAGAAACTGCTAACTCTTCATCACAAAGTTTTACGATTTTCAAAGGTGTTTCTTCAACCATTGAGGAATACACACCCATGAACAAGAGCTAAACTATTATCACTGTAGTTGAGCAGATACACTTCTCATTAATTCTCTTTTAAAAACTCTTCTGCATTCTTGTGTCACAGAGAGATATTTGATGCAGAGTTAAAGCAGAAAACCACATTTCTCCATGTAAATTGAAAATTTAGGAGAGCTCTGTGATTTAAATTGTATTCTATGTTAATAACACATGCCATAATATTAAGTGATATGACTAATGCTAGATTCAGGGAAGCGTTGCTTTCAAACCACATTTTTTGCAATCAATGTTTCATTTGTCCTGAATAAACTTAAAAAAGGAGACACTTTCCAAGTTCTGCATTCAGTCTTCTCATACACAATATTCTGTTATGATGAGTGAGTCATGTTAAAAAGTCTACGTGATGCTAAACTGACTCATGGCCAAACAAAATGTTAATTTCAGCTGAATTTCAGTAATTTTCAATAACTGGAAACAAAGGTGCCACAAATGTGTTTCCACAGATGGTATCTGCTTATTTTTCCAGTCTTAAATATTTAAGTTATTATCTTTCATCTTTTTATCCCAACTCACTATTATACCTTATAAAATATGTGCCTTGTAAAACTAAAGACATTGATATCCATAGCTTTGCAAATCATTCATCATAGTGGCCTGAGTTTTTTCATGCAATTTGCTTCACAGATCTCCAACACAATTTAGGAGAGAATTAAAACTGCATCCAAAAAGCAAAAAACAAAACAAACAAACAAACAAACAAAAAAGAGAGAGAACAAGAGAAGGAAATAAAATTAAAAATGTTCATGTTTAAAATGGGAAGTTTGGTGAATAAAAAATGCATGCACATAAAGTCCCCACTGAATCAGTGTAGGGCTCAAGAGGATGGGAAAACAAGATTAGAATAATTTTTAAGAGCACATACAACTTTTGTACAGGATCAGTTACAAGATGGAGCTCAAACATCTTCGTGCCTTAGTTTAAGTATGGATGGCACCTACACCACAACCTTACTGTAAAATGGTCTCTGTCTTAAATACGACTAACTCGCCAAGGACCAAGGCTAGAGGGAAAAATCTTCCACCTATGGTTTTGTTTGAACTAGTTATAAAGCAGCACTTTGCAAAGGTTGTTATCAATCATTGCAGATTCTCCAAGAAAGTCAGCAAGTGCACACGCACATCACTCCTGCACGCCACTGCTCAGCACTCTGCATTGGGCTGTCACTACAGTCAAACTGGATTTTGGCACTGGATATAATTAAGATACTGTCTCGTGACAGCCTCACCACTAAGCTATAAATTATGTTTGAGCAAGAAAAGAAGCAGATCCAACTTATCACATCTGCTTTTATCAGCACTGAATACTCTGTTATTTACCCTGTATTAGTTGAGAAAATGAAGGTTCAGTCATTAAAAATCAGTTAAGAACAAAAGGTTCTGGGTACCTTGTCTGAATCTGGATCATTCCTGCAGTTAGAGATGCATGAGTAACAGGGATCATAGATGGCAGGTCACTTAATCTCTCTTACTTTCCCCTCCCCTTGGAAGCAGTATTTAGTTTATCTCCATCTTTTCTGCTTTGACTGTTGAGATGTAGTCTACTTGGAACAGGACTGATTTTTACTCAGACAGTCAACTATTTATTTGTGACCTTTGAAAGATACTGACAGAGGAATAACGTATATTTAAAATGCCACTCATCAAATCAATGCAATACAGAATGATTACTAGGTGTTATTTAAGCTGCAGTTTTATGACATGAATAGTCCATTGTTGTAATCATCTAGTAGCTTATATTTCAAAAGATCTCTCCCTGCAAATCTGGGTAACAGCATCAGGAACTGTGAAATATTACTTGGCTCTTAAGACCTCATAAACTGCAAAGTATCAAGTGGTTTGTGGGTTTTGACAAGAGTTCCAGGTCAGCAATTCTTAAATACTGGTGATTCATGAAGCCATATCCCATAGACCTGCAGGATAAAATATTTTGACAGCACAACTGCTAGAGTGTGTTGTAAAGAAGTGAAAAGGAAGGGGGGGGGGGAAAAAAAGTAGCCCAAAGTAGAAGTAGAAACTTCCTTACAAAGCAGAAATACAGTCCTGTTTCAGTGGAAGCTTTTATCACGCCGCTGAATGCTTCACAAATTTGAATTAATTAATCTTCCATGCTCCTTTGAGGAAGAAAAATCATATTTGTATTATAATCAGAGGAAATCATAAAGACTGCAAAGCTCAAGAGTTCCTGTACATGCAGTGATTTTTTAACAGTTTGAATTTTTGACTGCTCAGTTGTAGACTTAGCTTCCAGAAATACTGTAATTTTTGCAGTACTTTTTTTTTTTAAGGAGTTATCTTCTTAGGTATATTAAATACTTTTTTTTTTTTTTTTCTGAACTAGAAATCCCGATTAGAAAAACCTTCAAAATATAATTTTATTAAAATATCTCTACCATACAGTCCATTCTCCCTCTTTGACCACAGATCAGGAAAGAATCAACTAGTTAGTCTGACCCTTCTTGATTTTTGTGGATTAAAAATCCTGTTGTCCATACACACTGCTTCTTCAGAGATGCATTCTTTCTCCACACTGCTGAGTTTGAGCTATAGAAGGAACAGGAGTAGCTAGTATTTTACTCATATTTGTGCACACATTCCTCAACTACCAGCATACCAAGGAATAATTCAGATCTCTTTGATCTCAGAAGTATGCCATTAAAAGCATTTAGTGATTAATATCTACATCCCCCATGCTGAGAAAAGAATTAGAAGCGGCCCAGGCAAGGTCACAAAATTGTGAAACTTCATGGAAAAAGTGCACTAGTTTGATTGTTCCTCAACCACAGTAAAACTTACCTATAAATAAAAATCATAAACCAAACACAAATACATTGACATGACTATTGACACATAATATTTTTATAAATAAAATTTATTGGGCTTTTAAAAAATTTAGTCTCAGAGTATCTTTCTCCTTCAATAACACAGTTAAGCTGCCCTGGGAAAAAAATTCCAAACAAAGAGAACAAACTATCCATTAAAAAACCCTCCCACCTATGTCTCCATGTGCTGGGCTTTGAGAGTGATCATCCTGGCCCTGTACTCAGCCCTGGTGAGGCCACAGCCTGAGTATTGTGTTCAGTTCTGGGCACCACAGTATAAAAAAGATGCTGAGGTCCTGGAGCATGTCCAGAGAACAGCCACGAGGCTGGTGAGGGGTTTGGAGGGAGGTGCATGAGGAGCAACTGAGGGAGGTTATTTAGTCTGGAGAACAGAAGGCTGAGGGGTGATCTTGTTGCTCTCTGTAACTATCTGAAGGGAGCTTGTAGAGAAGTTGGTGTTGGTCTCTTCTCCCAAGTAACTAGCGATAGGACAAGAGGTGTAAGTTGTGCCAGGGGAGGTTCAGGTTAGATATGAGGAAAAACTTCTTTACTGAAAAAGTGGTGAGGGATTGGGATGGGCTGCCCAGGGAGGTGGAGGAGTCACCGTCCCTGGAGGTGTTCAAGAAGTGTTTAGATGTGGCACTCAGAATACGGTTTGGTGGTTGTGGTAGCTGGATTAGGGTTGGACTCGGTGATCTTGAAGGTCTTTTCCAATCTTAATGGTTCCTTTATTCTGTTATTTTTCTCTCTCTCACAGGCTCCTTCAGTTACAAAATGGGAGGTGAGCTCTGCAATCATAAACCCTGAATTAGCAGAAGGAATGATGCAGTGCAGTCTTCTTGTTGATCTGATGCATTTGGTGTGTTGCAGAGGGGAACAGCTTGGGAGGGACATGAAGATTGTACATGTAAAGGAGTCTACTTGGCACTGTTGGGATTATGGTTGGACTTTATGGCCTGAAAAGATCTTTTCCAAACAAAACATCTCTATGATTCTATGACCAAGGATCTTAATGCCCCTCTAAGCAAGGCCATAATGAGCTTCATGATGTTTGAGAGCTTAAAATTAGACTTTTTTTCCCCTTTTTCTAACAAGAACTGTAGTCTGTTGAAAAAAACTGGCATTAAAGAACAAAATTATATTAAGCTCCTTTATAAAATAAAAATTAATTAGCAATTGCATTTTTTTTCATTTTTAGACATCAGTTCTTTATACAGTAGCTGCATGGCAACCACCTAATGGGTCATGGTTCCTCACTGCTTGCAGCATCTCCTCTCCCAAATGCCTATGCTCAGAGCTAAGTTTTATTCCTTTTCCTGACCATGCTCTACCCTACCTCTCCTCCTTTGCAGACTTTCTTCCTCATAACAATTCTCTAAAACTGAAATAACTTACTAAGGAAAATACCACCTGTGCTCACAAAAGCACTTTTTTTTTGCCCAAGAACGAACACACTGGATGTGGATGAACAGTAAAATTCAGTCTGGTGAGACCTCACTTCAGGCTTTGTGATGTGCTTTATTGCCTCTCTTTCCTTGGGATTTGGAACAACACAGCAACCCCCAGAACAGCTCCAAAGGGTATTTGGGTGTCATTTGAATAGATTTTTTAAAATTTATTTGCAGCACTGTCTCTACGGGAATTTAGACAAAATAACTTGAAGAAACAGATATGACTGATGAGTAAGGCTAAAAACAGGATCCAGAAGGCCCTGTCTAGATTCATTTCTGAGGTGCTAAGATGGGCAGCAATGCATGGAACAGACAGTTACTGCCAGCTGGTTAGAAGTGATGTGGTTTTGCCACATTTGAGGCAGATGGCAAGCTGAGGACTGGGAGCAGTCCTGGAAGATGATTCTCTCCAGTGTGGGTTTTGTTTGGCTTTTGGGTTGTTTTGTTTTGCTTTGTTTGGGTTTTGTTTTCGCTCTTCTCGTTTGGGGTTTTCTTTGTTGTTGTTGGGGTTTTTTTAAAGTCTTGAGATGAAACCAGGTTTTCCCTTTGCCTCATTATCTGCAGTTAAATACAAATTACAAACCCTACTAAATAACTGGTAGTAAGACAACTACTGACAAACAGGACTTGTTTGTTCTTTGGTCAAGCAAGAGAACTCTTGAATCTCTTGGAATTCACTGCAATTTTATTTAACAGAAGATACACTGTTCCCAAACTCGGTAAACTGATGCCAGGGAGGCAGAAGGGTCTCACCGAGAGAACGGGTTCCGAACTCCCAGAGCCCACCTGGGACAAAAGGCTCTTTCATCGAACCCTCCTCTCCCAAAACCCTATTTCTCACTCTCTTTCGAAGCCGCAATTACTCAACTTTATTCCCCCGAAGCTGCTACATCAAGAGCTCGAATATTCCCTGTAGGGTCTGGACAGGTGCCTGAACCCCCCGGTGCTGCTGTGACCCCAGAACCTGACCGCCCCCTCCATCCCCAGCCAGGCCCGGCCCTGCCACGGAGGGACCGACCCGGCTGCCCCCGGACAGGCAGCTCAGAGCCGCTATTCGGCCCCGGCCCGGTTGACACCGACACCGACACCGAGCGCCGGCCCGGGACGCGCTGCCCTGACGGTCACGGCCCAGCTGTCAGGGCCCCGGGGGCTGCTGGACCGGCGCGTCGGCCGCGAAATGCACGACGACCGTTCAGGAGCCGCTGCCCCGGCCCGGAGCGGTGCGGGGCTCTGCCGGGGCTGTGCGGGACGGGACAGGGCGGTGCGGGACGCACCTGTCT